>BLBF01000045.1:9346904-9357092 GCA_015471245.1 Laticauda colubrina
TGGATTCGAATTCTTCCATGAACAGGTTTGCAATGACGGGTGACAGTGGTGATCCCATAGGGGCTCCTTCAATTTGCTTGTATCTTTGTCCTTTGTATATGAAATATGTGTTGGTTAGGCAGTGTTCTGTTAGTTCCATGAGGTCTTTGGCTGGTTGGTATTTATTTTTGATGATTTCAAGAGTTTCTTTTATCAGGACTTGAGTGAATAGTGAAACCATGTCGAAACTTACAAGCAGATCTTCTTGTTCTACGTGTAGATCTTTGATCATTTCTAAGAAGTGGTATGAGTTTTGTACATATGAAGCTGCGGTTTCAGCATGGGGCTGTAGTTGTTTTGCTAAGTATTTAGCCAGGTTTTGTAATGGTGCTCCTATGGAGTTGACTATGGGTCTGAGAGGTATGCCTTCTTTGTGTATTTTTGGGAGGCCGTATAATTTGGGGCATCTAGAAGATTTTTCTCTTGGGATGATCGTCTGTTGGATTTCTTTGCTTATGTGGCTGGTTATAATTTTCTTCTTGGTTGATTTTTCTAGATATGTGGTTGGGTCTGTATTTATAGGTTTGTATGTGGAGTCTTGGAGTAGGTCTGTCAATTTTGTTTCATAGTCTTTTCTGTCCATTACTACTGTGGCATTTCCTTTGTCTGCTGGGAGTATTATGACATTATTATCATTTTTCAGGGTTTGTAACGCTCTGAATTCATCTTTTTGCAAATTATTTTTGGGTGGTTTCGTTGTGCATAAGATGTGAGTAACCTGGTGTCTAACCTGGTATAGAAAGATCTCCACACCATAAGCCAGGCAAACACCTTTAACATCTTTAAAACACCTGTAACATTGCTACAACTTTAACAGAACTACAATGACGTGGGATAATACCCGAAAGAAGCTAAACAGCACACACACACACACACACACACACACACACACACACACACACACACATATATATATATATATATATATATATATATATATATATATATATATATATATATATATATAATGAGAATCTAAAAAGAGATTTAGTAAAGCAGGATGCAAGGTTCTATTGATATATTTGAGATAATGTATCTATCAGGTTACAGAATGCCTAATGTAAGCCAGAAAGTAAGAATCTAGTTTCTTCTCACTTGGCTGGAAAAAAAGCTCTTATCTGAGACCCCAGAGAGCCAATCACTGTAGGTTAACTTTCCCCAGTGGGGTATCTTGTAGATGCATTGTGTCTACAACTGCCAAAATCTCCTAACACCTGCAGATATCCATACCATTATCACAACAAGTATCTGCCTTGGAGAATTTGGCTTGACTCTTCCATATACACTGTGAATGCCAAAAAGACATTTGACATGAATGCATATTTTTTGTTCATTTCGTTTCAAATACACACACAGTATTTCTTAAAAGTACTCCCCATGTTAATAGCCCATCAAAACACAGTCTCCACCAGAGGTGTCAAACTTATGGCATCACATTGTTGTCACCTGACATATCGTGACTTTTTCTCTGTCGCTAAACCGGGGATGAGGGTGGCCAGCATGTGACACCCCTGGTCACCACCATAAAAAAATGGATATGAAGGCATTTTTTTGTTCATTTTCTTTCAAATGAACACACCTTTCTTAAATGCTCCCCATATTAAAAGCCTGTCAAAACATAGTCCCCACATGAAAAGAAAACCTTATTATAAGCATGTCTTTCCCTAGGCATAACCCAGTGTCCTTTGGATATTTTGAGATTAATTATTAAGTGGTTTTCATATAGTCTGAGTTGAGGTGAGTTGGAAAACAAATTTAACATCTGTCCTGAGTCCTATCTCCTTATCAGAGGGTGCAAGACATGGTGGTCTGACCCAGCTCAAATTTCATCCTGATGGCAGTGATCTTTATTCTAGCTGTCAAAACTATCTGTCTCTGTAAACACAGTTGAAATACATGTTACTCTCCTCTCAGAGGGAATAACCTTTTATGTAGGTGGATTCAATTCCATTTCCTAAATATCGTGAGTAGACTAAAAGTAGCAGGGCCTAGAGGTAAAAAAAACACGAGCATCCTTTTTGCTGTGTTTTGAAACTGAAAAGCTATCCAGCTGACATTGGCTGTGTCTTCTAAGGGGCAGCTGATTAAGTTCTGGGGAAGTCAATGTGTACTGCCCCTTAGAAGACACAGCCAATGTCAATTTTATCATAAGGGATTCTAAAGGCCCATAGAATTTAGTCAAAAATAGCTGTGTGAAAACACCAGGGCTTTTGCATACTTTGAAGCTAAATTTTTCACTGGGTGTGGACCTCTGGTCGTCTGCAAGGAAAATTTTAGTGGTCCGCAGAGAAATGTCACTCCCCCAAAACCATTAATCCAGGCTGCGCTGCCCAGATGGCCCGCAAGAACACAAGGCTTGCATTGCAAACAACATGAGTTAGTGAGGGGCAGGGGAATGGGGGGGGGGAGAACTTGCCCCACTTGCCCCATGTGCCTTGCCTGGCCACCAGGCTGTTTTCTCCTGCTTTCTGCTTCTTTTTTTCTTCTGCTTTTGGCTGCACACAAGGAAAGTAGCAAAAGTCTTTCTTTCTCTCCCCCAAACTCCACCAAAAATGAGTCTTTAGGACCCTGCAAGGCATCCTGCTCCAAGAGGTTGTGCCAGTGTGACAAGCTTCACAAAAACTGATTTCTGGTGGAGTTTGGGGGAGAGAAAGAAAGATTTTTGCTGCTTCTGCTGCTTTCCTTGCATGAAGCCAAAGGTCTCTCTCTCTCTCTCTCTCTCTCTCTCCCCCCCTCTCTCTCCCTGAAAATGGAGCTGGAGACGGTATCCTGTGATCCCAAACAAAGAATGATCAGTCAGTAGGAAAATGGGGTGGGGAATTTTCCTGCAGACTTTTTGGGGGGGATTTTCCCAGGGTCCCTGGTCCACGGGATTTAAAATTATGAGTTTGGTGGTCCCGGAGGTCCAAAAGGTTGGCGACCCCTGCTCTAAGACACTGAAAAGGCAAAGACACTGGGGAAAAAGCATACACCCATTTTGGGGAAAGCACACACAGCAAGTCTGCATTTGGTCAAATAAAAAAAGATAATTGTGTCCCTGTCAGTCTGACTCGCAAGATCATGGTGCTTATCTCTGTTTGTTGGCTGAGGGAGCTGGCATTGTCTGAAGACAATTTCCATTGTCCTATATCCAGCACGACTATACACTAAGGTGCACAGAATGGTGTTTACCATTGAAGTGGTACCTATTAATCTACTCACATTTGCATGCTTTTGAACTGCTAGATGGGGCAAAGAATGGGAACTCACTCCATTGTGCAGATCACGAGTCTCGAACCCACCTGTCAGCTCTCCAGCTGACAAGTTCAGCATCTTTAACCACTGAGCCATTGCACTGAAAGGTCAAAAAAGAATTCATCAGACCAGTTTTAGTTCATAGATTTTCTCCCTGCTTATGCCCCCTTATTTCTCTCAAGCCAGCTGTGCTTTTTTTGTTTTTCCGCTTCAAATTAACCTCAGCCTTCCTCTTACAAAAGATGCTAGACAGTCAGAACTTCACTATGGAAAGGAAAGAAGGAAGAAAACATATTCATTATGAAAAAAACTTAGATGAGAGAGAGAGAGAGAAAATGGCATCTGTGTAGCCTTTTGGGAAATGTGGTACTTCACACAGACCTAAAAAAATATTGCTTTATTTTAGTAAGCTGCCAGAAGTAGACGAAATGGACAAAATTCTGATGTACCACAATTAAATAGGATTTTCCCCCTTCTTCTTTACTCTGAAGCAAATAACAATCCCTTTCTTTTCCCTTTTTTATCTTACCTTCTGTTTTTTTCTCCTGCAGCGAAAAGGTATTTGAAACATAACGGTGCCTAATTCCAAGCTGTATTTCTCAAAGCAAATCCATTTGTTTAATTCTAATATGAACATACTTAATTTCATGGTCATTTGGTTAAAGCTGTTATATTTCTTAATGTGGTACTCATTGGAAGCAGTGGTCATCCTGTGAGGGGATAAGCCACAGGCAAGGATGAGGTAAGGAGGGGACTTTCAGGAAAACAGGAATATAAGGAAAGAAAGGACCATCAAACCATTTTGAATTACCCAAGATTAGATTTGATCCACATACCTCTTTTTTGTTTTAAAGAAACTATTCCTTCTTTTTTTGTATTTTTTTTTTAAATCTGGTTTATTACTTTGGGATTGGGGAGGTTACAAAAATATGAACCCCTTAAAATGCATCTTTAGCATCTCTCTTCAAAAGCATAATTAGATATTTATTTCAGGCATACCAATATCTTTGCAGCAGCTAATAAGATGCAGACCATTTGAATATTAATATAATAAATGATTAAATTAAACAGCAAGATTCAGACTCAGAAATAGCCTTTATAGATCCCAGGGGGTCAGTAAAACGGCATTCCGTTTCTTCCTACAGTTAACAGTACCAGGGACATGAATGTGTAAAGCAATATTTGTCTTATGAAACATGGGGTGTTCTATCTGACTTTCCAGTTTTATGGCTCCACAGTCTGAACTGGAGGCCTGGGATGAATTGCTCATGCCAGAACCCCACAGCAACACTTCCCATTCCAGTGGTTTTGGTGGTATCAAAGGGATGCAAAGCTCCTTTGGCTGGTCCACATGACAAGCAGCTCCAAACTAGGTTGACAATCTTGCTGGGTGATCCACTCCTTCTGGAAGGAGTCATCACCAAAGAAATGGTTTTCAGTTTGGTTGTCTGAATATTACTGCGTACTTATTATTAATAATATGGACCAACTCAACTGCAAAGTTCATGGCTGCCTTGGTGGGCTTTAGTTCCTTTTTTCCCCTCACATCACATACGAATTGCCAGATGAAAAGAAAACAAACAAATCTGATAGTTGCAATTGGTTGTTGTATTGGAAGGTGTTTGTTTTCTGATATAATCCCTATGAAAACTGCATGGACCTAAAAAAAAATGTATTGTGTTGTGTCCTTTCCTTTCCTTTCCCCTTCCTTCACCCTCCCCCTTTTCTTTTCTTCTTTTCTTTTCTCCTTTCCCCTTCCCCTTTCCTTTCACTTTCCCCTTCCTTCTTTCCTTTCCTTTCCTTTCCTCTCCTCTCTTTTCTCTCCTCCCTTCCTTTCTTCTGTCCTCCCTTTTCTTTCTTTCCTCCCTTCCTATCTCCCAGACAGATACACACACACACACACACACACACACACACACACACACACACACTTAGTGTCTTCAAATCATTCATCACTCCTGGCAACTGCCTGGACAACAGCCTTCAGTTTTCTTGGCAGGATTTCAGTAATGGTTTGCTCTTGTGTGCTTCTTAAGGCCAAGAAGGAGTGACTGGCTCAAGGTCATCCACTTGGTTTTGTCCCTAAGGTAGGACTAGAACTCACATCTTCTAGATTCTAATCTGGTATTTTAATCACTACACCAAACTGGCCCTTTTCAGTATTTTATTTGGACCAAAATCACTTAATATAAACCACACTACCAAAACATATACATACCTTCTCCATTGTTGTTTTTGTTTAAATAAAGTACATAATACAAAAAAATTAAGTACATAGGTATGTACTTAATTTCAGATAATTTCAGATAAAAAGCTGCAGTCCTGCACCCAGGCAGCTTAAATGCCATAGAAATCTCGGTAATGTAAGGATTTTTTAATGGGTACAGGACCAGTCTTTGAAGAAAGAGTAGGAAGAATTATGTACAATTTGCTCTCTGAGTCAATCAGCTTGTTAGAAGTCATTTTATTCTGCCTTCCTTTTTCTTTTTTTTAATCTTGGAGCTTTTATCCTTTTTCAACAGAATAGTGTAAAAAGAAAACTGGTTCCACTGAGATTTGCAAAAAAAATATTTCTCCTTTATCTGCAATAGCCTCAAACAATTGAAATTGCATTCAAAGGTAAGATGGTGAGACACATCCAATAAGCATTAAGTTTCTAGCAGGTCATTGGGAAAAAAAAATCTTTTGAATGTCCACAGACTATTTTATTATTCTCAGTAACCAAAAATCTCACAGTACAATCTCTCTAAGGTACAACATTGGCAGGAAGGTAATGGATAAACATGCAACTGGATGGGGAAGACTATACTGTCTAAATTTAATAAAAGAAAAGTAAGGCAAAAACTCAAAGATAAGTGGTCTAAAGTAAATCAAAACAAATCATTTTACCAAACTTTATTCACATCTGATACCATTTTTAGAAATTAAGGTCAGTTTTGTGGAACTAATAGGGAGTTATACCTATATATCTTGGATACCATGACAATGCTAGGGAGGAAGATTTATACACTGTGGTTTCAGATGCAGAAAAAAGATATGAAAGATCAAATGGAAGTCCATGATAACAAATGAAAAATGGTCCCAGCAGCCCATAAATTAATTGAGAAAAGAAGGTTGTCATTATTTGAACATGCTTTAAAATAAGGTATGGGGTCCAGATGGCAGAGAATAGATAGGCCAAAGTTTGAGTAATTGATGACTTAAAAATAAAACAAGATCTTAAAGAAATGAATCACGTAGGGAGAAATGAATCACGTTGGGTGAGTTAGAAAAGGAATATTATATAGAAAAAAAGCTCTCTCTCTCTCTCCCTCTAAAAAAGAAAGAAAGAAAAATAAAACCAAAAGGAAGCTTCCAATAGTTAAGTTACTGCAAAATCAAAGTAGAGGGAAATTAACATTTTTATATTTATCCTATCTAAATAAATATCTGCAATAAAAAAAATTCTCAGCTGGCAATTTGTTTGCCATTAGGGCTCCATTTCAATTATAATTTCATTAACCTCTTCAGTGTTGACTTTACAGTTTTTTTTGACCATCTAAGGATTATAAAGAATGTACTCAGAAAAATTAGCAAAGCCCACCACCATAAAAATCACAATTAGCATTTTGTTAACCTTTCGGGCCATTCTGAAAGGCTCTACGCTGGGAGTCGTCTTAAAACCACCCTGTTTTATTGTCGATGGGGATAGTGTCATATTTATTTCCAAGAAAATAAATTTCTAACTGCAGAAACTTCACTGAATTTACCACCAGCGGGTCAAGTGGTTCACAAAAAAAATTGAGAAAGTATATTCTTCAACTAGGTCAGACAAAGGTTGCCCATGTGATGAAATGAACCCATATTGACATTTTTGTCTTCCTGAAACACCCAGATTAAGCACATTTTTTATTTCATTTATAGATCTGTGTATCTATAAACATACAGTATATATCTGTTTATCTATAAACATATATAAATATGGATATGTGTAGACTTTTCCAAGGCTACATGCAGGTTCCAAAAATCTTATTTTTCAGTAGAGCTTTATACATTATGTATTGTCAATCATATTTCCCATATCACAACTGACAGCATATGACTACATAAACACTGTGTGAAAACTAGACATAGTAAAAAATTTAGTAGGTATTTCATTCAATGAGAAACATCCCACCAATGCCATCTTATTTGCTTCCATTCAGAAAAAAGGGTCCATGGATTTTTACCTACCAATCATCCGGACAACCAATTAAGAGATTCCTATAAAATGCATAAAACAGATAACTTGGTAGATATAAAATTGCTTCATTGTATTGTGCTTTGCACATGCATTGTATCTACAGATATTAGATACCTGAATTCATCAGAAATGAGAGGGATAGATATTCTAGAATATTTCCAATATATTAAGCACCAAACCAATTTCACACACTTGTATTCTTTAAAAAAATAACAAGACAAGTAGCATAGATTTTCTAGAAAGCTTATCTCTTTAAAAATACAAATGGAAAGTTGCGTGCCCAAAATTTTTCTCCGTATCCCAAATAATCTGCATGTTAAAAAAATAGTAATCCAGAAATGATAACATTGGATAAACATTTTGCTTACGATCTCTCTATCTCCCAATCTATATGCAAGCCATGTATTCTTGGAGAAAACTAGAATATATTTCAGATAAATGCAGCCTATAATTAATTTTCATTTACATGAGAAGATACTACTACAGCTAGATAGGCTACCAGAATGCATCCATGAACACCAACAAACAGTCAGAAGACATGATAGAATCTCCTTCATTATCCAAAACATGGACAGATCTAACCATAGTTTCAATGGGGAAAGGGCAGCCATCCTAGTCCAAAAATGCTAGGGAATGCTAGCCAAGTCCAAAATGCTAGGAAAAATGCTAGGAAATGCTAGCCAAGTACAAAAATGCTAGGAAATTCCTGGAAGCATGTCACTTTGACAAATCAGCCATCAACAGGCACATAAATACAAACAACATCGACATACCATTCAAAAGAGGCAACCAACAAGCCAAAAAGGGGAAGAAAAAGATCAACTCCTTACCAGCAATTCTGATGAGCAGAGATTAATACCAAGATTAACATCAGATCAACAGTCAAGAAGTAAACAATATCTAATTAAGAAACTGCCAAACAAGTCAACATATTTATTATTTAGTAAACATTCCAACCAAAGAACTACCAAGGCCACTCCCACCAACAAAGCAAGCCTTTAGAACAAGAATGTTAAACTTGATTTCATTGAGGGCCACATCAGGGTTGTGTTTGACCTTGGAGGCTGGGATAGGCATGGCCAGAGTGGGCATGGCCAGCTCGACATCACTCATGTGAGAGGCATCTGTCCTGGCCTGAAAGCTCTGCTGGCGAAAATGGGCTCTCAAGCTCCATTTTGGCTGCAACAGCATCCTGCAATTCTCCACCAGCAAAAACAGGACTTGGGAGTGCTGCCTGTGGCCCTTGTGAGCAACATTTTCAGCTGCATTTGTCTCCTGCAGCCTTGAAAACAGAGCTCAAGAGGACCGCACACAGCCTTCCCGAGCTCCATTTTCATTGGGTGCAAAGGTAGAACCTTTGCTGTTTCAGGGTGGCCCCGTGGGCCAGATCTAAGCACCCTGTGGGCCGGGTCTGGCCCCTGGGCCTTGAGTTTGACACCCCTGCTCTAGAATATAACCTGAGATCCATCCTCATTCTCTATTCGGACTGATGGTGTTACTTAGCTTGGTAATGAAATATATGTGAGAAAACAAGCACACTCAGAGAGCACCAGGACCTCCTCTTTTTAACTCTGAGCTACAAATACTCTCTTCTATTGGTACACCAGTACAAGCACAACTCATGCAAACACAAAGTAGAGAAGTTTAAAAAGAAGCCTCTCCAGAGCAGCGAGAAGCTTCCAAACGCATGTTAAATAAGAATAAGGATTTTCCTCATTCTTTTCTATTTAATTCTTCTCAAGGCTTCTCCTTTTATCAGCGCATTCCAGAAGTGCTCAGGGAAATGAACATTCAAGAGAATGTTCAATTCAAATGGGCATTAGGCAAGGCTGTACAACCTCAGCCCCGCTGTTCAATCTCACAGACAAGGCTATAATGAGAGAACTTTTTGACAACAAGGAAAAGATACCATATGACGAAGCCTATGACACCACCGGTTTCTTTTCCACTGATGACAGTAGTGGAACATTTGCAAAAAGTGATGCAGAGACCTTGCATGATATCGCAAACGTTGCCCATTCACACAATCTGAAAATTAATGCCAGCAAAAAGACACAGACTTCAGAGGATAATTAGGACTGCAGAAAAAAACAATTACTACCAACCTGCCTTCCATTGAGGACCTGTATAGCGCACAAGTCAAAAAGAGGTTGGTGAAAATATTTACAGACCCCTCACATCCTGGACACAAACTGTTTCAATTCCTTTCCTCAAAACGACACTATAGAGCACTGTACACCAGAACTAGACAAAAGGACAGTTTTTTTTCCCAAAAGCCATCACTCTGCTAAACAAATAATTCCCTCAATACCATCAAACTATTTACAAAGTCTGCACTACCATTACTGTTAATCTTCTCATCACTCCTTAACGCCCATCCCCTCCCACTTGTGACTGTGTGACTCTAACTTTGTTGCTTGTATCCTTACAATTTATATTGACTGTTTCCTAGCATGATTTGATTGCTTATTGTACCCTATGACTATTATTGTTTTATGTTATGATTCTTGACTCTTGACAAATGTATCTTTTCTTTTATGTATCCTGAGAGTATTTGCACCAAGGCAAATTCCTTGTGTGTCCAATCACACTTGGCCAATAAAGAATTCTATTCTATTCTATTCTATTCTATTCTATTCTATTCTATTCTGTTCTGTTCTGTTCTGTTCTGTTCTGTTCTGTTCTGTTCTGTT
>BLBF01000045.1:9357102-9382991 GCA_015471245.1 Laticauda colubrina
TTCTGTTCTGTTCTGTTCTGTTCTGTTCTGTTCTGTTCTGTTCTGTTCTGTTCTGTTTGATTCGATTCTTAGCAAGTAATGGTTCACTGTCCACTGTCTATCTCAACTGAGTTCAAATAGAGAAAGTTAACCAGGTTAAATACCTTGGATCATTGATGGAAGAACAAAAACCAGGGTCCAAAGTAGAAGTCCACAAGAGGATTGATTCAAGCCGCTGGATCGTGTCTCTGGATCATAAAGCTGGTGGTCTGTGGAGGAAACAAAATATTTCAGTGGAAACCAATCTTATTATATGGATCTGAAACATAAGTGCTGTTCAAAGCAGACTTAAACAAATGTGACATTTTCATAATTTGTTGCTTGTAGTACATGCTGGATATCTCCCTACATATCTGACTCAAGAATTATACAATTTGACTGAAATGCAGCAAGCATCTACAATTCAAGATGAAATTCTAAAGTGTCAGTTAAGAAGGTTTGGGCATGTATACAAAGTAGTAGAATGTCCTCTTCCTAATATGCTACTGTGGAGAAAGTGAAAAGCCCTTTCCACCCAGTAGAAAATCCATCTCCCCCCCCCCCCCCAAAAAAAAAAAAGGAATACAGGCAAAGCAAACTGAGAACTTGAAGAACCCAAAACTCAGCTTAAATGATATGAAACAGAGTCACTGAATAACAAAACATGGACAATGTTATAAGAGCTGTCATAGCATTACATCATTCTCCCCACCGTTCAATTTTAGCATTAGACATACAAAAGCTTTTAGAAGATACAGAAATCATATCACTATGTGGTGAAAAAGGATATATGAGGGCTCCATTTTCTGAACCCCCACAAAAATAAGTTGCAAGAATATCTAGTGCTAACATGTTGGCCCAAGGTAATTTTTGAGATTCATCACATATTCCATTTCCTCTCCATACCTTTCTTTTACTCTGCCTTCATTAAATTTTGTCTTTCTATTTTACCTTCAGATCAGTGGTATATTATTATTATTTTTACTACCGGTTCTGTGGACGTAGCTTGGTGGGCGTGGCAGGGGAAAGATACTGCATAATCCCATTCCCTCCCCACCCCACTAACCTGCTTTTCAGCTCCATTCTCCTGTGCAGGGCAACAAAAGAAGACCCAGCCAATCAGCTAGGACTCAGGAGGCAGAGAATAGATGGGGACGGGTCCAGTCAGAGGTGGGATTTGCCAGTTCTCTGAACTACTCAAAATTTCTGCTACCGGTTCTGCAGAACCGGTCAGAACCTGCTGAATAGCACTTCTGCTCCAGATGCATCTCCTTTCTTTTCCAAAATCTTACATGCTCTATCAGTCCTCTTATTTTAACTAGGTAAGGGACCATGGTTTTCATATCTAAGGCAGAATGTTTCTGAGTGTGAAAGAGAATGATCAATTACTTTCATGAATAACATCTTCCTGTCCAACCTGGATGGTCAGAAAACTCAAGGGTCCCCACCTGAAATTAGTTGTTACAGGAGGGAACCTGATGGTGTCCATTCTCAAAAGGGGTTCATCTTACCCTTCAAGGTGAGGATGCTAATGTTGTGATCTTCCAGAACAGGAATGTTCAATCTTGGCAAATTTAAGACCTATGGATTTCACCTCCCAGAATTCCCCAGGCAGCCATGCTGGAAGATGAATTCTGAGATTTGGAGCCCATAAATCTCAAACTTGCCAAGATTGGACAGTCCTGTTCTAGAAAGTTGTAATGACATATATACATTACATACATATATACATGTCTATGTAAGATTACTGTATTGCTGTTATGTTTTATTGTATGTACTACCTACACTCCAATTGGATTGACAGGTGCCTACATTTAGTAAATATATAAATATATAACTAAATGCATAATATTGATTGTATATTGGCTCAGGAGTAGAGGGGGTATTCAGCAGGTTCTGACCAGTTCTGGAGAACTACTAGCGGAAATTTCAAATAGTTCAACTGGCCAATTCCCACCTCTGACTGGCCCCGCCAACCCCATCTATTCTCCGCCTCCCATTGAGTCCCAGCTGATCGGCTGGGTCTTCTTTGGTTGCCCTGCACAGGAGAACAGAGCTGAAAAGCAGGTTAGTGGGTTGGGGAGGGAATGGAGATTTTACAGTATCCTTCCCCTGCCATGCCCACCAAGCCATGCCCACAGAACCAATAGTAAAAATTTCTGAATCCCACCACTGCTCAGGAGCTTCCTTTACTCTTCCAGACTGACTTGCTTTCATGCGTTTTTCAGGTTTCAGTCCTTTTCTGAAATGTCTTGAAAGGATTGCATGTGAATGGTTGGGAGTGGGCAGTTGGAAAGAAGAAGCAGACATGCTTTGATTTTTAGTGTATTTGCCAGATTTAAAGTTGATTCCAGAAATGGGAGCCAAGGGCAGAACCCAAACTTAACCCTAAAAAGCACATTAAGCTTCAAAACTGTAGAACAAGGCAGAAGGAAGGATCAAATGACAGCCAGCCTACCATTTCGTTCAGAAATGGATTCACCTTGGAAAGCTGATTTTGGAATTTCATGAACAGGCAGCAGATTGTGAGCTATTAGCCATTAGCACTTTATTATGATGGCATTCTCATTGCCAGAGAAAGGGAAGGGAGATTTGTACAATTTTCTGCTTTAGATGCCAATAAACATATTGGCTAAGAATGTGAAGAGCTGAAATCTAGTCCATTCCAAAGACGGCATCAGAGAAGATTATTGTGGCACCACTCACAAATTCTCTCTTTCTTTCTTAAGGTGTGTTGAAGTACATGAGATCCTCCTAGAATAGGGGTCTTCAACCCCCAGAATTTTTCCTCCAGTCATGTTAGCTCAGGAATTTTGGGAGTTGAAGTCCACAAGTCTTATAACTTGCCAAGTTTGAAGACCTTTGTCCTAGAACATGGAAGTTGTAGTTCAAAAGATTTTGGAGGACATCACATTGGGCAAAGGGGAAGGAGGGGGAAGAGGCTTTATTAAGCCCATGTGATCACTCCAGAAAACTAAGAACTTTAAGGGTGGAAGTTCATTCTCTGAGCTTGTGGGTTGGTTTTCGAATGTTTCATTACCAAGCTAGGTAACATTTTCAGTGGAGTTTGGGGGAGAACAGAGAGCTTTCCTAAGTGTGTTCAGTAGTAATTTCACCACCACAAATTCCAAGCGATTCAGATGCATAACTTGATTTTATTTCACGAAGAAAGGCAAATATTGGTGTCCCAGGAGAATGTTACAGGATCCAATCTGGATCGGTCACTTCTGAGCTTTTGGACTCATGCTGGATCCCATCCTCAGGGAACTTCTCTCTCCAGAACATGGTAGGAGTCTTCTGGTGAGAGAGATGCTCCTCAAGGACAAGAGGACTCGGGTTCCACACAAGTCCAAAAGCTTGATTTTGTTTGTTTGTTCCGAGCTAAAAACTATTCTTTTCACTTCAAGCAGTGCCTATAGCATGTCAAGAAAGTGACAGAGATAAATATTTACAGATGCATCTCATCACCTGGGAAATTTCCTGAAAACACAGAAGTAGCATCATGAGATGGGGGGGGGGGAGAAAGGAGGGGTGGTAAATTTAGCCATTTTTATATGATCTGGGGCAACCCATCTCATCACTAAGGACAATTTGCATTATTTATTCAGGGGAGGGTCCACTTTTAGTGATACTTTGGTCTCCTATTTGTTATTTAACATGTGCTTAATGTTTTCTGCCCTGCTGTGCACAGCTGTGAGTTGCTATTTTTTGGCAGTTTTTGTGGCTGTGTGGTGATTTGTGTGTACCTTTCTGCTCTACAGCCTGCTGCCTTTCTTTCTTTCTTTTTTTCTTTCTTTCTTTTTTCTTAGAAAAAAACTTCTTTCCTGATGATGATTGTTTCATTTCATGGAAGTAAACAAGGAATTTTCAAGCTACAAAGGATCTGGGTCCACCATCATTACAACATTGTTATTGGGACATGCATGCCATTGATTTAAAGTGCCCAATGCAACATGTCTCTTTTTCTGAAGACTAAAACTCCAAATTTTAAAGTGGCAGAAGAACCACTAAGAATGGTCCATCAAGGGACCCTGCTAATGATCTGCTCAACAATTCCAACCACTATTTTGCCCATCTCAAATCAGCATTCTAGCTTGAAGTTTAATTCTGGTTTGGCAAAGGTAGAGACAACTGTTATCTCTGGAGCAAATTATCACCTGAGGTCTAGAGAGTTCAGTTTTCAGCAGCAAACCTATAAACAAGCCTGTTGAGTCATAAAACATTGTAAATTCAGATACAATTGGTTTTTGAACAGCAAAGGAAAAAGAAAAAAAAATATTACCAAGATATGTAGGATGGAGGAAAAAAATATCTCTTATGAAACAGACTTGTTAATGTAACAAAAGTTTGAGGAGAGGAAAGTTTGCTTTGGAGCACTTTACTTTTCATCCAAAATGTGTTCAGGAGCTCTGCAGAAAGTTATGTATTGCTGATGTGAAGCCATGCATATGTATGGTGCCGAGACTCAAAGGATTCTCACCATTCATCACCAAGCAGAAGACTGGAAGATTATCAAGTCCACAGGTTTTGCAGATGGAAAGAAAAAATAATAATTAGACTTTGACTTCAGAAAGGACTGAGAAAAACAAATGGATGCATGTGTTTATGTATCTACCACAGCATTTGGTACTTTGCTTGGTTCCTAAATCCTTCTGAATTGTGAATCCAAAGCTCACATCTGTTTTGTTCTCTTGAATGGGGAAAAGTCTATGTTGGTAGAAACCTAAAGGGTAGGGTTGACACCCATTAATTTATGCAGCAGGTTAATATTTTCCTTAAATCTTGACTGCTTGATTGAGCAGCCAAGCATACTTATTAAACCCTGTTGGCTTCACTCTCTGCAAACTTGGATTGCTCAGACTTTTGAGTTATGGATAAATGTAACTATATATCTCCTCTGTATAGCGTAACCTTTTAGAATTTGGCTTTAGAATATATAAAAATAATTTGACAACTCTCAAGCCCTAACCTAATTAACCTAATTATCATCTAGTTAGTTCACTATATCAGACTGAATATGTGACTTGGTGACTTCCCATCCTGGTTAGAAATGACATAGAAGATAGAAGAATAGAGTAGGAAGGGACCTTGGAGGTCTTCTAGTCCAACCCTCTTCTTAAGCAGGAGACCCTATACTACTTCAGACACATGGTTTTCTAGTCTCTTATTGAAAGCCTCCAGTGATTGAGCACCCACAAGCTGTGAAGGTAAGTTGTTCCATTGATTGATCATTAGGAAATTCCTCCTTAGTCCTAGGTTGCTTCTCTCCTTGGTTAGTTTCCATCCATTGTTTCTTGCCTTGCTTTTTGGTGCTTTGGGAAATAATTGGACCCTTAGCCAAGGCTATGGACTGATCCATCAGAAGATATCTGTCTTATATTCTTATATTATTCTCATATTTTATGCATTGTACTTTAAGTCCAGTGTGAATACTCAAACTTTTCATATAGGTTACTAATAAAAATGAAATAAACTACCAAATGTTCATTCACCTCCAGCTAGATGTCTAGAAAATTTTATTTGCCTTTCCATTTCTTCCTGAAATCCTTCTGAAAGCATTAAAAGTTCATAAGGAAGAAATAGAGCTTTGCAGAAGTTGTCTCTTTGATTGGATCTTCTTACCTGTTTTGTAGCAAACTTGGTAACTTTATTTATCTGATTTCTGTGAATACAGAAAATGCATCATGAAATTCTTTAATGGAGGGGGTGGCGAAACCCAAAATATATACGTTATTCCTACTTGATATATGCTTCCTTTTTCTGTTGCAAAATCTCTCGGAGAGAAAAAGAGAGGGGAAAATACGTTGGAATAGTTTAATGCAATGCATTTAGCTTATCTGAAGTGCTTTTGCTGACTGCACTTGGAAAATTGAATCTTTTCCTCACCATCTTAGTGACATGAAAAATATATAATACAGTAAATGATTAATGCAGTTATAAACTATACCTGAGATAAGATTTAAGTTTTCATATTTCTATCATGTTAATACAACACGATAAACCCACAAAGCAAACTTGACCATGGCATTTGTTATTCTGTCTGATGTTCAATTATTCTTTGTCCAAATACAATTTAGGGGTTTGGGAGAGTACGTTTGCTTATGTGCTAAAGGGAGATAATCAGCTGTAGTGGTCAGCAAGTGTCAACCTCAATCTGGGTGCATAGGGCTGTGAAATAAAACAAAGCCCTGGTTATATTACCTGTTGTTTAGTATGATTACCATACCTGTCCTACTAAGATGAATTGCCCCCTTCCCTTCCAAAGGGTTTCAGTCATTATTGACTTCAGTAATTGGGACTGAGCTTAATTGTGATTAAAATTGCTTGGAACTTGGTTTAAAAAGCCATTTGTTCCTGGCAGATGAGGGGCTTACTATGTCAGAGTAGGGTAACATCTGGCCCCAGAGCATTATGTGGCTCCAAGCCTCCCTTTTTTGGTCTCTGGAGCACCCTTTAATTCTGGTTGCTGAAAATTAATGGCATGAAGACTCACAGCTTTAATTCTGAATACAGAATGCAGAATAATAGAGTTGGAAAGGACTTTGTGGGCCATCTAGTCTTGGGGTCAGCAACCATGGCTCTGGAGCCGCATGTGGCTCTTTCACCCCTCTGTTGTGGCTCCCTGCCAACTGATAAGGCTTTTGGTTAGGATAGATAGAGGAAAAAGGATGCTGCACAAGGAGGAGACTTTATGGTGGGGAAAGCGGACTTCCAGAATTAAATGGGAGGCTTCCAATTAGGACCTCTGTGACTTTTTGAGTATTTAAGGGTTGCTAACCCCTGGTCTAGTCCAATGCCCTCTGTTTCTGACTGTTTCTGACTGTTTCTGACTGTCTCTTCTTGAAAGCCTCAAGCCTCAACTTCTGTAGGCAACTTCTGTTCCATGGATTGATTGTTCTCACTGTCAAAAATTTTTTTCGTTTTTTCTAGGTTAAATCTCTCTTTGGTCCGATTCCATCCATTGCTCCTTGTTTGCACTTTGGATGCAATTGGGAATATAGCTTTTATGGTGTTCTCTGAGCTCGATTGTTTTCTTGCAGACATTTCATTACCCAAACTAGGTAACATTATCCTGCTAATAAGGAGTGGGGTTTGCTCTCAGTTTATATTCTAGTGGCTTGCCTTGTCAGTGTTAGAGAGTGGTGGTATTGCATGTACTAACTACTGCCCTAATGGCAGTTGGTTAAGTGCTTTACATTACTCTTAAAAATTAATGTCAGGCACAAGAAATCGGGAACCAGGGTTGTTCAAATGAGTATGGGTTTATTCCATGCTAATCTCTCCACAAGAATCTGAACTATTAAAGTTCAAAGCAAATTGGTGGCTAGACTACGGTGTTGTCAATCTCTTGCAGGCATAAGGGAACTCCAAATAGGTGATGTACTTAATTCCTCCCTTGGGTTCAACCTGGTCATCTCTTACATTAAACTTATTCCATTCATGAACCTAACTCCCCTCTGCTATGAACTCCTAAATGCAGTCTTCAACACCAAAAGATTGACAACACCTGTAGCAGAAGGATGGCAGAGCCTAGGGGCAGAGTCATGATTTAGACAAAGGGTCTGAATTCAATCCTCTTGAATTCTGTTACTCTTATCTGGCACTAATTTAGCATTGACCATTAGTTGACTCAATTCTTGTGTATGATCATGAGCAATTAATCAATTTAACTGGAATTTATCACATGGTCCTGATTCTTCCATCCTGACACCCCTTCCATATAGAATTTTTTTTTCTGACCCATTTTGAAGCAAGAAATCATTCTCAAAATGAGACATACAGACTACTTTTGAGTAGAAATAGACTAATTTCTCCAATTTTTTTGGAACAGCAATTTACCTTGCTTCAAAAAGTGAAACCAATTTAATATTTCTTTGTATCTTCATCATCACCAACTCCACCTCCTATGGATATTCAAACTGCTCTGGACAAGCTATTTACAACAGCTATTATTTCTTGCAATATCTGCACTAGTTATTTTCTATCCAGAAAATAAATAAATGGATGTGTTGGGTCGGGCCACATCCATCATAGCTGTCATTTTGTGACAGCACTAAGAATATGTTCTCAACTTTCAGATGGATCTATTGCCTTAAAAATGTTGCCTACCTTGGGTTCATAGATTTAATCCGCCCAATATTATAAATTATCCAGAAGGACAGCCAATTCGAATGACGAGTGAGGAATGATATAATTAAATGATGAAACTGCAGGAGGAAGATTAGTCACGGAGGCAAGGCGTGAAGATACCAAGGAATGGACATTGGTTGTGACTTTTGTCATGCCAGATCATGATGATACAAGGAGAATCCTGCTGTTATTTAGGTGGAATTTGCCTCAACCCCAGGCCCAAATGTAAAAAAAAACAAAACTTTTTTCACTATGTCCAAAAGTATTGGCTGATAGCTTTCACACTGATACATGGAGATGCTTGCCACTTATGCATAAAATTAACATCTAACTTCCAACATGCTTCCTACAGAACTGGGTGGGTTTCTCGAGTCGATTAAGAGATGGTATAGTGGGGTTTTTTTGGAGGGGAGTGGAGTGTTTTTCTATTATAAGCTGTTATGTTACATGTCTCTTGGATTCAAGGACAAAGAAGATGATCAAGTAGTTTGATTCATATATTCATATATTTCTGGTCATCCATAACCTGAGACAGAAATGTTGCTTGCAAAGTTAACCCTGTGGCCATAAGATCTAGTTACCAATCAGAAAATCCCAAATTTGAATTAGCTTCCAAGATATAAAGACTGGCCTACGTAAGAATGATGGATTATGCTCACACAGTTGTTTCGAGGTGTGCTATACAACAGACACAGACTTTTTCTAAGATCTTCCACATTGTGGAATTTCCACATTTTGTGTATGTGTGTGTATGTGTGTGTGTGTGTGTGTGTTTAAAATAAGATTTGGAAGGAAGGACAAGACTTGCTTCTTACTAATATTGTTGGTGGCTAGGATCTTTTGGGACCAAAAATAAAATAAACCAACTATAAGAATATAGAGTAAACTTCTTCATTCCTAGGAATGTTTGTCCATTAAATCCAGTTTGTTCTGATGGTGAAGGCACTAAGCTAGAAAACAGAGAACATGAGTCCTAATCCCACTTTAGGCATGAAAACCAGCTGGATGAATTTGGGCCAGGAGACACTGAGTTCTTATTTCACTTAGCCATGAAAGCAGTTTGATGAATTTGGGCCACTCACCAGTAAGTTCTAGTCACACCTTAGCTATGAAAACCAGTTGGGTGACCTTGGACCAGTCATTAGAAGATTGTGACTATGGATTTTAATCTCACCTTAGCCAGGAAATATAGAAATTTTCATCCTCAAAATGTCCGTGTTCCAGAAAACCTCCACTCCAACCAATAACTCCGAGACAGGCATCTTCTCAAAAGTTATTTTTATTTGGATAGTAAACTAGTACATCTGGGGAATCCTGAATCTTAAAGTTCTGGGCTTCCTTGCAATAAGTAAAAAATGACAAATCCACCCCTTGTACGCATCATTGCATCACATGCCCCAATCACCATCTGTCCCAACCTGAGACTTCCCCTCACTTATGCGCAAAATAACATGACCTTGAATTAGGAAAAAAATGTTACTATGTCTATCTACATACACTCCAAGAAATCCCCCCCTCCCATTTTCCCAGGCTCAAGAAGGTGGCAGTTTGGAAGAGTCTGGTCTCAGTATGGCTTCCAAAGCTGACACAAAGTTCACAAGGCTTCCTCACTTGTGGTAGCTAAACTCTTCATCTGTGACAGGCTGCAGTCCCCATCCCCTTCAGGAATCCTGGGTGATGAAAACTTTAGGCCAAGCTCCTCGCAGCTGAAGCAATCTGGCTCAACTAGGGTCAGGTTGGCCATCATGGGAGGCTCATCCCGCAGGCAGACCTGGAGGATGGGGATGGGCTCCAAGATTAGATTAGATTAATGTTATTGTCATTTTGAATGTACACTAATTTGCATGCATTAAAATGAACTTTTGTAGTTTGCCTCTATCATTCCAGGCACTGAATCTAGTTGGTGGATGACTTTGAGTCAATCCCTCTTTCTCAGTCCAATCCATCTCACAAGGTTGTTGCTATGGGAAACATAGGAGGGAATAGCATATGTTTTCCACCTTGAATTCTTTATAAAATAACAAAGGTGGGATATAAATCAATCTATATATCTATAAAAGTGAAATACCACTCACAAATTATCCAGAACCATAAAGCCTACAAACTTGAAATTTGGCACATATGTTCCTCTTGGCTTCTAGGTGCTCATTCAGAAAGGATTTTTCTAAATGACCATCTATTATTATTAACACGCTCTGATGCTGAGGAGTTCTACTCCCCCTCCCCACCTGAAAAGGAATCTGTTCCAAATGCAAAACACAAGCAGAGGAGTTTCAGTTTTAGTTTCACAGCACCAAGCAGCTTTAGTACACAACAGCTGAGCTAAGCCACGCTGAGGCTCCTTGCTGTCTCCTTCTTGCTCACACAACAAATTCTGCTTCAGTTTCCAGATGGATGCTGGTAGGCAGAGGCAGATTTTTTTTACCCTTTATTTTATAAGCTCGACCACACAGTTTCACAGCGAAGCATGGGTATCAAGCTAGTAAACAAATAAACAAACCAGGAATTCATTGAGTCTAAATTCAAAATCTTCGAATTTTACTACATATGCTCTGAATGCCATAAACATTCTAAAGCACTGCTATCAAACAAATTCCTTTTAAAATTGTTCTGCAAAGGAGCTTTAAAAAAGAGAAAATATGATTGACAGTGTTCATATGATCATGATGGCACCTGCTGTTAATGAGAGAATGATAGGCAGAGAAATGCCACAGCAGGTGTCTGCAAAGAAAGTCTCGATCCTGAAAGTTTTCACTTCAGGCTTCTCAATGCCACCTGATATCACTACATCTTGCAAGCATCACAACACTACCAGATTTCAAAAAGAAGTGGAGAATTCAGATTGCATCTGTTTCCAAATTTGCAAAAGAACTGCATGAAAATGGACTTAGAAAAAAAATTAATAGCAATAACAGATAACAGATAATTAGAGTTGGAAGGGACCTTGTAAGTCATCTAGTCCAACCCCCCGCCCAAGTGAGAGACCCTACACCATTTCTGACAAATGGCAGTCCAATCTCTTCTTGAGAGTCTCAAGTGATGGCGCTCCCACAACTTCTGAGGGCAACTTCTGTTCCATTGTTGATTGTTCTCACTGTCAGAAAGTTTCTCCTTGTTTCCAGGTTAAATCTCTCCTTCTTCAGTTTCCATCCATTATTCCTTGTCTGTCCTACAGGTGTTTTAGAAAATAGCTTGACTCTTTCCTCTGTGGGGCAGCCCCTGAAATATTGGAAGTCTGCTATCATATCTCCCCTGGTCCTTCTCTTTACTAGACTAGTCAAACCCAGTTCCTGCAACCGTTCTTCGTATGCCTTAGTCTCCAGTCCTGTAATCATCCTGGTTGCTCTTCTCTGTACCGTTTCTAGAGTCTCAACATCTTTTTTATAACGTGGTGACCAAAACTGGATGCAGTACTCTAGGTGTGGTCTTACTATGCTTCCCTTGATCTCGATTGTATCCCTCTGTTAATACAACTTAGAATTGCATTTCCTTTTTTGGCTGCTGCTGCACACTGCTGGCTCCTATTTAGCTGGTTGTCCACTAAGACTCCTAGATCCCTTTCATAGTTCCTGCTATTGAGCCTGGTTTCACTCAGTCTATCTGTGTCCTTCTGGTTTTTCTTGCCTGAGTGTAGGACTTTACTTTACTCTACATTGAATTTCATTTTGTTAGATATGGCCTAGTGTTCTAGTCTGTCAAGACCCATCTGGATCTTGATCCTATCTTCTAGGGTGTTGGCTATTTCTGCCAGCTTAGTATCATCTGCAAATTTGGTAAGTTCCCCTTCTATTCCCTCATCTAAGTTGTTAATGAAGATATTGAAGATGTAACAATGTAACAGCATGTTTTAAGGAAGGTTTATAAGACACATAACCGGTGGTGGGATGCAAAACCTTTTATAATCGGTTCAGTGGGCGTGGCTTGGTGGACTCATTTTGCATGCGTGCACACATTTTGCATATAGGCATGTGCCAAACACACATGTGTTTGTGCAGGTGCAAAGGCATTCCAACTCACCTCCTGCAAGCTTGCATGATCCCGGTTGCTTCAGCAGCTGCCGCGGGGCAGTCCTCTGTGCCGTACAAAACAGCTGCGCTTCAAAAGCTGAGGATAAAGTTGAGTATGGAAGCCCGGGTGGGTAGGTAGGCCCAACAGCAGAGTGGTGGAGAGAACTGGTTTGGGCTCTGTTGCTCATAGCCACTACCATCTCAGCAGAACCGGGCTGTATCTGTGGACATCCTCCAGCCCGTATCTTGCTTGGTTTGTGTTGCTTTTTTCCTTCTTTCTTGTAACTGTTTGTGTGGGAGTTTTTTTGTCTTCCATCAAAGATATTCGGAGCTAGAAGCAAACTGAAGAAATAAAAGGGGCTTCATCTGTTTTCTGTGATTGTGTTTGTTTTGTATCCCACCCTGGGCCATCACACCCCACCCCTGAAGTCCTCAAACTGCTCTGAGTCTAAAGACAACTCTGGTCCATGTTTATAATCTAGCCACCCAGAGTTGTCTGAACCATGAGATGGGCAAACAAACAAACAAACAGCATTACGGGCAATGGATGTATCCCTTTGTGTGAGTATGTGTGTGTAAAAGTGCAGACTGGGAGGATTCTCAAACCAAGAGCCAAAAAAGAAGAAAAAGGAAAGAAAGATAATTGCAGAAGCTGCAAGCCAAACCTGCAATGAAGAGATGGGGCTTCTTTTTTTGCAATGATGAAGAGCAGTAGAAACATTTCCTCCCCACACACACACTTTTTTTTTCTTTTCTTTTTCTGAGTATGTGGCTTTATATGCCTACTGCCAAAAGTCCTCCTTTAGGCAACTAATACACCGGGAAGTTGGGACAGGCGGCGAGAGACGGAACAGGGCAGCTGCAGATGAACATGGCCCCCGGGAGTGTTCCAACTGGATAAAGTTTTCGACAATAAGATTCTGGAGACTGCTGACTGGAGAGAAAGCTGAGTATTTTAGTCTCAGTACAAATTTGCTTCAATCTTATACAACTCCCATGTAGCCCCAGCCACAGCTGTACGCTGTAAACAACAAACAAATCTATTTCCATCAGCCTTGCTGATGATATGAGAAAAGTGCTTCAGCAGAAGACATGCACAGATGTAGAGTCTCACCTGAGCCTAGCAATGCCCTCCATTTCGCCCCTCTAACTTAATATCGTTGTTACAAAGCTATTGGTCTCCTGGTGCAGAGCTGGCTTCCACCGCAAAGGCTCTTCCTCCACTTAATCTGACAACTCGGATCCAAGAAACATCAAGGGCCCAATTAAGAAGACACATCTTATCAAGGAGCTTATTTTGCATAACAGAATACAAATGACGAATAAAAATTTAATGTTTAATAACTTAGTACAAAGAGGGCTGTTGATATAGAATGGCTGGAATTTTTATGGCGGCTGTCAGCCTCGTGATAAAATTGTTATATAGGAACACTTGGCAAAAAACAGCGGAGAATTTTTCAGTAATGGTGTATGCATGAGATTGCATTAATTCTTGATGGGACAGTAACTGGAAACATGGGAATTGGCCAGTTTTGGAATTTCAGTTTTAAGATGTGTTTCCATCCTCCCTTTTCCCCACCCGTTTCTTACCCCTCTTTTCATGTAGTGAGGGGCATGTAAACACAACTTAATGATTGCTAAGAGTACATCGGATTCTTCCTAAAGAGTCTTTCTTTCTTTTTCCTGCTAATTCCAGTCCAGTAAATTAGTTAATGTCCTGAAACGCTGTAATATTTTGGAAATTCAAAAATGGTTTGGTGAATCTCTGTGTCAGGGTAGACTTTACCAAATTCCAACAGGAAGGAATAAAATTGGACATGCGGGAAAGGAAAAATTGAAAGTCCATAGTCAATCAATCAATCATAATAGAGCTGGAAGGGACCTTGGAGGTCTTCCAATCCAACTTCTTGTTCAAGCAGGACACGCTTTATCATTTCAAACAAATGTTTGTCCAATCTCTTCTTAAAAACTTCCAGTGTTGGAGCATCCACAACTTCTGGAGGCCAGTTGTTCCACTGGTTAATTGTTCTCATTGTTCGGAAGTTTCTCCTTAATCCCGGGTTGCTTCTCTCCTTAGTTTTCATCCATTGTTTCTTGTCTTGCTTTCTGATGCTTTGGAAAACAAGTTGGCCCCTCCTCTTTGTGGCAACCTCTCAAATACTGGAATACTGCCATCATGTCCTAGTCCTTCTTTTCTCTAGACTAGCCAAACCCAGTTCCTACAATTAGTCTTTGATGGAAAAAGCCTTTTCTTCCATTTATTTCCATCACATCAGAAAGCCAGATGTGGACTCTGGTGGTTAAGATGTTCAGGGGGTCCAGTCCATGCTCAGTTTAACAGGCAAATGCTTTCCATATGTGGAAAGAAGCAAGATTAATTTCCTGGGAGTTCAGAGAAGGAAGAATATTTGACTACTGGGGCAACCAACTGACAGACTGCAACACTTGTACATGAGAGTGATGGGGATACCTTTTGGAGCAGAGATAGGCCTATTCCAAGTGATCAAACCAAAGAAGCAGAAGAAGGAAAATCAGGCTGGCTGTCAAAAGTTAGCAGCTTGTTCAAGTATACTGATCACCTGTTCACAGTTTTCCCATCATAGGAAGATCAGTTAGAAGATCTCCAGTGATCAGCTCTAGCTGTAGCACTATATGCAATGTTATATTGAAAGCACTAGGAGCTAGAGGTAGCCAGTAAAAAAATAAATGCAATTCATTGAGGCAATGTACATATAGGTAGTTCTCGACTTACAACCGTTCATAGCGACAACGCCACTGAAAAAAGTGACTTATGACCAGTTTTCACACTGATGATCGTTTCAACATCTCTATGGTCATGTGATCAAAATTCAAATGCTTGGCAATTGACACCTATTTTTGATGGTTGCATGGCAAAGGCAGATTCACTTAATAACCAGGTTACTAACATGGCATCTCACTTAACCACTGTGGCAAGAAAGGTTGTAAAATAGCGCAAAATTCACTTAATGTGTGTCTTACTTAGCATCAGAAATGTTGGGCTCCACTATGGCCATAAGTTGAAGATTACCTGTAATTAAAAGTTGGGCAAAACTTCTCCACGATTTTAAAATTCTTAAAATGTTTGGTCAGATTCAGTAGGTCTTGGCATACTCTGCTATAGTTTCATCCTAAACTATGAATTGATTGTAGGAAATTCCATAAATTATAATGTAAATTGTGGAGGGGGAGGCAGGCTTTGATACAAGGCACTCCCAAATCAAACTTTTTTTTTTTTTTTTTGGCAATTTCTTTCCCATGACTTCTTCTAACTGACTTAAACCAAAGCTCTTCAACAGATACTCTGATTCAGCGACTGCCTTTTTGAAAATTTCTTTTATAAAGTCTAAACGTCTAAGGGTTGAAACTGAGTCATCTGTACTTTATTCTAAGTACCCATTAACTAAGGCTAAAACTAATGCTGAATTAGAGTGGAGATCTCTTCGAAGAACTTATCGCATCCGCAGGAATATCAAATGAATTCCATATTCATTCCGTTCTATTGTATTAGTATTATTGCAATGAATATTAAACGAATCCCTAACAATTGGACACTTAAAAATAAAGTGCTGCCCCTTTTAAACTAGTCATGGCAGTTTTAAGGACATACTGTGCTTATATCTCTCCTTTCCTTTTTTTTTTTTTTTGAAGAAAAAGATGGACTAGATAGCAAAACTGTATTGTTTAAGCTCTTCAAAGCCACAATTTACACGACAATGCTAATGTACAGATGCAGCTTTTCTATTAGAATTAATGCTACTGGAAGGGACCCTTATACGGAGGATTTGTCACAGAAATAAAATCTATCGGTAACACTTTCATTGTTCCGTCATTACGAACTCATTTAGTATTCACTGTAATAGCACTCATCATAATGAATTTGTCTGATATTCAAGGGCCTTGCACATGCATTTACACAGGCTTCCTTCCTGCCATATTTCAACATCCAATAAGCATTACTTAACACAGACCCTTCTTGTTAATAATTTTATTGAAGTTTTTAATAAACATGGTAAAAACTAATACAAACTAAATTAGGGGAAAAAATTGAGGAGGTGCAAAAAAAAAATGAGGGAAAGGAAAGAAAGGAAAAATAGAGGAGGAAAGAAAAAGGCAGTGAAGACCATCATAAAGAAGTGGCTTCCAAACTTCATTGCATGGAGCATAAATGAAATTCATAATAGTTTTCATCCTCTTTTGGAGTTACACAGATAAAACAACTGTTCTGTCAATCACCCAACTTTTATTTACATCCAATCCAGAAATCATCATTTTCTCTCAATCCTAGTTCAGCACAAAGACTATTAGGAGTTACCAGAAATATCAAACAAACAGATCCAATGGTTCAAATATATATTCTTTCTTTTTCTCTGCATATCCTGGCCCTTTAAACCACTCCTATAGCATCGCCACAGGATTTGATCTGCACCACTCTTTGGCATTTAAATGGGGTCTTGAAAACTTTCACCAGTCTGTTTTAAAAGCCCATAAAAAGGCCTCTTCCAGGATTTCTTGTTCCAAAAGAAAATCCTTTTCTTGATTTTTCTTTTTTAGTTCCCATTTGGTCATCTAAATTTTGTGGTCTTCTATGCCTTCAAACTACATAATGTCTATATCAGGCAAAACTTGCTGGTTTTTCTATTTTTTTCTCATCACCTTCTAAGAGTTTATCCATTGAAATCTGTGTGCTTTGCAAGATATTAATATTTCAGTCCATTTCTCACAAAATTATTTAAAGTTTTAGCTGCCTCAGCCAGCTCTTTTCTGCCTGGTCCTTTTGCTACCTTCCTCACGTAAATTTAGTTTCATTTCAATCAATTTCCCACGAGTGCATTAGTTAATTGTTACTTTTGTTTTTAGCAAAAATAACCAACATTCCCAATTGCTGTGGTCTCCCAGTGAAAAACTTTATTAAATCTTTTTTTTTCTTTTTCCCAAATGTATGTTGTTTAAAAAAAATTAAATCTGAAGAAAATAAAATTCTCCAGGTGACAAATGAAGCTCGACATTTGCAAGGTCTCGAATATCCATCAAAGAGTTAAACTGAACATATCCAAATCTGATTAGAAGGTGCATTCAAGTTGGCTTCGTGTTCTTATGAAGGCTTTGCTGAGAAGAAGGATGTCATCTCCCTCAACTCCTGGTGCTAAAACCCACAGGAGACCCTTGTTTTACAGCTTTCCCTCAAAGAACTGTCACTCCAAGCACTCATGAGCAATCTCCCAATCTCTACTTCACCAAAGAGATTCAAAGGACGGGTCCCCTTGCTGGTATTTCATTCTTCACAGTGGTTGTCCTCTCTGTTGATTTCTGAAAACATCTCCAGTCAGCTATGACTCATACCAGAAGCCTAGTGAACACAGACTTTTGATTAGAAATGGGACAACATTTTGTCACTGGAGTTTCCAATTAACTTATAAGCAGGCAACTCTTAAGTCCGGAAATAATAATTTCTTTTCTCGCCATTGTAAGAAGCACCCTGTTCTTCAGTCACTGTTGTGGTTCGCCGGCAGCAGGTGCGGACATCTGAAGTCTCAGAGAGCGAGGACTCAGATGAGGGGCCTGCATGTGACGTAGGGATGGGCTCAGGACCATCAGGGAGTAGGATGATGCCTTCGGAGATTGTGCAGGCTGGCAGCAGTGATGAAAAAGTCCCCGAGGAGCCTGTGCCCCTTGCGCATGCGCACAGCCCTGCTTGAAGGAAAGAGCAGCTGCAGCAGCACAGGTGACTTGGGAGTAAGGCGGCAAGGTAATGGCCCCTCCCTTAAGAGATAAAGGCCAGCTGAGAAACCGGAGCTCTTTACAGGAAGCAAATAAGTTTTTGCACTCAAGCCTGGTGGACGTTCAGACTGTCTTAGTTTGTGTTTGGAGACCTTTAGTGATTGAAATATTTATTGGCAACTTTATCTAGTGTTCTTGGCAGCCTTGCACAATCTTGGCAAGGCTCGTTCTTATGAGAGACAATTAGTTTGAAACAGCCTTTTAACTGTGAAGGAACTGAATTTGTAAAGAATCAGTAAAAGGTTTTGCTGTTACCTCTGTTTCATGTTTGTTTCCTTGGAACAAGATTTGGGTCAGAACAGTCATAGGACATTGGTATTGAATCTGCAGAATCTGGGACAAAGCTCAGGTCAATAATCTAGAATCATCACTTTCACCTATTCTTCATCAGCTGCATCAAGGTTTTGTGTGCACCTGGAACTGTACCCTATTTCTCAGCCCCAGTGATGAATGAACCACATAGCAGTGACTGATGCACCGAGAGCTTAAGCTGACAAAGTGACAGGAGAAATCTAGGGCACGAGTTATATTTATAGGATCAAGGCAAGGGGAGGGGAGAAGGTTATGGGGCTGCACAGCCAAATGAGAAGAGAAAGATGAACAAGCAAGGGAGAAGAGGGATTTTAGCTAGGGTGAATGGTTGCTGGGACATAAAAGAAAGTCAGCAAGGGTGTATGTATAGGAGATTTGCAAGCATCATCAGAAACATATCTACCCAACACAGATAGCACTTCTGAAATCTGAGTCTACTCTTTTTTTTTTTTTTTGGATTAGTCAAAAATTGATCACAGTTTGCTTCAGAGTCATTGACAAAGAACCAAGCTCTGGGAAAGCTGTAGACAAAAAAGGGGAGGGTTTGCATCTTTTCTTTAAAAAGCTTGTTTAACCTATGAAGCTTACTCTTCCACTTTCCTGCTGTAAGTCTGTAAGGAGTGGACAACCTACTAATTGTAATAATAGAAGTTATATGCTTTTTCATTTCCTGTTACACCTTTAATTCTTCTTTTTCTTGCTTTTTGTAACTTTTCTGTTTCCATTATATTTTATTTTGGGGGAAATTTATCAAGATCATATTTTTAAAATAATAAGCATAAAATTGCAGAGGCTGGAAAAATCAACCAAAAAGTTACTGGCTGTATAATGATTATTTAACTAGGACAAATTTTAGAAATAGCATCCATTCATAATAAGTTGGACTAGTCTATCCTTCGGTGCTGGGCAATTCACAAATATGTCTATTATAAATGGGCAAAAGTTTGGGCACCCATAATGGAAGGGAGGGAGGGAAGAAGGGAGGGAGGGAGGGAGGGAAGGAAGGAAAGGAAGGAAGGAAGGAAGGAAGGAAGGAAGGAAGGAAAGAAGGAAGAAAGAAAGAAAGAAAGAAAGAAAGAAAGAAAGAAAGAAAGAAAGAAAGAAAGAAAGAAAGAAAGAAGAGTTTCATCTACCCATATTGTACAAAAGTGGACATTATAGACATTACAGTACACATAATGGAAAGAGGAGAAGATACAGAGAGTAGAATACTAGAAAGACAATATGCTATTATCTTAATTGCATGCCTATAGTTTTCTTCTTATGTTTACAGCACTTGAGATTATATGTGAACACTGAAACAATAGTTTCCTAGAGAAGGTGCACATTTGAGGAAAGATTTGGAGGAAATATTTAATCTCCAAATACTGCATAGCTGAAAGAAAAGAGATAAAAACAGCACTTTGCTCTGCTCTATTTAACCAAAACCTTCTGCTCTAATTCAACCTCTTATTTTTTAAAGAACTGTTTCCTTCTTTTGTCAGTCTCAGAAATGAAACATTCTCCCCTTGCATATTAAAATATTCATGAAAATTAGCCTATAATGCAAATGAATGCCTTTAAATAACCAAAAAGAAATGAATCAGGCTTTAAAAAAAAACTTCCAATGTTGTATTATATTTTGAAAACAACCCCATTGAAAAATCAAACACAATTTCCACCACCAAAAAATATAAAATCTGACCATTATGGTCAGTTGTACAAGTCCATTTTTCAAAAGGCAACTGGACTTTCTTTGTTTTTTCCTTGAAGACATTTCACTTCTCATCCCAAGAAGCTTCTTGAGTTTGGGAATTGAAGGATCTTCTTGGATGAGAAGCAAAACATCTTCAAGGAAAACAAAGTCAAGTTGCCTTTTGAAAAAGTTTCCCATAATGATATTATGATCACCTGCTTAAGCAGGGGGTTGGACTAGATGACCTACAAGGTCCCTTCCAACCCTAAAACATACAACGAACGGTTGCAGGAGCCTAGTGCCTAGCCTAGTAAAGAGAAGGACCAGGGGAGACAGGATACCCTTCTTCCAATATTTAAGGGGCTGCTACAGAGAGGAGGAAGGGGTCAAGCTATTTTCCAAGACACCTGAAGGCCAGGCAAGAAATAATAATAGATGGAAACTGATCAAGGAGAGATTCAACTTGGAAATAAGGAGAAACTTTCTGACAGTGAGAACAATCAACCAATGGAACAGCTTGTCCTCAGAAGTTGTGGGAGAGCCATCAGTTGAGACTTTCAAGAAGAGATTGGACTGCCATTTGTCAAAAATGGTATAAGTCTCCCGCTTGGGTGGGGGGTTGGACTAGATGACCTACAAGGTCTCTTCCAACTCTGATTATCTGTATATCTATATTTCTGATATTCTATTATTAATGTTATATTTTGATCTTTTTTCTTCCTGACTGTGGTAAAAGTTGAATTAGCAATTACAATTGGAACCAATGAGGTCACGATGATGGGTCCAAGTTTTCTCTGGGCTAACTAACTTATGATAGAGGTCCCTGCTCTATTATCTATTCCTGGTGGACTAATTTGACTGCAATTGTGTTCAACTAAGTAGACTTGTCCATTACTCATTCTAAGCCATTTAGTTTCAACAAGACCAGAAATTCATCGTTATTCAGCCACCAAAAGTTTTCCAGAGTTTTCAACAACAAATACATATGCTGCCTCCTACTCAGTTCAGTTCCTACATTTGCAAATGAAGAGATATGGCATAAAAGGAAAGAGGATTGGGAAGCGAGAGAAAAAAGCATAGTCAAATTCTCGTCTTTGGTAAGCACATGCACTTCTGGTCTTTCCCAGCAAGTGATTCAATTCTCCAAGCTTCTCTGACACTTTGTGCTCTTTGTGAAATATATTTTAGGAAACAGGATATTTCCTGGTCTCCCCTTTTATTTATTTTTTTCTTTGTCTTCTTTCTTTTTGGGAGCCTCACTGTCTATAGACTATCAAGATTTTATAACATGAAAATGGATGCTTTTTCCTTTTCTATCTCTCTCTCTCTCTCTCCTTACTCTTCTTCTCCTTTTAAAAGTGCCTCTCACTAAATGATGCTTTCCATTTTTAACATCATAATCAATAAAAGCTGCTTATATGCACACTTTGCAAAACCATCGGTTTAGAAGGTTTTTTGGGGAAAAAAATATGCATATGGTTGCGGCTTGCTGACTGGAAACCCTGGTAGTAAATCTTCCAAGTTAAAGTTTTACTGGTGTGTTATGAGTAAAAATGCCTTGTCAGCCTTCTGTCAGTTTTTCTCCTAACATCCATATTTTCAACCCTTGCTAAACATGGGGCGCACATTTGGCCACAAGAGGCTGGCTGTACAATTAAACAGCTACACTCAGCTGTAGAAGCAAGGGCACAACAGACCCAAACTGTCTCTTATTAATTTTAAAAGTCCATAAAGGAATGGTATGACCCTGTCAAGGTGATGGACTGGCAGTTAAATGTATTATAAACTGTTAATGCTTTGCCACGAAAAGAACCAAGGGAAGAAGAAGAGAAAAAAAACCACAAAGAAAACAAGAGGTACCTCTCTCTCCCCCACCAATATATTAAGAAAACAAAAAAACTGCAAAATATGCAAGTAATAATTGTGGCAGATAATTAGCTTCTCAGTGCTGAGAATACTGAGATCCATTGTGTAGCTCTTCCTCTCTTCGTCCTTTCGTGCAGGCTGATTTGCATCTTTTATCCATTTCTACAATGAATTCAGTTCATTAGCTTTTTAGCATAAAACCAGACGTTGGATGCTCGAGCTCATATCTTATGCTGTACTTAAAGCAACCCAGCCTCTCTGCGACAGACTCAGTTCAAAAGACAGAGGCCAGCAAGGAGTGTAAAACAGTGGCAGATAAAAACCAAAACCTTGTCCAAGAATGAACTTAGAAATCCAACAATCCTGCAATTTGCTTTCTATAAGCAAGCCCACAAATAACCAGACAATGGAGGTGGCAGTATTTGAAATGTAAGCTATTCTTTGATAAGCCGGTTGGGTTTTGCAATGCTAGAAAGTAACAGTGGCCACAGTATTTAAACTCTGATTCTGAAAACATACATCTCATCGTTTCATGGTTGTTACATCTCATGGTACATGGTTTCCTGCCTGAGCAGAGGGTTGGACTAGAAGACCTCCAAGGTCCCTTCCAACTCTTATTCTGTTAGCAGGTTTTATCTTCTACCTGCTTGAACTCTGTCAAGTATTTTGGCTAGATTTGGTTGCGAGAATCTAAATCCCAACCAGAAAAACAAAGGTTGTGTGCAAAATGTTTGAACCTGTAATGGTTGAAGCATCGATCGAGCTATTCTGATATTAATGGAGCTCAAAATCAGGGTTCTTTTGATCTCAAAATATTTCTGAAATGATTTGATACTACTAGAAAACTTCCTATAAGGTTGAAATGGCCAATGTTGAGCTCAAACTCTGTCTACTCTCAATCTATGCCCAGTCTAAATGGGTGGCACAGGAAGTCTTTATTTTATTTATTTATTTTGTTTTATTTGGTTTGTCAATTGCTTACAAGATAATAGGTATAAGTAAAAACATAATTCTGAATACATGGATACATATAAGAAAAATAAAAGAAACAATAAGACAGGGACAGTAGGCACGTTAGTGCGCTTATGCACGTCCCCTCAGCTTGCATCTACGACTAAGCCCCAAATTTCCAATGCTACAGTTGTTAAGTGAGTTCTGTGAGTTCTCATTTTATAACCTTTCTTGCCACCATCATTAACTCCCTTAAAGACAATCTTGTCGAGGAACAAAAATGCAATTTGGTTTCATGTTCCCTGTGAAATTCATCTTCTCTCTTCAGTGGAAGAACTCAAAAGAAGTGGCACCCAAAAGTGTCCATGTTTTCCTTTCACTTCCTCCCTCCTCTTTCCCCCCCCCCCCCCCCCAATTTGTATTTTGTCTTTTCAGACTGTAAGCTTTCATCAAAGTGTGCCCATTTTGTCACACACTTGATGGGAAGAAGTTGGGGGATCTAACAAGTGCAGAAGAAAGCAAAACTGACAGATTTGTTCACCAGCTCTACACAGCGTTTCCAAAACTCAGCCAGCCTTGCTTATCATATGGTTAAAAAAAAAATGGACTGAAGTGATTTGTACAAATATGCAGTCATTATTTCGACATCACTGAATAAGTAAATAAATCTTTGTCTTTGCCTTTTGTGTTGAGGTTGGTTTCTTTTTTTGGTCTTTAGTTTGTATTAGTGTTTTGTTCAATATAGTCTACTCTAAATTCACTCTTTAAATAAAGCGAAGAACCTTGTTACTAAATAAAAAACATTTCTGGATTTCTTCTTTAAGGAATTATCACAGAGACATGCTATAGTTCTAACGTGAGAGAATGTGGGGCTAGAATTGTGTAGAATTCAGCATCCTTTAAAAAACTCAACTTTAATTACACATGAACAAATTGCAAATAAGCATCTAGCCCTCAAGGACAAAAAAAGTAGGTGAACAGTGCCTAGTAAGATTAGAACATATATGGGAGGGGTCAGTAATTAATGCTAACACAATACAAGATTAAAAAATTATGGGACAAAGAGACCATAGCAGTGTGTTCACAACTAGGAAGTAGGAGAATTTGGGGGGATAAGATCCATCACAATTCATCATTGTCTATTTTAAGGAAGCAGGTCAAACATAGGGTGAGAATTTTGTTCAGGTAAGATTTCTGTGGCTGCCTAAGCAAATTGTTGGCCTCTGCATTTTCCCCACCTTTTGATGGAGCTGACAAATCAGAAAGTCTTCATGATAACAAGTTTGTTAAGGGAAAAAGAAGGCATACCAAGAGAGGCATAGTTGTGAAAAGTGCATACAAAGCTCCATTATATCAGGGAGTATGTGTAGAAAGTGTGTAAATATTTTGCATGATCGGCGTATGAATTTCTTTAAAACATGAAACAAGCTGAAAAAAGATACTGCATGAAATAGAGTTAATTAGGTAGGCTTATTAAAATGGCTGTACAGATGATTCTTATATATATTCAGTAAAAATGTATGCCATTGATTAAAATAGAGATCGCACTAAATTAACAGTATCTTTACCTTCTTATGATATGGGAATCCAAATCCAGCTGATCTGGGCACTTATACATTTCAATAGATGCATCGATTAAAAATATCCCTCCTCATCCCAATGCATTATATATGATTTTGGAACTGTTTTTTTTACTTACGGAATATTATGCTCTTGTGATGCTATCAGCGGTATTCTTTAGGGGCCTCCCTGTCAAGCAGAAAAAGCAGAAACCAAATTCAGAAAAAAAAAAAAAAGAATACAATTGTTCTAAAAGATTGCCCAATTATAGCAATAGCATTTAGACTTATATACCGCTTCACAGTGATTTTACAGGCCTCTCTGAGCAGTTCACAGAGTTAGCCTATTGCCCCTAACAATTTGGGTCCTCATTTTACCCACCTCAGAAGGATGGAAGGCTGAATCAACCTCCAGCCTGGTGAGATTCGAACTGCCCAGTTGCAGGCAGCCGGCAGGCAGCAGAAGCAGCCTGCAGTACTGCGCTCTAACCACTGCACCACCATTATATGTTGTTATTATATATTTATAGCCTGGTTTTATTTATTTTATGCTTCATAAATAACTCAAGGTGACAAATATACACTATTCCTCTTCCTCTTTTTCTCACAACAACCCTGTAAAGAGACTTGGGCTGAGAAAGCGTGACTGGGCCAGTCACCCAGTTGGCTTTCATGGCGAAGGCAGAACTAGAACTTACTATCTCCTGGTGTTTGATTCAAAGTCACCCAGTTGGTTTTCATAGCTAAGGCATGACTTGAACACCCAGTCTCTTGGTGATTGACCCAAAATCACCCAGCTGGCTTTCATGCATTAAGGTGGGACCAGAACTTGCAGTTTCCTGGCTTCTGAAGCAGAAATATTTTTGCAGCAGTATCGATATTTTTATTCCCTTATTTTTGCTCTGCTCACCGCCCTCCAACTGTTTGTAATTCAGACCAAGCTACCTCTTCTTTTAACAGTGGTGGTGATCGAGTTTTGATTGCTGAGGCTATGCTTTTCCAAGAGAGTGCATACAGTCTGAATGGTATCATCCCTTCCAGATCGACTCTTTAAAGGCCACTGACCAACAGATGGCTTGCTGTCAAAATCTGTCTCAACTAAGTAATTCGTGGTCCAGATTGCACTATAATTCTATCCCTGTCACCTCTGGTCCTGTGCAGCTGCCTAGGCCAAAGGCAGAGAGATCTTGAGCAAACAAACAAATAAACAAACCAACCAACCAGAATAGGAGAATAATAGTTGGAAGAAACCTTGGTGGTCTTCTAGTCCAACCCCCAGCTCAGTCGGGGCACCCTATATCATTTCAGACAACTGGCTATCCAATCTCTTCTTAAAAACCTCCAGTAATGGACACCCACAACCTCTGAATGAAAATCGTCCCACTGATTAATTGTTCTGTCAGGAAATTTCTCCTTCAGCCTCTCAAAGCTTCATCCTATGTTACATCCTCCCTTTTCTTTCGGTTCTCTTTTTCCTCACTTCCCACCCCCCAACCCATTGCAAAAAATTAATGTTGTATTAATCCTCTCTCTCTCTCTCTCTCTCTCTCTCTCTCTCTCTCTCTCTCTCTC
>BLBF01000045.1:9390237-9422634 GCA_015471245.1 Laticauda colubrina
AAGAAAGAAAGAAAGAAAGAAAGAAAGAAAGAAAGAAAGAAAGAAAGAAAGAAAGAAAGAAAGAAAGCAAAATTTATTCTTTTTGGGTAAAATAAATCAGTTTGCTAATCAGGCTGGGATTTGGCAGCTGAGAATAAAAGGGTCAAACAGGAAGCAGGAAAAAGGGTGGGGGGAAATCTTCCTCCTTAAAATACGGCCCTTTGCATTTCAACATACTGCTTGGACATAGCAATAAAGCAAAAGTCTGTTGGAAGTATTTCACTGGCACTACTCAAATGAACAGATATTGAAGTAACAGGATATAAATCCAGTTAATTAAACACCCTTAAAGTACATGCTTTAAAGGAAGGCTTTCTTGCTGAGCAAATTTTTTCCCAGGTTTTCATAATGGCTGTAATCATTACCTACTTTTAAGGATCAACTATAATTTCTCCATAATATAATGGATGGTAATATATGCCAGTGTCTTATAAAGCAAAGGAAGGCTATGCAACGAAGGGTTGCATTGTACCCATCGCTTCTAAACAAAGTTGGAGAATCATTTGAGCTAAATTTAGTCTGCTTGGCCTCCCTCCAACTGTCCTGTTTGGACCCTTTTGCCTAAAAGAGGGGAATTTATTGGGAGATGGAGTATCAAGATATTCATGGCATTTAGAGAAAGGAGAGAGCAGACTTTTTATGAACCGGATTTCACCCATCAGAAAAAGCATGGTGAACTCTGAAACTCTGCTTCCAAGAATGGTGGCTAATGAAGCCAGCAAGAACTATCTGAAGACTGTGGTTTGTGAGTTTCCCCTTTGATCCTTTTCAGCCTCTTTTATGTCAGAATGCATTTGAATTCTCCTTTACAGGATCATTAAGAAGATGAAAGAAGAGTTATTTATGTATTTATTTTTATTTGTTTTTCAAGCATGTACTAGAAAACAGGTATACGTGTGAGTGTAACATATAAACATATAAGTATAAACAGGTATAAGTATATACATAATAGATGAGTACGACTAAATGGGAACAATAGGGCAATAAGGCACACTGGATGCCCCCTTACAGACCTCTTAGGAATGGAGTGAGGTCCACAGCAGACAGTTTAAGGTTAAAGTTTTGGGTTTTTTTGAGGATGTAACAATAGAGTCAGGTAGAGAGTTCCAGGTGTTGACCACTCTGTTGCTGAAGTCGTATTTTCTGCAACTGAGTTTGGAGCAGTTTACTTTGAGCTTGTATTTATTTTGAACTCTGCACTAGCATGGCTGGTAAATGATAGACCACAGAGGAATAGCTAGTTCTTTGCCCAAACTCATTGCCTGAAAACTGCTCTTCAAGTTCTAGATCAGGGATGTCAAACTCGTGGCCTGAGGGTCGGACGTATCACATGCTGGTCACGTCCATGCTGAGTTTAGCAAAGGGGGGGGGGAATCATGATACGTCATGTGACGATGCCAGTTTGACACCCTTGTTCTAGATCATGGTTGTCCAGCCTTGTGGCTTGCCTGGGTCGCACTGAGTGAAGATTAATTGCCTGGGGGGGGGGGTTGCATATAAAATATATAATATAATTAATGTAAATAAATAACAAAATCCCTTTATCTTTTTAAAACACTTTGATTGTATCTTCCGTGGTCTTACGATGAGCTGTCCACAGCTACATACAACCCTTGGACCCTAGATTGTACATGCCTGTTCTAGATGAACCATAGATCAGACTCATTAGAAGTTAATTTCATCTCCATATTCATTAAATAGGGAACATTGGATGTGATGCAGTCGAGGCACCAAAAAAGAGCAGTCTGGCATCGGCCGCCATCATGAGACAGTTTCTATCCTTGCTAGGAAAGTGTGATGACTTCTTTGAACTTCAGCTTAACAGTTACCCACCCACGTTAGGCAGTGTGTCTGAAGCCAGCCGTTTTAACTTGAAATCTCACTCTCGCCAAATGCTCGCATTTCCGAAGGCGCAGAGGAAGACATCAACTTGACAATAACGTATTTTCAGCAAAAGCCGAGGCTGCTATTCTGTCATACATAATTTGTTTCCTAACCAATGATGCTGTTTAATCAAAACTCACACCAGCTCTCTTTAAAAGCATTTTACTAAACTAAACAAGAAAGAAACTTCACATGCCAGAGGGTTGTTGGAATTACTTGTTTTTATTAGAGATGGATTCAAGGCTTCTGGGGCCCCTCCTTTCCTTTTATTAAAACGTCCACTCAATCTTTAGGCATGTTTTACTGTCTCCCCAAATGAATTCTTCGAAGCCTTCACTAAACTGATATTTTTTTTTGAAAAAAAAAAAAGTTAATGCAGAAGTTCAAAGCTACGATGGACAGCTCTGATCATTCTCAATTAATTCCTAATCTGTGAACCAGAAAGGAGAGGCATATTTTAGATACATCCAAGTCACGTGGCTTGACAGTCTTTGTGATGTGTGTGGTTCTGTCTCATCTTACACACCTGAAGTTCATGGCCCTGAAGTTCATGGACAGTTTTGTTTATAATAAGGGCCCGGTCTGCCAAAAAAAAAAAAAAAAAAAACAACACCTGAAGCTCTTGCTTTGACAGAAATACTGCTTTTTCCAATGAGAGAAGATTTTCCTCTTTTGTTGAAGCCTTTTTAGTATCCCTTCAGCCAACCTGAAAAACATTGGGCTGCATCACCTGATGGCCATCCTAGGAGTTGTCCTAAGATGAATGATACCTAACCCTGACAAAAATAAAAATAAATTATTAGGCAAGAAAGAAATAATCATGAGACAAGATTGGGGAGAACAGGGAGGGTAAAATACTACAATGTATCCTGGGGATGGCTGATGGCCTGAGGATATTCCCCTTGCCCTAATAAGTTCCTAGCCTTAAATTTTAACCTGATTTAATAGAATAACAGAGTGGGAAGGGATTGTGGAAATCTTCTAGTCCAACCCCCTGCTTAAGCAGAAAACCCCATACCCGTGATGGCGAACCGGAAGTGGCACGTTGGAGCTATTTCTGCCGACATGTGAATGGTTGCCCAGAACAGACCCACTGTGCGCCCCCCGCCAGCCAGCTGATTATTGGGTATCTGCCATCCATGCTCAAGGGGGCCGGGCATGAGCTGGGTGGTCATTCACGCATGTGCTGAGGCACATGGTGTGAGGGTCACGTGCACATGTGCAGAGGTATGCGGTACACATGCAGAAGTCACGCACGCATGCGCAGGGGGGCATGAGGGGTCATGCAGGCATTGCATTATGGGTGCAAGCACTTTCGACATACAATGAGAAAAAGGTTAGCCATCACTGCCCTATACCATTCCAGACAAATAGCTATCCAGTCTCTTCTTAAAAGCCTTTAGTGATGGAGCAACCCCAACCTCTCAAGGCAAGATGTTCCAGTGGCTGATCATGGTTAGGAAATTTCTCCTTAGATGTATTTTTATGTGGACATTTTAACTCATTTCTAATCCTATTTCAATCAGAATAAAGCTGGAAGGGACCTCTGAGGTCTTCTAGTCCAACCCCTTGCTTAAGCAGGAGACCCTATACTGCAGTGTCAAACTGGCAGCCCACAGACCAGATGCGTCACATGCAGGCCACACCCACCCTAGCTCCGCGAAAGCAAAAAATGTCCTGTGACATCACATGATCAAGTTTGACTCCCGGAGTCTATATCATGTTTTAGCTATGCCTTTATTCATATATTTATATGATTTCTTATGTTGTAAACCGACCAGAGTCACTTGGGTAAGAAGGGAAATTAATTCACGATGTAGTTTAGCATATGTTTTGAGATCCTCAAACATCCTGAGAGATTGCGGGAGGAAGTTGTAGAATCACATGCAATTCAGTGGTGGGTTTCAAACATTTTTGCCACCAGTTCGGTGGGCGTGGCTTAGTGGGAACGCTTTGCACATGCGCATACACTTTGCATGTGTGCGCAGCCATCTGACTCGCCTCCTGTAATACGACTCACCTCCTGCAGTCCTGCACTCTCCCTGTTGCTTCAACAGCTGCCGCGTGGCAATCTGCATTGCTGCGCAAAGCATCTGCACTCCAAAAGCAGGGAATAAAGGTTAGTATGAGAGCCCAGGTGGGCCCAATAGCAGAGTGTCAGAAAGAATTGGAAGAACTGAGCCGAACTGGTAGATGCAACTGTTAATTCAGGTCTTAATTGTCCATAACTAGAGTAACTCCATAATGACCACCAGTGGTGTGTTTCAAAAATTGTTCCTACCAATTCAAAGTTTGCTTTGGATCTTGCTTCACACACGCAGTGCTCAAACTCCACCCTCTGAATCAAGGCTGGTGAGCTGTGCAGGCATGACTCACTGCAAATGCCTATGAATTCTGCACACGCAGGTCTCAGAGGCAGCCCTTCCCTGGTGAGCTGTGCTGTTTTTTAGCTCAGCTGAGGCATGACAATCTGCTCTGCTGCACTAATCAGCCGAGCTAATAAACAGCAGAATATTGAAGAGATGAGAGGTAAGAGCAGGGGTGGGTAGGTGGGGCCAATCAAAATTTCCCTACTGGACAGTTCTCCAAACCAGTCAAGGTTTTCCCTACCAGTCTGCCAGGACCAATGGTGGTATTCTACCAGTTCGGTCCGGTTCTGCCAAACTGGTAGTGCCAATGAGCAGTGGAGACCACACCAGTTCTTTCCAACACTCTGCTGTTGAGCCCACCCACTCACCTGGGCTTCTATACTATACCTTTATCCTCTGCTTTTGAAGCACAGCTGCTTTGCGCAGCACAGCAGAGTGCCGTGCGGCAGATCCTGAAGAGACCAGGAGAGTGCAGGCTTGCAGGAGATGAGTTGGAATGGCTCTGTGCCTGCACAAAGTGTGCATTTGGTGCATGTGCACACGCAAAGTGTGTGCACACACTCAAAGCGTGCCCACCAAGCCACACCCACCAAATCAGTGGTAAAATGTTTTGAATCCCACCACTGGTCATAACTGGTCAGAACCAGCTGAATATACCTCTGATGACCACCCATGGTGGCATCCTGTCTTCTCATTACTTCCTTCCATGTTGAAAGGAACGTACTAGGAAAACAAAAGAGAGGTTAATATCCTTTCCTACTTCAGCCTTTCCTTTTAAATAAAAAATACCAGGCCAAAAAAGACAGGGGCATCAATTTGTTTCCAATTTCATCCATCAAAGTCGAAGCAAGCTTCTTTGTTTCTATATTATGTTTTTAATCTCTCCATGAGCTTGAAGTTCATTTCTCCCACAGAACTGGCCTCTCTTCTTGCACCTGCATGTCTGGCTTATTTCAAAAAGGACAGAACACAGACAACATAATGAAGCTTTGCTGACCAGTGTTTTTCCAACTCCTTTTTCTTTCTCTTTTAAATAGCCGTGGGAGTATGGTAAGCTTAGGATAAATATCCAGTGAAGCAACTAGAGTCCATAGACCTCCGTGAAACTCTTTAGAAAACTAATTTCAAATTATTTTTTAACCCTATATAAGAAATTCACATGGTCTCTCTCAAATGGAGCTCTAGTTTTCTTTTTTTGGATGATCTGATTATGAGATTTCAATTCTGAATCCCTCAATGTACACACCCATAGCAATGACAATAGACTTAGACTTATATACCACTTCATAGTGCTTTACAGCAGCCTCTAAGTGATTTACAGAGTCAGCATCTTGCCCCCAACAATCTGAGTCCTCATTTTACCAACATTGGAAGGATGGAAGGCTGAATCAACCTAGAGTTGGTCAGGATCGAACTTCTGGCAGTGGACAGTTTGCCTGTAATGCTGCATTCCAACCCTGGCTATTACGGCTCTTTATACGATCACCTTTACTTGCTGGCATTAAGCAATTCTCCTTACTCTAATTTAAACATGCCCCAAAACTAGTTCTAAAGGTTTTCCTTCATCTTCTGTTGAACTTAGGCATCTTCCCTTTCCTTTCAGTAGTTAGCTTTTGAACTCTATCCCATGTTGTTAACAAGCTGATCTAAAGCTATAACAGTAACTATATGCCTGGAGGAGTGGAAGGAGATGATACATGCCCAACAGATTTTCTAAGACACCCCCCTTTTCAAAAAAAACAACAACAACAACAGCTAACAACTATAAGAAAGAATGCAATCAGAAGTAACAAGAGATCCAGGTATTAAATAAGATTGATTGTCACAACTGTTACATTATTAATTAAAAATGTTTTGCTGGGTATCATTCTGATGCAACCAATTTGAACTTAATTAAACATAAATTCAGTCCATAATCTAAGAATCGTAGACAACTCATAAAAAGAATGAAGATTAGTAGGGAGTATGTTTTATGAAGCACAAAAGCACTTGGTTCATATTTTATGTCTCAAGCCTGTTCATCAATGAAAGGTTTGTTTTCTACTTCCCTTTCCACTATTTCGTTCCCACATCTACTACTTAAATGGACACGGGGGAAATGACCTTTCATGACCCACTTACATTTGGGCGAAATTCTTATACAATTCTTGGACAATGCTGTTAAATATTTGAATTGAAAACTATGTACCTGTTCTAATTCATCTTAAAGGAAGCATATTCTCCTAGCAGGCCAGGAGTTCTGTCATGGAAGAGCCATGATGGTGCAGTGGTTAGTATGCAGTATTGCAAGCTAACTCACTGCTCACTGCCAGCAGTTCAATTCTTACCAGCTCAAAGTTGATTCAGCCTTTCATCCTTCCAGGTCAGTGCAATAAGGACCCAGATTATTGAGGGCAATACACAGACTCTGTAAACCACTTAGAGAGGGTTGTAAAGCACTGGGAAGCGATATATAAATCTAAGTGCTATTGCTATAGTGAGTGAGAAAAAAATCATGTTGTTATCAAAGCAGGGAATTTGTTAACAATTTGGAGAATGTATAAGCAAATGAAGAGCTGAGTTTCTCACAGAGTTGCAGCTGAAAAATACTTGGCAATGCCTAGCTATTCTTACTGGAGAGAACAGCAGATTAAAATAAGATTTAATTGAAAAACAAACAAACATGCACATCATTCAAAAATATTCTCCTTTCACATTGGAATGTTTAGAAGGAAGACTGATAGCTTTACAATGCTTGGATTACTTGTGATATACAATGAGTGTTTTCTGAATCAAAAAATAACAAGCCAAACCTTTTCCATTATAATCTGCTCTATAGCTTCTATCCTTCCAGAAGCCTCTCTTTGCAAGTGCTGGCAAACTTTTTAAAAATAAAAAATAGAAAGAAAATATAATTTTCTTGAAGATACTTTCATTTCCCTCAGAGTGCTAGTTCAGGTAACCAACAGGAGTCAACAATGACTTGAAGGCACATGCTCCTTTAATCTCAAAGTATCAACTATTGATCTCACCCCATTCCTAAGAGGTCTGTAAGGGGAGTGCATAAGTGCACAATCGTGCCTCCCGTCCCTGTCCTATTGTCCCCATCTATTCGTACCTATTTCCTGTATTCTTACTTATACTTATACCTATTATCTTGTTAGTGTTTGACAAATCATATCAAATAAATAAATAAAAATATACACACATGCAAACACACACATACAAAAATAACAAACCAGTGAGGGGTCTCAAGTGCTCTTTGAGGTTGGATGTTTTCTTGCAGACATTTCATTACACAAACCAGGTAACACCATCAATGTTAACATACTGTCACTGTGCAAACACTGATGATGCTATCTGGTTTGGATAATGAAATGTCTGCAAGAAAACAACCAAGCTCAGAGAGCACCAAGATCCCCTCATTTCAACCCTGAGTTACAAATGTTTTCCTTTATTGGAGAGATGAAGACTGGCAGAATGCATCCAAGTAGAAGTTAGAAGACATGACGAAAATTCTCTAATTTCACAACATATAAACAGATGTAACCATAGTCCAATTGCAAAAATGTGTCCATCCTATACCAAGCCAAGTTCAAAAACACAGGGAATTTCTAAAAGCCTGGACCTGTGACAAATTAGCCATCAATAGACACATAGACATTAACAAAAAAAAAAAAAAATTGCAAGCACCTCTTCACCTGCAATCAGCACCCAGATCAGCATGGATTAACTCCAAGGTTAACATGAGACCAACAATCAAGTAAACAAGACCCCAATCGTCTGTAGAGATTCTCAGTCATCCAGGTCATAGTTATCCCAAAGATGCTTTTTCAGGAGGCAACTGGACTGCCTTGTTTTTTCTTCTTTAAAGATGTTCTCATCCCAGAAGTTTCTTCAGCTCTGACAGGATAATGAGGAATGGAAGGATTTATATTCCTTGCAGACAGCTGGTCATTTGCATCCTTTAGAGCAAGGGTCTTCAAACTTGGCAAGTTTAAGACTTATGGACTTCAACTCCCAGAATTCCCAAGTTAACATGACTGGAGGAAGAATTCTGCAAGTTGAGGTCCTAAAGCTCTCACATTTGAAGACCCCTGCTTTTGAGGATTTCCAGGGAAAAAAAATTGCAGACTACAGGAACCCGGAGCACTACTGACCCCGAGGACACAGATAAACCTCCAAGTGGCCTCAACAGCTCTTTAAAAGAATGCAAATGACCAGTTGTCTGCAAAGAATATAAATCCTTCCATTGCCCACTATCCTGTCAGAGCTAAAGAAGCAAAATGTCTTCAAAGAAAAAACAAGAAAGTCCAGTGGCCTCCTGAAAAAAGCATCTTTGGGAATACTCCAATCAAGACACTGCCAAAGAAACCAACAGCAAACAGCCCAACCAAAGAATCTCCAAGACCATCCCCACCAACACTGACTGGGCAAGACACTAGATAGAGTATAAACTGACAGCAAACCGCACTCCTTTCGAGCAATGATGATATTACCTAGGTTGGTTAATGAAACATCTGCAGGAAAACAACCAAGTTCAGAGAGCACCAAGGAGCCTCCTTTCAACCCTGAGCTACAAACGGGTGGGATTCTACAGGTTTGGACTGGTTGGATGGAACCGGTTGTTATGATTCTGCACAGTTTGGGGAACCAGTAAATCATGCCCCTGGCTAGCCCTGCCCCTTTTCACCCTCCCCCCTCTCCCTGCCCAATCAGTCCTTATCACGCATGGATATGGTGTGCACGCATGACATTGCTGACTGCATTCTCCCCCACCCAGTCAATCCCTAAGGTATTTCTTTTTCTTCTTTCCCTCTCGTCGATCAGCTGTTCCAATGAACAACTGTGGCAGGATCCCCCTGCTGTCTTACTATTTCACCAAGGAGGCCTCCCTAAGGTCCAGAAGGCAAAAAGGGGTACAGCAGAGTGCTGGGGGAGGGGCCGCATCCCCCCACTCCATTTTTTGCCTTCCTGGGCCCCAGGGAAGCTTCCTGGGAGCAGAAACACCCCCCAAGAGGCTTCCCTGAGGCCCAGAAGGCCAAAAATGGAGGTAGATGGTGATGTGCACCCTCCCGGCTCCATTTTTGGGCTTTTCTGGGTCTCAGGGAAGCCTTCTGGAAGCAAAAACACCCCCCAGAAGGCTTCCCTGAGACTCAGAAGGCAAAACAAAATGGGGGGAGGGATTGCTGCAAAAAAAAAAAGTAGAAGAAGCCACGTCCACCTAGCCACGTCCACAGAACCGGTTGTTAAAAAAATTGAATCCCACACCTGGCTACAAATATTCTCCTTTATTGGATAGTAATCAATGTTGTATAGAATACTTGCAGAGCTAAGGAAGTTCTCCTGAGTATAAAGAAAGCACCGTTTCGAGGAAGACTGGCATCAAGACACAGAGATGCCAGAGTACGTGAAGCAGGATCTGTAGAACTTGTACAATCTTCTTGTTTTAGGCCAGAAAATACCAATTGGAAATGTTTCCTGGACTGAGGTAACAGGCTACTTATTCCGTTCATTTTAGAGTGTGAGAAATGCTGTCATATTTTAAGGTTACTTTCCTAACAATAAAAAAGTAAAGGTTTTACTACAACTATCAGTGTCATTTAGAGAGGACTGCCAAATAATTCCAATATAACTCCTCCAAATCACAACTAATGAGAGGGTTTTATTTTAGGAGGGGGCAATTTGAAACTATACTTTAGCTATTTAAGCTGGTTCCTTTTGACCCATCATGATGCATCACATGCTCATCGCCACCCCAAAAGAAATGCATTTTTTCTGTTCTGAAAAAAAAAAAACATGTTCCTTACAAGACAGATAATGAAAAAAAGGTAAACAGGTTAAAAAAGCTGTTTGTCTGCATAACTAGAAGCAGTTGTGTGATTATTGCTATTTCCTTTCAACGTCTTTTGAAGTTATTTCATTACAATATTCGTCCTTTGTGTACACACCTTTACACAAGAACATATTTAAAATTAATGACTTGGGAAGCAGTGATTTAAAGGAACTGAAAACAGAAGCAACCTAGTTCAATACATTTGCTCACGAGGCATCTACTTTAAAAATAGCTTCCTTTAAACCAAGCCAATGTTAGACTTGAGATCTCATATTTCTTCAGGAAACCAACTTTTTTTTTTTTTGGGGGGGGGGGGGGTCAGATGTAGAATCATTTCAGTTTCAAATCTTAGAATATCTGAATTGCTATTAATAGTGTAATGACAAAAAGAATGAAAACTTTGTGAGGAAAACACACTATTTTTCAGGCCTTCTCTGGATTAAATGGAACGGTTATGACTCCGATAGTGGAAACTTTCAGTGTTGTGCAAATAAATACATTCTGGTTTGTTTCCATCTCAGTTTGCAATGTTTTCCCTAAATATATTTTGTGCATTTTTCTCCAAATAAAATTATCATGAATGGTGGTTAGGGTGTTTTAGACCAGCACAAGGCAGATCCACATTTAAGATATGGGTTTCTGTCTGGCTCTGGTTCTATGGGCTTCAGCCCAGCCTATCTCACAATCTAATTTGTGATGACAATATGGAGGAGGGAGTACTATTTTCATATCTATTTTTTGCATCTATCCTCCTTGTTCTTCAAGAACTGAAATGCAGCATATATGGATTCCCTAATTTCAACAATAACTGGTAGAAAAGTACAATATAAATCTAAGTCACCAGTATAAATGTAAGGATAGAGAGCCAGTTCAGTGCAGTAGTGAAGGCAACAGATTGGAAACCAAGGGAATGTTAGTTACAGCCCCACCTTAGGCACAAAGGCAGCTTCAGCCAGTCACTGACTCTCAGCCCTAGGAAGGAAGTAATAACTAACCACTTCCAAAACAACTTCCAAGAAAATGAGTCCAGGCAGTCTCCAGAAGTCAAGACTGACCAAAAGACAATAATAATCATAATTTCCATTTTCCACATTGGGCTATGTCCTTTTCCTAATGAACACAGGTTTGCAAGGAAATCTTCCCAAACATAAATTTGTGTTATATAGTTTTTTCTCTAATCCAAGTTGTAAAAGCACATTTTCATTTGATGAAAATAAATAAATATGAGTTGTAAGCATGACTTAAAGTCAAAGCTAAAATGTTTAGGAGGAGAAAAACAGTGGGAGGAATTTGACCCCCTCATTCTTCATTCTGGCAAAATATCTTGTAACACCCAGACAACTCTTTGATATCCCATATTCCAAAATTCACTTCTGCAGGGAGGGAGCAAGCTTCAGTTCTCTCTCTTGCTGGCATTGTAACTTTATTGAAGTTTCTTGCTACCACAGGCATAAGGATGACAAAACTATGGACCTCTCACTATTCAGAAGGTCGGCCTTGCACATCTATTTAGAAACTCATTTCTAGAAAGAGTTATGACTGAGATCTATTCTGGATCACTGCTTTCTTGATCAAAATGAATATTCTGAAAAGGGGAGGAAGCAACTAAATACATGCCATATTTTCAATATCCATCAACGGAGAACCTGTCAACAGGCTTCAGCTTAATTCTTAATATTGTCTGCCTTGTGCTTACTAGAAAAAATGTTGGTCGTTGGACCAAATTCATCTCCGTTTCTTTCATTTACAAAGTTTTAGAGCGTTCACAATCATGTTAAATTCATGTAATGCACTCTTCTATGTGTCAATGTATGAATCTAACATAGGAATGAGATATTGATAAATATTGATTTGCAGTAGCATTAAATCAATATTTTTTTTAAAAAAGTTAGTGTTGCCCTTATTAAATAGCGAGGGTCAAAACGTGGAAAATACCAGAATGTGGTCTACCACTAAATAGACTTTGGTAGGCCTTTCATGAATCTTCAGTCCCTTTTTAAAAGCTATCTAATTTACAAATACATAAACAAGAACTTAAGTCTGCCCACTTCCACTCTGAATTTCCACTGCAATTGTGAATAGCATCAGTTCCCTGTAATTAGCTGGAAAGCATGCAGAGTGTAAATGTTTTATGGAACCCACACAATGGAAATTATAAATGTAAAAGTGTTACAGCAATAATAATGCATTTTCTGCATTAAATTAAGTTGTGTCATAAGCTATAAGCCATTTGTTAAAGATATAATGTTTGGTGTTTGTTTGTTCTTTAAACAAATAGTAACAAGTTTAAAAAAAAACAACCAAAAGAGATATAGCGGTTTCTTTTGATGGCAGATCCTGGGAAATAAAAGTCTGTTGAGATTCTCAGTCATCCAGATCATGGTTATCCCAAAGGTGCTTTTTCTTGAGGAAACTGGACTTTCTTGTTTTTTATTTTGAAGACATTTCGCTTCTCATCCAAGAAGTTTCTGAACTGAAGAAGCTTCTTGGATGAGAAGTGAAACATCTTCAAAAGAAAAAACAAGAAAGTCCAGTTGCCTCCTGAAAAAGCACCTTTGGAGATAGCTAAAATATTGGAGACAAAATAGCTAAATTTAGATAGCTAAAACATTTTAGTTATTTAGATAGCTAAAATATTTTAGATAGATAAAATATTGGAGACAATTGCTTGGTGACATTCACTCTCCATTCCTAAAATATTTGCTTCAGGTACCATAGAAGATACAATTCCATAACCAAGTTTGAAGAAAGATTCAACTGGTACTATAATCATGGCGGAGTATGGAATAAGAAAGGGTAGTATTTTGTTTTCCATCACAGTCTGCAGCATATTTAAGGCCCATTTCTGTCCATCTCATATTTGCTGGGTTGGGATAGTGTCCTTCACAACCTTGAAGGAAATAGGCAACTAATGGAACAAGACAGGTTGAGAAGAAACTTTCAAAATCCTCAGTGTGTCCCATAGCATGCCAGGTCCTGACTAAGGGAGTTGAGTTCCAATTACAGTGACCATATGTTCTTGGGCAAACCTGGAAAAGGGGGTAAATCTGAAACAAGTTCATAAGGATTAAAAATGTTTATCTGCTTTGCAAAGGAAAATTTAAGAGCAAAACCAGGAAAGCAAATGAACAAATAAATCTAGAGACAGTTTTCTGAAATAAAAGGATTGTCTTTATAATAAAGATAGTATGGTCATTCTATCTACGGTGGACAAGGTGATAGAGCAGAAGCCCATTGCTGTACAGGTTCAGAAGTATGTAGAAGGTATTTCAAGAAACTTCTCATTTCAAGAGAGTTAAAGATGAAGAAAGTTCAATCCACAGTCTACATGGTATGTCAACAATGAGTTTTATAGAATGCACATGAGATTTATCGTGTTCACAGGGTGAGTGGGCATCAAATCAACATATCACAATCATGAGATCCTTCATACAACTTTTCATCTGATATGTTGAGTGTAGGGGGAAAATATAATGTACATCAAATCTATATTTTCCCCCTACAAATAAGAGTATTAATTCTTTGTTTTACTTCAGAATCCTTTGGAGATTCTGAAGTAAAACAGATAAGATTAAGTATAGATAGAAAACCATTGAGGCTGGTTGGGGTTGCTTTTAAAAAAAAAATATTCAAAGACTGCAAGAACATCATAAGTGCCAAAGGAGAGTTGTAATATATGGCTAAGTAAAGTTCTACATTCATTTGTCATTGATGTAAATACAGTTTGTACCGGTAGGTACAATTTGCCATCATTTGTGCCAAGAATCTTAATTTTGATCACATGATCATAAGGATGTTGTAAAAGTCGTAAGGGTGAAAAATGATCATAAGTCACTTTTTTCAGAGCAATTGTAATTTTGAAAAGTCACTAACAGTTGTGAGTCAAGGACTTCCTGTATAAATTATAACTCTGATCACACTGCCAGTTCAATTCATTTGATCCAGCTCAAGGTTGATTCCACTTTCCATCCTTTCCCAGGATGGAAAATTAGATAAAATCTATAAAATTAGGACCCAGTTTGTTGTTGGCAATATGCTGACTCTGTAAACCACTTAGAGAGGGCTGTAAAACACAATGAAGTGGTATGTAAGTCTCAGTGCTATTGCTACTGGCCTGGAAACAGTGGTTCCTGGTTTTTTTAATGTGCTCCTTCTGATTGTTGATAAGGTAATTTTCTCCTGGTGGTGATTGTTTTGCTATTTTTACCGAATACATTTTGCTGCCTATTTCATGTACCTTTGTGAACAGGCAGTATTACAAGGAGAGACAGAGGAAGGGAGAGAGAGAGAAAGAGAGAAAGAGAGAGAGAGAGAGAGAGAGAGAGAGAGAGAGAGAGAGAGAGAGATTTGGAAAGGGTGAACAGCAATTCTGTAAATTAGATTAATCTTGCTGGTTTGCCTTTAGTAATGGCTCTATCAGGGTCAAAATATAAAGATGACTTTTTATTTATATAATTATACGGAAGTTGCCTTATTTAATAAAAGCAGCCAGCTTAAATAATGCTGAACAAACCCTGCGCATTTCAAACAATGGCGCCGGAGAAAGACTTTTAAACGTGCAGCCATGCTCTTACGAAAAATCTTCTTTACGCACATTGGCAAAGCTGAAGTGAGCACAACGGGCTTAATCGCGTATTGTTCTCCAAGTCCCATCCTTTTACAAATCACATGACATAAAAAGAAAAATAAGTAACAGCATAAAGACGGTAATGAGAACGGTTGAGCTAAAGTGCCTCTTAAAGAAATCCTAATAAATTCTGGAATTTCAAGTCCTTTGGCATGCGTTCCATTTAGAATAAAATCAATGATCAATGGTTGCAAACAGCCACATACTAGGTTCACTTGCCTCAGGAGCAGAAAAAGGGGGAGGGAGAGAAAAAAAAAATCCTCATAGACGAAAGATGACATTTAAAGGAAAAAAGCTGACATTGACTCCATCACTGTCACTATTTCTGCCATAAAGCAGCTTCAAATATTAAAACATTTTTCATCTGGCCTGTGTTATTGGCACCAGAAATTGTTTTCTCTCTGTCTGATACTCACTTGAACTGCAGCAAAGCTCCCTGGGGATACCAGATTGTTACCAAGTCCTCATAACATATTGGCAGTTGAGGGGGTGGCGTCCATGTAGACTTGCCACTCACAAAAGTTCTCCCCTCCCCTCCCCTAAGGAAGAAATAAGAGCATTCTCTGTAAGGATCTAACTCAACTGCACCATGCAGATGCGAACCTGTGATGCGTCCCATGGATTCTGATGTTGCGGAAGTAAATTTCTGCAGCCAGGTGTCTGAGGGTCACAGCGGTGAAAATTAGGAGCATATTTTATAACATGGACAGGTTCTATGGATGTTGATTATTTATTATTGAGCTGTGGTGGTGCAGTGCTTAGAATACAGTACTGCAAGCTACTTCTCCTGGCTGCTAGCTGCAGTTCAGCAGCTCGAATCTCACCAGGCTCAAGGTGGACTTCCATCCTTCTGTGGTGGTGAAAATGAGGACCCAAATTGTTGGGGGAAATAGGCTGACTTTGTGAACTGCTCAGAGAGGCCTGTAAAATCACTGTGAAGCGGTATTTAAGTCTAAGTGCTATTGCTATAACTGGGCAGTCTTTTAGAACAATTATATTCTTTTTTTTTTTTGAATTTTTTTTTATCCTGATTGTTGGGGGCAATAAGCCAATTTTGTAAACTGCTTGGGGAGGTCTGTAAAGCACTATAAAGAGGTATATAATAAGGCTAGGTCCCACTGGCTGACAGACGCAAAACATATGCATAAAGGACACAGCGGATGAGCAAAATTTCAGGGGTGGCTCCATCCGTTGTCATCCTCTCCAAAAAGTGGTGAAAATTTGCATAAACAGAACGGAAAAGAACAGAAAGGAACAGACGTGGGTAGTATGTAGTGGGGATGTTAAATGGATGTTCATAGGAAGCCTAGCGGATGACAGTGGATGAAGCGGATGCATCACGTACGCCTAAAGGAAAGAAAGGGGATGCCACGCGGATGTATATCGGATGCAAATGCATCCTTTCTATTTCCGTGCTACTAACAATGTATAGACATTCCATGTACCCTTTCTTTCCTCCCTCTTTCTGTTTTCAGCTGCAGTGGATGTGAGTTGCGAGGATGCCCAGAGGATGTAGAGAGGATACAGCGGACGTTTAACAGATGATAAACGGACATAGAACGTTTGTTGCTCGGATGTCGCAGATTTACATCGTACACAGCGGAAAGTTCATCCGTTCACAAAGTTTTGTGCAGCTCAAAACTTCTTGGGTGGATGAAATCTCAGTGGACGGATCCTCGACAGATAGAGCGTATGAAACACGTATGAAATGAGTACACGACGGATGCATAGCGTTTTCCAACGGATGGCAAGCTTTTTTTAATGTTTTACATCCTCTTTGCATCCATAAGTGCAGTGGGACAGGGCCTTTAGTCTAAGTTGTATTGCTATTACATCTGGAAGGCTACTGAGCTCAACCCCAACTCAGTTCAGGAAGTCGAAGTAAAGCAACTCATCCTTATTATAAGCCTGTTCTTGAAGACACCCAACTCCAAAAGAGATTACTGACTCACATTAGTTCCCCTGTCAAATCCTTCTTAACCACAAGCAAGTTTTTACTTATTTAATTGAAATTTGCCTCCTTGAAAAATCCATTGTACCATGCCCTAATTTAGAACAGAACTTGCTTCCCCCCCCCCCCCCGGGTGATTTCTCTTCCTTTCTAAAATAGATATCCCCCAATCCTCTTTTTTTTTCAAGTTTAAAAGCCCTCTACTGAGCCTGAAAGGGGCATGCACAAGTGCACCAATGTGCCTACCATCCCTGTCATAATGTTCCTTTTATTCGTATCTATTTCATGTATTAATAATCATGTTTATACTTATATACTGTATATTATCAAATGAATGCTTGAGAAAATAAATAAATAAATTTAACTTCTATGCTTCTGATCATCCAGATTATCTCTTTCTCATCCTTTTTTTAAAATTAATTCAACATGTGGGAATTCTTCTTGGGGTGTAGCAACCAACACTGGAGATAATGAGGTGGGGGAAGGGATGGTGGACCAGGTCCTAGCAATGAGGACTTGGAATGTAAATCCATTCTATCACCGTCACCAAAATAAGGGCTCTCTTGAGTGGGGGAAATAAGAGAATGACCATTTGGCTAAAAACAAATTCAGTTAACAAATAGGCAGAAATTGAATATTGTGTAGTGCTTGAAGATTCATATGAAAGAGCTCAAGGAATGCCCCCTAGGAGATCAGAATCTAAGACCACAATTGACTGAAGAACATCAACAAAGCTTTATGAATTATTTAGGAAGACTGAAACAAAATATGAGCTCAAAAATGTGACTGAGCAGAGACAAGACAAGACATTGCTGAGAAAGACAAACACACAATAAAGACCTAAGTAAGCAAGTAAATAAATACGATTTGATGATGTATTTATCTATTTCAGTTATTTCTATCCTGCTCTTCAGGATAAAAACTCCTCATTATAAGTAATGTGAGGGAAAATATGCCATTCAATGAAGCTCAACTCACTGCCAGAACATCCATACAGTTTTATTGGCAGAATTATAGAAGTGGTTTGCTGTTAACTTCTTCCTAGGATATGACCTTTTGTTTTTGTTTCTGTGTGCATTTATTTTGCAATCTAGCCAATAATCCAAGGATTGAAATTTAAAAACAAATCAAAGAAATATAATTTCTGAATGGCCCAACAGACCTGACTACAGACATGATCCTTTCCACAGAGCAGTCAGTGCTAAAGCTCTTGTAGAGTTAGAGAGGGGAAGACTATCTGAGCAGGTTTGGGATGGAATTGTCTTCCATCTGTCAAACCTGAAGCCATTTTGGGAGCATCTTCAGGGCTGCTGGTTGAAGCTGTGGGAATGGGAGGGGGATTGTATAGATAACTGGGGATTTCAGTGGTGATTCAAAAATTTTTACTACTGGTTCTGTGGGTGTGGCTTGGTGGATGTGGTACGGCTTGGTGGACGTTGCTTAATGGGCATGGCAGGGGAAGGATACTATTGCAAAATCTCCATTCCCACCCCACTCCAGGGGGAAGGTCATTGCAAAATCCCATTCCCTCCCCACCCCACTAACCTGTTTTCCAGGTCCATTATGCTGTGCAGGGCAACAAAAGGAGACCCACCCAATCAGCTGGTATTCGGGAGGCAGAGAATAGATGGGTGGGGCCAGTCAGACATAGGATTTGCCAGTTCTCCGAACTATTCAAAATTTCTGCTCCCGGCTCTCCAGAACTGGTCAGAATCTGCTGACTACCTCTGGGGGACTTGTAGCCAAAATAAAATTCTTTCCCCTGGGAATCAAGGACATTCTAACCAGGTGCTGGGGAGGGGTGGACCAATTGGAGTTGGGGACATGATTGGATTGGACCCTGTGGTGGAAATGTGGATTGGGGAAAAAACATTGGCTTTTTATTTGGGTGGGGAAAACCGCGGAACCTTCAGAGTTGGGTTTTCACCAGATGTGCCAATATGACATCTATACTTTGAGGAGCATCTAGGCCTTGCATTGGGTCTGTTACTTGGAACCCTGACACACCACCATTTTGTCACAAAGGTATTGTTTTTTTTCAAAGGCAACTAGACTTTGTTTTTCCTTGAATACTTTTTGTTTCTCATCCAAGAAGTTTCTGAAGTTCCAAAAAAGGTTCTTGGATGGAGAAAAGAAACATTGAAACAGCAACTTTGGGACAACCATGACCTGTGGAGAATCTCCACAGACCTTCTGCTTTTTTTGTTTAAAAGAATGAACTTATTTGTCGAAAGGATTAGGGAATACTAGTCCAAGAGGCCACTGCATGAAGCTAGAGACTGAAGAGACAGGTGTGGCCCATTTTGAATGATCAATTCACTAATCTGAAGAAAATCAAACTATGCATGGACAGGCTTGAAGGATTTGTGTGAAGAAGCAGCCTGTGAAACTATAGATCTTTGAGAGAATTCAGATGATCATGTAGGACTCTGGGTGCCAAAAGCTGATCAAGACAGAACTGAAGCAAGAAATAGCCTTGTTGCAATCATGTCAACTGAAGATAGACAATCCCATCAATCAGTCAATGTTCTAAAAGGAAAGCAGAAGCACCTTTTCATTCAAAATCAGTTTTCAGCCTGTCTTGAAAATAGGTTAGCAACAAAAAAAAAAAGTAGCTTACTGCTGAATGAGGTTTCAGGGAAATAACAACACTAAAGTCATTATTTGGTAGCCAGGAATATTGGCAGTGGAGATGTGAAACTAAGTGATTCAGAAGGTACAACCAAGCTCCATGCCTCAAAATTCCACAGTAAATATCCTGTTGTAACAAGTGCTGCCTACTCACCACAAACCAGAAAATGACAGACAGCAAAAATACATCTCTAATGCACAATGTGTACTTTATTGTAATTAGTAATAACACTCCAACAATTTGAAATATCTCATTTAAAAACACTGTTAGCCCTTGTTAACCAGTCCCCCCTTCCAAATGGTAGCTTTAGAAATATCCAAAATATTTATATAATCAGCAGTGTAACTTCAAGTTTCTAGATTTAACCTAAAAAGTCTTAAGTGGTTTAAACCCCAAATTCCATTAGAGACCTTCCTTCTCCCCCATCTGTCACACCGAGCCCTCTTAGATTAGTTGAGAATTCCCTGTTGATTCTCCCATCTGTATAGTGAATCCAAACAGAAGGAACATTTAACTAGACATTCTCAGTGGTGATCCACAACCATAAACCTGTTTTTCTCTGGAGACTCCACACTGAACATCAACATTTTCAGAATCATTCTTAAGACCTTCCTATTTGATTTGACTTTAGGCTGTCAACCACAGCCCTCCCTTTACTTTTGGTTTTAATCTGATTTTGTAGGATATCAAAGCTGTATGAATTTATATATTTACAGAAACAGGAGAGAAAGAGGAAAAGATTGTGGCCTAACAAAGATATCAATAATCACAGAAAAAGTATGAAATTTGAACCATGTATAGCACACAATGCACAGGAGAAGAGACTGACTGAGCTGGGTGAGGAATAAAACAGGGATTTAGCCTAGAATTCCTGGATGGGCATAATAGGGCAAAGTCTGACTGCCTTTGCGTGCCACTGAACTTCATTTGGACTCACCCAGGTGCAAATTATCAGTCTGAGAAGCATCCTGTGTATAGACTTGAGCAATAAAACAGCGAATTGAACTTTTCAGGTGTGGGTCTGGTTGTTTGTGCCTGACATTATGTTAGGTAGAAGAAATAAAACTGGAATCATAATTTCTGATGCATGTTTCAACTGTCACTCAGTATCTAGATGAATTTGTTTATAAGTTTATAGTAACAGCATTACACTTTTAGACAGTCTTCTCCTCCCCTTAATTGTGTTATCAATGCAAATTCACATATGATCTCTCTGGCATTGTGTACTTGGAAAATCTGGGGAATTCTGGGAGTTGAAGTCCACACATCTCAAAGTTGTCAAGTTTGAGAAAGGCTGCTCTAGAATATCATAAGCCTAATATTCATAGAGATCTCCCCAAAAAGGATTTTCTGTCTTGACCTCCATAAAAGACATTCAACTTTCAAAGTATGGAAGAAGTACTTGATGATGTTTCTACAATATTCCAAAATATACTGTCATATATTTAGGTTCAGTTTAGTACAGCGAGTGAACCCAAATGATTTAGTACTTTACAGATCCTTAGTACGTTGCATGAACCCAATTGGCTGTAATTTCTTTAATAAATATGCCAAAGCTTTGCAAAATATGCTTGGCTCACCCCCTCCCATCACCTCATATAGTAGAGTGATGTTAAGACGGTTGTAACTTGGGTGTCTTGGAGTGGGGGAGAAATTGAATGTACTTAAAAACTTAGGTAAATTTACTTTAATTGACAATGGCAATCTAGAGAGCAGTGTGGTGGCTAATGGTGAAGATATTCACCTCCCACTTGACAGGTTGAGAGTTCAGTCCTAGGTATGGCAGATATTTCTATGCACAATGAAAACATATCTGCTATTAATTCTGCATGGCAGCAGGAAAGGCATCCAGCCAGTCAACTCTCAGCTCCATTCAGTCACCCCAACTCTACCCCGAATTAAGAGATTACAGGATCATAAAAATGGAGTAATAGCAATTTTGCATCTGACATTCCTTAAAATGGAGAGGTGCAGTGGTTCAGTGGTTAATGCTGGACTTGTCATCTGGAAAGCTGGAAGCCCAGATTTGAGACCTGAGCACTACGTGACCAGGTGAGCTTCCATTCTTGCCTTAGGTCCTGCCGAACTAGCAATTTGAAAGCATGCAAATGTGAGTAGGTAAATAGGTACCACTTTGGGAGGAAGGTGACAGCATTCCATAGTGTCATGCTTTGGACAGCACTGGCTGAATGGCCTTGAAATGGAGATGAGCACGATAAGTTGGCAACGACCAGCAGAGTAAAATCTTCAGGTGAGTCCTATTCCTTAAGATGATGACAAACTGCTAAATCTTCAGGAACTGGGAATAAAGAGCACTTAGGAATAACAAAATTGATGTTGAGGACCAAGTAGTTGGATGTCCTCCTTTTGTCCCTCGTGATGTATACAAGTGCACACACATTGCATTGTAAATAATAATCCGCTTGGATGGTGGGAGCATTGACAGAAGGTAGGAAGAGAAGCCAAGCAATGGAGTAAGAGAGAAGGCCACCCAGACACAAAGCAAACACTTCTCTTCAGCCATCTGCCTTAGCACCATGTGACTCTTTGGAAGCTTTAGCAAAGGCCCAGGCACATCAGATGAATCAATCAATCAAAAAAAAAAAAATTCTTATGAAACTTAATCACGGAGGGTCGTGTTAGGGAGTGGGGGAACAGATTAAATTACCACGGTATTAGATACGGGAAATGATTTCTGTCAAAACCATCTTTACTGCAATTATAATATGTTAATTATGTATTTCATTAAGTAAGTGGATTAGAGCCTGCACAGATGAAATCGCGCTGAGGGCTCTGAATCACTCACTGAGTAGTGTGGGAGGACTGGGGTGAGAGGAACTCCGTTCACTTTGAAGGAAGGAGGGTGGGGGAAAAGTAACTTTCATATGCCAGGCATGTCCTTCCCCTTCATTTGACACTCATCTTTGTCTCTAGACCTTCTTTCCCCTTTCTTCAAACTCAATAGGGATACTTTACTGATTGCTAAATGGAAGTAACTATGAGAAGTGCAAAAGAAGTCCACCACCAATGTTAGTAAAAGGCAACCCGATATAATCACCAAAAATTCCAGAATTCCACATTCTGGATCTTTTATTGGTGCAACGAAATTCTCTAGCAACAACAATTAAGAGCTTGTACCATCAGGGGCACAAAGGAGAAGAAAGAGAGACTATCATCCATAGGCAATCATCAAGGCTTCAAAGATTTTCTTCCAGAGGCACTATTTTCTTCAAATTAATTGGTTTTAGAGGAAAGAAAGCCACTTGGAGAGAAAACATAAACCTTCTGTTTATTTTTATATCAGAGAAATTTATAGATCAAAACTCACATTAGAGGAATCTATGTAAAAATGAATGACACAGAAACATATATTTGGAAAAAAAAAACAACGAACTTGGGTGGTTTAAAAATTCTACAGGAAAAGTTGCCCATGGAATCTAGTGTTTTTCTAAAAAGCAACTAGACTTTCTTGGTTTTTCCCCTGAAACCATTTTGCTTCTCATCCAAGAAGCTTCTTCAATTCAAGGAAAAACCAAGAAAGTCCAGTTGCCTTTTGGAAAAGCATATTTGGGACAGCCATGACCTGGATGAATGAGAATATCCATAGACACCTACAGAATCTCCCTCCTTGGAAACTTTTCAGGCAAAAATAGACTGTTTGCTCCATACATCCTTTAAAAAAAACTGTTTAAAAATGATGGGCTAAAATTCTGCTTACAAATGCACACAACAGATGCATCAACAAAGCAGATGTCTACTCTATATCATGATAGATGCTATTGTGAGGTGGATGATGTAAGCCTCACACTGGTGTAGCTGTGGTTCTAGAAGCTTGCCCCAAGCATTCTAGATGAGTTTGCAGAACAAAAATACTTTTATGTAGGAAGATAAGATTTCTTGTGGAGCACTTATCCCAAAATGCCAGAAGACTAAAAAGAGTTGTCTCCCTCAAAACAAAGAAAAAAAGCCTGCTGGCTGGGGATTTCTGGGAGTCGAAGTCCTCAAAATTGCCAAGGTTGGACATTCCTGATCTAAACATTAAAAGTGGCAATCAATTAGCATTTTTTTGTGTACAAATCTTTCTTTCTTCAACATGTTCCAAATATATCTCCTGATAAACTTAATCTTACCCTCTGTTCCTTTTTACTTTCCCCATCTTTGAGTTTAAAAAGACCACGATGTTTGCATGACAAGCGTCCAACTCAAAAGCAAATAGGCAGAATAATAACCAGGCTGCAAAAGTTGTTCCAATCAGCCTAATTTCATAAAGATGAGGGAAGCACAGATTTATTTAGATGCTCAGTACATTTTCATTTGCTTGAAAAGTAGATGGGAAAGATTTATTTTCAGAATTCCTTTCACTGTCAGTACTATACACGTAGCTTTGAAGATCTGTTGACAACTAACAATTGTCAAGTGGAAGCATTTGTATAGACACTTGTTGTCTTGGGGTTTGGCTTCTTTAAAAAGAATCTGAGAGATCCATAAAAAATGGTTGATTAATCCTGTAAGACTGTATCCCTGCTGTCAGCCATTCTCTCGCTTTCATTTGCATAAATGACACACACCACACTCTAAACCATCAGCTGGTGTCAACTGCCATGGCTCCATTTGCCCAGCTGGAAATCTGAACTCAACCAATTCTATCTTGCTTCAACTTCTGCCTCCCATCCGCTATTCACTTTATCGGGACACAAAGTGAGTGTGAGGGTTGCAAGTAACACACCCGTAGCAAACAGAACTCTGAAGGTAGATTCCTCAAAGAACAATTTATTTGGATATATCATATTGGCAAAGACCAATGAAAACCAACTGTACATGTTCAGCTAAGCAAAAGTAAAAGTCTTCCCCTTTCACCAAACAAGCAGTCACATGATCCAATCAGGGTGCTTACCAAGATGCTTGGTAACATCGCTCCTTCTCTCTTCAGCCACCTGTTGGAATGCCCTTGGTTCCCAGGAGAAAGTATTTTGCTTTGGCTACAAATCCCAGCTATCTCTATTCCCTGTTCCAGTGGTGATATTCTAATGGTTTGGCCTGGTTCTGCCGAGCTGGAAGCAGCAATGAGCAATGGAGAATGAACCAGTTCCCTCCAACACCCATGCTCCCATACTAAGTTTTATGTCCTGCTTTTGAAGCGTAGCTGCTTTGCACGGCACAGCAATTACTGTGTGGCAGCTGCTGAAGCAACAAGGAGAGTGCACAGTTCTAGGAGGTGAGTCAAAATGTCTCTGCACCTGCACAAAGTATGTGTTTGGCATGCATGCCAAGTGTGTGAATACATACACAAAATGCACCCACCGAGCCACAACAACCGAACCAGTGGTAATAATTTTTGAAACGTACCACTGCCCCATTCCCTAGCCCTCATCTCTCTCATGGCAACCTTGAAGCTTCAAAAATGGCCTCAGTCAGGCCAACTTCAGAGTTGACAGTGAGATTGCTCTGGAGCAAGGGGTCCATATGTTATCGAAGCTCTGTGGAAGCTAATCTATATATAGCATCCAAGTCTCACAGATGAAAATAAGCAAAAGTTGCAAACATGCGTAGCCCATGTAGACTTCAGGCATTCAAGCTGTACTCAAGTGTTCTAACTCCAATGTTTGTTTATTTGTTTAGCCCACTTTCAAAATGCAGGTACTCCTTGACTTACAACCAGCTGTTTAGTGACCATTTAAAGATACAATGGCCCTGAAAAAAAAGTGCCTTAGGACCATTCCTATTAATGACGGTTGCCATGTTCCGGGCTCATGTGTCCCCTTTTGTGACTTTCTGACAAGCAAAGTCAAAGGGGAAAAGCCAGGTTCACTTAACAACCCTGTGACTACTGCAGTGATTCACTTAACAACTCTGGCAAGAAAAGATGCAAAATGGGGCAAAGTTCCCTTAACCACTGTCTCACTTAGCCACAGAAATTTGGAGCTCAATTGTGGCCATAAGTCGAGGGCTAGTGGTACACAATTCAAGGTGGGGAACAGCCAAACACATCTGCCTATGGAGTCTTTGGTGCTCTCTCTCTCTCTCTTTCCCCCTCCCCCTCCCCCCCCACCTCTCTCTCTCTCTGTCCTTGGTTGTTTTCTTGCAGATGCTTTGTTACCCAGCTAGGTAGCAGTGCTAGAGGGTGTGGGGTTTAGTGCTACTTCAAGTGTGTCCATTTACCATTGTCATAATTGCTGGCAAATGCAAGCAGCTGCCTTGTGCATACCACTCTCCTACAGGGTGTGTGTGTGCTTGTGCTTGTGCATGCATGCGTGCGTGCCTCTGGCTGTTTCCGCAGTGCTGCCCTTGCATTTTATGCAAGTCAACTTTGATGGAAAAGAAGGGGAATAATCAAACATCATAGTAACTGTTGTTCTCTCAGTCTCTCCGTAAATTAAATGACTCATTTTAGAGGCTTATTCCAGAGAGCCAAATGAATGCATAAATAAAAAATAAATGTGTCAGTCTCTAATTACAACAAGAATTGGGTATCTTGTCACGGGGTGGTAGACTTTGCACTAAATAAGCTGGAATCCATGGGAGGCTAACCCACACATTAAAAATAAAAAGGCCAGGCACTTTCAAGAGGGAAATATCTCTTTGGGTAGATTCCAGATATTCTTTTGTCACTCTGACTGGTTTGCAGTTAGGTTCAAGTACAGAATAGCTTCTAAAAATATAGGGAAGACAAATGCATATTCTTGATTAACATAAAGGCACCCCGATTCTCAAAGATTCTCAAAGATCCCATACTATAGACTGTAAGAGCAATAGACTGTACTACACATGACAGGCTATAAGGCTGTAGAGGTGCATCTATTTTCTGCCAATTACTCCATGTATCAGTAATAATAATCACGAGGGTATTTCAAAAGAAGAAGCTCCAGGAATAAAAAGAGGAAGGAAGGAGAAGATTTGAGACAACCCAGCTTGGAGTGAACACTGGTTTAAATGACTAGAAAAGGTTGGCTGATTTGATGAAAACCCAATCAGATTCTCTAGGGAGATATTACTTTCCTCATTATTCCAGTGATTGGCTTTATTTCATTGGAAGAATGAAGTGTATTCTTTACTGAGCTGGCAAACCCTTTTAACCATATCTTGGCAAGGATAAAAAAGAGACTAGAAGGGGGAAAAAATAAGAAGAAGGGGTCAAAAATCTATCTTCTCTCTTTGATCAAAACAATAAGGATGTTACATGAATCTTCTTTTCAAAACTATTGCTCTGATCTCCAATGAGATCAGATGGGAGGGACGAAAAGTGTCTTTAACAAAAAAAAAACCTCTTCCTTCCACATTGTTGTATTTTTGTTGTTGCTGCTGTTTAACACCTAGAAGAGTAAATGTTGGTGAGGCCCAGCCCTTTATGATTCTTCATCAACTCAAATGATCACAGCAATAGTCTAGTCTTGAATGCTTCCTCCATTCTGGATTTTGAGGAGGTAGTGGGGGAGAGGGAGAAAAAATATAAGATGATATTCATTTTGTTCAGCTTGCAGCAACCCAGTCTTAACTAATATTGACATAATTTTGGAGGGTGTTTGCTCTGCTGATAAAAGAATTTGTTATGCCTACATAGTTAAGCAGGGGTCTGGCATAAAGCAAAGCAATTTCTGGTGTAGTACAAAACACACTTGTGAAATTCACTCTGTGAACAGTGTTATCAATAGCCTGAAGCTTGCAATAACTGTTAATTAAGTGTATTTTTCATTATTCTTCAGCAAAGAGGCAAGATTTAATGATGTAAGTTAACAATGGATGGTAATTTAGAGTAGTGACAATACTTTAATTATTCACACACAGGCAAAAAAAAGTTAACTTCATAACTTATTTCTTTATAAGAATGAGTTCATTTAAAATATTTTGAGCAGAACGTGTAATTACCTTACAGCGCATCTTGCTACAACTGCTTCTCATAGATATAAGAAGTTAATTTCCTACCAAAGGTTTCCTCCAACAGCATTAAAAATCTTGACTTGTTGTTCCAATAGGCAGGATTGAAGAGCTCCCAAAATGTTGGAAGGAAAATTATTTTATTGGTATATAATATGTTGGCATTATTTATATTTTGATATCAAGAGGAAAGATTCTAAAAATGGTCTCTCATATTATTTTAACTAGATGCCTATGTTCCCCTAAATGCCAGTTTATAGGGGGAGAGATGGAGAAGGGAGAGATTGATGTAAGCCTTCTGGGGTAAACCGGATAGAAATCACAACTAGGTGAGCTAATTCTACTTTATTGTAAAGCTACATTTACAGAATCTTGCAAGTTGGAACATTCATCTCTCCTCCTGATTTCTTTACAGCCCAGGAAACTATGAAGAACCTGTTCTGAGCCTCTTACCCTTCCTACTATCCAGTTATGAGTCATGCTGTGTGATGATCCGAGGCGTGGCACAAAGGCAACATAGTCAGATAATCAGCTGATAATTAGGAATCCCTTTATTACCTCCAACTTTGCCCCAATGTCCTGGTTACCTTCTGGCTGGAGAAAAATATCTCCTGGGAACAGCCTTTGGCTGCAGAGAATCAAGTCCAAAACATGCTCAGCAAAAATTGTAACTATAAATCCAATCAAGGAAAAATGAGGTAATGAGGGCAGAAGCAAGAATTCCAGACCTGAAGGCACAGCAATAACTCAACACAGTTGGGAAGATGCCAGGAACATAGATAAGCAAAGTCAACACAAGATAAACTCACGTTTGCTCCCAGCAGCTGCTGCGCTCAGCATGTGTCTCTTTTAAACTCTCTTCCTAAGTGTGCCTAATGAAGGGAATCAGGACCCTTTCTTCCCCCGTAAGCCACACAGCCCACATTACTCTCTTCTCCATTCCTCCCTGCTTGCCCTTGGATGAAGAGGGGGTGAGCCTGGGTCTTCCTCTGAACTCCCTCTTCCTTGTTCTATCTCTCTCCTGCTCTGCCCAGCTGGACTTTGCCTCCTCCACAGCCGACGGGGGCATGACATGCTGTCTCTTATCTGTTAGAAGTGCAGTGGTTCATGAGATTAGAATGCTGGGCTGATGACTGGCAGGCTCATGTTTGAGACATGTTGCTGCTATGGGACGGGTAAGTTCCTGTCACACGCTCCAGCTCCTGCTGACCCAGCAGTTCAAAAGCAGGCAACTGCAAGTAGATTAAACAGGTGCCACTTTGGTGGGCAACTTCACAGGGATGCAAAAGGAGCCCCCAGTTAGGCATCCTCAAGGCAACAGTAATACAAACCCTTTCATCATGGAAGTGCTTTGATGCTCCCAACATGGAAAGATCAGTATCTAAATATTCCCTTGGAAGCATCTCTTGACCTAATCTCTCCTGTATTTTTCCCACATACCACCACACATCTAAACTGAAAGGGGTTTCAGAAGGTCTTTAGGAGTTAGCCATATAATTCAAGTCTCTTATTGATGCACAATGACCAAAGAAATCAAATTAAAGGACAACCTCAAGAAGTTTAGGGTTGGGATGATGAGAAGTGAGATTATATGCCACATAATATCATTGCACAGATTATGTCGCATCAAGGTAACTTCCACATATATCTAAGAAAAAGAACAATCTGCATCTCCAAGGTAACTGCTACCCAAAGTTTTGGATGTGTCCTTCTGAGTCCTTCCAAAAATGTTAGAATATTTAAACTGGCTTCATATATTCTGCTAAGCCCTAATGCAAGTTCTTTATTGAGGGGTTAACACAAACCCCAGCCCACAGGGTTTATTCATTGTGGTTTCTTGATTATCAGATTGTGTAAATGTAGAACACTGTGGTTTATTCAGCAAACCTCATCTTAGCATGTTCTATGAAACAGCCTAAATGTAGCAGATGAGGTAAATTGATCCCCAGGTATTTAATAATCATACTATCTACACTTAATTTGCTTGATTTTAATTGCAATTAATTTTTAATTGAACCTGTTAGGGATAACATTGTTCACCCTAACTGTTTTAGGTGAAATACTAACTATAAATCATAGTTAGTGTATGCAGCTTTAACTGTAAAATAGCAACTGTGGGTGTGGTTATGAAAACCATATAAAAGTAGCAAGGCTACAGCTTGTTCGCTCTCTCTCTGGCTTTGATGATCCCTGATTACTGCTTGGAAGCAAGACTGCATTGCTCGAACGGGAGAGACAACAACGGACTGATTTATGTGAACTGACAATAGGATATTCTACATGGACTTTGCTAACTGAATATCCCTGAATGGACTGACTACATGGTAAATGAATATTGGACTGTTTTTGACTATGCTATAAACTTATACTGGAATAAAATATATTCTTGATAGCACAAGCGTATCTGTTATTTTTACTGTATGTTAATAAACATACAAGCTTAGCTCACTCATTTATCTGTGTGCCTATCTGACTAACGCTGCACATTCTGTTTAGCTTGTCTACCTAACCCTGGTTGGGGAACCCAGGCTTAACAGAACCAAAATTTAGGACTAGGTCTATTGCCATCTTTTTTTGTGTGTGTTCTAATTTAGCGCACTGCCTACCTTACTTTGAAAGTACCAGTAAGACAAGTTCTCAACAAAGACAGAAAGTAAAGAGGGCACCTTTGCAAAAATATAAATACAGTAGAAAAAATTACTACAGGGAATCAGTGGTATGAAAGTGGTTTTTCTTGTTCTTCCCTTTTTTACCAATTGCAATTTACCAGCAACTGTTGGGTAGATTGACACAAAGTAAGTTCACACAATACCCCCCAATGAATCTGAAGTGGAGATCAGTAAATTATGTTTCAGTGTGATTTTAAGGTTCAGCCTATCATATTGCATGAGATAAGCCACTTTGTTAAGCCATAATACAGATTTTTTTTTTCTGGATTTAAGCATGATGTGATATCAGTTCGATCAGTTGGATTTGTTAACTTGGATGTAGCACGTGGTGTGAACTCAGTATCATCTTAGGTCAGAGAAAAGGAAAATAACCAGCCATCCTTAGTCAAATATTACTAACCAGAATGCTAATTTGCAAGGATCTAGATTATTTGACTTTGCCAATGTGGAAATAATTCAAACAATGTAGTTTGATTTCCAAACTAATAGTTGGTCAGTCCCATCTCAATGAACTTGAACATAACTTCTCTCTAAATGTGAATCCTACTGTTGTGATCTCTCACTCCTTCCATCTCTCTCTGAACAGTCCTGAAATTTTTGCCTATCCTCTTCCAGACAAGCCCAACTATGGTAGCTATGGTAGAGTTAGACCTGCATAAACATATACACACATTCCTTATGAATATTACAATAATTCATTGCAAATTTTCATTGGCAGAGATATGCATTGACAAAGAATATATCTGATATTGTATATATCTTAGCACATCTTTCAGAATGACTTTAAGTCAATATGCAAGGATTCAAAACTCAACTATTTCCTCTTGACACTCTTGATAAAAAGCAGGACTATTTCTTTATCCTTTCTGTTTAACTTAAGTAAGGAGATGTTCATATTCTTCCATTTTTATTTTTCTAAAATCACAAGTACTCTTCTTCTATTTAGTGTAAAGCCAATTTCATTTCATTTTTAAGGAATTTTCGGACATATTAAAAGCATGAACCCTTTGGGAGTGTGAGATGGAAACAGCTATTAAGTGTTAATATCTTGAGTTGTTTCATCATTAATAATAACAATCAATGCCATCTTGTTACTCAATCACTCTGGACTTTCTGTGTATGTTGTAATTCTTATAGGCTCACCAGAGTTAGTTCTTCTTAAAGTTTCCGTAAAGTAAGCAACTAAAAAGGCTGCTTCTAACTCTAGTGCCTTTTGTATGATCAGCAAAAAAGACACAATAGCAACTTAAATCATTACCACAACATTTTCAAGAGCTGAGCACTCTTCGCATTCATCTTTTTTTCTGATCAGTGACCATAATGAAAACTATCTGAATTCTTTAAATCTCAAGTTCTTTCCGTCCATGATGGTAAGTTTCAATATTTTGTATTCTCTCTCTCTCTCTCTCTCTCTCTCTCTCTCTCTCTCTCTCTCTCTCGTTTAAACTATTTTAGATTGTAAGGTTGGGAGCAGATTGTTTTTAAAATTATGGAAGTTGAATCTAAATGTTTTAATTCAGGGGTGTAAATACACACACACTACTACTATTTGGAAAGCCCAATGAAATGAAACTATTTTTAATTTTCAACCAGGCTCTACCTGAAGTAAAATCTCTGGAATACTGAAAGCCCAAGAAAGACCCTCAGCCCAGAAAATGATGGATATTTATTTTAAATATCATACAGTCAAATAGTCAAAATAGCAAAATTTCTAAAGAAAATAGAGAAGACTCCATCCATCTCTTTCCCTGTGCCTCTTTTAATTTCAAAATTATTGTTGTTCTTTATTGCTTTAATGTTTACTTACATCAGATTTTTGTAAAAAAAAAATATTAGGTTCCTTTAGTGAGGAAAGAGTCTTAACCAACCAATTATGCTTTGAGCCCTACTCTGCTAAACTTGCAGCCCTTTTGGTTGCAATTACCTCTAGATTGACAAGAGGAGAAGAATCACCATCCAGAATCTGGAGTTTAAATGTGCCTGACCTTTGTTTTGGAAAGGTCTGCAGTTCCCTCTAAAATTAACATCTGATAGTATATCTTGCAATATCTCCAAAGGCTTTCATAATAGATGGTTCATACAAATGCATACACGTACAGGTGAGGCCACGAGAAGTAATGGCTCTTTAGGCACTACACTCTTATCAGAAGGCATTTTCTAGGGCAGGTAAGTTGCCAAATATTACCAAAGTGACCATGGGGATGCTTCAACGGTCATACGTGTGAAAAATGGTCATAAATCAATTTTTGGTGCCATTGCAACTTTGAACTGTCACTAAAAAGCTGTTGTCAGTTAAATTTGATTTGTGAAGAGCATTTTGCAACAAACATAGAGCAGAAATGGGGCTTCTGCTATCCTGAGAGGCCTTCAGGTTTGTATACGCAAAAGACAGATTTACAGACATAGAGAGGGGGTGGAAGGATGGAGAAATGGAGGAGGTAGGGGGTAGGGGGTTGGGGGTAGGGGGAGAGAGAGATAGAGAGAGGGGGGGGAAGAAAGAAAGAAAGAAAGAAAGAAAGAAAGAAAGAAAGAAAGAAAG
>BLBF01000045.1:9423299-9449984 GCA_015471245.1 Laticauda colubrina
AAGGAAGGAAGGAAGGAAGGAAGGAAGGAAGGAAGGAAGGAAGGAAGGAAGATGAAGGGGAGGAAAGGAGGAAAGGAAGGAGTGAGGGTGGAAAGGAGGAAAGGAGGGAGAGAGATTCTGGTATTGTTGTAAATTCCCTCTTTTGCTCCATTTATTTAACCAAAGAAAATGCTATTTATGAAGATGTAATAAATGCAGAAAATACACCAACAGGGAGACCGAAAAGATGGTTTTCTTTCTCTCTTTCTTTCCTCCTCCCCTTAGCCTCTAATGCCAACAGAAAGAATGCAAGCAAATGTGAATATTCTGCATTTATTGATCCAGTTAAGGTTTCTTCGTAGAAGAAAGAAACAACCCGACACATCCCCTTCTTGATGACTTATTGACGGGATAAGGTGGCAAAACAGCCAGGAGATGTCTTCATAGGACAGATCACTGCAGCCAGAAAAGAAATGTGTTATCTGGAGCAAAGGCATACTGGGAATGTCTGAGAAGTTGCAAGGCCCTATGTTTGATTTTTAAAGCTATGTTTAAAAAGAGAGAGAAGGAAATAAAACCCTAAAGGATGAGAACATATGGCTTAGTCACAGGGGGTGGAATCCGCATTTCAACCCAAGGTGATCCAGAGTGTCTACATTTAAACCAACCCAAGGGATACAATTACATACATCTGATCAGAAAACAATATACTTTTTATTTGTCTGAATTTTATTTGTATTGGTAAAACTGATCTGGAACTGACACAAGTTTATTAGAAAAAAGGACTCTCTTCAACAATGGGTCAATCTTCTTACTTAAGATAGATGTGCTAACTTCGAGGATGATTAGAGAAATGGATAACTCACTAACATCTGTGCAAACTACAATAAAATGGGATTTAGTGTTACCCCAAGGAGGGTAGAAGAGGCGGCATGTCCATTAAAGGCTTTATTACAGTGCCTGCAGCTTTTTTCTAACTCAGTTATTCCCGCGCACTGCTCAGGACTGTGACTAGCTGTCAGCCTCAACAGACATGGTTTCGGGAGTGGGGGGGGGAGGGGGAATGCTGGCTTCCCCCTCCCACCTCTTCCCTTCTGTTATGTGCCTGCCTGTGCAAGGTAGGTGACAATCAAATGAGTCACTGAGCAGAGAATGTACCTAACCCCTGGTGAAGAATTAACTCTGAAAAGTCAGGGCAAGGATGTCAAGCCATCACGAGAGTTCACAGGCCATCTTTTTTATATATATATCCAAGGAGACGAGAGAGTTTCACATTTAGTAACCATGCAAGGTGTCCAAAGAAATCAAGAGCCCTTCTGGGGATGCACATCAGTCTGGCTTGCATCCACAGGGAAGGTATTTGGGCTGTGTGAAAGGTTGCATTTGGGGGTTCTGATTGGCATTCCATGAGCAACTGGGGTCTTTGAGAAGGAATCGAATGAATTCCGATGGAGGGGGGAAGAGAAAAATTCTTAATCTGGTTCCCCTAACGTTCTGGAAGAAACAGAATAAGTTCTGATATGATTTTCTGTTTTGCACACAGGGAGACCTAGTTCACCAACATATTTATGTAGCCTGAATATTGGAAGATTATGAGATGAGATTCTGATATATGGGTCAGAACCATATTAGTTATTCGATACGTAAGTGAAAGAGGTGGGGATGACATGTGTCTTTTAAAGTAAGGATGGATGGATGGATGGATGGAGAGACAGACAGACAGACAGACAGGTGAGAGATAGATAGATGAGAGATAGATGATAGATTTTATGAGAAATTTCTTGATGGTGTAAAATTTACTTTGCAACATCTGATTGCTAGAAAATCAGAGCCCTTAAGAATGCTTTGTTTTTCATGTTAATATTTTTTTTAATTTTAGAGGAAATTTAAAAGGAGAAAAATAGATCATCATCAGAAGCCTGATGATGGCAGATGAGATTCTGCCGAAACGTTGCTACAACTTTAAAAACACAACTACAATATACAAGATAGATGATAGATAGATAGATAGATAGATAGATAGATAGATAGATAGATAGATGATAGATAGATAGATAGATAGATAGATAGATAGATAGATAGATAGATAGATAGACAGACAGGTAGACAGGTAGACAGATAGACAGATGTATGTTCAGCTTTGCTTGGGCATTTCCCCACGTCATTATAGTTGTGCTTTTAAAGTTGTAGCAATGTTTTGGCTTTAAAAGCACAACTATATATATATATATGATGAGAGAGAGAGAGACAGACAGACAGACAGACAGACAGACAATTGTCCCTCTCTATGTGTGTTTTTTCAAAGGTCATACATCAAATGAGTAAAAATGCATTTAGAAGAAGATGGCAACCAATTAGATCATTTAAATATTTTAAAACTCTCTTATGGTGGTGGAACTGTTTTCTAGAATGTGAAAGGAAAATAATCTGAATAATCACTCCACTTCAAATCCCACTCTTCTCAAAAGTTCTTACATACTGTACACACTAACTCAGGCTTGGAAAGATTTTAATTCAGACCTGTTCCTACCCATCACTACAAAGATCTATTTTTCCCCTTTTAAATTTCCTCTAAAATTAAAAAAATATTAACATGAGAAACAAAGCATTCTTAAGGGTTTTGATTTTCTAGCAATCAGATGTTGCAAAAGTAAATTTTACACCATCAAGAAATTTCTCACATACGAATAACACAATGGTGTATTGGAGAAGAAAACAGCTTCTTCTTCTTCTTCTTCTTCTTCTTATTCTTATTCTTATTCTTATTATTATTATTATTATTATTATTATTGTTGTTGTTGTTGTTGTTGTTGTTGTTGCTGTTGCTGTTGCTGTTGCTGTTGTTGTTGTTGTTGTTGTTGTTGTGAGAAAAGAGGAGAGTGCAAATAAGGATGTAAATAATTATCAGAGATAGATGTCACGATTCTCGCTTGCAACTATGAAGGTGAGGGGAAGTACTATCATTTAATTGACATAGTTGGTCTATTTTCCCTCGTTTTTGCTGAAGAAATTTTTCATGCGCTCCATTTTTACTAGTTGCAATGGTGGTGACTATCTATACCTTGGGTGTAGGATGAGTCTTTGAGCTTTGTGGGTTGGTTTCCAAACATTTACTACCAGGTTAGGTAACACCTCCAGTAGAGTTTAGGGGATGTCAGTTTTGGTGTTCTGCTTATAAGGGCTTTGTGTGATCAGTAGGAGTTGTGATGGAGAGGTCACATCAGGAGAGGGTTTTGTGATGAGTTTTGTGGTCACCACATTATAAAAAGATGTTGAGACTCTAGAAAAAGCGCAGAGAAGAGCAACCAGGATGATTATAGGACTGGAGACTAAAACAAATGAAGAACGGTTGCAGGAACTGGGCTTAGCTAGTCTCGTGAAGAGAGGACCAGGGGAGACATGATAGCAGTCTTCCAATATTTGAGGGGCTTCCACAGAGAGAAGGGGGTCACGCTATTTTCCAAAGCACCTGAAGGCCAGACAAGGAACAATGGATGGAGAGACAAAGGAGAGATTCAACCTGGAAATAAGAAGAAACTTTCTGACAGTGAGAACAATCAACCAATGGAACAGGAAGTTCCATTGCCCAAATTCCAAGTTGCCCTCGGAAGTTGAGGGAGCACCATCAGTTGAGACTTTCAAGAAGAAATTGGACTCCCATTTGTCAGAAATGGTGTAAGGTCTCCTGCTTGGGTGGGGGATTGGACTAGATGACCTATAAGGTCCCTTTCAACTCTGATTATCTGTTATCTGTGATAGGTCTTGGGATGGGTTAGGTGAGGGTTGCATCAAGTGAGGCTATTGTGATGAGTAAGATGATGGGTCAGGCATGGGTCACATCAGGTGAGGGTCTTAGGATGGATTTAATCTGAAAGAGAAAAAAAATCCAAGGAAACCTATCCCAGATCTGATCTCGTGTACTGACTAGACAAGAATACTTGTGAGTACCAGCCAATTGCAAATCTGTAGCATCTGGTATTGTCTAGTGCTATCTTGTGAGAAATACAGTCTTGGACTTACAACAGTTCATTTAGTGACCGTTCAAAGTTACAGTGGCATTGAAAAAAGTGACTTATGACCATTTTTCACACTTACAAGTATTGCAGCATCCCCAAGGCCAGAAGTTGGATGCTTGCAACTGACTCATATTTATGACAGTTGCCATGTCCTGGGGGTCATATGATACCCCTCTGTGACCTTTTGATGAGCAAAGTGAACAGGGAAGGCCAGATTCACTTAACAATCATGGTAACTAACTTTACAACTGCAATTATTCACTTAACAAAAGTGGCAAGGAAGGTCATAAAATGAAGCAAAACACACTTAGAAAATGTTTCATTTAGCAACACAGACGTTGGACTCAATTGTGGGCTTATGTCAAGGATGATGTGTATCTTTCAGCAGGCACATCAGTTCCCTGTCTTATGGGCCATTTCCATTAGATTCAAGTTAAGGCCCTGTCACACTGCCCAACGGATGCAAAACATTTGTAAAAAGGACACAGCGGATGAGAAAAATGTTCCATCCGTTGTTATCCGCTCTCAAAAGGGGCGAAAATTTGCATAACCAGAGCGGATAACACGGAAAGGAACGGATGGGGGGGAGGACGCAGAGTGGATGGAAAGCGGATGCGGAATGGAAGCATCCTTTTGCATCCTCTAGGCATCCTCTAGACATCCTTAATATCCGAGATAGGTCCCCTCTGCGAACGTTTTTTCCGTTTTAAATGCTTTCTTTGCGTGCTGCATCCGCTTTCATCCTTTCTCCATCCGTGCTACTAACGCTGCACGTCCATTCCGCGTCCATTCCGCTTCCTCCCTGCGTCCGCTTTCTGCTGGAGCGGATGTGAGTTGCGCGGATGCATAGCGGATGCCTAGCGGATATAGCAGATGCGTAGCGGATGCAGAACAGACGCATTGGATACATTTTCTGCGCAAAAGTTTTGAGCAGCTCAAAACCTTCTGAGCGGATGAAACGTCAATAGACGGATGCTGGACGGATAGAGAGGAAGCAAAACGGACGCAGTGAGTACAGAACGGATGCATCGCGTTAACCAATGGATGGCAAGTGTTTTTCTCCATTTTACATCCTCTTTCCATCCGTTGGTGCAGTGTGACAGGGGCTTTAACGGCTGAGCCAAACGACACAGTGCTACATAACATACATGCTCAAAATGACCAGAATGAGAAGAGACCAAACTTGTCCCCTTTCAGAACAACACTGTTATTTACACGTGTAACACACACCAAATGCAAATGGTCGGGGGGGGGGAAGCACATCTCCCTTTGAAAAGTCATTTCAGAATCTACATGATGCCAGAGAATGACTTCCATGCCTAGCAAAGTAATTTAAGGCTCCTGTTATCCTTTAATGAATTCATTAATGCCATCAATCCATCCAGTCATTGAGTGGGCTGTCCGTTATGTCTCTGAATGATTAACTGTTCTGTCTTGTCTCCCTTGAAATAGCCTCCACTGGGAGCAGACAACATAAAAAGCTGGGGCTCAGCCTTTCTGCATTCAACCGAAGAGACATCCCCTTCAGAAACACCAGAATTACAACGTTTCCCCTTAACAACTATGGCCAATGGCTGAGAAGCACCCACCCACCACCCCAATGGATGTATCTATTTTCCTTTAGGAGCCAAGTTAGCCTGTGGCTTGAACCATTATTAAATGCAGGGGAGAGTATAAATGAATTATATTTCCAATTCCACTATGTTTCTGCATCATCCACATTGTCAGTCCTGGAGCCATTTTTGAAGGGTCTTCAGGGTTGCCTCAGAGAGGCTCACTGGAACTTTGGGAAAGGGAGTGGGGAGTAGAGATAGCAAAGTGGGATATGTAGCCAAAATAGCATTCCTCCTCCTGGGAACCAAGGACACTCTCACCGGAACCTGGTGGGGCGTGGATGGGAGGCATCCAGGATGGAGAGAGAGAGAGAGAGACCTGATTATGGCATGTGATGGTTGTGTGTAATGTGGGGAAAACTTTGGATTTGAACTGTGTGAGGAAAACCCAGGGGGACTTCAGATTTGGGTTTTCAACAGCTGTGTCAATATGTCATACCTAATAAATCTATATAGTCGAACTTCAGGTCGCAAATGCTTCTGTTCACAAAATCAGATGATGCCACAATTTTTGCTTGTTTTGCTTCTGATCACAAACAGATCTTTGCGTGGCAACCAAGCAAACCCAAATATCACCTTGGCAATTTTCCCTGCCATGATGTTTTCCCCTTCAGCGCCTTTTTGTTTTTGGTCCATGCATGCACAGTCATGCTTCTGGTCATGACCAAATTGGGTTGTGACCATAATCCTGGAATAGATTACAGTCATGACCTGAAATTCTACTGTACTTTGAGGAACTCTGCCTTGGAGTCATGACTTCCTATGGGCTGTTACTTGGAAACCTGACACACATGATTGGAAAATCTAGCCACTTCTGATACCACACCTGCAAACCAACTGCTTGTCCTTGGAGGATACCAGCTAAAACCAACAGCATAGCCAGGGAATGTGTGGGGTGGGCTCTCATATCTCCCTAAGCCATATTATGGTTTGTTTGGCTTGAATTTATTCCATGCCATGGTATGTGAACTCAGCCCACAGACTTGTGCAGAAACGCTATGGATCAATGTTTAAAAAGATGGTTCTTTTTTCTCTGTTCAGATCACAGCTAAAACGCTCTGTGTCTCATTCTACACACTAAATTTTAGACAGGGCACTTGAAATAGGTGCAGAGGAACAGGAACAGAATGGAGGGGACAGCCAAAAAAACCACTTAGAGGAGGCTGTAAAGCACTTTGAAGTGGTATATAAGTTTAAGTGCTATTGCTGTTTTATTTATTTATTTATAAATTTTACTGGCTGCCCATCTTGCCCTAGAGTAAACTCTGGGTGGCTTACAGTTACATATACAAGTGAAACATAAACAATTAAAATCAGACATTAAAACCAAGACCAGAGGTTTTGTTTTTATGAGCTCTGGGACTTGTGCTGGAGCTTATCTTCAGGGAACTTCTCTTTAGCAGCTCCAGCATGAATCTGAAGGCTCGGAAGACAAAAATCTGTAGTGACCAATTCAAATTGGATCCTGTAACATTATCTTGGGACACATGATTTGTCTTCAGTCATTAATACCAAGAACGCATGGGGAAGGCAGGAATGGAGCCGGGGGGAGAGGAGGGACCAGTTATTACTCAATCAACCATCTCCATTGCACTGATCCCCCACTGGGGTCCCAAGGTGACTGCAGAGCCATGTTTTTAGGCTCTTGTGAGAAGATAGGGAGGGTTGGGGCCAATCTCACATTGGGGGACAAGGTGTTCCAGAGGACAGGAGCCACAACAGAGAAGGGCCTCCTCCTGGACCTCACCAGCTGGAATAATCAGGTTGATGGGACCCAAAGCATGCTTCCTCTGCCAGCACGAGTGGTACAGGCCAATCCCAGTGGGCTGAGATGATCCATTGTGTTGCACGGGGCAATATGACTATAGTAAGATTTCAGGGACTAGAGAGGCATTGGATGATGTGATCTTCAAGATTGCTTTCAATTGTTTATTCCATAACTGTAACATCTATAACAAGATGGATCTTGACAGACTAGAACACTGGTTCATATCTAACAAAATGAAATTCAATATAGGCAAAAGTAAGGTCCAACACTCAGGCAAGAAAACCCAAAAGTACACATATAGACTGGGTGAAACCAGGCTTAATAACAGTAACTGTGAGAGGGATCTTGGAGTCTTAATGGACAACCAGCTAAATAGGAGCCAGCAATGTGCAGCAGCCAAAAAAGCTAATGCAATCCTAAGTTGAATTAACAGAGGGATACAATCGAGATCAAGTGAGGTACTAATATCACTCTATAAAGCCTTAGTAAGACCACACCTAGAGTACTGCATCTAGTTTTGGTCACCACACTATAAAAGGATGTTGAGAAACTTGACACTCTAGAAAAAGTACAGAGAAGAGCAACCAGGATGATGAGGGGACTGAAGGCTAAAACATATCATGAACGGATACAGGAACTGGGCTTGGCTAGTCTAGTGAAGAGAAGGACCAGGGGAGACAGGAGAGCAGCCTTCCAATATTTGAGGGGCTGCCACGTGGAGGAGGGACTCAACCTGTTTTCCAAGGCATCTGAAGGCCAGACAAGAAATAATGGATGGAAACTGAACAAGGACAGATTTAACCTGGAAATAAGGAGAAACTTTCTGATAGTGAGAACAATCAATCAGTGAAACAGAAGTTGCCCTCAGAAGTTGTGGGACCACCATCATTTGAGACTTTCAAGAAGAGATTGGACTTCCATCTATCAGAAATGGTGTAAGGTCTCTTGCTTGGGCAGGGGGTTGGACTAGATGACCTACAAGGTCCCTTCCAACTCTGATGATCTGCTATCTGTTAACTCTGCTTATCTCTTTAAGCACATAATTTCTGTGTCCCTCTCCTGTGCCAAAATGAAGGGGTACTCTTGATGATCCTCTCATGATGGTTTTATTTTACATTTACCCCGGCAGGAAAAAAAATCAATAAATCCGAGAGGTTGGAAAGGAAGCGACAGATTCCCAAAGATTTTTGCTCCAACTGGCAAACTCAAAACCATGGTGGATACAGGACTAAAATCAATACATATTTGGCATAGTGCAGAGACAGGTGTAGGTGGAAGAGCTGCAAGAACATGGCCATTAACCTCCTCAAAACTCCAGGAAGTAGAAATCAGCATTTTGGCTCCTTCTTTTTTTTTTAAATACCCTTCCCTCTGATGTCAGCAAAGCAAAGAAGGCCAGAATTAAATGACAGTGTATTCCTCATGCTCTCCAAAAGTAATCATAAGTGCCTGGGAAGATGGGCCCAGTGATTTCAGTGTCAACAGGACGATTCTCACCATTGATGGGGTCAGCAAGCAACACAATCACTGGGAATTCTGTTTATGTTGCCACTTAATAATTCCATAGCTCAAAGTGGGAGCACTTTATGGATGGCAATAAAACAGTAATATTGTAGACTTCATCTAATGAGGACAGACTTAATTGGGAGGGTTGCATTATTAAGGAACCTCCCAAGAAGCCAATCGAGCTGAGCTCTTGTGAGTGACAATGACTAGGACTTAATTGGGGGAATGTTAACGGAAATGCAACCAAGTAGGAATAACAGGAATGGTGCCCCCTGTGATATAAGGGAGCTTAGCTGTGTGCTGAGGGGGTGAGAAAATCTAGAAGGGCTTGTCTCCAATTGCCAAGTCATTCCTTTAGATAACAGAAATATCAACTTTTAAGCTAAAAAGTTTGTTTTCTTGAAATAAAATTAAGTTTCTATTGATCACAGTAGGATGAAGCCCTGATGGCATAGTGGTTAAAGTCAGAGATGGGTATTCAGCAGGTTCTGACCAATCTGGAGAACCGGTAGCGGAAATTTTGAGTAGTTCGGAGAACCGGTAAATCCCACCTCTGACTGGCCCCTCCCCCATCTATTCTCTGCCTCCAGAGTCCCAGCTGATTGGCTGGGTCTCCTTTGATTGCCCTTCACAGGAGAAAGGAACTGGAAAGCAGGTTAGTGGGGTGGAGACGGAACGTGGATTTTGCAGTATCTTTCCCCTGCCACGCCCACCAAGCCACACCCACAGAAACAGTAGTAAAAAAAATTGAATCCCACCACTGGTTAAAGTGCAGTATTACAGGCAAACTCTACCCACAGCCTGGAGTTCGATTCTGATGGGCCTCAAGGTTGACTTGGCTTTCCGTCCTTCTGAGGTTAGTAAAATGAGGACCCAAATTGTTGGGGGCACTTGCAAATAATGCCCCAACATTATAAACCACTGCTTTAACAGAGTGCTTTAAAGCACCGTGGGGTGGTATATAAGTCTAGATTATATTGTTCTTGCTACAAGACCACATTTGTGCAGTTTTAACATGTCCATCGAAGTGTTTTGATGTTTTCTTTCGATTTACAAAGCTCTGCAAACTTAGAATCCTACATATCTACTTGTCCATTATCTTAAGACATTTCTGTTAGTACTACACCAAGGGATCCAGTTTGTTGGTACCAGTGGGAGATTTAAGCAGACTTCTCCATTGCTACACATGAGGGAACATATGAGTCTGTCTTTCGTAGAGGGTTGCATAGCTGTTGCATTCATATGTCTGCAATTCTTTTATGTTCTGGCTATGTTTTTCTCAATGAGAAAAGCACAAAACAGGAAGTTGGATCAAATAGTCAGCATGCAGGATACATACTTCTGCAATACACAGTTGAGGTTACAGGCAGTTGCAGGCAACTCTAAACCAACCTTTAAATGCGTCCATCTTTGCAGTTATTCTTATCTTGTAACAACTCTGTTGTCCTTTTACTGCTAATTGAAGGCTTTAACTATGATTCCTCAACAAGAAGAGAAGAGTCTTTTCACAAGAAGAATCCTCTATTCCTCTCTTTGCAACAGAATACCTTATGCAACCAGACTTGAAATTCTAGACTGAGAAAACCTTGAATTATTCCATCTTCGGTCTGATCTAAGTATGGTACATAAAATCATACATTGCAATGAGTTACCTGTCAATGAATACTTCAGCTTCAACCATAACAACACAAGAGCAAACAATTGATACAAACTCAAGGTTAATTGCACCAAACTTGATTTTAGGAAATACAACTTCAGCAACAGAGTGGTCAATGTCTGGAATACTCTACCTGACTCTGGGGTTTCTTCCCCAAACCCCAAAAACTTTAACCTTAGGCTGTCTATTGTTGACCTCACCCCATTCCTAAGAGGTCTGTAAGGGGTGTGCCTAAGTGCACCAATGTGCCAACTGTCCCTGCCCTAATGTTCCTTCTTATTCATATGCATTTCATGTATTCATAATCATGTTTATACTTAGACATGTTATCTAATTCATGCTTGACAAATAAATAAGTAAATAAATAAATAAGCCAAGTATTAACACATATAGGAAAACCATGTGAAAGTTTTCAGTGATGAGTTCATCGTCATATCACTAAGTTTGGTTTTTTTGCTGCACCAAGGCAAATGTATTTTTATTCCATCAGTTCTGCTGTTTGATTGTTTCCAACTAAAAATACTCTTATTCCATTAAATAATATTGACTATCTAATTGCTTCTGTTTGCTGCTAGATTCTCTTTCACAGTGATAATCAGTTTTCTTACAGTTTCATGCTTTTATGGTTTTTATTTATTTGATTGGGGCAAAATATTTCAAATAAATCGTAATAATAAACAAAATAGCTGGCTATTCTTTCTCTTTCCTGCCCGCTTCCCCCAGCTTTGTAGAGCACATTAAGTTGCAACCTTTCTCATAAGCTTCCATTTTCCATCCAGAAAAAGAACCCTGTCTATTGAGAACAGACTTAAACTATTTAATTTAAATGCATATCCATGACTTACGACGATTATATTGGTTTACTTTTAGTCATATTAACATCAGGCTGTGAGTGGTTTAAAGTGTTTCAGAAACCTTTGTCTGATAGCAACGCGGTACATACAGTACGTCGAGTTATTTCCTTTTTTGAAAAAAAAACGGAAGAAATTTACAATAATTCATTTGCGTCTGGTTCACCTTACTCCAATCAATCAATATAAAACTTATCTTTCAAAACTGTGTTCTAAATTCTGTTTGGGGAGGGAGAAATCTGGGGGATTGGTGGTCTCTGTAGCTGCTATTTGTCGATCTAGCTTAAATGACTGTGCCATTTTCATACAGCTCATTCTGACTGGCAGTTGAGCCCTAGAGACCCCTAAGGCTGAACAGTTATAGAAAACCTCCATTACCAAAAAAAACCAAGGTCAGTTCCATGCAGAGAGTCTAAAGCTGAATTCCAAATCCCTGACATCTTTGTCATACCGCATGTAGGTTTTTTGGATTTTGTATGCCTAGCCAGGTTTCCACTGTTCACCGATATACACATAACAGTTATCAAAACCGTGGGAGATGAACAAATATAAAAAAAAACCCTGAAAGTAGTTCCTCACCACGACTCACCCAACTAAGCCTGCTCTTGCTGTTTTAAAATAATCTTTCTCGAACTGTCGTTGACATTTTCAGCAATATTTTAGACAGACCAACCAAGCTCAAGAAAAACTGTTTAGATTCTTTCTCTCAGGAAAATGATCTGTGTAGCAGGAGCTAAGAATAACATTTGTACAGAAAAAGTTATGCTTGGGCTTTCAGGGGCCCACCTGTGAAGCATCTCAGGACTTCTGCTAACCCATATGGGAGCACAGAATACTTCAGAAACTGGCAGGGAGATCCAACACATAAACAGAGAGAGGGGGGGGGGGGGGGAGGGAGGGAGAGAGAGGAAGAGAGAGAGAGAGAAGGAGGGAGGGAGGGAGAGAATAAAATGTGTTTGTCAAAAAGAGAGGAGCATAACATGGAAAAATGTAGAATTCTGCCTGATGATCACAGAGAACTGAAGGGACAGGCCATTATTATTAATTCAGTCTCCAGACTTGTGCAACCTGCTTAGTCTTTTTAATACAATTTGTTTGGTTTTAGCAGTTTGCGACATATAAACCTAGCCATTGTGCCTTATAAACCATGGTTTTATGGGTTTTGAAGGACCTGCAAAGCCGGCTAATTCAACACAAATTTAGAACTTAGAGTTGGGCTAAGAGGAACTAAGGTGACTTTGTGTTAGATTCCATGCACTGAGGGCAACACCCAAACCCCCAAAACTAGAGGATTTTATGACGATTTTATCACTAGTCTGGATAAATAAAGAAGTCAGAAACTTCAAGAAAAATTGCCCAACCTAATTTCTAGTGAGTTCATAAAGCAGAGTCTCTCTGAATGATTTTAAATACTTCATCTCTGGTTTCTCTCCTCTTGGATTCAGCTGTGGTCATTTATTTATATCTTATTTATATTATTACATCATTGAATCCTCACCATCTCTCATGGTTCCTCGGTTACATGTTGTGTGGCTGATATGAACATGTATTAATTTCTCACAGTAAATTTTAGAGGAGTCAGAGGTGCTATAAACAGAGGTGGTATTCAGCAGGTTCTAACCAATTCTGGAGAACTGGTAGCGGAAATTTTGTGTAGTTTGGAGAACCGGCAAATACCGCCTCTGACTGGTCCTGCCCCATCTATTCTCTGCCTCCTGAGTCCCAACCGATTGGTTGGGTCTTCTTTGGTTGCCCTGCACAGGAGAACAGAGCTGGAAAGCAGGTTAGCCCACCAAGCCATGCCCACAGAACCCATAGTAAAAAACTTTGAATCCCACCACTGGCTATAAACCTGTAAAAGAAAGCTCTCAGATGCCACCTCCTCACCTAACATAGGAAGCACTTAAAGAACTTGTACTTGAGCAGAAGGTCCAATTCCCCGCTCAACATCTGACAAATGGTTGTCCAATCTCTTCTTAAATACCCTCCTGTGTTGGAGCACCCACAACTTCTAAAGACAAGTTGTTCCAATAGTTAATTGTTCTCACTGTCAGGAAATTTCTCCTTAGTTCTAGGTTGCTTCTGTCCTTGATTAGTTTCTATCCATTGCTTCTTGTTCTGCCTTTAAGGTACTTTGAAGAATAGCTTGACCCTTCTTCATTGTAGCAGCCCCTCAGATATTGGAACATAGCTATCATGTCCTTCTATTCATCAATCTTGTAACTATGTGCATTCCCATCAAGAACTTACAAAAACTTCTTGTGAAAACTTTTCTCCCTCTCCTCTTACTTTGCAAAGAAAACTCCTGCTCAAGGACAAGGTCTCTCCCAACTCCATTATTCTGATGTAAGGTCTTGCAAGTATTACATATAAGGAACACATCTAGAGGTCCTCTAGAGCAGGGGTCTCCAACCTTGGCAACTTTAAGACTTGTGGACTTCAAGCTGGCTGAGAAAGTCTGGGCATTGAAGTCCACATGTCTTAAAGTTGCCAAGGTTGGAGACCACTGCTCTAGATGTCTTCTAAATTTACATTAACAGGATCTTGCATGTCTAAAAATTCATCTCCCCTACCACATCTTTACAATCCAAGAAACTAGAGGGTTCCTTCTGAGATGCTTGCCGTGTCCCCATTGCTGCTTTGGGCTACATTGCCTCTTATCTGATTGTTGCCTTGTCTGTGGTTCTTCCTTCTGTCTTCCATTTCCATTCCCACACACCTACCACATAGCATTATAGATATATCAGTATAGTAGAGCAGTTAAGATGTTGGACGAGGAATAGGGAAGCCCAGGTACAATCTACCTCGATGGTAGATGTTGCTCAGGTCATTCTTCCTAGTTGACACCTCATGTTTGTTACTGTGGGAATAAAATGAAAAGTATTCCCATGTAAGCTATCTTGAGTTTTTAAGTCTAAAATGACTTTTGAGACAACTCTGGGGATTGGAAGAAGAATGCCTGAAATTTGGGAGATTCAGTTTTATTGATGGAAGAAATATTTGCAAACATTTCCCCCAAATGGATTTTTCTTCCTTCCCTGCTGTGAAATCCCCAGCTTAACAAAGAAGCAATTTACTAAGGATGGATTTAATTTTGGAAAAGAATTACAGGCAGGACTGCTCATTTTTGAAATATCTCCTATCTTATTGGAAAGGGAAGAGGGAAAAAAATATGATGGGCTTTTCGTGTTTGTTTTTTTTTAAAAGCAAGCAAAGCGAAGCCCCCGCCTCTTATAATTCAAGCACTGCTGTCTCCATTCATCTTCAGATTATCCCAAACCAAGGCATTCGGTATGCTGCTCACTTCTATTTCCCTAGCCAAGCCAGTTAAGTCAAAATATTGTGATATTAATGTTCAGTTAAATCATTTTTACATAATTAAATAGGCCAGCCTCTTTCAGCTCCAGAGACACAAGTTCTCTTCTGCCAACCCCTATTGGAATATGTTGATCCACCAGGATTTCTGAAATGGCTGTACTGAAAATCATTCAACCTTAAATAAAAAGAAAGCCCCAGCTGCATAAGGAGAGCCTGTCAGGGGAAACCAAAACACAGCTGGGTAGTAAAAGTACTCTGGCTTGTCATGTTGAAGCAGGACCGTGAAGATTTAACTTTTCCTGTCCAACTTTCAGGCAATTTAAGAGCTCCTTTATATGGAAGGAGAGAAGGAAGCTTGCACCCATAAGATGAAGCCAAGCTAAAATTCCCAGGTTGAATTAGTGGTTATGTTGGATGAGGCCGCTGGGAAGAATTTCAAAAGGCCATGCCAAGGTTTTCCCTATTTGTTCCCTTCAAATCCATAGAATATAGAATAACAAGGTTGGAAGGGATATTGCAGGGCTTTTAGCCAGAGGTGGCATTCAGCAGGTTTCAACCAGTTCTGGAGAACTGGTACCAGAAATTCTGAGTAGTTCAGAGAACCAGCCAATCCCACCTCTGACTGGCCCCACCAACCCCATCTATTCTCTGCCTTCCATTGAGTCCCAGCTGATCAGCTGGGTCTTTTTTGGTTGCCCTGCACAGGAGAACGGAGCTGAAAAGCAGTTAGTGGGGTGGGGAGGGAATGGAGATTTTGCAGTGTCCTTCCCCTGCCATGCCCACCAAGCTATGCCCACAGATCTGCTAGTAAATTTGAAATTTGAATCCCACCACTGCTTTTAGCCCAACTCTTGCTCAAGCAGGAAAACCTATACCTAGGGTCCCCAAACTTGGCAACTATAAGACTTGTGGACTTCAACTCTGGAATTGAAGTCAGTGCTGGGATTCAAATAATTTAATAACCAGTTCTCTGCCTCAGTGATTTCTTCCAAAAACCAGTTCACCAAACTGCTCATAAAGTTAACAACTGGTTCTCCTGAACTGGTGTGAATTGGCTGAATCCCACCACTGCTTGAAGTCTACAAGTCTTAAAGTTGCCAAGTTTGGAGACCTCTGCCCTACACCATTCCGGAACATTGGCTGTCCAATCTCTTCTTAAAAACCTCCAATGGTGGAGCAACCACAAATTCTGAAGGCAACCTCTTGCACTCATTGTTGGGAAATTTCTCCTTAATTCTAGGTTGAATCTTTCTTTGATAAGCTTCCACCTGTTACTTATCTATTGCCTCCAGGTGCTTTGGAGAATAGGTCAACCACCTCTTCTCCAAAATCATGCAAAGTCCATATAATATATATTTTTAACAAATATGTTTCCAACTTACCCTTAGAGTAGAATAGGCATGGAGTTCTTTTATATTTTCACATTTGAAGGGTAACACTTTCTTGCTATAAATACCAAGACAACTAGTTCCATATACCCAGGAAGTTAAAGCAGTTTTAAAAATAAGTTAAGCTGTGTTGCCTCCTTGTCAACCATGCTGCTAATGTAACCATATGTAAGGCTTTATATAATGAACTGCTAGGTGAGATCTGAAGTGAGTATCTACAGTAGTGACTGCAGCCATCATTAGTACTCATTAAGTTGTGATATGACAGGGCTACCCAAATATAATCTGAATGGACTAGAAATAAATATATTAATCAGTGCTTAACAAATGGAAGGAAAATAGAACCATGTTGTGTCTTAGGTTTCACAGTTTATTGCCTCTGTCCAGAAGATATTTAGATCTCAGTTTCTGTTAAAGAGAAACTGTCCCATTCGAGAGGAGGGGTCAAGTTAGGAATTAGTCTGGACTCATTGTTAAATGCAAGAGAGGAAGATCTGACCTCTTCTCTCCTGCCAATATTTATCAGCCTTATCTAGTCTTTCCCAAACAAAAACTGCCAGTTTGGTGAGATTCCTGTAGAATAGGCATAGAACAATAAGGTAGCTAGTTTGAACTCTACACATGTGTTGCTATGAGCTGTGGAGGTGCAGTGGTTAGAATGCAGTATTGCAGTTGGATGCTCAATGCCTCAAGGTTGCCTCAGCCTTCCATCCTTCTGAGGTCAGGACAGTCAGGACCCAAACTGTTGGGGGCAAGAGGCTGACTCTGTAAACGGCTTAGAAAGGGCTGTAAAGCACTATGAAGTGATATATAAGTCTCAGGGCTATTGCTATTGCTGTGTGCCACTCAGAAGGATCACCATCTCACAGTGTTCATTGAGATCTCAGGATCCTTGCCTACTCTGTCGCAAGAAAACAAAAACCTAAGGGTAGAAGCACTGTCACTGAGGAATTCCTTTCCCATCCAGTTAAAACTGGTACCAGGCCTTGTAATCTTTCAGCACCACCAAACAAGTGATTTGTTCACCCAGGCATTTAATTGAAGCTATGCTGCTGTGTCTCTTCTTATTGTTGCTGTTGTCCTGGGCTTAAGACATTATCATTGTGTGCTTTTAAGGGGCCAGGATTTTGTTGCACTGCACTGTTTAAAAATCCTTTCTTGGAATCAGTAGTGTTCTAATGCAAAACAGGTCCCGTCTTTCAGGAAGACAGAAGGTGGGATATACTGTTCAGGTGGCCTGTTCAGCCTTATTCTAAGAAAAGGGTGAAGCTATTGGACTTCAGGCCCATCTGGTTTTCTTCAGACTGTTGTGTCAGTTGGCATCAGAGGACAGAACTACAATAGAGTGAACTTTCACACACAGAAGTCCCTGGATATTATGAAAGATTCTTTACTTCTCTGTCTTTTAGTTTAGATTAAATACTTATATGAAAGTACAGGTAGTCCTCCACTTATGACAGAAGTCTAGCCTCCCTCCCCCAAGATACAATTCAGATTTGAAGTTCCAGCAGTCACTATCAATGCCATCAACATCCCTGGAAGTCATGTGGTTGAATTTTGAATGCTCTGCAACCAGTCTGCATTAATTGCTTTTTGCAATGTCCCAGTCATGTGATTACAATTCACAATGATTTCTTTATTTTACTGGAAACCAACATTTACTTCCAGTTTCCAACCAAAAAAATGCCCATGATGGAGAATGGGATCACTTAATGACCATAGCATTTGCTATATATCTGTAACATTCACTTTACAACCACCACAAGAAAAAGACATAAAATCAGGAGTAGTCACCTGAAAAGACCTGTTCAATGATTGGCACAATTTACAACCATAATTCTGGGCTAGTTATGGTCATAAGTGGAGCACTGCCTGTATTCATATGTTGTTAGATCTGCAATGCCCAAGTCTGCCGATAGAGATCTAGAAACAGCTTTATAGCAAGAAGAAACATTTTTGAGGGTACCCAAGAATGAAATCAAATTAAAAGATGGAGGAAGGAGGTCTTCGAGCAAGAAATAACATTAAAGGAGGAAATGGCTGAAGGATCTGACCCACCTTATACTACTCCAAAAACCCTCAATAGATTGAGAGTTGGAGTGTCTATGTGTAAAACTGATATGCTCAAGGGGAGGCTGTTAGTGGATAACAATACACTGTGTGAAGATGGAGAGATGCAGAACCTGGCCCCTCTGCTGGTATGTCAGCTACTACCAGAAACATGTACCAATAACAATTTATTTTAGGCCAACAAACCAAACAGCAGCAGGAGGAGGAGGAGGAGGAAGAGGAGGGAAAGAAGAGAGAGGAGAAGAATGAGATGAATAGAATAGAATATAGAATAGAATAGGAAAAGGAGGGGGAGGAGGGGGAGGGAGAGGGGGAGGGGGAGGGGAAGGGGGAGGAGGAGAGGAACTGTGTGATAAGTCAGTATAGCTAGTGGACACCATGTATGGATGTGCTTAAAAAGCTTCTTCATAATGCTGAAAAGTTTTTTTTTTCCTGGTCTGACTTTTATTCAGCGTATTTAGGGCAGCAGCCACCAAGGTGCAGAGCCAAATGTTGTGCCTACAGAGTCTATAGCATTCCCATTCTAATAACAGCCCTTCATATAAGTAAGTGCCTAACCCACACATTTCTAAGAAGCACTAAAGTAATCCTGCAATTCCACACAGCTATAAAAAGTGCTGAGTAAAAACCAGCCTCAATGTGTCTCTTTGGCATTCATCCGGCCATATCGATAAAACCTTATACATCTTGGCAAATCTTTAATTACACCTTAGGAAAGTAATGATATTGTCATGGTAATATCGTCATAAAAACCATCTTCAAAATTACCTAACATGGGTCATTATTGACTAGGGGACCTGGGCTGCTGGGGTTAAAATAGCATAACGTTAGGAGGGAGCTGCTTACCACCATCATCCCCGCTTCGTTGTCCTCCTCCTATCTGAAGCACAATCAGTTTTGGAAATGGATTTTAATGTTTACTGTTAATCATTTCTTCTAAGTGCTATTATATGCCAAAGTTAACCTCTAGCGTACAAAGAGGTTAGATTTCTACCAATGGTGAGCATGGCTAAGATCTGACAATGGATCCATCTCCATATCACAAAGAGGAAGGAGTCAACCTATTTTCCAAAGTATCACAAGGGAAGACAAAAAGCACTGTCTTGCCTTCAGAAGTTGTGGGTGTCCCATCCCTCGAGGCTTTTAAGAAGAGACTGAACAGGCATTTGTCTGAAATGGCATAAGGTCCCCTGCTTGCGCAGGGAGTTGGACTAGATGATGTCCAAAGTCCCTTCCAACTCTGTTATTCTATGTTTTTCTATGTGATGTTATTCTATGTGTCTTTTCTGAATACTTGGAGGCAAGAAAGGAAATTGTGCATCAAAACCAAAATTCTCAGATCTGTTGAGCTGAGCATAAATTTGGAAGTGGAACTTATATAGATATTGTGATCTATACAAATAATCCTCAACTTAACAATCACTCTTTGTTAAAAGTGTTTTCAAAGGTGCTGGGGGGAAAAAAAATCTTAAGATCTTCCTTGCGCTTTGGACTGTTGTAGTATCCCCATGGGGGTCACATGACCAAAATTTGAACGCTTGGCAACCAGTATGTATTTAGGATGGTTGCCAGGGTCACGTGATCACCATTTGCAAACTTCCCAATCAGATTCCAGCAAGCAAAGTCAATGGGGGAAGTTGGAGTTGCTTAATGACTATGTGGTTCATTTAACAATGGCATTAATTCACTTAGTAACAGAGGTGGTCTTCAGCAGGTTCTGACCACTTCTGGAGAACCGGTAGTGGAAATTTTGAGTACCACCACTGACTGGCCCCACCCCCATCTATTCTCTGCCTCTTGAGTCCCAACTGATTGCCTGAGTCTTCTTTGGTTGCCCCGCACAGGAGAATGGAGCTGGAAAGCAGGTTAATGGGATGAAGAGGGAATGGAGATTTTGCAGTGTCCTTCCCCAGGAGTGGGGAGAGAATGGGTTTTGTAGTATCCTTCCCTGCAACGCCCACCAAGCCACACTACACCCACCAAGCCACATCCACAGAACCAGTGATAAATTTTTTTGAATCCTATCACTGCTTAGCAACTGTGGCCCCCCAAAAATCATAATATTGGGCATGAGTCACTTAAGGACCCTTTCATTAGAAATGGAAATTTGGGACCCCAAAAAGCAATATCTCCGAAATATATTTACAAAAATCTTAACATTAAACACTACCACCAGCAGCATGCTAAATGGCATTATTTTAAAAGATACCTTTCCTAATTTATAAAGTGAGAGTTTCCCTTCCAGTGGCTTTTTGTCTTATTATGCGCGATCCTCTTTTGACCAGCAAAATTTGATAGCACAATTTATTGCTGAAGTTCAATGGCTGACTGTCACAGGAAACTGAAATAGAGTCAGGCCAGCTCCCTTAATAATAATTACTGATAACTGTTACTCTTAAGTAGTCCCGTCAGAATCCAATCACTTATTTACAGATGTATTTTAAATGCAAATGGTTGGAGAAGATGAGTTGATCCCTTCACTTTGGGTTAATTAAATCCTTCCACCTCCTCTCCAGAACCTAGCAAGGTAGGAAGTGACAGAATTAACAAGAACAGTCTCTTAGGGGGTTAGACGTTGCCTTGATTACATCAGGAATATTTTACCTCCAAGGAAGAACTGAAGGAGCCCTTTCTGTTCTATGAGTGAAAGCATGGCAGAGGTTTACCTCAGGGATCTTCATAACGCAGCTAGCCCTGGTTGCCAAAAAAAAAATAATAATAAAAGGGAAGAAAAGCCCACTCAAGAATGAAAACGACATTAGCAACAACAACAAAAAAAGCCAAGCAAAAAGTCCATGAAGCAGAATTAGGTAAATTTTTATTCTCTCCCTCTCTCCTGCTCCTTGTTTGAATTAACTCAACCATTCTCACATACTGGATGCCTGGAATCAGTACAAGAAGTCCTTGGCTTATGACCACAATTGAGCCCAAAATTTATGTGGCTAAGGGAGACATTGGTTCAGTGAATTTTGTCTCGTTTCGCGACCTTTCTTTCTACGGTTGGTAAGCGAATTGCTACAGTTGTTAAGTTAGTAACGTTGTTGTTAGGTGAACCTGGCTCCCCTATTGACTTTGCTGGACAGGTGGTCACAAAAGGGGATCACATGACTCAGGACATAAGTATGAGTCAATCGTGGGACTTTGGAGATGCTGCAATGGTTGTAAGAGTGAAAAACAGTTATAGCTCACTTTTGTCAGTGTGATTGTAACTTTGAATAGACACTAAATGAACTCTTGTACATCGGGGACCACCTGGATATCAAAATTATTGTACAAATTGAGAGACAGGGGAGGGAGAAAGGGAGAGAGGGGGAAAGCGGGAGGGAGGGAGGGAGAGCAAGAAAGAGAGAGGGGGAGAGAGAAGGAGAGGGGGAGAGAGAGAGAGAAAGAAAAAGAGGGGGAGAGAGAGAGAGAAGGGAGAGAGAAAGAGAGGGGGGAGAAAGAGGGAGGGGAGAGAGGAGGGAGAGGGGGAGAGAGAGAAAAAAGAAAGAGAGGAGGGAGAAAGAGGGTGAGAGAGAAAAAAGAGGCAGGGACGGAGAGAGGGAGAGAGAAAGAGAGAGGGAGAGAGATATACATTTGTATCCTATCTTGATATTTTTTACAAATAAACCAAGGCGGCAAACATAACCAACATACTTTCTTCCTCCACAACAGCCCTGTCAGGTGGGTTGGGTTGAGAGGGAGTGACTGGCCCATTAGTCACCCAGACTGAAGCAGAACCAGAACTCATGGTTTCCCAAAATCAAAAATTAGTTTTGGCATCACGTCATAAATAATAATGCATTATCCCATTACGCAATTGTAATTTGAAGAAGAAGAAAAAACAATGGTAAAAGACAACCAGCAAAAAAATATTGGCATTGGGAGTTAATGAAAAGCTCACATTTTTCTAACTACTGTTTAACTAATTAAAATTGAATTAAGCGAATATGGCATTAACTATGTCAACTGTTTTGCATTAAAAAGTTGTTAAGTATATCATGCTGTTTACAGGCAGATTTTTTTGCAACAGCTAATTGTGAGAAATAGACATGTAGTATCTAATTGCATAACTGGGTAGTGTATAAAATTCACAATTAGATGCCTTATATTGTAGCAAATATGTTTCAAATACATTGTGGGTTGCCGGTTTTTTTTGATTGTATGATTTTTGTGGAACCCTAATAAAATCAAAGCATATTTTAATAATCTAATTAAAGGGGGGCTTTTCGAAGTCCACTAATAATTAATTTTATTTTATTTTTTTCTGGCAAGGATGGAGAACTCCTATTTAATTTGTAGTTTGTTTTTGATTTATAAAAGTATATTTAAATTTTGTTTAGCATACACACACACATATATGTATATATGTATATTTAAATATATGTGTGTGTGTGTATTGTTGGAAGAAATATCCTTCTGGGTTCTGTTTCAAGGATGAAACTTTTCTTGTAAATGAACTTAAAACATTCGCTATTAACCTTGGGCTTTTCTTAAAAGCAGAGAGAGGAAAGAAAACTGAACACTGGAAACATGGTGACTGCTTGGAAAAATGGTTTAATGGTGGACAGGATCACATGCCTTGGGTGAAGAAAGAGGGCCAGAGATGCTGAGAGTGCCTGGGTTTTATACCGTCTGTTGGGATTTGAATCGGAGCTTGTATCCTGATTGGTTGTCAGACTCCCATGTGACCATGCAGGGGCAACTCTGTAGGTTGTCCTGAGTGCCAGGCTTGGTTGAGCCTGGCTGGCTGATGATGCACTGAAAAGGGCTTTGGACAATTCCTATTATTGTGCTTCCTGGAGATCTTTGTTATGTAAACTAGACTGGCCTATGTCAGAGTAATGGTCCATAAGCAAAGGTCGGGGGGGGGGGAGGGCTGAATTTCTGCTTTCTGAGTTTCTACTTTTCTTTTTAAGGGAAATATTTTGCCTTTTTAGTATATCCGAAAATATTTCATTTTCCTAGGAGGGGGTGGGTTTTAACTTGCAACCTATTATACATACATACAGTATATACACATGTACTGTTACATACATATAGTGCATCTTTTATGTATGTATGTGTATACACATATACACAAAACTTATACATATATAACTTTAAATCATTGTTGACTCCCGGCAACTGCCTGGATCAGTTTTCGCAGTTTTCTTGGCAAAGTTTTGCAGGATGGTTTGCCATTGCCTCCTTCTTAGGGCTGAGAGGCAGTGACTGGCCCCAGGCCACCCTGCTGATTTCATGGCTGAGGGGGGACAAGAACTCATGGTTTCCCAGTTTCTGGACTGCCTTAACCACTACACCAGACTGGCTCTCTAAATACAATTAAGCTCCCAGCTATTTGAGTTATATGATTATGTATACACATATGCAGAAGCTCTTGATGGAGAATTCTAACTTAAAAGCTCTATCAATGCAAATAGTTTTTATATGCTTGCCAATTACGTGTCCACTTCATTCTGGGGATATCAAGTTGGCTCTTGAGTCTTACCTGAATGAAACTGACACATATTTGCCTATTGAAAAACAGCATTTATAGCCCTAACCCTAGATAGACTTACATACCACGTCATAGTGGTAGGGCCCTCCCTAAGCAGTTTACAGAGTCAGCATATTGCCCCCAACAATTTGAGTCCTCATTTTACTGACCTCGGAAGGATGAAAAGCCAAGTCATTTTTGATCCTTTCAGGATCAAATTGCTGACAGTCGGCAAAATTAGTCTGCACTACTGCATTCTGACCACTGTGCCACCACAGTTCCACAGTATGACAGTATTGCTGCAGAAATTAGGAAATTAAAGTCCTGAAATACTGTAGCTTCATCATTTTATAGTTATACCTGGATATAATTTGATAGCAAGACTGTAGAAGATTCAGTGTATAAGCGTGTATGTGTGTACATATATATATCTATATGCACTGTGAGTATACAAACTCTCACCTAAAAAACACCTGAAAAATCCTAAAATCCCATAGACCTCAAGACAGCTCACTAGATTTGAATTTTCCCTCAGAAAAACCACAGAAATACCATCATTACTACATTTCTAATATCAGCAAGCTAGTTTAAAAGAGATGAACTCCACAGAAGACACAATATGAAAAACATCATTTTTCATTTATGTGAAGGAAGAACAGTTAGTCAACAATAGAAAAAAAATAGTTGAAACAACACTTCTTACCATAGGATCCAAACTATGGAATTTTACACACAACTGGAACCTTCTAATTTAGCTTCAAGCCATACAGACTTTTTAACCACTCAAAAAGCAAAGGAATTAAGTTGTTCAGCTCTTCAAAAGAAAATTTTAATGAACTTAGTACTCAGTACCAAAATTTTATTTGGCCCAAATGACCATCCTAATGAAAACTCAGAGACGTTGAAGTCTCTCTGTAGCGGTAAACTAATTGAAAATGCATGCATGGGAAACATCTGAACAAATAATGCTGCAATTATATGGATTATTAATAGCTATTCTAGATAATGATTATGGTTATAATACATGAGAGAAAGGACCAGTATGACTTCTCAGATCATTGGGGACCAGTAAGAAATTATAGAAAAACCAGCATAACATCATGGCATTTTACTAACATACCTGTGTTAGGTTGCAGGTGTGAAATTTCCAAAAAATTACTGGAGAAGCTCAGTCTTTGCAATCTGCAGCCACTCATCGAAAAATGTAGTACTATTAAATTTCCTTTTATGAACCTGTAATCCCTTAATTCAGGGTAGAATCGGAGCAACTGGCCAGAGCTAAGCATGACTGGCTAGATGTCCTTCCTAATGCCACAGGGATTTCTCAGCAGATATTTTTTTCTTTGCACAGAGAGAAATTTCTGCACTGCCTAGGATTGAACTCTCAACCTTCTGAATTGGAGACAAGCATCTCCACCATTAGGCTACCATATTGCTCTACTATATAGTATGATTACTACTAATCAAATATTTGAATGGCTTGCTTTGAAAACAGGATTTTTATTGTTACTGTTGGCATACAGTTCAAAGTTAGAAACTCTTCCTGAGCTGTTGAAATTTTCCAGTGAATCAGTAGTTTGTGATCGATGCACTCCTTATTCAAATGTATATATACCTGGGCTATCCAATTGTCAATTTATTATTTTATCATATATATTGTCATGACAAATACCCACCATTGCCTAAATTAAAATCCCGGAATTTTTCAGGAGTAAAATAATGTCCTCAGAAAATTTCTACCACATGTTTAACACAGATTAAAATTTATGCTACCTATTGCATCTACTTCATGGGTTTTTTTTAAAAAAAAATCTCAGTCACATATTAGATGTACCAAGTACCATATAAACATTTTATGGCAGTTGCATGATGTATGAGGATGCCATTTATAAAATATTATTTAAGTTCAAACATGGTTCTCTTCTCCCATCTCATTGATTTATAAGTTGGATTTATAAATCTGTGCTACCCAGGGATTGAATTATATATCTTGCTTCTGATTTATAAAAACTGCCAGTAAATCTTCAGCCAAAAGTTTTGATTCAAAAATCATTTTAAGCATTAGATTTCGTAAAAACATTCAGCTGATTTATGCATCACAGCATGGTTTACATATGTCACCTTCTGCATTTACAAATTCTACAAACACATTTACAATATATATATACACATACACATACACATACACACACACACACACATATATATATAATATAATATAATATAATATTATATATATATATATATATATATATATATATATATATATATATATATATATGTTTTTTTAAGTTATCGCGGGTACTTACATGTGTGCTGTTCAGCTTCCTTCGGGTATTATCCCACGTCATTGTAGTTCTGTTAAAGTTGTAGCAACGTTTCAGCAGAATCTCATCTGCCATCATCAGGCTTCTGTATGGATGTGGGTCTCACAGCTTCTGGTTTTTAAATTTGAGGCTGGTTCATTCTGATTGGCTGGGAGCCTGGACCTGTGTTCATTGGACTTGGAGTTTGATTGATTGGTGTTTCTGGTTTCTTCTGTCTGTTTTGTGGCTTTGATTGGCTGGCAACAGTCTGTTCTTGTGTTGGAGGCTTTTAGTGCAGCTTGGCTCCGTGTGAAGGGACGGCTGCTCTTCATTAGCAAGCTGGGTTTCACCTGGGTGCCTGGTGGGGGGGTTGGGTTGGAGCTATCAGAGGGAGTCTGTTTTTGCCCAGGTGTTTGCCTGGCTTGTGGCATGGAGATCTTTCTGTTTGAGAGTGAAGGCTTCCAAATGATTGACAGTCTGCTGGAATCATCTCTTCTATTCATGCTGTCAGGTCTTTTTTCAATCTCTATGGCTTCTCTGATGATTCTGTGGCTGGGGTTTTCTATAGTGGCCAGGGTTTTAGTGCCATTGAAGTTGATGTTGTGACCTGTGGTTTTCATGTGTTGGACTAGTGAGGAGGTGTGTTCCAGCTTTTTTACAATTTTGTCTTTGGGGTTCCTCAGGATGGCTGCTATTTTTTTGTCTGTTTTGAAGGCAGTCTTGATGTGATGCCTGTGTAGTATCTTACTGATTTT
>BLBF01000045.1:9454984-9484606 GCA_015471245.1 Laticauda colubrina
TAGTTCAGTCTTTATATGTGTCTTGTCTGCCAGGCGTTTGGTTCTGGCGATTCGTGTTTTGGCCACAAAGTTTATCTGTGCTGGGTGGTGGTGGGATTGGGTGTTGAGGTAGCGGTTGGTGTGTGTTTTCTTCTAGTATATGGTGTGTCCTAGTCTGCCATCTGTTTTTTTGTAGATTTGTACATCTAGGAATGGTAGTTGTTTGTTTGTTTCTGTTTCCATGGTGAACTTGATTTTGGGGTGTGTGCTGTTTAGGTGCTAAGTTTCTAATTGCAGCTTGTAAGATTCACATTTTTCCAAAATCAATGTAGAGTAAGCAAGATCACAGGCATGCTTATTATATGTGTTACATTTGTCTGTGACTCATAATAAATGTATTCTTGCAACTATTGCTGCCAAAAGTTGCTGCCAACGTATAAATATATAAGCATGTTTTGTACAACTGTGAAACAGTCAATTTTTTTTAAAAAAAGGAGTCCTTTTCCTCCTTCATTAGTCATCTTCTAATTTAGAATCTAATCTATCACTAAGAAGAAACAATAATTCCTAAGAGTTACAATAATTAATACAATAAACAATTTTTGCCTTCAGAAATTGTGACTGCTTTATCACTGGAGGTGTTTAAGAAGAGATTGGACAACCACTTGTCAGGAATGGCATAGGGCCTTCTGCTTGAGTAGGGGGTTGGACTAGAAGACCTTTAAGTTCCCTTCTAATACTTTTTTTCTGTTAATCTGCATGTTACAGAAATGTTTAGCCACCCTTGTCATGCTGCCAGTCCTATAACTGATCCACGAACAGAGATTGTTCTTAGCTAAACAGAAATAAAGGAGATACCTCTAACAAATGGGCTAGCCTGTTCTCCCATTTTTGGAACATCTTTGAACATAGAAGAGGGCGAGGATAAAAAAAGGCTCTGTCAGAATTCCAGGCTTCTGAAATTCAGATAAGAACAAAACTTAAGAGCAAAGGAACACATTATAATGGGGATATCATTAAGAAAGCTATGTCATTCTGGGATAAGTTTTCCTGTGATGCCATATACTATTTGTGGGTATTTGGGACTCCAAGTGAAGAAAAAATGATGCAGAAAATTTCCCATGTCAGGGTTCCTTTTGTGAGGGAAATCATGCCTGAGAGCGAGGAAGAATTAACATGTAGTTTGTTGGTTTTCCAAGTCGGGTTGTGTCAGTTGCATGGTAGAATTCTTACCCAATCTAAGAGTTTCTCAAGCTTGGCCATTTGAAGACATGTGGACTTCAACTCCCAGAATTCCCTGGCTAGTCATGCTTTTTTTGGGATTCCAAATCCTGAACTCTGGGAGTTGAAATCCACACATTTGCAGGCTGTCAAGCTTGACAAACAGTGATCTGGGAAAAAAAAAAAACTGTTTTAAAGAAGGATCATTTGATTCAAGATCAGCATAGCTGATTTTGCTTCAGGTACAATAGTGGAACTTTCTACTTGTCTCCTCTTTGTATCTCAGTTTTCTCCAACCTTTTTTGGGGGAGGGGAATGGATCCCTATTTCATTTCTTCTCTTTGCACAATGCATTCTTCTAATTTTCCTTTTTTCATCCTTCATCCTGATTATTCTTAGAAACAGGCTGTTTACTCCCTCCTTCAGATTGTTAATAAAGATGTTAAAGAAAACATTACCTGCTACCATTTAACCTCCTCCACTGCCTTTCATTGTTGTTGCTTGAATAGATCTCTCAGCCCACGGATCAACCCACATCTCTGCTGTTGAAATCCACTTCGAATTAAATTCTCCAATAAATTTCTGTGAAAAACTGTGAATGCTGACTCCTTGTCATCCAAATGCATCACACCCCTCTCCTTCAAATACATCCCCCCCCCCCGAGGTCTCTTTTGCAAATCTATTTTGGAAGTAGCAATAGTGGTGGAATTTCCAGCTAGACTGGAGGGAGGCGTTAAGAGGGAGTCAAGCTTATAATCCTTGCACTGTGGGAAGCAACAGGCTTGATCTGCCCCAGAAGTCCTGAAGCCCATATCTGACCATTTCCAAGGGAATGCAGTCATTCTAGTGACATTCTTGTAACATAGGTGACTAACAATAAAGTTTCTGCTTGAGACTATTTATGAGTGGATCCAGTTGTTCTAGCATGACTCCAATTGAGGTTTTTGACAAACTGATACTTTGTATTCAGAGAAGAACAGGAATTGAAGTTGCTCAAAATCATCTTCTCCCTCATGTGCATGCATGTATGCATGGCTACACACACGCTTGTGGCTGGTTTGCTAATATCAGCAGTTTCCTTCACATCTGCATGCTGCCCTTTTTTTTTTTTCTTTAATGAAAATTAGATTGCATCCCGTTAAGTTAGGTTTTTCTTAAACTGCAATCAAGAGTAATGGCACAGGTGCAGACAGATCTGATAAATAAGCAAAGCACACTGATTGTCAGAGATGCAAAGATGATCCTGGATCCATAGGGTTGTTGTTTACAGGGAGATAATCAGGAGATTATTTACATGTTAAGCAGTATATAATGAAGCAGGTTGTGGAAGCAAAGGCTGAAAGCAACAAAGGAGGATGGAACCACTCTGGGATCAAGGAAGTTTGAACAGGGCCAACCTGAGCTAGTTTGATATCTCAAGATTGGGCTTTCCATTCAGAATAAGTGGGAAGGATCAGAGTAAGATGAGAAATAAGCATGTATCCCCAAGATTTTCTATGTAAAATGCTCCTTGCCCATGGGAAAATCACTTGTTGGAAAGAAGGAACTAACTCCCAAACAGTGGTGGGATTCAATGTTTTTTAGTACCAGTTCTGTGAGTGTGGCTTGGTGGGCATGGCAGGGGAACGATACTGCAAAATCCCCATTCCTTCTCCACCCCACTAACCTGCTTTCCAGCTCCTTTCTCCTGTGTATGACAACCAAAGAAGGCCCAGCCAATCAACTGGGACTCAGGAGGCGGAGAATAGATGAGGGCGGGGCCAGTCATAGGTGGTAATTACCGGTTCTCTAAACTATTCAAAATTTCCACTACCGGTTCTGCAGAACTGGTCAGAACCTGCTGAATGCCACCTCTGCTCCCAACTTATATTTGTTGTTGTTTTAACCACTTAGTTGTGTCTAATTCTATAGGAAAGAAGTATTCTCCATATTAATGTCAGACACAGGTTCTTTCAATTGTTGTATGTTCAACTATGCATCGGATTTGATGTTATCATGCCAGCGTGTTCTTTGCTTGCCCCTTCTTGTAGCATCATTGCCTTTTCCAATGAATTTGCACACCTTATATTAGGAATTTATTAAGCATTCAACCTCTTCCCACCTGGAATTAGAAAGTAAGAACTCATCCAGTAAATGGATTTGTGGAAGAGGTTTGTTCCAGGAGACTTCTACTCCAAGTTGAGTGCGGACATTCTGGGGTGCCTGAACGCCTTTCTTCTTTTAGTCATTCTTGCAAAAAAAAAAAAAAAAAGTGACATAATAAGGTAAATCCAAAACAGAATAAATAGAACTAATACATGAAGCTCAGGACTGAATTGTGGAGCCCTTGATGCTGAGCTTGGTTGTTTGCTTGCAAGTATTTCATTACCCAACTAGGTAACATCTTCAGTGCTAGAAGGGAGAGGAATTTGCTATGTTTAAATGCAGTAACCTACCTTTTCAATATTGGTAGAAGGTGCAGTTTTCTCCTTGGCAGTTCCTTGATTAGAGTGTTGCTATTTGTTTTTCTAGCCAGGGAACTACCAACTCAGACAATTAAGCAGTCTAAATAATAGTTCAGTCAAGAAACTACCAAACAGAAAACTACAGCTGTACCAATCCTGCCAAGCAAGCTACTGTATAAATTCAGAAAGCAAACCACACTCATTAGCACTGATGAAGTTACCCAGTCTGGTAATGAAATGTCTGTAAGCAAATAACCTAACTCAGAAAGAACCAAGGACTCCATACATTTAAAACAAAAACCCTCTAAAATTCAAAGACTCCAATATTGCTGACTTTTCATCATTGCCTCATGGTGATCCTTGTTCCTACTCAAAATGTTAAGAGCAAGCCCCCCCTCCCCCCATTCATTAGAAGTTGTACTCTCGTAGCTGAGGCCCACAGTGTTACTGGCAGCACTATCAACTAAAAGAGATGAAGTGACATGAGCCTAGATCAGTCTTTCATCATTCTACCCTATCATTTTATGCAGCCCCATTTTGCTTTTTCTTCCCTCCTTCCCCGGGCTTTAATCTTTGTGCAATTTTCAAGACATTCTCCTGAGATCTGCAGAATTCCAGAGCATTTATAAAAAAATGAAATAACAACGTTCCCTGGCTGTGCAGTCTTTGGCTGACTGTCCTGACCAATGAAGCTCTTGCATTGAGAGGAAAAGAGGGACAAAGACATTTCAGAGGTTTGCAAAGTGTGGATGACAAAAGCAGGCCGTTCTTTTGAAGCACGAGTGTTGAAAATACTGTAATCTCCTTGTACAGTTGCTTTTGTTCTTGCTTTTTTAATCCATGGGGAAATTTGTAACCTTGCATTCCTAGATCAAAATTCCGTCTTCACTTCTGGCATTTTGGATTTCCCTTGGCATTCCAGCCATACTTTTGAAACAAGTTGTGTGCACTTAAACTTGTTAAGTTCATTGGCATCTTTTGACAGATTTGAAAAATCTTAGCTTTCTTCTTAGAACAGAGGTGCAAAATCTGAAGATTTCCCTCTTCCTCCCCCCCCCTCCCAAAATAAGTTATTCTCAAAACCTTGGATACAACCCACAGAGGACACCAAAAATTAATACAGAATAACAGAGTTGGAAGGGACCTTGAAGGTCTTTTAGTCCAACCCTCAGCTCAAGCAGGAGATTGGAATGCTTTGTATATCACAGGAGTCTGCAACCTTAAACATTCAAAGAGCCATTTGGACCCATTTCCCACAGAAAAGAAAACCCAGGAGCCAATAATTTAACGACCGGTGTGACTGGGTGGGCGGGGCCAACTCGAAAGTCACTCCCCCCCACCCGATCACCTCCTGCTCTGGAATATTGAGTAAATCTCCATCCCCTGCCATCACCCGTACCTTCTCAGGCCAGGCAAGGAGTGACGGGGAGGGGAGGGTCGAAGCCATCCAATGGTGGGATCAGCTGACAGGGAGCCGTAGCAAAGAGCCAAAAGAGCCACATGTGGCTCCAGAGCCGCAGGTTGCAGACCCCAGGTATATTAGAAAGGGAAGATTATGAAATTTAGAATTGGACATACATAAGCTTAGATGTAGTGGTTAAAGAGCTCACGCTAGAAGCTGGAAGATTCTGAGTTCCAATCCTGCCTGATGCACAAAGCCAGCTAGATGATTGGTTGCTGTCCCTCAGCCCTAAAACATGGGCAAACACTTTTAAAGGTAACTGAAAATGACATTCCTGGTCATTTTACAGATCAGGCTGATGAAATCCTCTTTCGCCTTACTCTGATATCAAGCATTTTTTTTCCAAAACTGTTGGCAGTTGCCATTCCATTTTATATATCTCCTTTCCAGTTGGCTCTTAAGGAACTAATTTTCTATAACAAAAGGAAATACACACAAAAAGCAAGGCTTGGGGAAAAACTTCCGCAGATATAATAAACATACAGATGCATGAGAGTAGAACAAGTAAAATCTGAGCATTTATTCTAACATTTTTCCTGCCAGTTTCCCAGCAATAACTATGGGAAGCAACTGCATTTTCTCTGTGTAATGAAGAAACATATTCCATGTCTCTGTGTTTCTTGTTTCATAATTCTCCTTCTGTGGTGTGTGTGTGTGTGTGTGTGTGTGTGTGTACGTGCACTTTTATATACCTGTGTACTTGAAATCCTAAAGGTGCTTTTCAAAAGGCAGCTACACTTTCTTCATTTTTCCTTGAAGAAGCTTCTCTTTCCTTGGATGCTTCTCATCCAAGAAACTTCTTCAGTTCTTCTGAGAAACAGAAGGAACTTCTTGCATGAGAGGGGAAACATCATCAAAGAAAAACAAGAAAGTCCTTTTGAAAAAACACCTTCGGGACAACCATGATCTGGATGACTGAGAAACTCCACAGACATGTATACTGGAAAGATTGGAGCAAGCAGATATGTTGTCCTGTGGGTTTATATTACAAGGAGATATGATTATTAGAATGGAGCAATCATCAGCTTTTCAGATTTCATTTCAACTGAGTCTCCCACAGGGATGCGTTGGGGAAAATATTATTTTCCCACAGGCCTTAGTTTTGCTCCAGGACATTTTGAAACTTGACCTTTCTTTTGCCAACTTCTCTCCTCCCAGTCACTACCTCAACCAATTTAGCCTCATTCTGTTGACTTTAGGAAAGTTGATGAGTAGAATCCCAACCTGTTCTACATAATTTCTTTCCAACATCTTTTAATAGTAGCTTCACTCTGGATGATAAGGAAAGAGGGAGCTTAAGAGGGAAGAAGCTGAATGGCTCCCCTTTTGTCCTTCCCATCACAGAGATACATTGCGGGGTTATTATTATTATTTTTTCTCAGCAACTTTTGACCAGATCAATTCCATTTTTCAAACTGACCTTCCTTTGATTGATTTGTCCCATGCCACTTTATTTGGTCCTGTTTGGTCCTTCATTCAAAGAGTTATCCTACTTAGGGACAAAAAGATACAGAGATGGAAAGAGTCTTTTTTTTTTTTTTAACAGATTTCTTTTTTGTACTTAGTCTGGGGAGATGTAAAACAAAAAAAAAAAAAACACCTGCCATTGGATGTGAGACTTTTAACCACACAATACACCCTGGTCTTGGAAAGGAGCATTCTAAGCCCTTCCAGTCAGGATATTCAACTTTATTGAAAATATTCTTGGCTTTTTACAGTGTTGGGGGACAGAAGAGATGCATTCAAACACGGACAGACTCATGATCCAAAAATGAGTTTTCAAATATATCTTTTAATCATCAATTGCAGTGAGATTATAAACATTGCTGAATATCCAATTCCTCCACTTATAACATTTCCTCTTGCTGAGCCTTAAACTTAAAGAAGTCCACTGAAAGCTGCACTGACACATTTTTTTGATGGTAATTGAGAAGGAAGTTCCTGGGATGGCACGATGTGAGCCATGCAGTGTTTTATCACAAGTCCCAGTGGTGGCTTTAAAAGCCAGATGCAAAATTCTGCATTGGTTTTATGTCAAGATGAAGACTACTCAATTGCAACCCTTGGCATCAACAAGAAAATACAGAGATAGTTATGCCTTCCAACCTTCCTATTTCAAGCCACACAACTGGCTGAGCCACTGCCAGTATTCCCAAAAGAATTGCCCTGGAGAAACCACATCACAGAATGTTCAAAAAGAATGACATAATTCTCCCTTTCACATTTTCATTGTCTCTTTTCTCTCTCTCCCTCTATTTCTCTCGCTTTCTCTTCCCCCATTCCTTCTTTTCTTTTCTTTTAACCTGAATATTTTGGGCAGAGAATCAGGCAATGCAAAAGCTCCCAGTGTTTATTCGATCTTTCAATCACCACTTGCCCACCACCTGTTACTGCAGCTGTTGCATTTCTGGTTGTGTGTTTCTGCACAATTGTAGGACACAGATTCATTATAGATTGATGCTTTATCTATGGCAGGCAAGACCACCAAATAGCTAATTGGCTGTTACAGAACAAGTTGACAATAAGATATCCCCGCACATACACATACTTCATAGCATGCTTCCCTCCCCCCACTTTCCTGAATACCATCCATAGATTTGGGGGAAAACAGCAAATTGTCTTCCAGCTTGCTGCTAAGGGATTGAAAACAGAAACTTATTTTGCACACCACATATATAAATTCAAACAGGCATTTGAAACTTAGTTTTGTTGTATCATTCTATGTAATTGGAACTGAGGGCTTCTGAATGAAAAATTATTCAGTTATTTATGAAGAAGTGGCATGCAGAGAAGCAGTATGGTAGAGAAATTAACATGCTGGACTAGAATCAAAGAGACCCAGGCTCAAATTCATTTAAGCCGTGGCCTATTCTCAATACAGGCTATGCCACATGATGGCTATTGTGGAGAGGCAGGAATGCCTTGAACTTCTGAAATAAATCAGAGTGGATTTTGGATGCAGCCCACAAAGCTCTAAATTTACTGGAGACTGAGATATCCCAAAGGTGCTTTTCCAAAAGGCAACTGGACTTTGTTTTTTTTTTTTCTTGAAGACATTTCACTTCTCATCCAAGAAACTTCTTCAGTTCATAGATGAGAAGCAAATTTCTTCAAGGAAAAATTGTCTTTTGAAAAAGCACTTTGGGGCCAACTATGTTCTGGATGACCAAGAATTTCTATAGACATGTTTGAGAGATCACAATGCCATTTAAGACCCAGGTTGGGTTTTAAACAAGGATATATCTTTATATGGACTTCTACAACTTCTCATCAATGGCAATTTGGAGTGAATTTCTATTAGAGGAGGCTAGCTAAAGGCTTAAAATGAAGAAATTAAATACATCTCAGCTCATTTCACAATGTATTTATAATATTTTCTTGGAAGCCCATGCCACTTACATCACCACCCCTACAAGCAAACATAGCGTACCAATCCTCTCTACATCAGTAATAGTCTTAAGTAACACTGGATTCCAACACAATATAATCGCAGAGGGACTCCTGATCTAGCTGTTTACATTTATTTACTAATTGTTATCTGGCATTTCATTTAAAGAGTTTAAAACAGTAAATATGATTCTGTTTTCTATTTGCCTTTTACAAAGCAAAAGCTGAAAGGGAAAACTAAAACTGGGTTCACACAACAAACTTAGCCTTAAATTAAGCCATTGTGGTTTGTAAACGGTGACTTATTGTTTGGCATGCTTTGTCAACTCAGTCAATGGTGGACCACTCAATAAACAATGGTTCCGAAAATATTAGATTGTATGAACCAAGCCTGAGTGTTCAGTGGTTAATTTCAGGTGCAAAAAGTCAGGAGCCAGGATTGAGCTCAAAAGTGCTACAAGTTTATTTCATGCTATCTACACACAAAAATCTGAACCCTACTAACAGTCAAGCTAATTGGCACCAGATAAGAGTCAATAAACCTCAAGGAAAGGGTGCACTTAGTTTTTTTGGGGGGACTCCAAATTGATGATGCATTTGACTCAATCCTTGAGGTCAGCCTTGTCATCTCCTACAGTTATGTAATGAATACCTTGGTTGAGCTCTCCCCAGTTTTAATCTAATTTTGACTCTCACCTTAACATATCATTTTCTATTAGAGTTAAAAAGATTTCTACCAAATGTTACATTTCTATGGTGACTTTTTTAGAAGCACAGAACAAAGGGGCAGTCAGCAATCACAGCTCTTCATTTCAGGAAGCTTCATTTGAGCCTCAGACCTGAGGGCAAAGTGGCAATTTGATTTGTAATCTGAGATCTTCCATCTAAAGGCCTGCTAACTGCAAGCCAAAAATGGATGGTTTAATCACACCCAAAGAACACAACAATTAGAGTTTGAGCTAATTTGGAGACCTGCTGTGACTAGTGGTGGAAGAGCTGCCTCCCATTTGCCTGCCAGGTATTCCTTCTTTTATTTGGAGTGCAAAGATGCTCAACAGACCTGAGACTACAGTAACATGAAGTTAATAATAGCATTCAGTTTAGATAGTGAATCCCTTTAATTCATGGCATGTCAAAACAGTGGCATTTGCATGGAGAATATAGACTACTCTCTTTTCAGCTAATTTTTGAAAAAAATAATTACTACTGGTTGTAAATAATAATTATAATAATAATAATTCCCAAACAAATAACACCATGAAACATCTACAGAAACGGATATAAGTAATGCTGTAGAGTTAAAAAAATGTGGAATCATGGGCAAAATTTGATTTATACCATCCGTGCTGAATCTACTATTGCTGGATGAGTCAGGCTGCACTTGTGTTTATGTCATTATTCTTTGAAAAAGAGACAGAGGGAAGATATTTTGTCTCAAAAATTGAGCTAGACTCAGCAATACTGGAGAATATCCATCATTTCAACAAAGAAAAAAAGCAGTGACCTCAAAAATATTTTTGGTAAGGAAGAAAAAGGAGGAGGAGGAGGAAGAAGGAAGGAGGGAGAGGAGGATTTTAAATTAAATAATAATTTAATAATTTAAATTAAATAATAATTTAAAATCCAGCTTCTTGGGGAAAAGGTATTTTTATGCTAAATAAATTGCCTTTTTCTTGGATGCAATTGAATCAAAGTATTTGTATTGACTGACAAAAAGCACAATATTTCAACTATTTCTATTACTTAACTATTTAAAGCATTTAAATAGTTTGCCAGAGAAGGAAGCATGGATATGGCCACCTATAAAATAATCAGGCTTTTGCTTTGGGATAATGCTCTGTTTAACAAATAATTAGGTTCAAGGGAAGCAAAGTCTGAGAATAGGATCACATATGAATCTGGACAGAAAACATGCAAATCCAGAATTTACCAATGCAAGCAGTTAAAAAAAGTTGAGTCTCAGCCGTAACTTGAAGATGGGACCAATCCCCAAAGAGTCATAATCTTGTGAACCAGTTTAGGTTTCTTTGACAATTTGGGACCTGAGAATCCTCAGAGCAGCAAGGTAGGGGGTCTGTTTTCAGCACCATGGATAGCACCACACAAGCAACTTTCAACCCTTGAAGGAGAGTTGAGTTGAGTTGAGTCCTTTCTAGTTGGCAGCCGGATCATTCTTACATGCGTTTTTCCTCCACTGCTCTTTGTATGGAAATTGCAAACAGGATTTGCAAAGCAATGGCCACTCTTTGTGTTTCCAGTGCTCCAAAGAAGATCCAGAAGTCTCTTCTGGGTGAATAACACAGTTATTTGCAAATGGCAGAGATAAGAAACATGGAGAGGTAGGATGCATATGAAGTATTTTCAGGAGGCAAATCTAATTACCCCTTTGCCTTGACAGGGTGGATCATTTTGCAAGCATGGATAGAAGATGTCCATCCAAGGTGATGTGATGACCTGGAGCATGGCGCAAAGGCAATGCAATCAAATAAGCAAGAAGATACCCTTTATTATCTCCAACTTTGCCCTGAATGTACAGGTTGCCTTCAGCTGGAGAAAAACTCTCCCAGGAACAGCCTTTAACTGGAGAAAATTCAGTCCAAAACACGGTACATACAGACTAAAAACTAAAAATTCAAACAAACCAAGCTGCAGTAATTAACTTGACAGGGCAGGAAAAGGACTTTCAGACTTGAAAGCAGGGCAAAACTCACACAGTTGGAAACATGCCAGGAACACAGATAAGCCATGATACCAGATAAATTCACAATTTGCTCCCAACAGCTTGCTGCACGCAGCTTCCCTTTTTAAACACTGTGTTCCCAGCTGCAGCTAATGAAGGGAATCAGGGCCCTTTCTTCCCCGTAAGCCACGCAACTCACATTGTTCACCCTCCAAATCAGATTCTGACAGGGGCATGACAGGTGAATTTTTGCACCACCTGCTTTATATTCCCACGTAACACCCATCCAGTGCAAGAACTACATGATGTAGCACCTGACTAAACAGAGCATTGTTTGTCTAAGACTTTTTGCTCTTCAGAAAAAGATTAAGTGATTGGGATTGGGGGGGGGGGGTTGTGACCAAGAATGAAAGACCTCTGTGGTTGACTTTACCTCAAATCAGCCAAAGCTTCTGGCAGAGCCTGAGAAGTTCAGAAGGAGAAAAGATGTTGAATTTTCATTCTGCTCAGTTCCAAATGGCAAGGATAGCAACAGCATGATCATTATTCAGTAATTGTGTACGTTAGATATAAGGCTGTGTGGCCTCATATTCAGGGGGTAGAATCTCCCCTGTTTCAAAGCGCCATCCTAATTGTTCTTTAGCTCCTCAATAACCGAGTTTCGTTCTCAGCCTTCTCTCCCTTTAGCGTTTCCACTCCCCGAAAAAAACTCTACTCCGCAGTAATAGCTCTCACTTTCAATATGGTCTCGAGTATAAAGTCACAGTAGTATTCAAAAGGTTAAAGCAGAGTGAACTGTTAATTTTAATGCTTTCTCTAAGCTTCAGTTTTAATAAGCGAAAATGATGTTCTTATTTGCAGTAAAGTGGTGTTATAAAATTCTGTCTGTCAAGCTCATTTTAAAACCATGGAAATAAATGATCTGACAAAATCAGGCTATTAGACAAGTGAAGAAGAGTGATTTCCATAAAAGTAGAGGAGCTGTTCCTTAATTTCACACTTGGTAGTCTTTTGGGTCGACTAAATTTTTAAATAAGTGATAAAATTATATTAGCGCAATTGCATTTTTATAGATTTTTTTTTGTCGTTGTACTCTTTTTTTCAATCCTTGCATTTTAACCCAAGTCTATTTTCCTGAAATGTTACCTCTCCACTTATGTTGCCTCTCAACCATTCCTTCTCGGGCCTACAAAGTTATGAGCTCCCCAATCCTCTTTGTCAATGACTCCAATGCTTTCTAAGATCTTCCACTGGAGAAAAAGTCCCCTACAGCAATCGTGTTAAAGATGTATAGACTGAGGTGAATTGTCACACACCGCATAACAGCTCAGAAGCATTTTGAAAATTGTCATATTTTTTTCCCTCTAGAGATGGGCAAATCCATCAGTTCTGGTTTATCCCCTTTCAAATGTTATACAGTATTCATTTCAGCTCATTCCTAGCCAAGTTTGGGATTAAAAGACTCTCTCTCTCGCTCTCCCTCCCTCTTTCCATTTCCTCTCCTCTCCTTTGACCAATGTACACATTTCTGTATGGCCTTTTCCTTTTCATGATGGTTGAAATATAATATTGGTGATTGTTTCTTTGTGAATATTAATTGGGGAGCGATGTAGAATGAGCCTGTTTTGTGTGTTTTTGCTCGTAGGAATATACCTGACTCTATTCTAAAAGCAAGATCCTATCCTTCCAATGGAAATGGGGAATTTTTTTTCAAGGTTTACAAGCATCTTGCTCTAGGAGTGGCTTTTCAACCATTGACCATACCTGCCTACCCCATTTTTTCATCAACCTTTTAAAAATAAGGCTCCATATGTTATTTAAATAGGTAAATGGGAAGTAAGGTCATTCCAACTGGGATGCTAGAGCTGGTAAGAACTTGTGGCTTGTGCTATGGAACTAATGGCTGGAATTTCTGTGGGTCGATGGATATTTATGGTGTGGTTGTTGGATCCATTACATATCCATGTTGAATCTTTCTTATAGAGTTATTGTGAAGATAAAATTGGCTAATTCCCATATCTAGGACAATGGCTGGCTATGAAACTGAGAGGAAAACAAAGGTAACTCTGGCGTTGCCAAACTTTGAGCATGTAAACAACTCTTTATAAGAATGCCTCTTGATATCCAAGAGGTGTCTATAAGTTCTCCTTGACTTGCAAGAACCCCAAAGTGAACCCCAAATTTCCCTTACCAAGTTGTTAAGTGAGTTTTGCCCCATTTTACAAACTGTTTCTGTCACAGTTGTTAAGTAAACCATGCAGTCATTAAATCAGTCTGTCTTCCCCCATTAACTTTGCTTGTCAAAAGTTGGGAAGGTTACACATGGTGAACTATGACCCCAGGACTGTGAAATTGTCAAAAATACATGCCAGTTGCCAAGTGCCTGAAGTTTGTTCACATGACCATGGGGATACTGTAATGGTCGTCAGTGTGAAACCAGTCATAAGTCCCTTTTTGTAGCACCATTGTAACTTTGAATGATCACTAAACAGATGGTTGTAACCAATATATATAAATATAAAATAATACAAAGTTGTGGGTAGCCCAGATAAAAATAATTGCCATGCATTACAACCAACCTTCTGTCTAAAATGAAACTTTGAACTTTGAACTGTCAATTGTTCCTTAGTAAAAGAGATTTTATCTGCTGATGCACAGGTTTTGACATGCTTTTAGAACATGTGCCTACTATAATTGGTCACGTCATCATGCATCAGATTAACAGCAAATACAAAAATGCCCCATAACCATTGTCTTATAGATTCATCACATATCATCAAAGGAATTTCTGGGACAGTTATCCAGCAACATCCAATTGTAATTCATATTCCACTAGAGTGCCGAATCTAAGAAATCACTGTCATCTTAGTAGAAGGCAATAGATTAATGACTTCTTGCTAGCTTGCAAAATCTACAAGTATTGTATGTCCCAATGAAGGATGGCAATCCAATTTATTTTAACTGAGCATGCTCCAAACAGGAAGATCTGCAGAAATTGTGTTCAGTGCAATTCCTTCCTATAATTTCACCTTTTAGGGATGCGTACAGATAGTAAAATTTTCAAAGATTGTGGTATAATGTAAAAAGGCAAACGCGGTGGAATGACACTCACCCAACATACAAGCCCATATTTGTGAATAACATTGGATGCACATATGCCAATAAATCAAATTATTTGTTCAGCAACAATTTATCTAATATTCCATGCTTCCAGTAACCTGTCAGTCTTTATTTAAATTTTCCCTGGGGCATTGCATTTGTTAGTTTTAAGGTGTTTTAACTCCATACTCTACTTTGAATGTTTTTTTTTGAATGATAGTTTTTTAAACCCAATACATTTATTTATTAAATGATGCTTGTGTGTCACATTACTAAAACGAGGGAGAGCAAAAAGAAAGTTTCCCGAACAACCTGAATTGTTCCCCCCCAGACTGTTGTGTAGTTTAGAATCTATCTTCTTGAGAAGGAGATCAGAAACCAAACTTTAAAGAGCAGGACAGCCATCCAGAAAAAAGCAGAGCAAAAAAAAAAAAAAGTTACTGCTAGAGGCCAACTGATCTGCCTTAGAACAATTTCAGAGTTTTAATTTATTGCATGTGCTTAGACTAGATTTATCCATACATATTAGTCAAGGTTTAGCCATAGGTATGCCCAAGAATCCTGATCACACAATGGTTAGAATACAGTTTTCCAGACTGACTCTGCCCACCATCAGGAGTTCGATCCTGACTGACTCAAGGTTGACTCAACCTTCCAACCGTCCATCAGTAAAATGAGGACCCATTTTGTTGGAGGAAATAAGCTGACACTCTAAATTGTTTAGAGAATATTGTAAAGTGCTATGAAGCAGAATATAAGTCTAAGTGCTATTGTTATCTTAGCCTATAATTAGCCAAACATATTAGTTAGGTTTAACCATTGCAGGAGATATTGCAAAGAAACAAGCCATCACTTTTGCTTCTAAGGTTCCAGGTGATTTGGGATAGTTGGGGTGAAACAGTAATCCCAATGTTGTGTAGGAGCTGCACAAGCTGGAACTATGACAACCACAACTTGTAGTGAATCCAGCCAAGAAAATGATGACCAAAGTGATTCTCCTCCTTTAATGTATTATAGTATTGTTTTTGCATTGTTTTGCTGCTATTTTGTTTTTAATCAGTGATTTTAATCTCAGAACTGTATTACCAATCATATGGATAGTTTGAATGGATGTGGTCTTGGATTTTAGAGAAGGTATGAATAGGGGACATCTTGCAAAATAAAAATATGGGTGGTTCCTACACACAACAGTGTCTGCAAGAGTGCAGATTCTCAAACCTGCCATTAAGTGCTACTATGGATGCTGGGATCTTCATCTTAATTTGGTCTAATATCAAGAGGAAGATTGGTGATTCCTCTGTTGCTTCAGCCATGGTTTTTAGAAGTTTTCAAAACAGAAAAGACATGGATCAAATGGCCAAGAAGATGAGGGGAGTGTTGCCTATTCAACTTCGTATGAGAAATGCTGATAATGCAGGCTACAAGTTTAGTTTGCTCTCTGCTGTTGAGTTCACTTTTGTTCAAATCTTTCATCCCTTTCCCCCAACAGGATTTATCTTAACTGTTGTTAAATCAACCTAAACCCATGTGGAATTCCTCTGCCCCATTCTAAAGCAGAAGGAAGAGACTCTGTTAATAGTGGTTTTCATCACGAAGCAGCCTATTTTTGGCACTGGGTTTGACAGGCTTAGTAACTTACAATTGTCCCTTGTATGCAAACTTATTGTTTAATTATGTTCAGAGAGAAGCTTCCCCAATATCACTTTGTAAGTTCATTAGCCGCACAAAACAGATTTCCAGCTCATCAAAGTACAGTTGAAACAGATTTTAGCTGTGCTACATATCATCCTACAGTATTCTCAAAAAAACCCAAAACCTACCATGCCTATTTTTCCTTCCCTAAATTGGAGAAAAAGTTAAATATTTAATGTAAGCATGGTAATATGCCAAGCTGATCAGGCATTTGAACACAGAGACTTTAGTGCTTGATATAATATATAAAAAGGACATGCTGGATTCTCAAGAATTACATTTAACCATTTCAGCGGTAGTAAATATTTCCTTTTCTGCTTTTGGATTAATGAGTACATGTGGTCTTTGACTTAATGACCACAACTGAGCCCAACATTTCTGTTGGTAAGTTAGATATTTTGCCCCCATTTTACAATGTTTGTTAAGTGACTCACTTCAGTTGGTAAGTAACCTGGTTGTTAAGTGAATATGGATTCCCCTTTGTTTGCCAGAAGGTTGCAAAAGGGGATCTTGTGAGCTTGGGACACAGCAACAGCCATCAATACGAGCCAGTTGCCAAGAGTCCGAATTTTGATCGCATGATCATGTGAAAAACTGTGAAAAACAGTCATAAGTCACATTTTTCAGAGCCCTTGTAACTTTGAACAGTCACTAAATGAAGTGTTGCAAGTCGAAGACTTCCTGTCCAGGAGCAGAGAGTTGCCTTATAACAAAATGCAGTGTTCACTTTGGTCTAAGAAATAATAAATTATTCCAAGAAGCTGCTATTAGTTGATCTGTGGGTCCAAACTTCAGATAGCTCTCCTGACCAAGGACTCCTGGGTGGCAACTTTTGAAAGGGTTCTTCAGATAACAGATAATCAGAGTTGGAAGGGACCTTATAGGTCATCTAGTCCAACCCCCTGCCCAAGCGGGAGACCCTACACCATTTCTGACAAATGGCAGTCCAATCCCTTCTTGAAAGTCTCAATTGATGGCACTCCCACAGGTTTTAAATTTCTTCATATGTAGCACCAGAGATGTCTGCGTCATGTTACGAGTTCATCAGATTGATGGAACATGGATTGTGACATCATGGTGCAAGTTCTAGCATGTACAATATCTTGATGCACATATAAAATAGATATGCATTGTGATATTGTGATGCATGTTTCATCCTTTGCTCCAGAGATGGTATTCAGCAGGTTCTAACCATTTCTGGAGAACCAGTAGCGGAAATTTTGAGTACTTCAGAGAACTGGCCAATATCACCCCTGACTGGCCCCACTCCATCTATTCTCTGCCTCCCAAGTCCCAGCTGATTGTCTGGGACTTCTTTGGTTGCCCTGCACAGGAGAATGGAGCTGGCAAGCAGGTTAGTGAGGTGGTGGGGGAATGGGGATTTTGCAGTACCCTTTCCCTGGAGTGGGGAGAGAATGGGGATTTTACAATATCCTTCCCCTGCCATGCCCACCAAGCCACACCCACAGAACTAGTAGTAAAAATCTTTGAATCTCACCACTGCTTTGCCTTCCCTCCTAACCACCCATTCCCCTAAAGACCTATCTATGCAAATTTGTCATTCTTTACAAACATTTGACAATAGCATGAAAATACTATTGTCTGTCTGTCTTTCTTTCTTTCTTTCTTTCTTTCTTTCTTTCTTTCTTTCTTTCTTTCTTTCTTTCTTTCTTTCCTTCCTTCTCTCTCTTTCTCTCTCCATGTCCGTAGGTGCTGTCAGGATATCTCATCTGATAATAGTTTGAAAATATTACTATTTCTCTTTGTGTGTGGTTTTAGTCTTATACAGAGTTATATATTTATCTACTTAAACAAGTAAATGCAGTCCACTGGATTAACTTTCAGGGTTTTTAAAACAAACTTTCATTTACCATACGATACTTAGAACATCATACTTCAATATCATGCTTCCGTGTAAGGAAGGCAGCAATTGTCCTGGGCTAAGTTTTAACCATGAATTTTATAGTAACATAAGGAATAGGATCCAAGGTTCATGTATCTCTCGTTCTCTGAACATGCTGTTGTTGACAACCAAAATATCCTTTTGTACTGATCCAGACCACTAATGCATCTTTGAGCAGGGAACCAGTGGCCTTCTAATTGTTATTATACCAAAATCCTCGACCATTGTCCACCAGGATTTAAAATAAAATGGTCTAACATTGACCGATTGGATTGCAATTGGCTTTGAAGAATTGTGTGTCAAGAGAGAAGCTCCTTCCACATAACAACTGGATTAAAGCTATCATTTAGCATTTTTATCCCTTTGGAGTGTCAGATTTTAAAAAAAAATATGGGGGCTTTCTTAGCCACTCTCTTGAATAGTGGAATGTCTGCTAGCTGTCATGTAAGTATCATCTTAGGTTTTTGCAAGAGTCACATCTGCTTATCTGTCTTCCACTGACTCAAGAGACAGTGTCCCCTTCATCTCAGAGCCTAAGTCAGTGTTGGAGATTGACAGATGTGTCATTCCCAGACTTACCTCTTGACAACATGATCTGCTCAAGACTCACTCTTTGGGTGGCTTGGAGAGAATGAATTGACTTTTAACATGGGTGCCTGCATTCTCAATTGTTTTTTGATCCACTGCCAAAACTTGGTGACATTTCATCTGCCTCCTCCACAACTTCCTTTATAAAATAGATTAGAAATCTGACCTTGTTGATTACTTTAAGCAATTCTCCACTGACGTGAATCTCAGCATCAGTACAGGTTTTAGAGCAAGAGAAGAGGAAACATTGCTTTGCCAATGGCCATGCTGGCTAGTGCTGCTGATAGGTGTAATTCAGGAACATCTGGATGGCCATGAATGTTCCTCACCTAAGAATCTCCATAAATAGTTGAAAGAAGTAATGAAGATGTTGCAAAAACTGGTGATGGACTACATTCTAGTGAATTCAGTCCGAGGTGCCGAACTTCAAAACAGTCTATCTGAATGGCCTTCATTCCTTATCTCATAGAGTAGTTGACATGATCAAGAGAAAAGGAGGTGTGAGCATGGATATCCATGTCTCTGTGTTTGGGGCTACAGCAGTCAAGCCCTTTCTAAAATACCAGCATCAATCCCAAAGGATTAATACAGAAGAACAGGTGGAGGCTTACATCAACTTTATCTAATGAAGTTTTTTCTTCCAATGGTAAGTAGGTTAGGTTTAAGGTAGCACTTCCTGAGAATATATTTTTCTCAAAGACCAGATGCTAAACCCTTATTATTTAACACTTCATTGTGGGGAGGAAAGGGAATGGGAATCATATGTGTTTTCAAACTGTTTATGTTTATAATCTCGTATAACATAAGCAGACTTTTTATGATTTTCCTCTAATGCACATCATTCATAACATGATTTGCCTTCAAATGTCCTTTTAAATATAAATCCATACTTTTGTGCTTTGATAGGTGAATTTCCCTTGTACAATTTTTAAAAAATTCATATTTTGTTGGCACAAACGATCTTAAGTTCTAACTAATCCTGTCTGCAGAAAACCTTTCCTTCCCCTTCCAGAGATATATTTGTGGGTATTTTTGACTGAGAAAAAGTTTGATGCTCTCATGCTGTCTACTTTAATGTCTAGTAGGAACAGAATGTTAAACAACCATTGGAGAAGAAAAGGAGAGGAGTAACAGGAAAGTAAGTAATGTTTCTTTCTCCAACTGTGAAGTCAAATAATTGTGATAAATCCCAAAAACTTACTTACCGTCCCAGGTTTGTTTCTAATTACATAATTACGGAAAGAATAAGTGCAAATGCATTTGAAATCAGTCAAATTTGTTTCAAAGAGTCCAGCACTGTCACAAGAAATAAAGACAAGGAAAGAATCAGGAGTGATGTTGCATGCTTTCTTTGGGTGGTAAAGCACAGAGAGTCTGTAAATGTCAGTATGTTCATATATTTGTTCTCGGGCTTGTTACTGAATGTAACATTTCCAGGCTCAATAAAAGTTAGAAAGCTGCGGAAGTTAGAAAGTGTTTTCTTTCTCTCTCTCTCTCCCTCTCCCTCTCCCTCTCTCTCCCCCCTCCTTCTCTTCCCAACTTCTTAAAATAAATGCAGCTTTCTTCCAGGTCCTTAGTGAGATGGAAGGATAATAAGGATAGACTGCTGTATTTGCAATAGGTTATATTCCTCTTTCTACTTAAGGCTGAAACTAGATTCAGATGTACAATTGGTCTGAAGACATTTGCTTGCCTGATGATGCCTTTGCTAAATCTTTATATCAGGAAAACCACCCTGCATATAGACCAACGTCTACTTTGGAGATCAAGGCCTAGTTTGGGGAGAGAAAAAAATGTGGCATGAACAATCCCATGGAATCCCTCCTTGCTTCCAACCTAGTGTTGATTGCTACTTTATGGTACAGCAACTTCTTTTAGGTTCTGTACCACAGACAAATTCCGTGTGTATCTGATCACACTTGGCCAAATAAAGTACTCCATTATTCTATTCTATTCTATTCTATTCTATTCTATTCTATTCTATTCTATTCTATTCTATTCTATTCTATTCCATTCCATTCCACTCCACTCCACTCCACTCCACTCCACCCCACTCGTCAGACTGGCCTTCTCTCTCCAAAGCATTTTTCCAGTGTTGCAGAACAGGAGAAAGTAAAAGGGAGCTTTCAATGGACACCTATCCACATAAACTGTTTAAAGAAAGCTATACAACTCCCCTTCATGATTTCCATTGGCACGAGGAAAAGTTCAGAAAAAGAGCACTTTTGTGATGGAGAAGGAGGTGTGTATCTCACTGATAAACAGTTTTATTTCATGAGCTGAGCTTTGTCTATATATGGGAACATATTTTTTTTGAAAATGAAATACATATATAAATAAATGCCCTTTTCCCCCACACAGCTTGAGTCCAGACTACTTGCTTTTGTCATTGGGAAAGGAAGGACCAGGATCACAATGGGAGAGCAAAGGATTAAATCCATCTATTCTCTCCTCCCATCCACCCATTAAGACCCTGATTGCGAATGAATCTTTGTTTAATGGTGAAGGGAAGGTAGGAAAACAGAGAAAGAGAAACTAGGCATCTAGCCTACTGAAAATCATAGATACCCCCAAAATCTATCACCCTGCAGAAAGTGGAAATAAGTATATTCTAGCTGGTGCCATCAGTTGGGTTGGGACTATAGTTCCCATCACCCTGTCCAGTGACATATGAGTTAGGGGTGATAGGAACAGTTTTCCTAGCCCTTTAGGAGCAAAACCACCATGGCAGTGCCAGGATTAATGAATTATAACTCATGCAAGCAACACAAGGTGGGTATTCATTGGTGTTTTGGGCTGAAGATATCCATTCATCATCATTTTTATTGATGTACAGCATCATTTTAAAGGAGTCACCTGCAAATAATTCCACTACAACTTCGGGGGAATGAAATGGAAAAAAAATGTTATGAATGGGGCTCTCTCTGTCACATCAAACCCTCAAGACCTTTTGCCTGGTACCAATTGTGCTAAATTGTGGTGCAACCTTCAAAATCACCCTCCTTATTCTTTGTGTTTTCTTTTAAATACACTTTTTTAATTCCTTGTACTGATGACTGTTTCGTTACTACCAATTTTTTCCAACAGCACAATTATTTAGCTTCACTGCCATTTGAATCTGGCTTTAGCTGCTCTCTGTACGAGCTCGTACTTTGAGTGTAGTTTATGATGTTTTATATTTTACGAGGTTTTAATCTGGGAAGCCTCCTTATGGATTTTTGTGCAATATTGAAAGTTGGGACATCAATCTTCCAAATGGTAAATGATAGAAGCTCGTACTTTTCCACCCTTCAGTTCCAATCCACCACTGTGACATGTTCCCTCCTGATCCACTACTGTGCTGGCAAGTGTCTTCCTCCCCCTCTCCCACACCCCACCACTCTCCCCAATTTCTGATCAAGTGCTTTGTAAATTTTGTTATTCTGTGATGATAATAAATCATTATAGCCTTAAACACTTCTCCAGCTCAGAGACTCAGTCATGAATTATCTTGTCATCCTGACCAAAACATTCTCCAAAAAAGCTTGACAAGTGCTAAAATCCAGAACATGAAACCATGTGTTGTTGTGAAAGCACAATTCAGAAATGTCAATTAGTTAGATTAAGAGGCTACTTTTAGCTTTCCTTGTGATGCCAAATAACCCTTAAAATATGCATTGCTGTGAAAGTCTACCTCGGTAGCTCCGTCATTCTCTTGGCAAAATAAAGACAATTGAGCTGACGAAGAGAAGGAATTATTACATCTGCCATCAGCTTGAGAGAAAAATCTCCCTATTTGCACTATACAAATTCACAAGCAATACAAATTCTGCCGGGTATGAACTCAAGGAGATTCTCCCCCTGCAAAAATTGGATTCAGATTGGCAAATGAAAGCCAAAACCACAACTACATATCTATAGACCTAAAATAAGTCTTACTGTCTGAACTTATGTTTGCAAGTGGTAGGAATCAATACGGAAAAAAACAGAGCACAATGAAGTATATTTTAATCTCCTCATCATGTGATCCTGAAACCTTTTATCTTTAAATAATCTAGCCTCACTTTTTTCTCCTCTGTCAACAATTTCTGTATTTTTAATATTTGCTTTTGATGGTGACCACTGGCTTTAATAGCCAAGTTATTTGCATAAAATAATATTCCATCCTTCTTCTACCCAAACCCTTACAAATCACTGCTGCTCATGTTCGCAACATGTCTTTCCAATTAAGGAAAAATAAATGCAACTTTCAAATTAATGCAAATCAAATGGGTAGATTAAATCTAGGAATGCTGGACAGACAAAGGAAGTTGGGTAGTGACAGAATTGCAATATTAAAGATTATTATTAAAAGAGGAAGATGTAAATTTTATATTTTATACGGTGCATGGGTATACAGATACTGGCCAACGGATGCTATAAATATTGCTGCTAGAGTTATCCAACATTCAAATCTTTTGTGATCACAGCATTTTAAAATTTGATGCAGTGTTTACTAACAATCAACCATTGCTTTCTACCAATATTTTTATTTGAATTTGGATTGGGTTTCTGATATGGAGATGGAGCTTTTGAAAACTTCAGGCCATTTGTTTAGACAAATATGTTAGTTTAGAACCAGACAAACCTGTGCAGAAGAATAATCTACACTGTGATCTTAATTTTGCAGAATGAAGTGACACAATCTGTAAGGAAAAGAAGGTACATTGGATCAAAATACATATGTAAAATATAAGTATTTCCTTAGGGGGAAAATGTTTGCAGGAGTATATTCCTGCTTAGGAAATTGTAAACCAAATTACATATATCAGAACAAAATTACATACTAATTTTAAAGACTTATTAATGTAATTTTTTTTTCTAAAAAATTCCTAAACTGCTGGGCGGATCAGAACTTGCAGCTGGAAAGAATTTCAGCAAAAATGAAAATAATAAATCACCCACCCCTTGCAAAATTCAGAGGGAGATAGAGAAATGACTTCCCCTGTCTTCATTTACTGGAGATTTTCAAAAATCCATCACATCAGTGTTATGTTTAAATTTACCTCACAGTGCCCAACACTGAAAGGCATTTTCCAAGGAAAAATTATCTCTCCTAGCGGGGAACCATCATTTTTATAGCTAATACCATTTTTCCCCAAAATGCCCTGCAGAACAGGACAGTGTAGTTATGCTAAATTGATAGCAATCCATCTAACAAAGCTTCAATTACTAAACAAGTCCCCCCCAGCATCAAAATTTGCTTATGTCCCTGAAAACAGCTCCAGTCACTTCACCACTTCTTTATCTAGTGTAAAGGACCTTGTCAAAAACCAGTTTATTTCCCGGTTGTTGATTTAAAGCATAGAACTCAGTAAGACAAACACAAAGTTCCAGATAATTATCTGGAAACCCACCAATTTTCTTGGTTTTGGAAGGTTCCTGGATTCTAATTTATGTAGAACAAATTAAAAAGTAGAGACAGCAAAATCTAGTCCCTTGTCATTGCCTTAGGATCCGTTGGGATTATCCAATAGCTGGCAGAATTTTTAGCCCATGCAAAAAAATTTATCTAAGTTTAGATAATTATATCTAAGTTTGGGATATAATTATCTCAAAGGTGCTTTTTCAAAAGGTTTTTGTGTTTTCCTTGAAGATATTTTATTTCTCATCCAAGAAGCGTCTTCAGTTCAGTTCAGTTCTTTAGAACTGAAGAAGCTTCTCTGATGAGAAGCAAAACAGCTTCAAGGAAATACAGAGAAAGTCCAGTTGCCTTTGGAACTACTTTGAAATACTTGATTCTATTTATTCTAAACTGTTCTGTACATTAGGTAAGGTAAAGGTTCCCCTCGCACATATGTGCTAGTCGTTTATGGTTCCAGGGGTTGGTGCTCATCTCTGTTACAAAGCCAAAGAGCCAGCGCTGTCCAAAGGCGTCTCTGTGGTCATGTGGCCGGAATGACTAAACGCCAAAAGCGCATGGAACGCTGATACCTTCCCACCAAAGTGGTCCCTATTTTTCTACTTGCATTTTTTTATGTCTTTCGAACTGATAGGTTGGCAGAAGCTAGGACAAGTAACAGGAGCTCATTCCATTATGCAGCACTAGGGGTTCAAACCACTGAACTGCCAACTGATCGACAAGCTCAGTGTCTTAGCCACTGAGCCACTGCAACCCTATTCTGAACAAATGTACAAATAATTGATGCTTTGAGTCTTTGGACACCAGATGGAACTATTCAGCCTTCTGCTGAAAAAGGTTGATTGTGTCAGATTTTACATATCTGGAACATATAATCCATTGAGTCTGGAATCTGACTGATTCCAGAATGGCAATCCCATGATCTATAAGGTCAACTACACAACCCAGTGTATCTCTCCCTCCTCCCTTCTTCTCTTGGACTCCTATGTTCTGCTGTTCATCAACCTCTTAGCATTTCCACAGAGGCTGACAAATGATTTCAAACAGCAATACAAATAGTAGAAAACTCATAAAAATAAACACAATAGTTCTCAAAGCTGAAAATGCTGGGGAAAGTAATGATAGCTAAATTGACATCAAATAAGCCTTTTTAGATGGGCATTTAATTGATACAGGGCTACTATTGGAGAGGCCCTGTTTGAGATCAGCATACAACTGATGGTAAAAGCTGAGCACTGTAGAAATAAGAAAGAAAATAGTCTAGCAGATGTCTGAATCCTATTCCATACAGAGCTATGGAACTTGGAAATAAATAGGGATATATGCCTTTGGTACATCTAAGCTTGTAGATGCTAGATAATACAGTTCAACACAATTGGACCTTCAAAGAATTGTATGCAAAAAAAATGAGGCATTAATAACACACCATAATTATGCTCCTAGAATCAAAGAGATGATTAATAGATCTGCCAAAATCAAAGCAATCAATGAGAGTCACTGAATGATTAGTGCGCTATTTCAGTGGTAACTCTCAAAAGGTAACCATATGGTAACTTTACTCCTTTTTATTTAAACAGGCATTTAAAAAAATATTGAAGCATAAACATAGATTCATACAGAAACTCTGTCATCGAGTAGCCTGCCATTGCTTTTTAAGGAAGAAAGAAGAAAGGTAGATTTGGGTGGAAATGCTGACACACACACCCCACCGCTCATAGTGTTTGTTTGTTTTTTTACCCAGGTTGATCGACTTGTAATGGAACTGAAAAAGATCTCAACTAGGAATAGGAATTGCTGGGAAACATTGCATGGTATGGCATATAATCACTCTAAGAACCAGACAGACAAGAAAATTCCAATTCAAATGTCCTGTCTTGCCAATTGGATCATTTTTATGAGTTTGGCAAACTATATAATTTTAGTTAATCTTTATAATTGGGAACAATAGTACTAACTTCCTTTAATGGGTTGCTGGACAAGTGTCTAAGAGTAAGTAATTTGATAACTGGCATGTTTTGTCTGAAGAGCAAGTCCTCCACAGCCATCTGGAATCCTTATTTGTTTTTTAATTTAAACAATAAAGCTTCTCAAGGAACATCCAAAAATGCATGAGAGGTTGTATTAGGAGAGAATAATGGAAAGATTGGGCAGGGGAATCAACACCAAGAAAAGCTCTCTAAAGCCCATGTCACACTGAACCAACGGATGCAAAGAGGATGTAAAACGGACAAAAAACCTTATCATCCGTTGGTTAACGCGATGTATCTGTTCTGTACTCACTGCCTCCATTTTGCTTCCTCTCTATCCGTCCAGCATCCATTTATGGCCGTTTCATCCGCTCTAAAAGTTTTGGGCTGCCGAAAACTTTTGCCCGGAAAATGTATCCAGTTCGTCTGTTCTGCATCCGCTACGCATCTGCTACGCATCCGTTACGCATCCGCGATATCCACTAGGCATCCGCGACACATCCACGCAACGCGCATCCGCCCGGACGCAGGGAGGAAGCGGAACGGACGCAGAACGGATGCAGAATGGATGCCTAGCGGATGCAGAATGGAAACAAAGCATTTAAAATGGAAAAAACGTTCGTAGAGAGGACCTATCTTGGATATTAAGAATGTCTAGAGGATGCCTAGAGGATGCCTAGCAGAAAACCTATACTGCCTATAAAAAGGGGGAGCAACTCGCCTGCGTCGCACTTTCAGAACAGCAGACCAGCAGTGCAGACCTCTGCAGCCTTCATCTGCCTCTTCCTCTTCCACAGCATCCAGTCATGTCCACCATGGATTGTGACAAAGTCCTTTTGGCAGCCACCATCCTTCTCCAACAGTGCGAAACCATCTACAGGCTCTGTGAACTCTACTGCGAGAAGAAAAGGAGCCACCCAAAAAGAGTCTGGATCCGAAGATGGTTCGCCAGAAGAGCAGAGGACGGACTGTACAACAAGCTGATGGTGGAGCTCAGGAGTGAAGACACTCGGGCGTTCCAGAACTTCGTGAGGATGCCGCCAGCCATGTTTGACGAAGTTGTGCAGCGCCTGACACCCAGGTTGACCAAGGCAAACACCAGCTTCCGGCCAAGCCTGGAACCTGGGCTCAAGGTGGCACTCACTCTGCGCCACCTGGCCTCAGGGACCTCCTACAGGAGCATGCAGTATGGCTGGAGGGTGCCATCTGACACCATCAGCATTGTGGTCAGAGAAGTGGTGCAGGCCATCATCGAAGAATACAAGGAGGAGCTCCTCTAGTACCCCTCCACTGAAGAAGGATGGAAGAAAGTTGCAGAGCAGTGGTATCAGAAGTGGAACTTACCACACACCGTTGGAGCCATAGATGGCAAGCACATGGCCTGCAAATCTCCAGCCAAGTCGGGGTCCACTTATTTCAACTCCAAGGGCTTCTTCAGCATCATCCTCTTTGCCATGGTCGATGCTGACTACAAGTTCATGTACATCGATGCTTCAGGCAACGGCTCATCTTCGGATGCCCAGGTATACAACGCCAGTCACCTCAAGGAGGGGCTGGAACGCAACATCATCGTGGGCTTCCCAGATCCAGAACCCCTGTCCAACGACACACAAGATGTGCCCTACTTCATTGTGGGGGATGACGACTTCTCCCTCACAACCTACCTCATGAAGCCCTACACCTCCAGACTCCTCACCCTTAAAGAGAGGATCTTCAACTACAGGCTGTCCAGGGCAAGGCGGGTGATGGAGAACGCCTTTGGCATCCTGGCCAACAGGTTCCAGGTACTTCTCACCACCATGCAGCATTGCCCAGAGACCGTGAGGAGGATCATGGAAGCTTGCTGCATCCTGCACAATCTCATGCGCACACGCTACCCAGTCTTGCAGAACAGGCTCGTGGACCTCCAACAAGCCAATGGGGTCATGGAGCCTGGGGAATGGAGGCAAGGGCGAAACCTGATCGACACTGAGGATGTGCTAGGCCCCAACAGAGCCTCAAATGAAGCGAAGAAGCAGCACAACCTCCTGAGACAATGGTGCAACTCCCCAGCTGGAGCAGTGGACAGGCAAGACAGGATGGTAAATGCTTAATGGGTGCTTCCTTCAGCCTGTCTCATCACACGGATGAGATTGGGCCATGTATGTTTGGTTGGCCTACAATGAACAGGGCGTTTAATAAAGAGTTGTGTTTATGTTGACATGTGTGGATAATTATTACATTATTATTGATAATAAAGGGCCGTAGGTGTGGCACCTGGGACGGTGGACCATACAGTCCCACAATGCTTGCACTGGAGGTTTATCTATCCCACAGCTATTACCCATTCCAAAGGTATCCCTGCCCATCCCACTGCTATCCTTACGCATCCCACAGCTATTACCCATACCACAGGTATCCCTGCCCATCCCACAGCTATCTTAACCCATCCCACAAGCATGCAAAGGCTTAAACCATTTCTAAAAGTTTCCACCAAGACTTTATTAAAAAAAAGAAATGAAGCAAGTGTGTGAATCAAAAATAGACTTTACTAACAACAAGCTATAAGACAAAAAAGAGTCTCTGGCACTCCTCTTGGTCGCTCAGTCTCAGGTGTGAAGGGTCCAGGTGCTGTGGAGGTGGCTGGTGCTGGAGTACTTGTCATCAGCTCCTCCAGTAGCAGAAGCAGCAGAAGCGCCAGCCCCAGAAGAGCGAGCCCGTGCTGCAGAAGCCCCAGCAGAACCAGAGTGAGGGCCAGGGGGTGGGATGGTAGCCCTGTCCCTCTTGCCAGGGCTGGCAGCAGATGGCTGAGGCTTGCTGTGCTTCCGCATGGTTGTGGGGTTGCTGGCTGGCAGGGAGGCTGGCAGCAACCAAGGCTGGCAGAAAGGCTGGCAGGAAGGCTGGCACCAAGGCTGGCAGGCAGGCTGGAAGGCAGGCAGGCACCAAGGCTGGCAGGCAGACATGAACCAAGGCTGGCAGGAAGGCTGGCAGGCAGACATGAACCAAGGCTGGCAGGAAGGCTGGCAGGCAGACATGAACCAAGGCTGGAAGGAAGGCAGGCAGGAAGGCTGGCAGGCAGACATGAACCAAGGCTGGAAGGAAGGCAGGCAGCAAGGCTGGCAGGCAGACCGGCTGGCAGCAAGGCTGGCAGAGAGGCTGGCAGCAAGGCTGGCAGGGAGGCTGGCAGCAAGGCTGGCAGGGAGGCTGGCAGCAAGGCTGGTAGCAAGACTGGCAGCAAGGCTTGCAGGCAGACATGCAGGCAGGGCAGGCAAGGCAACCGATGTGTCTGGCAGCAGGTCTTTCCTCTGAATGGCGACCTGCTTCCGAGCTGCTTCCGTTATATCTGCGGGGCTGACGCAATGCATCCTCCCCGCATGCGCAGTGAACGCCAGGCATCTGTTAGGCTTCCGCTTTGCATCCGTTAGGCTTCCGCTCTGCATCTGCTTCATCCGTTCGGCATCCGCTCTGCATCCGCTGTATCCGTTCTGCGTCCGCTTCACTGAGGCCCCCCAGAAGCCCTGCGGATGTGCCACCCACTCCCATCCGCTTCCATCCGCTGGGCTTCCGTTCCGCATCTGCTTTGCACCTGCCCTGCGTCTTCCCCACGTCCGTGTTATCCACTCCGGTTGTGCAAATTTTTGCCCCTTTTGAGAGCGGATAACAACGGATGGAACATTTTTCTCGTCTGTTGTGTCTGTTTTGCATCCGTTGGCCAGTGTGACATGGGCTTAAGAAAGCTAAAGCCCAGCTAGTTTTTTTTTTAATGTTCCATCTCTTTTCTTTAATATGATCCTTATAATGGAAACCAATGCCTATATATACATACATACATACATACATA
>BLBF01000045.1:9484616-9511066 GCA_015471245.1 Laticauda colubrina
ATACATACATACATACATACATACATACATACATACATATAATAAAATTATAACATCACAATGAACCCTACAGTAAATGAGATTTCCACATTCGTAAGATGAATTTCAAGATTCTGTCTTTACCCTGCACTAGTGAAATATCTTATGGAAACCTGTAATTCTTGCTTCTTTGATCTTGCATATCTGCATGAATTAGGCTAGCAGCTTTTTGATTTCTTGCGTAGAAATATTCAACTCAAATACCTAATCAGTGTCTAGGAATATTAGTGGAACACCTACTTCCTGTGCCAAAATTGGCAAAGTTTTATTTTCTAGTTCCTTGTCAATGCGCCTTCTGTATGGTGATACCTGGCCTGAATCTAGGATACCTTACTTCTGAAATCCATGAAGGTTCTCTTATGTACATAATGTACACCGAAGCACTTCTGAGTTGAAAAGATTAGCTGGTGACATCACTATTGCCAGGATATCCAGCTGAGGGCTTCTTTCATGTCTCCAGCTAGAGCTGGAATGAAGGACAGGAGCTCAACCCCACCCCACAGTAGCAGTCAGGTCTCAAATGTGGTTTCGCTAACCTCTATCCCAGCATCTAACCATGCAAGCTACCATGGTCCTCAATACATCAGTTACATAGCTTTCATTGATTGTTTCTAGAGTTGCATTTCCATTATGGTCATATAGGTTCCTTTAAGAAGAGGGGAAGCTTGGGAAGAAGCCTGATTGTGCTTTACTGCCCCTTCCTCTTACACCCTGATGAATCAGGGAAGGACCTGGCTAAGGCTTTTCCAAATGCTATCTTGGTTTCTTTCTTATCTTTGCTTATCTTTTGCATAAATTATTCATGCCTATTTTTCTTAAGGCCATCTCTCTGATTCTATACAGCACACAAGGCAGTAGATAAAGGGGATAAAGAAAAGGTTGTATGACTACAGTAACTAATACTTTCTCTTATCTATTTACTATAGTATGTCTTATCTCTATTGATGGAGTTCACCTTGTCTTAGTGCCATTGTTAATACTGAGCTTCCCCTCCAAGAAAAGGTTTAGCTATGGCACATCCTATAGAGGATTTTGCTGATGTTCTTCTACATTCTAGAAACATGTCAAGGACTTTAGAAGGATTCACTGTATTCAACTTAAGGACAGCAAATGCTGGTGGACTTCAGGATCACTGCCAAAGTCTATAATACAGAGAAAGTGCACCCAGATAATTGAAACTGTGGGTAGGTACCTTTGGCCTCAGAGGAAGTTCAGGTTAAAAAAATAATTTCTGAACACTTCTATTTTTTGAAAGAGGGATTTTTCATTCTGTGTCATTCATCTGTTCATCTTTGTGTCTAGACATTCTGTGATAATTTATAGATTGGCATTTGGATTGGAGCCCCTGCAATTCAAAATCAAGCTGAGAGAATTCCAACAATTCAATCCAGGAAGATTCTTTCAAAAGTTCTAGGAAGGAAGGAGAGGAAGGGGGGAACCCAAAGCCTGAAATGTCAACAATAAAAAAGAAAGAGAAGACACCTCCATCATTCCCCATTTAAAGATCCCAGTCAAAACAGCTCTTCAAGCCCATTTGATTGGGTTGGAGAGCATCACACTGTCACCAACTCACTTTTCATTAGGCTGTTGCTCTCTGTTAGTGTAGCCATGCAGAAGAACTCAAAACACATGCACAAATTAAATCGACATCCAAACTCAACCAATATACAAAGCAATTTAAATGATATTCATTAGAGCGATGACAAGTCCTGATGAGGCTTTCAGGAGCTGAATCCTTCAGCTTTCACAGGCTGGGTTTCAGGGGCATTGAGGCGTAACTACAGTGACTGTACCTCGAGTTTCTTTTTTAAAAAATGTAAAAGACAGGAGAGGAAGAAGAAAAAAAAACTATCCAAGAACAAAATTGCTTCCTGACACACCTACCTCCTTCTCTCATCATCTTTTCCAAAGATTTGAAATCTTTTGGGAATTGCATCTTCTTGGCTTCTGGCTGGAATAAATGGGAATATATGTTTCAGTTGTCCACAAATCCCTTTTCTCCCTTCTTCTCCTTTTTCCTCCCCCTTGTTCCACCGATGTTCCAATTAAGAAAAGAATTTCATTTTCCAGTTATTTCATTTCATTGGTTTGGAAAGATCAGTAACTCACGATTATGGCAGATGTAAAGGCACTGCCCAATTTATCAATTATGCTTAAAAGAGACTGGATGAGGTGGGTATAAGTCTGAATAAGCATCCCCCACCAACAAGTCAAATTTAAATCATTTCTCTTTAACAATAGTGCTGAAATAAATATTAATATTGGCAATGTTTATCAACCTAGGTTAATGCCAAAATTGGATTCAGATCCATACAATTCTACAAGTTTATTCTTTGGAAATGGATGGTTTGGAATTGAAGTTGACTTTGGTTTGTACCATGAGCTCAGAATATATGGGGAAAAGAATATTTCTCATGTAAACAAAGAACTCTCCTCCCCCCCAAAGAAAATGTCACAGGGGCAAAAATCTTCCCTTGTTATGGCTTCTGCTTCAGTCTTTCACAATCAGAAAAGTTTATCACAACAGTAAAACAAGGAAGAAGAGCACAGGACTAGAAGTGACTCATGTGGGTCAAACTACTGGCCCAGATGGATCAATATTGTATTCCCGAGTTCTCAGAGACTTTTCCCATCAATGTGTTTTCCTTTCAACTAGAATCATCACCAGAACTTCTGGATGTAGAAATACTGAGATATATGGACCTCCCCAGAAAGAGGAACCATGAAAACATACAAACTTATCTTGATAGCTAAAATACATTTGCATCATACTGAAGCAGCCAGAGATGGTACAAAGCCATAGTTGCGATTCTTTGTAGGTGTTACCCCAATCCAATAAAATCACTCCTTCCATCACTTTTCATTTCCCGGAAGGTCTTTGAAGAAATGGCTAAATTCAAAGATAACAACTAGACAGAAGTATGAAGGAAAACATATACAGCTGCCTTTCTTATGCATGATAATCGCAATAGCACTTAGACTTATATACTGCTTTATAGTGCTTTACAGCCCTCTCTAAGGGGTTTACAGAGTCAGCCTCTTGCCCCCAACAATTTGGGTCCTCACTTTACCCACCTTGGAAGGATGGAAGGCTGAGTCAACCTAGAGCCTGGTGGGATCTGAACTGCCAAACTGTAGGCAGCTGGCTGCAGAAGTAGCTTGCACTACTGCACTCTAACCACTATGCCATAGAGGCTCCTTGGTGGCTCACAATAATTTCCAATGAAAACAAATACGATCAACCAAACCTTGCATAACATCATATAATGCAACCATGATGCCACAACATCCCACAAATGCTACACTGATGCTGGCATTTGCTGGGCATCTTCACAGCCTCCAGAAGGCTAGTAGAATGAGGATTCTCCATGGAAGGAGGCTGTCCCAAAAGCTTTTGGGAGCCATAGAGGAGGTGCATATCTAAGGTCCCACCAGATGGCAACATTTAACAGAAGGGACCAGAGTGACCACCAGATTAACCTAGTAGGATGGGCAGATATTATTGGAGAGAGGTGGTCCCATAACTTGTGCATAACTTGGCCTCATGGCAGGTTATTCATGGCCCATGTGATGTTTTTAACTGGAGTGTCAGAGAATATATATTTCTTACCAAAAATGTCTATGGATATTCTCAATCAGCCAGTTTCCTATCTCAAGGTCATGCTAAATTTTGAAAAACAAAAAAATAAAAAAATAAAATAAAACTACAGTTTTTATTCCAAGTCTTTCTGTTGTGTGACACACTTTCATCTGTTTCCTCTTGAAAATGTATCTCAGCTTTTGGCAGATCAAAAAATGCAGAATTAAAAAGCAAGCATATAATTTATAGATTTTTTTTTCTGATGAACAATGCTATATATGTCAAATTAGTCACTGTCTTTAACTTAAATGAAATGAAATCATATGCAATTTTCATCATATGCAATTTTCGTGTGTGTGTGTGTGTGTTTGTGTGTGTGTGTGTGTGTGTGTGTGTGTGTGTGTGTGTGTGTGTAGGGGTGGATCCTAGTGAGTCAGTGAAAAAAGAATGCAGCCTTGGATCTGAAAAAGATCTGAAAAACATTGCACCATAGTACTAAAATAAAAACCAATAAATATTCATCTGAAATGTTAGCATTTGTATCTTTATCCACCCTCGCCATATTTTGAACATTTAATGAAACAAAGATATAAATATGTCATTAAAAAAAATCTAAACCCAGTTTTGCCCTGGAATTTTTGAAACAGATTTCTTTTTTAAAAAAGAAATATCTGAATATTTACTAACAAAGATTTTTTTCAAAAAAAAAAAAAGAAATAGATAAGCCTAATATTATGAATATTACAATTTTAAACAATGCAAAGTTGTCTTCTTCCAGATAGAAAAATTACAATGTAGTTTGCATGATGAAGGCAACGGTATAATTAGAACAGCCAAGTTGCAATTTCTGACGCCAAAAGAAAATATAATGAAGTTGCCGCAGAGATCACTACATGCAAGATTTCAATTAATTATTAGAACCCGGGTTGCTGAAAAGTTAAAGATACGTTCATGTGTATTATTTATTTATTTTAACAAAGCAAAGGCTGTATGGGTACCCACGCTAAAATGTTGACTTCATTGAGTTTCTTTTCTTAGATCCAGCATATTGATTTCTTGTTGAGAAGTGAGCTGTTCAAGCTCCATTTAAGATTTTCATCTTCCCTGTAGCCCTGAGCACATCAGAGTACCATAAATTAGTTAAATTGCACATTTATCACAAATGTTATTTTAAGATACTGTGTAAATTTGATGGCTGCAAGATATACAATCTACAGGAACAAGCCATAACTTGGGTGGGGTTAGTCTAGGGTCATCTTTTTGCATTTTGATTTAGAGATGCTCTTTGTTACTCTGATTTCACTCATCTTTGGCTTCATGTATGACTCTCTTCTGGGAGAGGCATTTCTATTTTGTTCAATATCTGTGGAGATTCTCAATCATAGTTGTCTCAAAGGTGCTTGTTTCTTTAAAAGGCAATTGGATTGAATTTTTTTTTCCCCCTCAAGGAAGGAGAAAACCTTTCAAGTCTCATCCAAGAAGCTTCATCCGTTCTGATGCTCAGAACGGATGAAGCTTCTTGTGTGAGAAGTGAAAGGTTTTCTTCTTCTTCAAGGAGGAAACAGTCCAGTCACCTTTTGAAGAAAAAGCCCCTTTAAGATTCTATTTTTGCTCCTTCTTGAGAGGGAACAAGTGTCATTTGAAAATTTAAGCTGTAAAGGAACACCAGTGGAAGTCAGTGGAAGAACCCACATTTCCATCTTAAGAATTATTTGGTTCATTTTCTGTTCATCCTGCAGCACTGTGCCATATGCCAATAACCACTAATAACTGCATCTAGCTATGCTTAATCCTTCCTTAAACTATCCTCTATCCTTGAATCGAGTTTAGTTTAGATTGATGCATGAAAATCATGAAGTTTTTGTCCCTTAAACTGAATATAAAAATCAGTCTAACTTGTTCAGGTTTTTCTACTTTCACTTGAGGGCAGCTATCCATTGTCTTCCATTAGCATTAACATTCCAGGTTTTGCAGTTCAAATTGTTAGAATTCCAGTTAGCATGGCCAACCTCTTCTAGAGGGAATTAGGTTGGAGAAGAATGACTTAAACAGCACTACAGTTCCAAATATCTCTCATAATTGAAGATACCTCAGAATAAACTTCAGCCTTCTCGATGTGGACTCTAACTGGTAGCTAGAATCTTTCTTTTCTTCCTTTGTTTTTCTTTCTTTCTTTCTTTCTTTCTTTCTTTCTTTCTTTCTTTCTTTTCCTCCTCCTCCTCCTCCTCCTTGCCTACCTTACCCACTGAAGATCCAGGAAGATCTTCAAGCACTTCAGGCACTCAAAAGGAAAAGATGTACTCTCCACTTCATTCAATAATGGTAGAGAGGTGGAAATGATTTTTTAAAATTCAGCCTTTGAATATTTGTCCCTCTGCTCTTGAAATGCTAAAGTTCACAAAAACTCCAGTGATTTATGTGGAATTTTTGCCTGCCAGCACCTGGCAGACGGAAAAAATAAACTTCCCCAAGTTTCTGTCATAAACAGCAAGCGTACAATTTAATTTTAATGTGCTCATTAGTCGTAGCACATTTCAGATATAATTGTGAATGCGACACAACATTATAGCAAAAAAGACAATTTTAATGCGGTTGTAGAAAAAAAAAAGGTTATATGAAGAGTCATATCATGGTGCCACATTGTCAACAACAGAACAGGGCACAGAGTGTGCAGTTTGGGGTCTGTGCTGTTTACATGCCAATATTGTACACATAGATTTTCATATGGTGTCAGCTGTCAGTTACTTCTGCAAATTAACCGCCAAAAATGGAGACGAACAGAATCACTTAGTGGGCTGGTAACCACGGGTTACCTTTTAAATGCTTAAATATAAAAAAACTGCAGTAGGAAATCTTGGGAGAATAATTAGGAAGAACAAAACAGAAAGTTACCAACCGAAAAGAGAGAGAGAGAGAGAGAGAGAAAGAAAATGAGACAGAAGGCATTCTAGATATGAAATAACAACCAAGAGTCTTATAAATAACTAAAAGGTTATATCACAGAATGCCTCATAACTTTTCAGCAAAGTATTACAGTACAAACGTTTTAAAGGCTCCTTTTTTATCAATCTTTAGGAAATACAGTACAAGGTTTTTTTCCCCTCCAATTCTTCCACCCCAAATAGATTTAACCCTTTGAGCACTGAGTTGATTTTGAACTTTCTCTTGAATTAATTATTGTTTAATTTTTTTATTATTTTACTAATAAATACCTTTAAAATTTGTGTTGTGCAAAATAGTTCTAATGCACGCCAGTCCATCAGAATGTTCTATTTTTAAAAAAAGTAGCAAATAACTAATAAATATGTATAATTTAAACATGAACCTCTATCAATATAGATGTACTGTATAGCAAACAAAACAAAATAATAATCATACTTTGCTTCAAGAATAATGTTTCTGAATACTTTATAAATGCTATCTGTTGTATCTTTCATATAATTTACATTGTTCAGATGTTAAAAGAAAACCCTTTGACCTAGAAAAGAAATATACATTATTATTTTATATATTTATATATATATATTTATATATTTATAGGTACCACTTAGACTCAGGAGCATATTAGGTAGAAAACCCATCATTGATAAAAATGTCAAAGAAGAAATGGCATTGTCCACAATCACATTTTTTTTCATTAGTGGATTCTGAAATCTGTACAATATATACACACGTTTCAATGTGAAAATAATATATTTTCAAATTTCAAGATGGGTGCCATACCCCTGCATAGACAGAGGATTATTAATTCCAACAAAGAACATATCCAGGTACGGATCTTAGAAACCAGATCTCAAATTCATCTATTTGATCATATACAAAGGCTGCAACTTATTGAAAGTCAAGCTTTCCTGGTGAGTCACTAACCCAACCATCCATCCATGCAGGAAGTCAAATGGAAAGGTTGGTCAGTCTATGTTGACTATGAACCCACAAACCTCTGATAGTTCAGTGGCCAAATCAGGATTCCATGATGTGCCTGAGGAACAAATGGGATAGGCAAGGAGGAAGCAAATTTGACTAAAGAAAAAGTCGATGTATTCAGATTCTCTTCAACCCTTTGGTTAAATCCCAGGTTTTAACTTACTTGGAAATCTGCAGCAGATTCAACTCTTCCTGCACCCTGAATTCATTGGTGAAACCTGGTTAATTGGAATGTAGAGCTGAAGAGGGGGTGAGAGACACACTCAAAAAACCTTCAGAAAAGGCCACATTCTCGTCTCAGGAAACAGCCCCTCCCCCCAATGTTGACCATGGGGACCAATGGAAGAAACAGTAGGATGAGCTAATGCAACTTGTAAAACATGTGTTATAAATATTGGCAGCATTGAAACAAGGTGGGGATGTTAAAAAAGTTCCCTTAGGAAGAGAATGGTTCATAGGGAACACCATCTCTATCATCCAATAGTGGAATGGTCCAATAGTGTTCTATAAGTTGGTTTCCTAGACAAGGAAACTATTAGGCTCATCATGAGTCATTTCCTCTTCTGGAAGTTCTTCTTCCAGAAAACTACTGGTTCTTTTTTAGAACATCTGGACTGGTGTGCCATGGAAGAAAGACTGACAGTCTGGAACTTTATGGTTTATCCATCCCCATTGGGATATCTCAAGAACAGCCACCAATCTGTTGCTCAATTGGTCCACGTGTTAAAGTGGTGACAGTTCTTGCAACATCTCAAGGGGAAGGTGTCCTTTCAAACATCACATGATACCATGACTGGCTGCTGATACTTTTTTGTTCAGGCTTATTGCCTTGATCAGAAAAATAAATTCTAAGCCAGAATGGGATTTAAAAAAAAACAAGAAGAAAACATGTCCATATTTTTTTTTTCAAAAAAGGAAACCCAATTAATGCAAAAGTGCTTCAAAGTACTCAGAGGGCTAAAGATTTACAGGTGAGAAACAGCCAGCACACTTCATTTGCCATGAAAAGAGTGTACCATGATCTTAGTTAATAAATGCTTAAGTAAACTGTCTTGTCAATGCATGCAGCTTGAGGCATCAACAGTGATGCACAGCAACTAAAAACCCCAATTTACACAAAGTTCCAAACACTTACCACTGAGTTTTTAACCTTCATATTTTACCAGTAACAACAGCTGATTATGTACCTCTATTAAACACTATACAGTTATATATAAAAAAGAGACTCGTCCAGAGTTAGAGTGACACCCTGGAGTTAAAATAACAATTATGTGCCAAGAACAGGGGTGGGTAAGGGGGCAAAGGAGAAACTCAACAGCATGTCTGACAGTTTTCCTCAAAGCCAAGTACAGTTGTTCGGGTAGCTTGTCTGTTAAAAAGAAAGAAAGAAAAAGTTAATGCTACTGTTTTTCTAATTCACAGACGTAGAGAAGATGGTCCTCCGGAGACTTCCCGTGTGTTTTACTGAGATGAAGCTTAACAGCATGCTTGCTTGCAAAAGTCCTGTTGCAAAGTTTACATTGGTAGGAAGTTCCCAGCTCTTCCTCTGGTGAAGGTGCCAACAGTTTCTCAGAAGATGGCTTGGTTTGTGCTATCTGATTGTTAATCTGCTCGCTCGAGAGTTTGGACAAGTCTCGTAATCTGAAACCTAGATGTGACTCAAGGTGGCTGATGTACGTTGAAGGAGTTCTGATTTGAGAAGCACAATCGTTACAAAAGAACACTGGGTGCCCGGTGTCTAAATTTTTAAGGAATTTTGTCCCCCCTGTCCTTCGGAGTTGGTATTTCACATTGGCCAACCAGTGGCTAATGGTGGTCATTGAGAGTCCCGTAAACCTGGAAATGTGCATTCTCTCTTGAGGGCTCAAGTCCGACATAATGTATTTGCCTTCTGACGTCTGCTGCAAACTGGCAGCAAATTGGGCTTGCAGGATGAGTAAATGTTGAGGATTCCAGTTTGACTGGCGTCCCTTCCTTTTCTGAGCTGGAGTTGTTTCTTCCGGTTCCTCAATTGTAGTGCCATCAATGTCAGACTTCTCGGAGAGGCTGGAAGGTGTGGAAGATTTTGATGTGTGACTTTCTGTCAGGTTCTTGAGCATATCCGAGATATCTGACAAGGCATTCTCGCGTAGCGGCGAGTTTGACATAAATGACACAACTGCAGATGTCTTTGCAGTTGTCACTGTAGATGAAGAAGATGCTGAAGACGCTGATGTGGATGACAAAAGCACTGAACCCAAAGAGCAGCTTTTGTCACTCTTGCCTTTCGTCAAATCGATGGGCTGGTCGTTATTGACATGGTAAAAATAACGGTCTAAGTGATCGAGTTTTTTGGGCTGCAAGGGCGGCGTTGCTACAGCAGCCTTTTCTGCTAAGCTGTTGCTCATTTTAAAAAGCATGCTCATGGGGTCTAGGGCAGGAAGGGAAGGTTTCGCTGCCTTCCCAAGATGAATGTTCATGACAGATTGTAATGCACTTAATGGATTTACAAAGGGTTGCTCTGGAGGATGGTCAGTAATAATAGCTGCACTGCTGGTCAAAGTATTTGTGATTTTCTTGACAATCTCCTTGCCGTTTTCCATCGGTTCTCCAATTGGGCTGTCTCTGCAGCTCTCCTTCTGAGAAACTGGACTGTTCTGGTGGCTTTTGAACCCAATGTCACTGGAAGTATCCATCTTGAGGGGATCACTGATCTCACTGCTGCATGGCGAAGGGGTGGCTCTCTTCATGGGTGAAAGCTTCCCCACTTCCGGTTCCTTCAGTTTTTCTTCCACTTTGGCCACTTTCTCTGTGACTTTCTTCACCAACTCTTCCATGGCATGAAAATTTGTTTTGGACACAGGGGATGTTTGGCTACTGGGAGGTGAAATCAGGGGCTGGCTTTTTGTGGGAGAGACTAATTCAGCATTTCCAAACATGGGCTTCAAAGTAGTGTTCTTTACTGATGATCCTAGGGACAATTTCATCATGTTGGGCAGCTGATAAGCGGCATGAATACTGGGATATCCACCCCAGCTTGGTGTACCATTCTGGGCTTTGTTAATAGCTGAAGTGACCGTGTTTTCTAATGACTTTAAAATATCTAGTCCTCCTTTTGGGCTTTCTTCCAAGTCATTTTCTGTCAGATAATGATATTTGGAGGAGATATCATATTTTTCCTCATCTTCACTTAGTTTTTCTTTGTCTTTCACTTTTTCATCAGCAATTGTCCTGTCCTTCTCAACTTCTTTCTTGACTTCCATGTTTAACTTTGGGGAGATGCTGGATGGCATGTTGGAAGGAGAGGTGAAGGTTGTGGCCGCAAGAGGCACAGACTGTACTTTCTCGTCAAGCAAAGTCGTGATGGTAGGCGTGACAGGGGACTCTATAATGGTCTTCCCTTTCTTCATGGCAGAGTTGGTGACTTTAATGAAGTGTCCTGTCACCATCATGTGGGCTGTGAGTTCCTGCAAGGTGTCGTGGGAACTGCCGCATTCCATGCACTTGAGGATTTGAGATTTCCTCGCTTCAAAATGCCAGGCATAGCTGGCACCATTCTGGTGTCCATAGCGGTTATTCGGTGTAATGTAAGGATTGGAATTCTTTTGAAGAGGGTCATTGACATCGGGAAGAGTTCCTTTGGGGGTCCCACCAGTAGAATCTGGAGAGCTTGGCAGTTCTAATTCCAGCGAGGTTTTTTTTCGAGTGGCCGGGATGATTTTTGCTGCTACAGGGGTTACAGGTTCCTTCAGAGGCACTTTTTGGTAATGTTTTGTTTTTATCATATGCACACTCAAGTCTTGAAGTGATTCAAAGGAATGGCCACAGTACATGCACTTTAATACTTTCTGGGCGTCTTCTTTCCCTTCCATTTCAAGCAAGGAGCGTTTACGAGGCTTAGACCATCGTTTGGGGTTGTTGTTATCAGTTTCGTGGTTGTCGTCTCGATAATGCCCCGTTTCGTTCATGTGCACCGTTAATTCCACCAAAGTATCATAGGCTGCGCTACAGTCTTTACAGCGGAATTTGCTGGCTCCGGTAAAGATGGAACCATAAAGTTTACTGCTCTGCCTGTACAGCTGAACTGTGCTAAAAAGGCTGGGCTCAGGAAGAATTCTGTTTTGCGACACCTGTTGTAATGTTTTGGCCATGGCAGTCTGATGCCAGTCGAAGCTCCCACTGCCGCAGCTGCTGCTGCTGCTGCTGCTACTGCTACTGCTGCCATTGGTTTTTTCAACGGCCGGCTGGTGGAGATTCAAATTCAGGTTGGACCAATAGGAATTGGAGAGGAAGTTATTGTAGACAGCCTTCATCTGCTCCAAACTGTCCGATACCACAGATTCTTCCAGCCCTATGGAAACCTCTTTGCTGTCCTCCTCATTTTTGATGGAGCCACTCTCAAAATCGGCCATTCGATCACTTGTTTCACTGATATGAGACTCGCTGTCCATTTCATGGCTGGAAAATTCGGCCACTGGAGAGTTTTGATAGCTCTGGCAATTCTTGCCAAAGTCCTTTTCTGGACAGGCGTACTTTGCAGAAGGTTCTCCATCCATTGTGGTCTCCTCTGGTTCCAAATCATCATCCACCATGGCTGCAGCTTTCAGCTCATCAGAAACATAAGCTAGCAGAGACAGAGAGAGAACAGATAATAAAACACAGTTAGTGATAGCTAGTCTCCATTTCTATCAGCAGCTGGCATGTTTCAGTCAAAGAATTGCATTTGTTTATTAAAATTGAACAGTCAAAATTTAGCATTTCTTCCAAGCAAGAGGAAGAGGGGAAGGGGAAAAAAAATCTGCTCTTCAAACATAATTTGCCACCTTATTCTTCTCAAGGGGCAACAGCTTGAAATTAAAACTAAATTTGAAATTAATGAAGCACATTCTGGAGGTGGCATTCATTTCTAAAGTAATAAATTACTTGTATCAACCTCAGAGACAGCAGTTCCTGTCTGTCAATTAATATGTCTTATGCTGCTTCTACCCCTAATGTATTTCTTAACAGACAGATTCACAATTTAAATTAAGCCAGAATTTTCTTTTTTGCTCATTAGATTTTTTTTCCAGACCCAATCTTTACTAAAATGTAAAAACCATCAATAAGAGTAACAATAAATCCCACAAAGCAACAAGAATGAAAAAAAGATCTTCCTGACTTATTAGAAAATTAAAAGCTTGCATTTATTGCAGGAGCTGTTTAGCGATGCAGATACTAAACTGAGCATTGGGCTTAGTGTTGAAACTATACTCAAATAAGTAAGTAAGCTTCTCAAATTTTTGTCAGTTGATCAACCTTCTAATTAATAGGATCTTAACAGGCCACAATTAATTCTGTAGGCTAGGTGACTTATAAATAACATTTGGTCTTACCCTGAGAGAATTATGGAATTAAAAAAATATGCTGAACTGAAGATAGAATTTTTTTAACTTTGTTGATGCAACAGTATGTACACACATTTGTACTGTACTGTTTTATAAGTATATACAAATCTGTTTTTAATACTTTCTAATGTACTTTTTAATTGTTTTTAGTTCTGTCATACACCATCTAGAGTTGCTTGTTTGTGAGATGGGCAGTTAGATAAAATGGTTTAACAAAAAAAATATAAAAGGAAGAAAGGAAGACATGCCAAAGAATTAAACATACTGTATATATTCTAGATGTGAGTTTAGATATAATTCTGGAATTTATTTTGTAATTTTCCTGGTTAAATTGGAGCCCATGAATAGAAAAATTCAGGATGGACTCTATAGAATTAAAAAAAAATGTTGAAAATTCCTTCCAATTTCACCTGTTAGTGGGACAAAAGGAAAAAAAATATTTTCGCTTGTGCAAAATGCCTTTCAATTTACAGTTATAAAAACTATCCTTATGGCATTTGGAAATTTGGAAAATAACATTTTTTAAGACAGAACTGGGGGCATCCAGTTTGTAAACAATTAATTTACAGATAGAAAAGCATTATGGGAAAAATGGATAATCGACTTCTCTAGGACTTCATGTCCATTGCAAAGACTTTTTGACATTGAATAAGAAAAACAGAACAGCCCAGCTGTAAAACTGGTTAAAAAAATTGATATTCTGCTCTGATTCTTCCAGGATAAATATATACAAGGTCTTCCAGTGGACATTACAAATGTCAAAGTGTTTGCTCTTTAGACTATTTTGTCAATATTTCTTCACCGTAAGCTACATTGGGGGCCCCGACAGAGATTCGTGTACTGTATAAGGCACTACTAGACTGTACTTTATTTCAAGCAACAGAAAGGCCAATCTAAATTACGGCACTGTGTTATTTCAAAGAACTAAAGGCTCTAGACCCTATTGTTACTGAAGCTCTTGTTCACCTGCAAATGTATCTCATTTGCCCTTCCCAAACCTATGCACAAGTAGTCCTTGACTTACGACCACAATTGAGCTAAACATTTCTAAGGATAAGGATAAGGTTTGTCAAGTGAGTTTTGCCCCACTTTATGATCTTTCTGGCGACAGATGTTAAGTGATTCACTGCACTTGTTAAGTTACAACATGGTTATTGATTGAATCTGGTTTCCCTGTGCATATGGACAGAGTTCTTAAAAATGGGTTAAATGGTGGGGGAAATGGGATGAAAGAAGGGAAGGACCAGAAAAAAAGGGGTAGGAATGGCATTGTATATTCCTGCTCATGGTGTACGAGAATTGCTAGTCTGCACATAACATGTGCAAATGTCAGTAACCATTCCCACTTGTAAATAGCTAAAGCAAGCAACTTTTTTGCTAACTACCCAGAATACAAGTATCCCCCCTCATTACTTGCCTTCCCTTTGCAAATCAACATTTCCCCATCCTTTATACTCTGTTCTTTGGTTTGCATATATTACCCAAAGGAAGCAGATTCATATTCCCTTGCTTGAATCCATCCTGATTCAGGAAGCTCACACATATGTCCCTATGCAAAACAATGGTTGATGACTAACTATTTGAAAAGTTGCCACTAAATGCAGAAACTGCCTTCCATAGAAAACACAACACTTTGGGCAATGCAATACATTGTGATACAAAAGCTTGTTCTAACGCGTTTTATCATTTATTGCAAAGAAGGGGGATATAGTTTCTTAAATACACACTACCTAATGGTATATTAGCATTTCCTTCACATTTGATAGGGCACTCAAGTTGAATACATGGCTAGGGAAGGTGTGCCTGATGCTTATCACATCCTAATTGTATCAAATTATTGGATTATCTTGTATCTGTAACTGCAAAGTTTCTCTGGTGAAGGAACAGTAATTTGCCTTCAGTCTTCATTTACGAGTGTGGTTTCACCAGTCACAGGATCAAAACTTTTCTTGTCTTGTTTCATTATTAGCTTTGGGCTTTTCTTTTTTAAATGTTCGATAAGAACTTTGGGAAACCTACTTTTAAAATTCCATAAATACTGTCAGCTGCAAAGAACCAGGATCACTCCCTGAGTTTTAGCACAATGGGTTTATTGTTATAGTCGATACACAAGAATCTAGTCAATTAATCGTCAGCCCTAAACTGGTCCTAATTAAGAGTCAATGAAATTCAAGGAGGCTGGACTTGAGCCTCTTGTGGAAATGCAGGGAATAAACTGATGATGTCTATGGAGATTCTCAACCATTCAAGTTGTCCCAAAGGTGATTTTTCCAAAAGGCAGCTGGATTTTCTTGATGAAAGAACAAAAGACCAGTTGCCTTTTTTTGGGGTGTGGTGGGGTGGAAAACCACCTAAACTGATGATGCATTTAACTCCACCTTCCAGCTCTGCCTGCTTTTCTCCTAGAAGTTCTTCATGAAAAAGTAGGTACTATCTAATTAACTAACCCCATGGAATTTCTGATCAGTTTTACACTATTGGCCACCATTCTTTTGGACCTGTATACATCCTTCCAAACATCAGTATTATTAATCCAAAGAATGACATTTGAAAGGGGAAAAAGAGTGGACATGGAATTTCCAGGAAGCTCTAAAATACACTGGATTGTGTATTAATCCAAACCAGAGTTTCAAAGTTAAAGTGTGGTGTATAAGAGACATATCTCTGCATTTGCAGGTTCAGAGACTGTTAGCAGAGTGGATCAGTGGTGGGATTCAAATTTTTTTTACTATTGGTTCTGTGGGCGTGGGTTGGTGGGCGTGTCAGGGGAAGGATATTGTAAAATCTCCAGTCAGAGGTGGAATTTGCCAGTTCTCTGAACTACTCAAAATTTCCACTCACATCTCTCCAGAACTGGTGAGAACCTGCTGAATACTACCTCTGGAGTGGATGCCCACAGCATATGTAGTTTTGGATCCCTCTTGTTATAAAAAGAGCAGACTGCATATTGCATGGGATTACAAAGCAACAAAAATTGTCAGATACTTATAAAACTAGATCATGACTACTCATCCCAAAAAATTATCATTGCTTGATAAGATGCTCACCATGAAAGCCAACACCAGGATACAATAAAATAAGAGGAGGGGAGTTGGAGGAGGAGTTAAAATCAAGTTATTAAATGAATATGCCAGTTGTTCAATTGCTATCCAAGTTGGTAATCTTGCCAACTTTTCCCGCTTTTCCTGCTTTCTGTTGTCTGAGGCCAAGAAAGCTCATTCACAACAAATCCTCCACATCAAATCCTATGATGTGTGGAACAATATGGCCATACCATTTAGATCACTTTTACTGAACCTACGATCTGAAGCAGGGGTGTCAAACTCAGTGCCCGGGGGCCAGTTCTGGCCCGCAGTGGTTAGATCTGGCCCACGGGCCTGGTCTGGAAACAGCAAAGAAATGGTCCACAATGCCCCTGCTAGTGAAAATGGAGTTTTTTGCTGACAGAGGGCTATCAAAATAAACTAAAAACAAAACGAAAGGAGAAATGTGTCCCCTCTTGTATTTGCAAGATGGGGCAGGAGAAAAGAAAGGGAAGAAGGAAAGACAAAGAAAAAGAAGGGAAGATGGGAAGAGAACAAGGAAGGGAAAAGAGGGGAAGGAAGAAGAAGAAAAGGAAGGGAGGGAGGAGGAGATTATGAGAGTGAGGGAGGGTCTCAGGGAAGTCCTGCCTTAGCACTTGGCTAACACAGGTGCCCCCCAGCACAAGTTCTGTGTCACATCTACAATGGCCATGCCCCAGCCACACACCCCCACACCCCCAGGCCCTCCAAGGTCAAACCTAACCCTGATGCGGCTCTCAATGAAATCGAGTTTGACATCCCTGATCTGATTTTCTTTTCCAATCTTATTAGAAAGGACTCTTTTTCTAATTGTGAGTATCCTTAAAAGTTTTTTTTTCCCTTTTATGACTTTTTTCTTTTTGCAAAACCCAAACAGTGCTTATGAACTGATTTAATGACTAAATCCTCGGACTTGCTTTTTTTTTTTTTTTTTATTTGTGGCTCAAATTGAAGACTCTGCATTCCCTGCACCATCAATTTATGTGAGCTAGTGAGATTTGGACTCAGTTGAGAATTTGTGCCACAGGCTGTACATGCTAACGGATTAAAGTGGATGAAAGGATGCCATGTATCATTCCTTGTTCATTTCCAAAAGAGTATTTGGCTGGGGGATTTTGTTGAGGTCTCCTGTCTCCAGAAAATATAGCATGTTATTTTCTACTATCTCTTTGTGAATTCAGTTGTGCTTTATGGGGTCAGCAATTGTGGGCTTCTAAGCAAATCTAAAACAGAAGTGTGTGTGTGGAGAGGGGAGAATAAAGGCAAACAATGGGACAGAATGACAAAGATATCAAATTGAAAGGATTTTTTCCTAATTTTCCAATTCAAACGATACCCATCAATGAGTTTAACACAGGACCTAGAATACAAGTGTCAAACTCAAGACCCGCAGGCCAAATCCAGCCTGCAGGATGCTTAAATCTCGCTTGCAGGGCCAGCCTGGATATAGTAAAGGACCAGACCGCGGTCCCTCTGCTTACATGGTGTGATTTTGTGGTTTCTACTGACAGCTGGTAAATGTTTAATAGTCATTTATTCTGTGGTTTCTGCTTTCAACTTTGTTCACCAGCCGGAGTCACTGTGATGAGCAAGAGTGGGTGTATACCAGTGGTGGGATTTATTTTTTTCTACTACACGGTTCTGTGGACATGGCTTGGTAGGTCTGGCATGGCTTGGTGGGCCTAGCAGGGGAAGGATACTGCAAAATCCCCATTCCCTCCCCACCCCACTAACCTGCTTTCCAGCTCCGTTCTCCTGTGCAGGGCAACCAAAGGAGACCCAGCTGATCTGGGACTCAGAAGGCAAAGAATAGATGGGCGCGGGCTCAGTCAGAGGTGGTATCTGCCGGCTCTCTGAACTACTCAAAACCTCTGCTACCGGTTCTCCAGAACTGGTCAGAACTGGCTGAATATCACCTCTGATGTACACATCGAAACAAACAAACAATTCCATTTCATCCAGAGATTGGAACATCTGGATATGAAGAGTAAAAAGGGAGGGTAATCTTTCCATTTCAATTTCTTTTGGTGGTGCAAGTGAAATCTTCCCTCTGTGCCAAGAGTATCCCTTGCTAACTTCAACAAGGACAAAGCTTAACGCACCCTATTTGTTCATATGGAACCCCCTCTAATTCACTCTGAGTAAGAAGCTCATTATACAAATGTTGTCTCCTCAAACGTAGTCTCTTGGAAGCACCTAAACATATTCTTTAAAACTTGGCCCTGTGGTGTGACATTTTGAAATGGTAAACAAAGAAACTACATCCTGATGAAAAGCAGTTGCCAGCATTTATCCATGGAAATCAAGGATAACGTGGCCAGGGCTTACACACCCACTCACAATCATCGAATTAGGTCATGGTTTTTGTTCCCCCTTGAAATCAGCTTTTTTCCTGAGACACATTGAGACGGTTTCAACTCTGCTCATCTCTATACATTGAATAGTCTATGTGAAATGATTTGATGAAAGTCACAGCAAATCAGGGTGAGTTTTCAACCACACTCTTAGATTTTTCTTTACATAAAAGGGCCGTTTATAGAGAAGACAGGAGTGAGGATGATTTTATAACCTATTTTAAAATTAATTTCTGAGAGCTGATGTGACGTAGGGGATTAAGTTGATGAATCAGGGCTGGGATAACCAACACTTAGCAATGGAATTTCATTAAGTGACACTGGAGCAATTATACTTTTGTCACTGATTTAGATGACTTGTTAGTCTAGAATTAAATAAAGGGAGGAAAACATAAGCTGCATAGAAGTGCCAGACAAAAAGCTGGATACCAATTTAACCATTTAAAAAATCATGTTTTAAGTATCATAAGATGTCAAGAAGGCTTCCATTTGACATGGTTTTGAAAAAGGAATAACCAAAATTTGTTACCAAAACCATGAACTTTGAACCAAAACTAACCACCACCACCTTAAATCCTAATCCTAACCTTAACCTTAATCAGTGGGCTGACGTGCCTCCAGAAACTGTGGGGGCTCCAACACTGGTGAGTTTTAAGATGAGATCAGACAACTATTTATCTCAAATTGTTCGAATAGTTGTAATTCGTCACTGAGCAAGCAGAAGTTCAGAGGAAAACTTTAGGGTTCCCCCACAGAGTAAAGATCATCTGGAATACAATAGACTCACTTGAAAAGATAAGAATCCACATATAAATACTCATTAATGGCCTTCTGTGACAATAATTTTTTACTTACTTATTCACACAACATGCTAAAACAGGGCATATTAAAACTTAAGAGGTTAGGGTTAGGGTGTATAAGCAGAATATATTAAAACTGGTCAGTGTTCATCTTGATTGAGATTGTTATGAGGCCTAGAGTAAGGCTGAATCATCAATTCACCAAACAGGTGAATTGATGATTCAGTGTATTACATAAATTCAGGGGCTGGGTTTGATTTCCAGACTAAGTATTCAAAATTTTAGTGTGTAAAGTACAAAGTGGAGGGGTTCAACTTTATCTCCAACTGCTCAAGTCCCACCAATGGGAGAAATCAAGTAGAACCATCAGTAACCTTAACCCCAAATATTAACTCCCTTTAAGGTTAACCAGGAATGGTCCTAAGAAGGTATCCACCAGATTTTTGCTAATTTTAAAAATGTATGTCCCAAATGAAGCATATGAATAGAATAATTTATCACTTCAATGTCACACAAGAAAAAGGCAATTGTCAAATGCCTTTTCCTTGCAAACACCCTCATCATGACCTGAGTTAATGAAGTTAATTGAATTTAAGATCAATAATGGTTAATTATTGCAATTTGACATTCTGAGATAAATGGCTTTAAGGTGGAGAAATGCATGGGTGTCTGTGAATTCTCACCAAAAGAAGTTGAAAAACCTTGGCACCTAAGAAGGATCACGTAAGCATCCCATTGATCTCTAGTGCAATTGGATTGACGTAATCCCTTGATGAATGTGTGCTTTTTTCACTGCGACAAGTAAATGTTCTACAAGACTTCTCTAACCCTTGTCACTGACCAAATCTATATGAGCTGGAAATCCATGGAGATAGATTAAAGAGAGCTGAAGAAAGAAGACCAATGATTCAAATAAAGCTGAAAGTTTATCATATCGACTGTTTGTGCAATGGGTATGCTACGAATTAAGAACATGGGCACCATAGGATTGGGATCCTTAACCATGTATGCAAGGTCACTTTGTTCCTTTCCTTTAGAACCTTCTTCGAAATTCAACTATTTACAAAATCCTGAGTTTAACGGCTGAATCCTAACTACAGCCCAGGAGTACAAATGTAGGGTCACATAGTTAGCATAGCCAATTGTCAGAGATGATGTGAAGTAATGCAATAGTATCTCATAAGTTTTCTATCTCACTTCAAAGTACAGTATATAAAATGGCCTTTTCCTACATAAAGTTTATAGAATTGTCTATCTTCTTCTCTCAAAACACTGCTGCTATGTAACAACTTTCTTTACAGATGGACAATCTGAAACTCCCAGATTTATTTCCCACACTACCCAAAGTATTTTCTGAATTGTTCTGTCAAAAATTAAAGCTCATACTTTTTAATGATGGGAGACTTATCATGACTAAAACACACACACACACAAACACACACACACACATACCAAACTGCCAGCAAAATTCAGGGAAAAAAACATTTTGGTTGTATTTATGCGCATGATACAGCACCATGATATAGCATGTGCCATCACTTGTGCAGTTAAACTTTTCTTCCCCAAAAAAGGTCATGTACAGCCCTTTGTCATCTGAAGACTGTCTATCCCTATTTAATTAGTTAAAGCAATTGAGTCAAGGTTGAATTCAGACAGCTATCACAATATTGGGGAAAGTGTATAATTTTGTAACACTACCATGTAGGTATATACACACAAATCTAAATCTAATTAAATCCATGTTAATGCTGCAATGATTCTCAAAGCTACACACAGAATTTCAAAATGTACATGTTATATACATTTTTGTATATAACTTTTTCTATAGACCCTAATCCTAACCCTAAAAAAACCTGCCCTTTTATGTCTGTGTAATCCCTTAATTCAGGATAGAATCAGAGTCACTGAATGGAGCTGAGCATTTACTGACTTGATGCACTTTCTGACACCTCGTGGAGTTCACAGCAGATCTTTTTTTTTCCTTTGCACCCTAACCTTAACACTACAGATGTAAAAAAATGATCCAGATCTAATTGATTGTTTCTTTTGTGCAAACTTTGCAGATACTTTCTTATACACTGTTGTTGCTGCAACTCTTCCGAACAAAGAATTGATGCTACCAAAGTCAGTGCTTTATCACTTGCCTCTCTGACAATGAAATCCATTATGATGGATGATACCACCCCAATGTCAGATAAATGTTGATGACTCCTTAAGTTGAGTGACCTGCCATGTAATCAGCTAATAATTTTAGTTTCCCAAAGCTCAGAAATCAGAGGAAGTCCACTGATGACACCACTCCATAAATAATTCTCAGTTTCAGTTCCGACTATAGGTACTTTTAAATCAGATTGGAATATGCTGAATATACACAATTATCAAACGGGTACTGTTTCTCTCTTCCTTTCTCATTCTTATTTTTAACAATGATATTAACCTACTTTCTTTTGAGAGTAGCAAGGTTTTTTTTTCCCCTGACAGTTTTTTTCCCACAAAGAAAGATACTGCAAATGTGTTCCTATTGAGAGTTGTACATGCACACCGAACAAGTTAAATGACCATTTACAAGATTTATAATGACAAAGTAAATGTTGTCAAGGAAAAGAAAAAATATTCCTGATTGCAGAGCACTGACAATAAAGAGACGCTGAAGAGAACTGTCAAAATGTGAGATTATGCAAAAACAGTATTGAGAACACTGCTAATCATCTGCTCTTGTCAATTACTTGAAGGGTATCTGACAGCATATTTACATTAAACACATTTCAGAAGCAAACTCCTTAATGCTCTACTGGATTTTTTTCCCCTTGCTTTTTCTTTGGCATGAAGAATCTTTCCAAGGATCCTCAAATGTTAATGGTGTCACATACAAGTCTACTCTTGGCAGTTGAGTCCACTTTAGGAAATTACAGTTGCCTATAATAATGATAATTGCCCTCCACACACTCACAATTATTGCCCTTATTATTCAATTATTATTAACATTAGCACTGGCATTAAAACTTCCTGTGCTATGTAGCATATCGGGCAGCAAGGATCTCCACTATTTTCAGTTTGGGTCAGTGTATCCTCATGTGATATTTAAAATCTTTAAGTTGTCTATGAATGTTCTTCACCCTGTATTTCTATGGATGTCCTCTTGGTCAAGGGGGAAATCCATCTCATTGTCACCCTGGCCATTCGATTATTCGCCATATGGAGTATACGACTTGCAAGTTAGACTTTTCTGTCTGCGACTACGTTAAGAAATTTGCAGGAGAAATTGTTTTGGAGCACTTTTTCATTAGCAACATGGTCAAAATAGAGAATCTTTAGGATTTGACAAAGGCATCTTTGTTGGAAGATGTTGAGTCTCTTGTTAATAGTCTGTACACTGTTATAAGGTGGTATTATTTATATAATGTCTTATGGAAAGTACGATTCCCCCTTCCCTGCCAAATAAATATTTCTGCTTCCAAGAGCATACAAAATATTGACAGTAGAGAACATAAGAAGAGACACAATACTACCAAGCAAGTTAAAGTGAAAAAGAGATTGAAGAAATCAGTGAATCTTCCTGGATGTAAATTTCATCAGAAAATGAAAGTTGTTATCAGGCTTATGAGATAGACAGACAGGAAACAAGACCAGATGAACAACTTTATTATAATTCTATATTAACAAATATGGTTAAAGCTATGGTTTTCCTAGTCGTAATGCATGGCTAGATCATAAGGAAGGATGAATGCTGAAGAATTGAGGCTTTCACATCGTGATGCTGGAGAAGACTTTGAAAGTCTCTTGGACGGCAAGTAAATCAAATCAGTTCAATCCTAAAAGAAATCAATCCTCTTTGTTCTTTGGAAGAAGAGATACCAAAGGTGAAGTTTAAATACTTCTTATGAGACTCATTGGGGGAGACCCTGATGGTGGAAAAGGTGGAAGGCAAAAGAAAAAGGAGATGTCACAGGATGAAATGGTTAGATAGTGTCATGCCGGTTCTCCAGGATTATTTGAAAGTTGAAAAGAAATATCAGAGGAATTCAATAAGTTTCCATATCTGTCCAAATTAGTCTGGTTCTCTCTTTCCTTGACTATACAGAGTCGAGTGTTTTTTTTGTTCAAGTGTATTTTATGTTCCTTAGTTTTTACATCTCCCAAGTATGCCACCTAATAATTTTCAGCTCAAAAATATACACCCAAATCTGGTTAACCTCAATTTTTGCAGAGAATATATCATTAAACATATATTATAGGTACAGGTAGTTTCTGACTTACACAAGTTCATTTAGTGACTGCTCGCAGGTACAACAGCAATGAAAAAAGTGAGTTATGACCATTTTTCACACTTACGACCATTGCAGCATCTCCGTTGTCACCTGATCAAAATTCAAATGCTTGGAAACTGACTCATACTTATGACAATTGCAGGGTCCCAGGATCTCATGATCCCCTTTTGTGACTTTCTTTACAAGCAAAATCTAAAAGCAAAAAGGTAGCCAAATTCACTTAGCAACTGTATTATTAACTTAATAACTGCAGAGATTCACTTAACAACTGTGGCAAGAAAGGTCATAAAATGGGGCAAAATTTACTTGACAAATATCCAAATTGACAACAGAAATTTTGGGCTCCATTGTGGTCATAAGTCAAGGACTACCTGTAATTTAAATTTGAATTTTCATGCTTTTTTTTTCTTAATGGAGTAAAGGCTCTGTCACACTGGCCGACGGATGCAAAACGTTTGTAAAAAGGACACAGCGGATGAGAAAAATGTTCCATCTGTTGTTATCCGCTCTCAAAAGGGGCAAAAATTTGCATAACCAGAGCGGATAACACGGAAAGGGACGGAGGGAGGATGCAGAGTGCATGCGGAACAGAAGCCTAGCGGATGGAAGCGGATGAGAGCAGATAGGTCCCCTCTGCGAACGTTTTTTCCATTTTTATGCTTTGTTTGCAAGCTGCATCCGCTTTCATCCTTTCTCCGTCCGTGCTACTAACGCTGCGCGTCCGTTCCGCGTCCGTTCAGTGTCCGTTCCGCTTCCTCCCTGCGTCCATTTACCACTGGAGCGGATTTGAGTTGCGCGGATGCGCAGCAGATGCCTAGCGGATATAGCGGATACGTAAGTGATGACAACGGATGCAGAACGGATGTCCCCCGTATGCCTAGCGGATGCAGAATGGACGCGTTGGATACATTTTCCGCTCAAAAGTTTTGAGCAGCTCAAACTTTTTGAGCGGATGAAATGTCAATAGACGGATGCTGGGCGGATAGAGAGGATGAAAAACGGAGGCAGTGAGTACAGAACGGATGCATCGCGTTAACCAGCGGATGGCAAGTGTTTCTCTCCATTTTACATCCTCTTTCCATCCGTTGGTGCAGTGTGACATGGGCTTAAGAGATAATAGCATGGTATCAACACATGGATGATAATGTGGAAAAAGAATGGAGGTTACAATAGATAGACAGTATCTTTCAAATTACAGGAGCTTCACAATATTTCCATCTTTTGGAAAACTGGGGTTGGGGGGAGGAAGAAAAAAAATGAAATTGTTTTTCAAGAATCCAGACCCCAAGATTAATCATCAGACTGATCACACAATATTACACTTTTAGCAGAAGGGCATTGGATTTATAATGGTGCTTTCAAAATCTGCGTGAAGCTTGAATATTTCATCGCATCTGCAAATTAAGAAGAAAAAACATCCATGCAACAGCATGGCTATTTCTGTAGAGCAGCAGACTTTGATGGGAGGAGGGGAAAAAATCTGTTTCTAAGGTAGTTTGTAAAAATTATTTATTTCCATACCAGTTAATTAGGATGGGAGTCTTTGTTGAATGCACAAGCATTAAAAAAAGTGCTGATATTTTATGCATCTTTAACTGTAACGTGCTTCCCTGCAGCGCACTGGTAACTCCTTGACATTTAACATTCACTCACAGCAACCATAATAAGAGGTTTGATTGCTTCTTTTGCAGATGCAGAAATTTAATAACTGTGATCAGTTGCATAAATTTACTATACAACCATCTTAAGTTAGCCACATTAAAATTAAACAAAATTGTAATCTGCTGACAGATTATTTCAGATTATTATATTCAGCATTTCAGATTGGTGAGTACAAAGGAAGGATGGAGAAGGAGGTGATGGAGATGGAGAGATGGATGGAGGGAGAGGGAGAGAGAGGGGGGGGGAGGAAGAGGTCTCCATCTAAGTCAAACCAGAACCAGACAAATACATGGATATAAAGATTTATTGTAAACTTAAACTCTCTACAACAATCTGAACTATTACTGGCCAAAGGAAATTAGCGGGAGATAAGAGTAGAAGGAATTCAAGGTGGGCTGCACTTCAAATTCTTTTAAGCATGAAGAGATTCAGAACTGATGATACATTTGACCCCTTCCTCGGGCTCAGCCTTGTTATCTCTTACAATTCCTTGTACTTTGTTTAATTCTCTATTTTGTTGTGGTATGTAGACTATTCTTATGTTATGCCTCTGGGACATGAGTGTTGGAGGTTATGTGTTGAGCATGCATCTGAAAAGACTGATTGTTGAGATGGCATGCCTATCTCACTTTCTCCTGCCTGTTCATAGCTGTGAAATTTTATCCAATGTTTAGGGGATAGTATTACATTGAGAACAGTATCTGAATGTCTAAGAAATCAATTACATTGTGATTTGAGGTTTGGGATGTTTCATTGGTAGGATTCAATTTTTTTTACTACCGGTTCTGTGGGCATGGCAGGGGAAGGATACTGTAAAATCTCCAGTCAGAGGTGGGATTTGCTGGTTCCCCGAACTACTCAAAATTTCCACGATTGATTCTCCAGAACTGGTCAGAACCTGCTGAATACTTGGGCTGTTTGGGAAAATTTATCTCCAAAACTGAGTTTGTTGAGACTTGGACAACTGGATCTTAGACTATATCATACTTCTTCGACAATGCCTGGCTTTAAAATAGGGAGAGTTTAGTAGGAGTTAACATATTGAGAAGAACTTGCTATCCCCCCTGGCCACACTATCTGATCAGGGTGTGGCTGTGTTTTTGTCTAGACTCACAAAAAAGTATTTCCCACTGCAACTGCTACCTGTTAATCTTTTATAATCAATTACCTTGCATAAATTGTGTTTGTTTGCATCTAATTATAACTAATTATGCTTCTAAATATGTTCTTTAGGCTATCAAGAGAATGTAGTCTGAATGGAACCATGAGGTGGAGGAAAGAGGAAGAAAGAGTCTATGATTAGCAGATCATCTTCCAAAGAGAAACTAGAATACAAAGATATTTCAATAACATAATATAATATAATATAATATAATATAATATAATATAATATAATAT
>BLBF01000045.1:9511076-9521076 GCA_015471245.1 Laticauda colubrina
TAATATAATATAATATAATATAATATAATATAATATAATATAATATAGTTTCAATAAAAATGGGAGAAACTAGTTTTGGCTCAGACTGTCTCGTTATATGTTCAGTCATCAGTCTCTTCTGAATCATGTCTCTTACAAGCACATCATTTACAGTTATATTCAGATTTTAAAAAACTATTTAAATTTCATCAAAGATTCATAAATATAAAATAGCAATAGTAATAGCACTTAGACATATACTGCTTCACACTGCTTTACAGCCCACTCGGCGTGGTTTACCCAGACAATCTGGGTCCTCATTTTACCGACCTTGGAAGGATGGAAGGCTGAGTCAACCTTGAGCCAGTGAGACTTGAGCTGCCAAACTGCAGTCAGTCAGTAGAGGTAGCCTGCAATACTGTATTCTAAGTACTGCACCACCATGGCTCATAAAATGGGGGAACTTGACAAAGTAGAGCGCAATTTTTAATTTTATGCAACAATAAATGTGCACACCTATAAGAGTCACAGGTATCTTCATTATTTTTGCTGCAAATCCACAAAGAAATGGAGCTCTGCAATAAATTAAGTGACCAAAAGATTCAGCCTGTAGCTTGTAAAAAATGTAATTATTTTATAAAGTAGAAAAGAACAACAGCTATTTCACATGCAAAATGAAAAACCACTAATAATGACTTGAAAACCACTTTTTAGAAAGTTTCAGATGAAGGCAATGCTTAAGGACCACATGTCGCCTCCGGCCTCAGATTATATCTCACAAGGAGATAAATCAAGAGTTAGGTGGACTAGAAATATAATTTAGCATAAAACGTGTCTTTCTATATCCTAATCTCGGGTGCTTGGGGTTAATGCTTAAGAAATTGCAGGTAGTCCTTGATTTACAACAGTTCATTTAGTGACCATTTAAAGTAATAACAGCACTGAAAAAAGTGACTTACAACCATAGGAGCCTCTGTGGTGCAGTGGTTAGAGTGCAGTACTGCAAGCTACTTCTGCTGCAGCTAGTTGCCCACAATTTGGCAGTTCAAATCCTACCAGGCTCAAGATGGGTCAGCCTTCCAAAGTAAAATTGTTGGGGGCAAGAGGCTGATTCTATAAACCACTTAGAGAGGGCTGGAAAGCGGTATATAAGTCTAAAGGCTATTGCTTCTGACAAGCAAAACCCACGGGGAAGCCAGATTGGCCTTAACAGTTGTGTTACTAACTTAACAACTGTTTACTTGTGAACAAATGTGGCAAGAAGAGTCATCAAATGGGGAAAAACTCACTTAACCAATTTCTCACTTAGCAATGTAAATTTTGGGTTTGACTGTGGTCATAAGTCAAGGAGTAGTCCCTGTATTAGCACTAATATTTTTCAGTTTATATGACCATTTTTCACAATGGATTCATTAAAAAAATATCTACTGGAGGTCTGGAGGTTATACATTCCTGTTTCCTTCTGAAAATTGACCTGGTTGAAAAAAAGGGCTACAAAAGAGATTGCCATCCTGGAGAAAGGAAAAGTCCAGGGACTTTTTTCAGCATCAAAAGAGACCTGTATTCATCAGTGGCAAACAAACATTCCTATTAAATATAGTTAATGAAAATCTCTGGTGCCCACCGTAATGTTCACAAACTCCTAAGAACCTTACCGAAAGGAGCCAGTTTTCCTTTCTCTGAGATAGCTGGTCAGACAAACAAAGCTTTAACAGAAATGTTAGGGGGGAAATAATAGCCATTTCCAATGATAATACACAATTTTAGCACCTACGCTCAGTTGATTTAGGTGATCGGGTAACATGTCAAGTAGCCTGCCTTGGTTAGGTAAGCCTTTAATGAGTAATTGGCAGTCTTATTTCTGTTTTAGATTTGGTTTGTCATTGGCTATCCATTACCTGCCATTCATCTTTGATCTCTTTGGACAGGCCTGATCAAAAGATGTCATTTGACCTACTCCAGTTGGCAGAAACTTGCATGATTCTCATAAAGGGGACACCCCGTCTATAAATAAAATGACATTATTATTTTTCTGTCCTATCATGTAGAAGAGACAATTATGATAATACAGTGTCTGTCACTAGCTCCTCGGCAAATTGCTAGCTCTCACGCAACTGTTTAGCTTTCTTATTTGTTTTTTGTCTGTTTTTCTCCATTTCAAGTGGAAAATAAAGCAGAATTGAAATCGCTAATGCCTTCGCCTCACACTCTGACAGACTCGGGGGTTTCTTCTCTATGGTGCTGACATGCAGATGTGACCATCAGATTATCTTTGACAATGGCGGCTGGTGACCAAGAGTTGTATTGTTTGGGATGCTGGGCAACAATGGAATGGAATTATAGAGTAGATTTAACCATTGGCATGCAAAAGCTCAAATCTAAGGTCAGAAACATTTCACGAGGCCACAAAGGAAACAAAATCACACGTGTGATGCCTTGTATTTTAATAAAGCCACACCAGAGTTAGCGGTGAAGGATTCAGTGGATAGAATACACAAGTGTGAAGCTGGCAAACTAGGAAGGGTAGTATGTCCGCAGGAAAACTCCTAAATTTGAACAGAGAAAAATCCAGCAGTTGCTGGTAAGATTGCTACTTCCAGAAAGGTTATAGTAGTAGTAGTAGTAGTAGTAGTAGTAGTAGTAGTAGTAAGAACAAGGAGTATCTCATCACTCCTCAATTCTATTTCACAAGAGCCTTCTTTAAGATCAGCCCAACAAAACAAAAGCAACTTCAAAAGATAGCAAACAGTCAATTTGGCCTTTTTAAATCCCTAAGGCCTCTTCTTAATTGATACTGGACCAATTAACATATCAAACTGTATCTGAGTCTAATCCACAATGCCTTTAATAAACTTTGTACCTGCAGTATCGCTAAAGGAAATTACATGTGCCCAAAGTTACTTGTGAAGACATTCTGTTTTAGTTTGCCAATCCCACATTTCCATAACAGTTACCCATGACCCAGGAGGGAATTTATGCAGCACCAACACAGGTTTGTAATCTCACCTCATAGTTTGGAAAACTATTGCTTTTTATACTACCTTGTGCTCCTGGAAGAAAAGAAGGATATGCAAATCTAAAAAATACATTATACTAAACTGTTTCTCAGGTGCTTTTCAGCAATACCCACTTTTCCAAATATCATGAGGCTATAATGAACTCACTAATTGTCAGTCCTGAAGCCATTTTGGGAGCATCTTCAGAGCTGACACGGCAAGGCTGGTTGGAGCTGTGGGAATGTGAGGGGGGAAGTAGAGATAGCTGGGGATGTGTAGCCAAAATAACATTCTTTCCCGTGGGAGCCAAGGACATTCCACCAGATGTTGGAAAGGCATGGACCGAAGCCAGCTAGGATTGGGGCTGTGACCTGATTGGACCATGTAATGGACGTGTGACCTGAGGGAAATAACTTTGAGGTTTGGATGGGGAAAACCTTGAGTCTTTCAGACTCCTTCAGGTTTTTCTCAGATGTGCCAATATGACATGCCAAATAAATCTATACTTTGAGGAATATGCCTGCCTTGGAGTTTTGATTCTGTTGGGTGTGATAACTAGAACTCTTGACTGTAGTACCTCTTTCTAAAGATGCAAATGAATTGTCTGCAGAGGACTTTTAAAATCAGGCAGAAGACTCCCCCATGGAATTAGCAGTAGACACACATAGTGCCACACAAGTTGCCATTCATTTCTGACAGACAATGAACAAATACAACATAAACATTTAAAAGCCAACAGAAAGTAGCAATGTGTTAAAAACAAAGTAAAGTGAGATGGAGAAGCTTTTATTTTTACCTTCAACTGTAACATATCAACTGTACATATTGAAACAGAATATTGCTTAATTGCAAATCCCAAAAGCATTACCACCAACAAAAAAGGTGGAGCAGTTGATTGTTTGGTAGACTTCTAATACATTTTTAAATATATGTGAAAATTCCCACAGGTACATGCATGGATCTTCCACCACATTTTTACCTTGTGCCATGCTCATGGTTGTTGCATGCATTAAGGTTGAGTATTCCTGGGTGAACTTCTCAGGGCTTTTGTCATTTAAACAAAAGATCTTAAAAGCAGGAAATATTATTTGGGCAGAGAGAAGGCTTAGATTATTTAAATTTCAATGGAAAAGCATTTTTTGCAGTCCCTGAGATGAAGAAACTCAGAGACTCATCAAGGATGATACATGGATTGCAGTTGGCATGATGGATCAAAAGCCTGTATAAGACCTTCTCTGAACTATAACAAAGGTAAAAGTTTCTCCTGGCCAATCATGTCCATCTTTAAGGGCAGTGATCATCTTCATTTCCTAGCTGAGGGAGTCAGCATTGTCCGAAGAAATTTCTGTAGTCATATGGCCAGCATGACTATACGCCAAGGCGCATGGAACATTGTTATCTTCCCACTGAAGTCGTATCTGTCTAATTGTATTTACATGCTTTTGAACTGCTGAATTGACAGGAGCTGGGGCAGGAATGGGAGCTCCCTCCATCACATGGTGCTTGAGTCTTGAACTGCCAACCTTCCAGTTAACAAGCCCAGCACCTTAATCTTTAGGCCACCATGCCACCATTTTCATAAGTTAAGATTAAGAATGTTAAAGAAAAATGCCAAGAGAATGGCATGAGAATGAATACTTTGTACAATGATAAAGAAAACAAGAGAATTTTCTTAATTACACAAAAAGCATAAGATTTAATGCTTGTGGGTTACATTCTCAGATGACAATATGATAAGTAATTCTGCTGCATTAACATCTTCATCTATCCATTCTGCTGAGTGCATTTCTAACCTTCTGGTGTACAACTTCTGCCTTGATGTTCCATCATTCAGATGTTTCAGCTCTGTAAAGTACAACTATCTGAAGACACATCCTGACACTACCGTATCCTGAAGCAGGCCCTTATATAAGGTAATGATGCCCCTGATTTAAGTGCAAGCTGGAAACAATCTAGTTTGCAGAAATATGCTCCTTTTCAATAGTAGTCCCAGTTTGATACTTGTCACAAACATTTCCCTGCACATATAATTGTACTGCTCAAATAGATGTGCACTCTTTTGTTAGGAAGGCAGACTACTTTGAATGATGTTGCTACTCAGAAAGCTGCAAAAATCCATCAGGAAACTTGGCTGAGTTGAGACTTCTCTAATTTACCTGAGCTCATTTCTTTCGGCTTCAAACTTAATAGAGGTACATAATCACATGTGAAGTAATGAAAAATAAAGGTTCACAACAGGTAATTTGGATCAAAGGCAGATTAGCCTGAACTCTTGTGTTTATTCTCACTGAAACAAATAGAGATGCTTAGTTGCGTAAATCTAATCTGAAAGTGTGCTTCATTCACTGTTACTTCTACTACTTAACAATTATTTAGTGCCAATAATATGCCAGGTGCTACACAGCACAGATGTGATGCCCGGAGGGCATAAAATCTACATTAAGCAAACAAGACAAGAAGGAGGAAAGAAATCAGGGAACGTGCCAGTGAGTAGTAGACATGGAACAAGTGAAAGTCAGATGACAGTGGCAGAAAAAAAAAACGTAAGAAGATTGAAAGATAACTATTCAGAATAAAGGTTTTGATTATCTAAGATTCATGAATGAAGGTGAATTTTTGTCTCCCAGCATAATGTGGAAGGATCCAATCTGAGTCAGTCATTGTGACCAGAGGTTTTGTCTTCCGAGCTTTCAGATTTGTGATTGAGCTCATCTTCAGGGAACTTCTCTCTAGCCAACTTCTCTTGAGAGAGAAGTTTCTTGAAGATGGGCTCCAGCCAGAGGTGGTATTCAGCAGGTACTGACCCATTCTGGAGAACTGGCAGCAGAAATTTTGAGCAGTTTGGAGAACTGGTAAATACCACCTCTGACTGGTCCCACCCCCATCTATTCTCTGCCTCCTGAGTCCCAGCTGATTGACTGGGTCTTCTTTTGTTGCCCTGCACAGGAGAATGGAACTGGAAATCAGGTTAGTGGAGTGGGATGGGAATGGAGATTTTACGGTATCCTTCCCTGCCAGGCCGACCAAGCCATGCCCACAGAACCGGTAGTAAAAATTTTTGAATCCCACCACTAGCTTCAGCACAAGCTTGGAAGACAAAATCTCTGGCCCTGGTGACCAACTCAGATTGGATCCTGTAATATCTAAGATTTCTGTTTTTAATGTAAAATCTTGCATGTGGAGTGGAGACTATGTCATGCTGCAGATTTTCTCTTCCATGTAGTCCTGTCTTCTCTATAAGAAGAACTGCTGTATGTGGTTTTAGATTTCCCATTGGTTTTACCACAAAAGGTCCTATGGCAGTAGACCATCTTGCAGTAGATGACAAAAGGACAAGATCTCCCTATGCCTTTTCACATAAAGAAGCTAGCTACTAATCGGCAGTTGAATTGTTCTTCAAAGAAGATAATCGTCCACCACAGGTAAGAGCCAGGGCTGGATTACGGAATATCAAGACATATATGATTATATATGTCATGATATTTTGTAGTGGCACCCATTTAGTGCATGATATCTAATGGTAGAGCCTGCTGAGGGAAAGCTGGCATCAGAGATAGTTCCAGGGCAACAGAAATAGCAAGTAGAGAACTAGGAAGGAAAGACAAACATAGAGTGTAAATACATTCATATGCCACCAGGAAAGAACCCTTCATACAAGTCAACCAAGAAAAGAGATACAAAACAAATGCAGATTAATTGACTTGCTACAACTTCACAAATCAACATCCTGGAAGGAGAGAATTTTACCTTTCTTTAAGAAACATTAGATCAGACGAGTGTAAGCTCCAGAAATAGCTAAGTACAAGCTAAAAGTCACACAAGTCATATGAATCACCGTTTTCCTAGATTAATACATACCACCAGAGGCTCTCATAACTACTTGGGTTAACTTTCAGAGAAGCAGCATCTGACAAAATCAAAATTAAGAAACAATTGCTCCATCTCCATCCAAACAGAACCTTATCTAATGTATTCAGATGCATATTTGCACTATCAACCTACTAAATATTTGTAGTAGCAGTAGTAGCCTTTGTGTTATTGGTTGTAGACAGTTTCACATTTTCCTCATTTTGTTCTGGCCATTTGGCATCAGACTGAATTTTGAAACAAAATGTCCACACCACAATTAATGCTTTAAAAAAAGGAGACTTTATTCCCATTGCAAAATTCTAAGTGAGGAGTTAGGGCCAAAACTGCATAATAAAATATGCTCTTTGAACAATTATTGAGCGGCTTGCCTTTATGATTAATTGCAATAACACGAAGAAGGTTTGTGCCTTGAAAAGGAGAGCTAAATGCCCCAAAAGAAAAGGAAGCATACATATGCACATAAAGGCATCATCATCATCATCATCACCCATTGCTTTGGCATCCTAAAACTCTGGTTTCTGAAAGTTGCTTAGTTTTCTGTACATAAGCAAACAAGTCTGCATACGAAGCCAGCCCTGAGAGCAAAGAATGTACATTTGGCTCTCCTATTTCCCACCCCTTTGCTGATTTGCTACGTCTTATTATTTGCCAAGGCGCTGCTGGGATGGCGAAGGCAGTCAATCATTGCCAAGGCTTTTGAGAAACTCCCAGTAACACATAAACCTTCATTGACTTTCTGTTGCTGTGGTGGAGGGCTTGGGCACTTGATGAATGTCAGGATGTGTTGTAGCATAGAGTTTTGGAAATGAGTAAAGGGCCCTGGTGCGAGAGACTGACTCATCATTTTATCACTCTTCTCCGCCTCCCCCAAATAGAAAGGACTCCCACTGAGTGATCTGGAGGTAGGAGAGCAAACAATATTCATTTATTGCAACAGAACAGTTGCATTGGAGTTAAGATCAAGTTGGGAGGGGGGGAGAGGGAGAGCGGGAGGGAGAGAGAGAAAGAGAAAGAGAAAGAGAAAGAGAGAGAGAGAGAGAGAGAGAGAGAGAGAGAGAGAGAGAGAGAGAGAGAGAGAGAGAGAGAGAGAGAGAGAGAGAGAGAGACTGACTGACTCTCTCCTCCATACCCAGCAGGATTTTATTTGCTTTTCTTGCTAGGTTTCTGAACTGCACTCTTCATTCTTGCCAAGGATGCTGCCTGTGGTGGAGAATAGAACTTTCTCCCCATGCATCAGGTTGCTATCGATGAGAGACACACCAGCTGACTACGTCTCAAAATGCAAAATAAAAGCTGTGTAATAATCGTAGAGGATGTGTTATTTATCCACCAATAAGGTTGTGCACATCCCCTGGGAAGATTCCTTGCACGGAATGTAAGCGCTCCCTTATTTCTATTGTGTGGTTGGATCAGATGTCTTTCTGTCTGTGTGTGAGTACATGCGCGCACATGTGTGCCTCTCTCTTCTCGCCTTGCTCTAGAACTTATAAACCTCGTTCTCTCAGCTGCCTGTCTTCGCAAGAGATATTTTCATCCTCCTAAGTATGTCAATTCATGGGGTGGTACTTAAACAGTTTGGGAAAGGTGTTGTATAATACACACGGCCAACACCGCAACACTAGAACAATCAAGACCCTTGCTGCAGAGTTGAACATTATGAACCGAGCTGTCCCCACATCTCAGTAGAAGGAACGCAGCAGGCACGATTCCCCTTCCCAAATGCAACCCCACCATTTATCAAAAGCCCCTTCTTGTAGTTAGCTGAAATGGTCAATTTTCACTATTTCAGTTATATTTCTGATAAATCTGATTTTTTTTCCCTCTTAAAAAGAAAGGAGTGTAGATTACTGTCAGACTAAAACTTGCCCCCCTCTCACATACAATAAAACCTCATCAATATATGATCCAGAGGATATCCTATGCTATCCTTTGTTATGCTATGCTATCTTAACCTATCCTATCCTATGCTTTGTTTGGTTCCCATTTCCTTTCCCTCTTTCCTTTCTTCTCCTATGTCTATGCCTCTTCCATTGCCTACCCTACCCTTTCCTTTCTTTTTCCTCCTCTTCCTCTTCCTTCCCCCTCTTTTCTTTCCATTGTTTTCCTCTCCTCTCCTATTTTCTTTCCCTCCTTTCCTTCCCTTCCCTTCCCTTCCTCCCTTCTTCCTTTCTTTTTCCTTTTCCTTTCCTTTCCTAGCTCATATTTTGACCAAGTAGTAATACTCACTTTCCCAGGCTCTTTATGGAACTGCAAAGTGCAAATATTACTTTCATTCATTTCATCAAAAGCAAAACAAAACATAATCCCCTAACCAATAAAAAAATATCTTGTTTGGAGAGCTTTCTGATCTGTATGATGTACATGTGTCCTTCTTAAGGTGTTTTGTGTTTCTGCAAATATATATAATATGTATCTCAATGTAACCACTCCCCTTCCCCCAGCTCAATATGGAATACACAATAGCCCACCATTTTTTCTCCTTATAGCAACTGCTATCTGAGGCAGGTTAGTCTGAGATAAGGAATAATATAAATCTCTCTAGAAATGTCAGTATTGACTCTAGATCTCTTACATCATAATTCAATGCTGTAACCATTATACCATTTGAATTCCTGCTTGACAAATTGCAGACTTATGAGTATGAAATAGTTGGATATGCATTCTTATCCAACAAAGTCTCTTACTACTGTGATCTGATTTCAATGTTTTCCTCTTAAACAATAAAGGCTATTCTGTTGTCTCTCAATTTCCCAAACAAGACAGTCCAGATATGAGGATCATATTTCTAGAAATTCACAGAGATTCCCAAACTATAATCTATAATGATGACAAGTTGAGATTCCCTTTTTGAAGGGAGGAAGGTTCTTTGCTTGGTTTTTCATTTGCAGATGTTTCATTAACCAACTAGGTAACATCCTGAGTAATAAGACTTGACAATATAGCTGTGATTTTCAACCTTGGCAATCTGAAGATATATAGACTTTGATCCCCAGAATTGAAGTTGCTGGCTGAGAAATTCTGGGAGTTGAAATCCACATATCTTCAAGTTGTTAAGGTTGAGAGACATTGCAATGCAATGAGGCCAGAAGACTCCAATGTTTCAGTGGATTCCTCTTTGATGTCCAAAAGGTTTCCTGTCTTTAAAACAACAATTC
>BLBF01000045.1:9526076-9530353 GCA_015471245.1 Laticauda colubrina
CGTCCTTTCACACGAAGCCAAGCTGCACTGAAAGCCTCCAATACAGAAACACAGTGTTGCCAGGCAATCAAAGCCACAAAACAGACAGAAGAAACCAGAAACACCAATGAAACAAACTCCAAGACCAATAAACACAGACCAAGACTCCCAACCAATCAGGATGTAGAAAAAGCCATCCTGGGACAGCAGTAGGCTAGCCTCAAATTTAAAACCAACGACTGTGATAGCCTGACCCACATACAAACTCAATACAGAAGCCTGATGATGGCAGATGAGATTCTGCTGAAACGTTGCTACAACTTTAACAACAATACAATGATGTGGGATAATACCCGAGGGAAGCTAAACAGCACACATGTAAGTACCGCGAAAGCTTAAAAACAAACAAATATATATATATATATATATTCACACATCTTCACAAAATCTCCAGAACCATAAAGCCTACAAACTTGAAATTTGGCACATATGTTCCTCTTAGTTTCTAGATGCTCACCAAGAAACAATTTTTCAAAATGACCATCAGAGCATTCGTATTTTGTATATTATTATTAAAATGCTCTGATGCTAAGGAGTTCTACTCCCCCACCTGAAAAGAAATCTATTCCAAATGCAAAATACAAGCAGAGGAGAGGAGTTTCAGTTTTAGTTTCACAGCAGCAACCAGTTTTAGTACAGAACAGTAGAACTAAGCCACACCCAGGCTCCTTGCTGTCTCCTTCTTGCTCACATCAACAAATACTGCTTCAGTTTCCAAACAGCCCTCAACTCTCTCACATACTGACAGGATGCTAGCTAGATGAATACCAATAGATGCTGGTAGGCAGAGGCACAATTTTTCCCCCTTATTTTGCTCCCCAAAAACTAAGCCTGATCATATAGTTTTGTAGCAAAGCATGGATATAGAGCTAGTGCTCTATATAACCCAAAGTCCTGAGATCATCTGTCAAATATCAGTTGTCAAGAAACTATGTGCCCCAAGGCTTAAATGCAGAATACAAGATCCACGAGAAGATGTAAAAGGCAGATTAAAAAAAAAAACAACTAAAGATAAGCTCTACTACTTCATGTGTGATCATTCTCATCAAAATCAGGGAGCATTAAAAAGAGTTCATACTGCCTGAGGCAACTAATGGAAATCAGAGCAGTCCATAAGACCTGAAAATCAATAGTCTTCTGAGACGAACAGAAATGTTCCTTTGTCTCTTGATTTTCCATGAATAACTGGTGTTGGGATGGCCAGAAAACCATCATTGTCCCAAATCATCTTTCCCAGATAGAGACATGACAGCAAGGAATCATACACTGCAAGAGATGAATAAATAATTTTGCCCTGGGCTCTTGGTCACTTTGCACTGGGAAACTCTTGACTATGGAAGGCTTAGGAACTATGGAACTCTTGACTATGGAAGGATATCGCTAGGAAAACAGAAATTCCCTATGGTGTCAACCATCCAAGATGCAAAACAACCCATTTCAATTGGTAAAAGGAAGCCTTTCGTGGGTAACCTGGAGTCTGAGGAACAGGACACCATCATTCAAATATAGTTTTCTTTTTAAGAAACATTGTGGAAATGATTAGTCTCCCAAAAGGATGTACATATTATTGATTTGCATAAGGCATTGGTTCTCAACCTGTGATAGTCACAGGGGGTCCATGGAGGCTTGAAGAAATGCTATGATTTAAATCTTGAGTTAAGTCTCAGGAGTCCATGGCCACAAAAGTTATTTAAGGGGCTCCATGGTGAAGAAAATGTTGAGAACCACTGGTATAAGGTATTCTTCTCTATAATGGCCAGGCCTTCTATAGGAAGCCTCATGGCTGATGCACATATTTATATACTTCAAAATCATATTTTCTTATACTTCCTATCATTTCTGGATGGCTGCAAAATTTTCGCTGACCACCAGATGAAGCAAAGTGTACATCTCTGTTGCCAATTTGCAGTCATCCAGATTTCTGCAAAGAAGGAGGTGCTATTCCCAGGCGTTAACTTCTCTTAATATTTATAAATACATAGAAAGTGCCTTCCCAGAAGACAAAAAAAATTGTGCCCTATTTCATATATTTCCAGAGGGAAAATGCTAAATTATATAACATAAGGATTGAAGTGTTTCTGAGCTGAATATTCCCCTAAGCCCTGGCTGTACCTATAAGCTTGCAACAGGACGAGTATATAATTATACAGTCATACAATTAAACCATCACGCTGCCTTTCCAAGTATTAGCATCCAAAAAACTGACTTAACATCAAAGATGCTCAAAGGGTCTTTTTACTGGTTTCTGAGACACATTTGAATGGGAATTTCACTCTTCTTGGGTAAGTGTGTAAATGTGAAGATTGTTTCAATGCAAACCAAGGTGCACACTTTTCCAAATCTTGTGAAATAATTACACAGGGTTCATGTGGGTGAAAATCCATTGGCTTCATGAGTGTGTGTGAATTTTAAAACAGATTTTAACTCTGAATCTTTATGGAATCTTTTTCCAAATGTAAAATATTGCGATTTAATGGATGGAAGACCAGGGTAGAACTGACTTTTTGGTGAAAATATGCAACAGATGTTCAGGGATTCACCTCCCCCAAGTTCCAAATCCTCTCCTCTCCCAGTCCACCCCTCCCTTCCAGTCATCCGCATCCAATCTTAACCTGATAGAAACAGTAGTCAATTTGAAAATGCTGCCTTTAAGCCACTTCTGGAAGCCAAATTATGCATGAAAACAGCATATTTCCTCTAAAATCAGTTGAGAATTCTGCACACATATATGCACAGACGCACACACAAACACATAAATCCATCCTTAATACAATCTGTTGGAGATTTTGCAGCTGGTTTTTAGACCATGTGTAGGCTACAACATAAAAAAGATGGGAGGGTAAAATTAACCCCTATGGCACTATTAGAAACAGTATAATAAATGTGCATTTAAAAGAACTATAAACACATATTTATCTGCAAAATGTTCTTACATAAAACTGTTATTGAAAAAGGCTTTCATTTTTATCTTGGCATTATTGTAATTTTATTGAATTGCTTATTCATTCTTTGATATCGTGTTTTAATGATATTATAAATCTGTTTTATGTCTGATCGCAGCTTCATTGTAAACTGATGTAACAGATAATATGGCAATTCGCCATAAAGATGCTCCCCCCCCCTCAAAAAAATAAAAGGAAAAAACCCTACAGATCAGAATGCAAAGAAGCATTTTAATTCATACTGGATTTCTTTATTTTGCTAAAAAATATTTTCCACTTACTACTTTGTAATTTTAATCTGTTGATAAGAGATGGGCTGTAGAAGCTCACTGTATCTCTACACAATGAAATCCCAACCCCTCCTCATCTTCCCATCTGCAAAAGCCTATTCATGGGGGGAAGAAAATGAGAATAAAAGCATCCAACTCTCAGTGCTAAAGATCATTAGCTGATTCATTGTATAAACTGATTTAAATTAAGTACTTTTGGAATGAAACCTTTTTACCCCTGTAAAATGCTTATTTGGGATAAATTTACTGTTCGCATCATGAATAATGAAGAGAAAGGGAGAGGGAGCCCATCTTTTGCTACATCTCCCTTTATTCCAATTCTTTTATTAAAAACAATGAAAAACAATTACAATAAAAGATATTATCAACATATAGAGCAATTATGTTATAAGCCAGCCATCGCTCCCCCTCAGAAACTTAGCAGGAAGTTCATTCAATAAAAGCATGTGTGCCTGCCAAATCCAAATAATAAAAACTCTATTAACGGGAGACTATTATGAAGGAAAGCATATGACCTGGACCCTAGAATTTGACAGGTGGCCAATCCGGTTAAGTACACTTTAAATATGAAAGTGTATTTGGAATCATTATCGTTGACTTACACAGCTTGGAAGTTGACTAACGTTTCACCAATTCCAATTGTCGGAGTTGGACGCATTCCCTCGCTTGCGGTAAGAAAAAAAGACTTTGGCCAGGATCCAAATAGCTGAGGACCCTGAAATTGCATTGGTAAGAGGGACTTTCTGTGTTCACGCATGTATGTTATGCATGATCTGATATGTACATATAAAAAAATGATCCACCTCCTTTTCCCTTTGCCATAAGTTGCAAAAATCGGATACTGTATATATACATATATATACATACATACACACAAATACACATACAGAATATAATGATAGATAAATGACAGGCAGATATACATGTATATAGATATATAAATAGATGATGATAGATAGATAGATAGATAGATAGATAGATAGATAGATAGATAGATAGATAGATA
>BLBF01000045.1:9530363-9571760 GCA_015471245.1 Laticauda colubrina
ATAGATAGATAGATAGATAGATAGATAGATAGATAGATAGATAGATAATGGATAGATAGATATAGACAGACAGACAGACAGACAGATAGACAGATGATGATAGATGATGGATAAATGGATGGGTGGATGGATGGATAGATAGATAGATAGACAGATAGATAGATGTTGATAGATAAATGCATGCAGATTTCATGAAAAACACCTCTACTAAGGTTTTTTTCAATTTGGTGGAAGCAAATTTGAAAGCAAGTTAGTATTCCTGGGCTACGGGTAGCCTTTGACTCACAACCATTCATTTAACAATCATTCAAAATTACAATGGCACTGGAAAAAGTGTCTTACTGACTAGTCCTTGCATTTATAATCATCACAGTATCTCCACGATCACATGATCAACATCAGATCACTTGGCCACTGGCAGATATTTATAACAATTGCAGTATCCTAGGATTACATGATCACCATTTGAAACCTTCCCAGCCAGCTTCTGAGAAGCAAAGTCCATTGGCCATCGTGAGATTAAATTACAGGTCGTCCTTGATTTACAACCACAATTGGGACAGGAATTTCTATGGATAAGCAAGGTGGAAGCTGGATTCACTGAATGGCCACATGATTTACCTAACAGTTGATTTGCTTCACAACCATGGGAAAAAAAAGATTGTAAAAAAAAATTGACAGGATGAATTCAATGATTGTCTTGTTTATCAATACAAATTCTGGCCACAACTGTGGTCATAAATCAAGGGATACCTGCAATTTAATCCTGTGATGGCCAATGGATCTTTGAAAATGCCTCTGCTTTGCCCTACTACCTTGTCTCAAGCACTATCCATGACTATACATGCTTTAATTAAATTAATTAAATACCAAGGGGAGGCATCCATGAGGCTTTTTTGAATGGAGAAGAGAAAAAGACTCAGAAATCTCTTTTTCCAGCAGCAGGAGAAGGAAAAGCCAACCACAGGATAATCAACTGAAGCATGTCAACTTATTTTTGAAAGAAAATTATATCAAACTTTTGGAAAAATACGAACAATGGGTGAGCAATCAAGAGTCTGCTGATTCAGTGATGTCTCATCCTGCCTACCCTTGATAGAAACCGAAGGTCACCATACTGTCAGCATTAACCGATAATGTCAATATTAATTCTAATACTGATGCATGCAAATTGGCCAATGCAACAAGATTCCTTTCCCTTTAAAAAAAAGTCATACTTTTCTGCAACATTAACGTTCAAAGAAATGATAAACCAGTGGCCTTAATTCATGCTATGAAATCCAGCGCACTTGGGACTGTTCAACTTGGTTAAGAATAAGTGCTAGAAACAGTTTCAAAGTATATTGCTGCTAGGGTTTATTCAGGCATTTCCAGTCAGATCGCTCACTTATTTTGGAAAGGACATGAGTTATAAAACAGCTTCAAAAACATGCCTGGAGAAGCAGAGACGTGCAGCAGCATAAAGGACAGCAAGTATCACAAAACTCTGCTCTTCTCATTTAATGATTTTAATAGTTGTTCAAGTTTACAAGAGTTGACCAATTTATCTAGTATCGTATGTACTTTTCAATAGACTAAAAGGTATCGGGCACTACAATGCTCCTTGGAAAGCACTGCTAAATTAAAGCTTAAATTCTTAATGTCCTAATCATAATTCAAGAAGCTTTCCTCCATATTTGCCAAAATTGACAGCCATTGAAAAGGAGGTTGCAGAAAATTAGAGAAGGAGATATTAATACTGACGACTGAGAAAAGGAGCTCGAAAGGACTCAAAGAAGCAGTTAAGAGACAATGCTGGCAAAATGGTCTACATGTGTCAGAAAGAGCCAGATACAACTGAAGGACTGAACAAGCATCCATTCAATCCATCTGTTTTACAAGTGAACAACCTGTTTTCCCACAGCCATTTCTTGTCCCAAATTTCAAACCTGCTTTTAGTCGCTCTTCCAACAGTTTCTAATGTTGACTGCCCTTTGAAAAAAAAAACTATGGAAAAGACCTCAAACAGATGTAAAGTGGTTTGTTTTTTTTTTGGGGGGGGGGGAGAGAGTTATAATAAAGGAGAATTATTCAGAGTTGACATGAGGGGTCCTGGGTGCTCTCTGAGCTTCCTTGTTTTCTTGTAGACATTTCATTTCTCAAACTAGGTAATATAATCAAGAACTTTGATGAAGGGATCAAGTTATTTTCTAAAGCACCCAAAGACCAGACAAGGAATAATGGATGTAACCTGATCAAAGAGAGATTCAGCCTGGAAATAAGGAGAACTTTTGTAACAGTGAGAACAATTAACCAATAGAATAGAAGTTGCCTTCGGAGGTTGTGGGAGCTTCATCACTTGAGACTTTCAAGAAGAGATTTGACTGCCATATGGTCTCTGCTTGGGCGGGGAGTTGGACTAGATTAATCTAATCTGTTTATCTAATCTAATCTAGCACTAAGGATCCTCAAGAAGAAGTTCCCCAAAAACAAAACAAATAGAACATTCTGCTGACCACCCCTGCATGTGGTACATTCCTGCTCATTTTTTATCACCAGCCTCTCTTCTATTGCCCTTCTCTTCCTCTCAAAGACTATTGGCAGCAATTTCCGGCCACCATAAATTGTCCACGCCAATTTTGTTGCCCACATGACTGCTGTAGGATGTTTCCTTCCTGGTAACTATGACAAGAAACCAACGCAATAAACTTGTCACTCAAAAAGCAGACTTTTATTTGGTAATTACATAAAAATATTCAACCATCTTGTGCAAACAAGTTGCCAGCTGTTCCACTGAAATAAATGAAAGCGTCTTCCACATTTATTTGACTATCAATGGCTGTAACATCTGATCAATCTATCAACCAACCAATCCCCAGAATTGTAATCTGGCCCAATTGAATTAATTTTGGAAGCCTATTATAGACATTTGGGTTTTAGAACACAAATCTTCGGATTCAAGGATAAATCTAGGATGAATAACCAGCAATTAAATCACCTAGAGGAAAGAATGTATTCTCTACAGGTAAGAAGAATTTGGACAATTTATATAATAACCCTTAAATACACAATTCAGGAAAAAATGGTACTTAAAAGACAGCTCTCGTGTTTTATTTGTACATGTATATGCCACTTTTCCTCCAGAAGCTTAAGGTTGCATGCAGGAGTTGCTTTAGATCTTTTATTCACACAATACTACTTTGAAATAGGTCTGCTAAGAAATACAGAATGAGAACTTCCACAGCCAAATATATCTGGTTATTTGCAGTCCTATTTCAACCTCCTGCTGTAGTCATTAAACGTACTCAGTTATTTAGCTACTGTTTCCTTGGGAGGAGCTGCCATTGCTTTTTCTTCTCTTGAAGAGAGAAAAATTTGAAATTCTGAAAAGTGAGAAAGAGCTGAGCCTTCTTGTCTTGTTTCTCCCTGGCTCCATTTCAATAGCAATTCTGTTGACACCCACTGGCTGAACTTGCTATTAGAGAGAATAATGATTATTCTAAAAGTGCCACTGTAATGGAAGATTAATCTCCAACTATAGCATATGGCTGGGTTCCAAAAAGCTATTTTGACTGACCTAAATGGCCTGCCTGGATTCAGCGGGATTTTTAAACTTTCTGTATTAGAATTCCTTTAGGAACTCCCAAATGGCTAAAATGATGTTCCTACGGTGGAGACTATACATGTAGCTCAGGGTTGAACTATGAGATTGTTGGTGTTCTCTGACTTTGAAGATCTTTCCTTTCCTGCAGATGTTTCTTATCCAGGCTAACAAATATCATCCAGGTGATTGTAGCATCTTCTTCATCTTTATTATTGCTGCAAGCATTTGACCTATTGGGTTGAGGTTTCCTTTGTGCAATCATCTCTTTTGAAAACTAACATGTTTTACCTACTCTACTTTTGGGTGTTCTTAATTGTAAATGAATGCAGTAGAAAGTCAGGGCATTAATATATCTGACAGAGAAGAAATACAATATATATTATTTTGTGCATAAAAAGAGACTTCACTTTTGTCATTATCTGCTTTCTATGGGCTGACAATATCAACCACCCCAAGCTCTGCTAACAACTTGGTTTGCCCTATTATAGGAAGGTCTTGGATGCTATCCAAAGGATAGAGGCACACTTCTCTAATTATATTGCATGTTAATGCTTCTACATATCTTTGAGGGTACAGTGATATCTCAGTCCTCATCATTAATTGGTTCTGGGAGGTGCGATGAATCCCAAAAATGATGAGTACCAAGCCAATTTTTCCCATAAGGACTAATGTGATGAATCATAAGGCAATCAACATCAACAAGTTCCAGTTTGTGTGTTAAATATCAAACAAACAATGAGTAGTGGGGCAATGTTTTGCATCAAACAAATAATGAGTACTGGTACAATGAGTACCAATTTTTTTGATGAATCACAAAGCAGTTGAGGTACCACTGTAGTTTTATATTCACAACTGAGGGAGAATGAATGGATGGATGGATGGATGGAAGGAAGGAAGGAAGGAAGGAAGGAACGAAGGAAGGAAGGAAGGAAGGAAGAAGGAAAGGAAGGGAGGAAAGAAGGAAGGAAGGTTCCATTGATCTACCTATCCATATCCAAAAAAAATCCTTCCTCTTTTTTGAACATAAGGGTTTCTATTGACAGACGAACAGGAATTCTTGGAGACAGTGAGCATGAGCTCACTGCAAGCTACTGTTGCAACAAAACTGTAGATGAAGAAATGGAGCCAGTCTTCTGTCAACCGACCTATCAATTCCAGCAGGCCCTTTTTACATTCTCTCTTGGAAAATCCACCCTTGACAAACCATTCTTCTCTGCTAGAATTATGCATGATTTTAAAACAAAAAGGGATGAGAAGCTTTGAAATCATCTATCAGCAGTGATCTCCTGCTGGTGTTCAAGTTCCGAAACCAAACAAGTCATTGAGATCTGCTCCTCGAGATGGATAGTATTCCTATTTAAATTCTAATCCTTATTTTCAAGTTTACATCTAGTCATCTAAATCAGTGTGTTGAAAAAAATGTGCAACCACATTTTGCCAAGATCTATTTGTCCTCCTTTTTGGACACCTAATAAAAATGGTGGAAGCCCTAGTGACTTGATCTTCCTCATTACTTTATTTTTTAGAGCCCCTTCCAAGGACAAGCAAGATCTTGGCAGGATCCTCCCAATAAAAGGAATGGTCATATTTCAGTAGCAAGAACGTGTGTTGCCTGCATAAGTCCCAGTTCAATTCCTAGTATCCTTGAGTAGACTTGAGAAATACTCCTGTCTGAAAAGAGATGTTGCTCTTCAGTATAGATCCCCCAGTGGTGCCTCTCACTTATGCTGAGACTATATTTCTCATCAACCCCAGCCAGAGTGGCAAGCATCAGGCTGCAGTACTTAAAATCACTAGGAAGTCCACACTCCAAGGTACAATGAACCACGTTTTGCTTTACAAATTGTAGCAAGCATTAACATTAGAAGTTTGGAATGTTTAAAGCCTCAGAAGAACACATGGAGAAATGAGCCAAGGTGGTGCAGTGGTTAGAGTGCAGTACTGCAGGCTACTTCTGCTGACTGCTGGCTGCCTGCAATTTGACCGTTCGAATCTCACCAGGCTCAAGGTTGACCTTCCATCCTTCCAAGGTGGATAAAATGAGGACCCAGATTGTTGGGGGTAAAAGGCTGACTCTGTAAACCACTTAGAGAGGGCTGTGGAGCATTGTAAAGTGGTATATAAGTCTATCACTAACGTTATCAGCGTTGCAAAGGCATGTTTAGTCTTTCTGACCTTCTCTTAAGTCTACTTGAGAGTCCCCCTCAAAAGAATCTGTTTGCATTAGAGTCAAAGAGCAAATAGAAAAAAAAATACAAGATTCTTACATGACCTATCAAATAAACAAACAAAAGGCAAATGCCTATCAACACTTCTGTGTTAAACTCCAATTCTCATCTGCCTGAGTTAGAGAGCCAGTTGTGAGGGATGATGAGAGATGAGGTTCAATAGCATCTGGAGGATTGGACACGGCTCAATCTTGAGAGTTTCTTTTCTCCAAAGACCATACAGATGGTCCTCAACTTACAACGGTTCATTTAGTGCCCACTCAAAGTTATAACGGCACAGAAAAAAAGTGACTTGTAAACATTTTTTACACTTAATGACTGTTGCAGCATGCCCGTGGTCACATGATCAAAATTTAGACACTTGGGAACTGATTCATATTTATGATGGTGTTCTGGGGTCATGGGATCCCTTTTTGTAACCTTCTGACAAGCAAAGTCCATGGGGAAGCCAGATTCACTGAACAACCATGTTAATAGTTGAACAACTACAGTGACTTGCTTAACAACTATGGGAAGAAAGGTAGCAAAATGGAGCAAAACTCACTTTACAACTCTCTTGCTTAGCAACAGAAATGTTGGGCTCAATTTTGCTTGTAAGTCGAGGGCCTCCTGTATTTTCATTATCTTATTTGTCCTTTTGGCTCTCAGTCTGTCTCAGTGGAGACACAGCTTGAGATCTCCAAAGCTCTGGTTGTTTATATCACAGACCTCTAAAACTTTTTATTAAAGGATAAAGCAAATAAACAAAACAAATAAAGCACTTTTGGGACAACCATGACCTGGGTGACTGAGAATCTCCACAAAATGAATAAATTTTATTCTTTTACCAAAGAATAAAAGAAAGGAATCACATTTGATGCAAGAATTTTAATTAAAGGTGTGTATTACATTTGCTCTTAGCCTTTGCTTTTTGGGGGGTATGACTTTTGGCAACCTTTACAAGGTTGAAGGTTTTTCTCAAACCTGGAACATTGTGCCCCGATCTAAATCCCATGATGAGATTTTGCCAAAAGCAGGAAAAGAAGCTGCTAAATTGATGAGGGAAAAAAAATGAGGAAGAAAGCACTGAAAACCCTGCTGAGCTAATGGGCACTGTCAAAATACTCAGATTTCTCTTATAATAAACCGATTGTTTTTCAAATTTGCTAGACGCATTAACAAAAATAGGTGAATTGTTTTGACTACAGTAATTAATGCTGACTAAATTAGAGCGTGAATTTTACAGGGCAAGAAATAGTTTCTCAGGCTTTTCTTTTCTTTTTCCCTTTCCCCGGATCGTTTCAACCACTTGAATTCTACAATGAGAAGAGGATATTGGCCAACAGTCATCCAGGTCATGGTGGGGGCCATAGAAGGAGCGTTCACGTCGCGGCCCCTGTCAGGTATCTGTTTACCTGCAAATCCTTCTACCACGCTACACCAACCTACACCAACAGTGTTCTACAGTGGCTGGGAAAAGTGTAGCGACACGAGAGAAGAAGAAGAAGATCCAGGTCATGGTTGTCCCAAAGGTGCTTTTTCAAGTGGTAACTGGACTTTTGCATTTTTTTTTCCTTGAAGACGTTTCACTTCTCATCCAAGAAGCTTCTGAAGAACTAAAGAAGCTTCTTGGATGAGAAGTGAAATGCCTTCAAGGAAAAAAAATGCAAAAGTCCAGTTGCCTTTTGAAAAAACACCATGGAGATATCTAACCAGTTTTTGAGAAAAGCTTCTGTCTTAATCCTCTTCCCAATCCTCTTCATATATTTATATCTCACCTTAATAATTTTTACACAATTCTAAATAAATAATTCAAGGTGAAGAACATACCTAATACCTCTTCAGCCAACATCCAACCAATTCTTGAGAAAATGTTCAGCATTGATATTTTTCCCAAGATGGATGGACAAATTGATTTATATCCCATCTTTATTCTTTATATAAATAACTCAAGGTAGCAAATATACCTAACATTTCTTTTTCCTCCTATTTTCCCCAAAACAACATCTTTGTGAATTGAGTTGGACACAGAGAGTGACGAACTCAAAATCACCTGGGTGCTTTGTACACCTTAGGCAGGACTAGAACTCACAGGTTTCCTGATTCCTAGCCTGGTGTCTTAACCACTACCCTTAATGGGCTTTCTTGATAATATATAGATCTCTTGATAATATTAACCCTCCACTTAATTCAAGTGGCCCACATTTTCAGGCATCATTTATTAGGTTTATTACATTCCCCCCTTATGTCCAAGTTCTTCAAGACACCATACATAAGTCCTCTCAATTTCAACCTTTTGAGATTACATTGCTAACTTAATGAGCTTTGAAGCTGCTTTTTTTGATACTGTTATTATTAATAAAAAGGGGGAGTTTTCAGATATCTCACATATGTTCTTGTTGTATTGGTTTAAGTACAGTAAAAGAGAAACAAGACAGATCACTATTGTATTTTTTTTCCTGGGAAAATTATTCCTCACATAGATCCTGAGGAACTGGCTTGGGTGAAGATGGCAGTGCCTTTAAGAATTGCAATTTGTATGCAAGGAACTCTGATAAATGCATCAATGTTGACATGTTACAGCACAGCAAAGTGAAGAAATCAGAGTTTTAGCAGAAATATTTTCCTCAGAGGGCCTGTTTCGGAAAATGCTGATGAGATGTCCCAGTGCATTACAGCAATATCATCAATTATGCATAAGATGTAATTAACCATTGCTGCTCTTTAATGCTATTTACCCAAAGCCAGAAATATATCTATATCTATATCATCTATATCTATATCTATCTATTTTTCCATATTCATATAGAAATATATGAAACAATTTACCATTTTAACTTGTAGCAGCGTAACAGATAACAGATAACAGATAATCAGAGTTGGAAGGGACCTTGTAGGTCATTTAGTCTACCCAAGCGGGAGACCCCACACCATTTCTGACAGACGGGAGTCGAATCTCTTCTTGAAAGTCTCAAGTGATGGCGCTCCCACAACTTCCGAGGGCAACTTCTGTTCCATGGGTTGATGGTTCTCACTGTCAGAAAATTCCTCCTTATTTCCAGGTTGAATTTCTCCTTGTTCGGTTTCCATCCATTGTTCCTTGTCTGGCCTTCAGGTGCTTTAGAAAATAGCTTGACCCCTTAAAATCCCATGTAACTTTCCATTTAGATGATATTTGACTGACCAATTGAGGACCATGGTCATCTAAAATGGGATTGCTGCTTTTCATCTAGGCTACTCAAGAAAAGAAAAGTCTTAAATCAGTTTATTTCTGAGGCAGCCTGCAAAACTGACAATAGCTAGGTAATAATTGATATATTTGGAAAGTCTCAATTAAAGAATAACATATGTTGGGTTTCATTTTGGGTTTCATTCTACAAGCCAATTCACTGAGACTGACCTTCAAGGATCAAAAACCAATGGAAGAAAAACTTCAGTGGGCAAGAGATAGAAATAAAAGAAAATAGTGCATGATGAAAGATCATATTAGCTTCAAACCGGGTGGCCTGTCCTGGGGTGTTGCTCTACTGTTTTATGAGAAATGATTTTCATTTTGGGTGCAACTAGAACTCAAAGGTGACAATTCTGGGCTTTCACAGGAATGAGAGAAACTGTACAGGTATCTTTTCATCTTTCTAAGATATCAAGTACTCCAAAATTCCTTCGACATACCACCTAGTAGGCTGCAATCTAGAACACCTGTTGAACTATTCTCCAACACATTGTCTTCCATATTAGCATCAGTGGGGAATATAAACCAGAACTCTATGCAAACATGCTAAATATAAAATAAAGGAACTGAAAGCAAGTAAGATAAGATAATCAAGAAAATGTTGATTTTATCTCAGGCAGAAAATTTAACTCATGATAAAATGGGAATTTCTTCAATGGCCCAACTTTCATTGTCGTAGCCAACCAGAGAGGAGGAGGAGACATTTGAAAACTAGAAACCCCATTCTACCTGAACAAATGCTAAATAATCTCTGGGAAAAGGAGCCAACCCAACATTCAATGGGCTTGTTTCGCATGTTCTCAGATTCTGTGTACGTTCCAAGTTTGTGTTTTGGCTGGAGTAAATGATGGATTTGCTGTCTAGTCGTTATGGGTTTTGACAACATCATTTTAGAACCTTAGTTACTAAGATATCAATAATTAAATGCTATCAGTTCACACTTTGTTCTTACAGATACTTGGCTATTTATCTCTGTACAGCAAAGAAGCTAATGGCATAATGGGCAAAACATCAAGAATAATTAAGGAAAATGGGGGGGGGACCCTGTACAGGACTCCTTTGGAAGGAAATGCAGTGCTGATCCATGTCTCTCTTCTGAAATATTATACTTTGCATTAGCTGCTAAATTTTAATTATAGTACTTTTCTTGTTCATATCTCCAAACTGGACTCCAGGCTCTAAGAGAAGCCTTTTTAAGCAACATTATATTCAGTCTTCATTTCTAGCCTTTATTTCTTTTAAGCACAATCAACTCTTCATAAGCATCCTTTAGATGTATACAGTGAGGTAATGAAATTGACTTCCTTGTATAGGCTTTTTAAAAGTTGCATGTAAACAGGGGTCCCTACATGCTATTCCCCCAAGATTCATGCTTCTACTTTAAGAATTGGAAGTATACAAATCGACTAACTAAATAAATAAGTGATTTCCTCTCCCCTCGACTATCAACTCAAAATATTTCTATGGTCTTTTTAGAATTGCCAACAGAAAGGGAGGGAGGAAAGGGGTCTGAAAAGAGCAGTATGGCAGCTTGGAAAGCAAAAGTACATACCATAAATAGTTTTTCAAGGATAGTAACTAGGTGACTGAAGTTTCTGCCATACAAAATTCTAACTGGAGAACATGATTGATGACTCTTGGCTATGGATGTGTCTCATTGGAGAATATGAATTATGACACACTCAAGGGATGGGGGAAAACCAGGGTCAAGGGTGACAATGACTGATGTGTTTCAGAGTTGGCTACACCCAGGCACTGCCAGACATGTTAACTCCCAATAAATCCTTTTGAAGCTTTGGAAGTTTGGCTGGAGACTCATGATTTAATTGGGGTAACTGCCAGAATCCTGACACCAACATGATCTTGAACTGTCAGGGATGACACCAAAATGGAGGCCACATTATTATGCACCCAGATTAGATAAACCCTATCTTGGAACAAGTTCAACTGAATGACAAATAGACTCAAATCTAAGCATATCTGTCTAATATTGAAATGATTGTCCAGAGGTTGTTTTTTTTTAAATAGTGAACTTTTTTGGACCCAATCCTTCATTTAGACATTGAGTGGAATGGTAGACTGCACTCCAAAACAATAACAAAGCATACAGGCCGAGGGCAAAGTTTGAAAATTGATGGTGGTTATTCTTGATTTGATGGTAGATATAGAAATGCATTTTGTCTATGCTTGTATATATAAATTATAGATAAGCAAAGGTACGATTTCCCCATGGCTATTGCTGTTCTTTGAATTCTGGTTTTCTGCTACTCAATAGTGTGACAGATTGCTTGCAACTATGATGGAAAAAGTTTCTCTGCAGACATGGATGAGTGTTTATTCATTTATGTAGTTTCTAACCTATTAACCAATAACCAAGGCTGCTTACAGGTATAGAGAGTTGCTCACCTATGACTTAACATTTTTAAAAAAACTATAAATAAAGAAGGTAGAGCTTTTTTGTTCCCAGCACTGTGCTTTTAATCCAAACCTTTCCCCCTGCATCTTTAAAAAAAAACTAAAGAAAAAGATGTTCGGGATATGATCTTTCCTACTGCATTTGGTATGGCTTCGTTTGCCAAGTTAGAAAAAGAGTGGTTGGCAACCACAAGTGGGAAGGAGCCTTAATGTTCTGGGGCTTAAATTTAGCACGAGCTGGACTCATCTTGAAAGATTGTTCTGTCTTATAATAGAACAATAGTCTTTCCAGAACATCTTTGCTTTCTGGAACACAAACAAGGTCTTTCATTCCAACAGAGGAATCGCATGCTGTTTGGGCAGAGATGCTGCTTGTGTGTGAAAGGAATCAAAGGAAGTTTGGAAAGGATTAGTGATTCAGATTTGAGTAAGTTTACCTACTGAAAATTTTCTAGATCGATGGATGGATGGATGGATGGATAGATAGATAGATAGATAGATAGATAGATAGATAGATAGAGGGATAGAGGGATAGAGGGATAGGGATTTGTTATATAATTGGAGGAGGACAAATATAACCGCTCTTTTCAAAAAAAGAAAAGAGGGGATCCCAAAACCTACAGACAAGCCAATCTGACATCAATATTTGGGAAACTGTCCAGCTACTCTGGAAATTGAGCACATATATATTTAGATAAAGAACTGAAAGTTCAAAATCCAAACTCAGTAGTAGAAATACCATCAAGGCAATTAACACCTGGTCTATTCCAGTCATTGGATGCACAGCTGAAATAAGAGAACTGGTTTCAAGTAGAACTAACATCTGCTTGAAGACCAGAAAAATAACGACAATGAATCATGTCGTCAGTTCACTCACTGAGAAACTCAAGGAGCATAGGTAGGCATGAGATGTTGCAAATACACCAGATAGTTCAAGAAGAAAAAAGAACATTAAAAGAAGGACAGCTAAAAAGATGCACTGAAGCTAGTATACCATCAAGGCTTACTGAGTACTCAAGAGAATAAATTGGCCTACAAGAAAGGCTAAATGAACAATAAAAAAGGGATATAGCAGAGCAAGGCACCTACAAAAATAAGGCAAAGTATTAGAATAATACTCTAATGCACTGGTACATTAGAATATTTGCAAGAAATACTATTTGCCTGCAAGAAAGAACTGGTGGCATCAGAAAATAGACAAAATAATAGACAAGAAAATTAAGAAGCTAAAGTGGTCTGAGACTTTAGAATTCAAACGGACAGATATCTGCCACATAATAGACCGGACTTAACTACTGTCAATAAGAAAGACAAAAAAGTTTGGATAGTGTATGTTGCAATACCTGGAGACAGCAGAAAATCTCAAAATGCAAAGACCAACTATGCATAAGAAAGCAAAAATAATAGGTGTTTTGGATACCCAAAACATCTGGAGCACCATTTGAACACCATGGGCATTGATAAAATTACCACCAGTCAATTGCAAAAGGTAACTTTGCTTAGAACTGCTTACATCCTTGTGACAATATCTCCAATACCACCAAACAACAATGTTTGCTTATCCCAGATCATTGAGAAGTACTCTCTCGCTTGTCAGAAATGGCAAATCCAGTCTGAACATCTGGCTGACTATGCAACCAATCATAAAACAGTAGAACACAAACAGATTGATATGAAACTACCTTGAAAATAATATGATAATTATAGATGTGAACATGATTTTTTAAAACTAAATTCAGCTGGATTAACATTTTCTCATTTTTTAATTTGAACAACTTATTTAATAGATTGTAGGAATGCTGGAGACATAATATATCTTGATTGCCGTAAAGCATTCAACAAAGTGCTTCACTGTATTCTGATTAGTGTCTCATTAAATGTGATCTAGATAGCTTGACAAGTACTTGGATGCATAGCAATCATAACAATTGTATTCAAACAATGTTTTTCAATGATTCCTCATTAAACTGGAGTTCAGTATTTAGTAAAGTAAATAGATTCAGTTTCTTTATTTTTAATTATACACATTATACAAAATTGGATAGGACAGCAAACAGCCAAGAAGACAGAAATGATCATCCAAATAATGTTAAAAAATAAGGAAGTAACCCAAAAATCAGTAGTTTTTTGGGGACTCTAAACGCAAGAAGACGGAAATATATATTTTTTGGAAATAAATAAAAATAAATAAATGCAAGAAGAAGGAAATATATTTTAACAGACTGTAAAAATTCTGTCTTTACAATGAAGTAAAGCTAGTATTTCTGGGTATACTTTTTATCTGGACTAAGTCACAACACTGACAATAACTGAAATAATAACATAACAAAATAACAGAGTTTGGAAGGGACCTTGGAGGTCTTCTAGTCCAACCTTCTGCTCAAGCAGGAAACCTCTATCATTTCAGACAAATGGTTGTAATGTTGATTAAATGTTGAATCAACATGTTGTTTCAGAGCACAGTTTGTACATTTAGTTCTTTGGTTACAAAGTTCAAATGCAGAAAATTTACTATGGCAGATTAAGAATGAGAGAACAGAGATGGTCTGTCATGCTGTACTTTTTTATATAAGCCTGAAAAGAAAAAAGGGGGCATCAACGAAAATCTCAGCAAGACTTGCAAATCCAAGATCTTGATGAAGTGAGAATGTTTCATCCATATATAAAGGGAGACTGGAAACCATACTAAGACTCAAGTATAAATGATCTTGAATAATCAGAAGCTATCTGTTGAATGACCTTAAGAAAGAAACTCTCTTTCAGATAAGCAGTTTCCCATAATTGCTTATAACATATATTAAACCAGTAGTAATTTAAACATATGTCATTTCCAATTTCCTTCTGCAAACTGTTTTAGTTTATGTTCAAATTGGTAGCAAAGCTCTCTTTCTCTTCCTCTCTCCCCCCTCTTTCTTACAGATGCTTATATAATGCATTTAAATCCCCTGAACCCATTTTAACTTTAAAAAAATGTTTATCTTTCATCTACAAAATAGCTGCATTTGTGTAAGAGTTTGTAATCTTCGTATGAGCAACATTTGTCATAATGAAAATTTGGACAGGGGTTTATGAATTACTGAATGTCAGTAAATCAGAAATTGAAAAGTTACCAAGAATTTAAGTAGGAAAATATTAAAGCTACCACCGTGCCAAGTTCAATTCCCAATTTCTTTTATTTAAAATAATAGTAATTAAACATCTTGGCAGCACAAATTCAAAAATAATTGGAAAGGTTCATTTGTTTCCACTGCTGACAGTATTCGATTTTAAAATGATGTAAGATGACACATACACACACCTAAAAAGTCCAAAATTGTGCTTCTGAAATAGGGAAAAGCAGTTTTGGTTTACTTTATTGGAATTCTGGGCTACTAGCAACCAAGCGTATATAAAACTTGGACTAGAACAGAGGAAAAACTTAATTTAAAAAATAAAGACTGTTTCATGGCTTAATTTTCAAAGCAGCCAATAGTTTTGTTTTTCTTGAGACAAGATCTGAACCTGGAATAGTGCTGTGCAAAAAATAATCTCCTGTTTTTTTTCCAATTCTCATTCAATGCACAGAAGAGAATTTGTTTGCAATATCTCTTTCAAAGGAGAAAAGAAGTATTTTTCAGAGGAGGAAGATGATGCAGTTACATATTTAATTGTGAACTAATCAATGAATGTCATGAGGCTTGTACCAATCGTACCAATTATATCCTGCATTATAATACTTATATTTTGTTTACTATCTTGGATAACTGTTTTTGTGGATGTACTGCGTAAGGCATCCTAAAAATGTCAAAATGAAAAGTTAAATTTGGAAAACCAAATTCTAGTAAATTCATTTTAAAATATGTTGTTGACACTATGCAGGCTCCAGAAAAAATAGTCCAAAGCACTAATAAGATAGAACATTATAGAAATCATTAAATACATATGCGACTCTTAATGTCCAATATCAAAAATACATTCCAAAAAGATGTGTACCAGCAACCAATGGAATCTGTTCTGATTAGTTACCTTAATTCAAATACATCTGCTTTTCCTTTTGTCTGTGAATCTTCAAGGAGGATAAGTTGCACCATTCACAAGCTGCCTTCCGTAAGATACAGGAATAAAGGCAATTACAAAAAGCAGGAACATCACTTCAAAAGGAACTCATCCCAAAATTTTATTACAAGTGGAGGTTGGATGGATTACTCCAGCAATAAGGAAGCCCCAAGGATTCCAACAGCTTGAAGAAGAGGAATCTAACTGTTGCCAACAGTTCCTGCAGGCACCTTGCATGAGAAGGTATGAGAAGATCAGAGGCATTCCAAACATTGTCATGTCTCAATGACAATGAGCAGAGAGATCTATTGAGTCTACTATACCAGAAGGTCCACAAAATCTTAAAAGATAGGTTTAAGTTTTTCTCATCCCTATCAAAATAACTTATTTTCTTGTCAAATTTAGAAGGTCACCCAACCTCACCAAGATTCAGTGAAAAGACTACCAACTGCTGTACTCAAGAAAAGGCAACATCCTTCCTGAAGGAATATTTTGAGGATATTTTATTAAAGAAAAGAAAGGAAAGCTTGATAAAATAGAGGTGGTGTGTTACACATTTACGAGGAAAGATATGAACCTCACAAATCCTGGCAGTTCCCTGTAAAGGGAGGCTTAATAATATGTGAAAAATTACCCTGGGGGACAGGAGGAAGAGCTGCAAACTAGACAATTGTCATGTAAAAGATATTTCAGCCCACAGTATTCTGAAATACTTCCTTCCTGAGTGGTAGGAAGTGGGAAGGAAGTGGGAAATATCGTAGAAGGGATCTCCTCTAGTTTTCTGACAAATAAAAGTGAAGAATGAATACTTTTAGACTTTCAAGATTCTGTTAAGTCTAGTGGTTAAGGCACCAGGCTAGTAAGTGGAAGTTCTAGCCCCATCTAAGGCATGAAAACAGGCTGGGTGACTTGGGCCAATCACCCAACAGATGTGAGTTTTAATTCTGCTTTAGGCATGAAAGCCTTTTAGGTGACTTTGGACCAATTACCCAGGAGAGAGTGAGTTTTCGTTCCACTTTAGACATGAAACTGGCTGGGCCAGTCCTCACCTCACAAGGTTGTTGTGGGGAAAATAGGAGGAGGAAGGTGTGTTGGATATGTTTGCCACCTTGAGTTATTTGTAAAAGTAATCAAGGTGGCTTCAAATAAATAAATAAAAATTATATTATTGTAACCTTATAGCAATAGCACTTAGACTTATATACCACTTTATAGTGCTTCACAGCCCTCTTTAAGTGCTTTACAGAGTCAGCCTCTTGCCCCCAACAATTTGGGTCCTCATTTTACCCACCTTGGAAGGATGGAAGGCTGAGTCAACCTTGAGCCTGGTAAGACCCAAACTGCCAAACTGCTGGCAGCCGGTGATCAGCCGGTGATCAGCAGAAGCAGCCTGCAGTGCTGCACTCTAACCACTGCACCACCATGGCTCTTATAATAAAGGTATGGTTTGGGTATGCTTCTTGGTTTGATAACCTGGGAAAGGTGACAGAAAGTAAGCAAATAGCACTCCATTCAACTTTCTTTGCCTGATGCTGCCACTCCCCATTTTCAATCACTGACTATTGGGATTCTGAATCTGATGAAAAAATAAATAAAATTTTCAAGTTGCAACCACATTCAACCCAAAATGTTTTCTGCAAATGTGAGAAAATTGAGGTGCATTGACGTTTGATAAAATGTTTTTCAAATCAAAAGAAATCTGAAGACACTTTCTCCAGAACCTCTTAGTTCCCTAGATTTTAATTTCTGAGATCAACTGCAACTGCTTTTAATAGTTGAATAGTTTTATAATACCCCTATGCAATTGTTTGCTTGAAAGATGTGTAGATTAAAATCGGTCCCTGGCTCCAATATTCCTGCATACCTGACTGCTTTAGAGGCCTTCCTGAGTTTTAATAGCAAGATCTGAAGAAGGAGAATGTTAAGCATAACCAGCTGAACCTATTTACCAAGTTCCTTAAGAAACCCAGATTTATCAGTGTGCTTGTTCTTGGGTGGCGTACAGCATCCACCCAATGTGCTTACAAACCACTCTCTGAATTTCCCAAACTTTTGAAGAAATGCTGGGTTATTTTCTAAAAGGAGCATTATTATTGTTATTATTTGATGAACAACAATTTTCTGTCATTTTCTTTCAATGGGGAGAAGGGAGTTTCAGGATCCTTGTGAGCAGAGTGAGATCTTCAGTGGATTTTGAGTTCTGAGGGTCCCATTTTTCATGGAACAAGCCCAGAAGTTGGTGTTGTCTCTGGCTTCCAACAGTGCCATTTGATCCCTGTGGAAAACCTCAGAAAAACAACTCCTTCCATGAGGCTTTTACATTTTGGGAAGTGTGGGCGATTAGGGAGGATCCAGAGAACATGGAAAGATACATAAAAGAGCAAAAAGGCCCATCAGGAATAGCTCCCCTCTCCACCTCCAAGCAATGTAATAAGTTTTTTTTTAACCACCAAGAGAACTTGGAAGTCTCAAGCACTCTGAAAATAAAATATAAAAAGCCTTTTTTTACACACAGGAGCTTTTGAAAAATTACAAGCAAATGTTGGAAAAGCCTTACTCAGAATGGCTACCATTCTGTTGAAGCTTCTGTGGAATACATGCTTCTAAGAGACCACTGATTTCTTTCATAGATTCTCCTATAGACTGTCTATCCCTAAAATGGATTGCATGGTAAAAATTTCCAAATTGTTCAACTACACTGTTAGATGGATTGCAAGCCAGATAGTCCCAAAATATCCAACTCCACTGAAGAAACCAGTATAGAAAAATCTCAGTTCCTTCTTTCCATCTTCCTTCATCCTCCAATCACTAGGCTCTGTAATATTCCTCCTGATTTTTTTTTTTCTGACTTCCGAGGCCCTCTCAAAAACAGCTCCAAATACCACTGAGGCAGCTGCAACTGATCATCACTTTTATAACTTATTTGCTTTGTTGTTCCTGTTATTTTAATTTCTTCCATTGTTCTTTGGCAGGATTGGCACCAGGCCCACAGATCTATCTGCCAAAATGTAAATTTCCCTCTTCCTTTTGCTTAACCATCACACAAGAAATAACTAAGGGAAAGATGAATTTAGGGTAACTGAAATATAAAAACAGTCACCCTGAGGTACCTAGTTTTTTTTCCCCAGTGCTATTAACACAGGCCAGGTTTATAACATAATCCCTTTGACAAAAAGTGTATCTTATCCATGTTTATCTTATCCATCTTGTCCATGATAACCAATTGTATTTAATCACAACTCTTAGACGCAGATGACACCTTCATTGGATGAATGGATGGGTGGGTGGGTGGCAGCCAGATAAGTATAGTAGTCCATGATAGCCTATTCTAGTCAAATCACAGAGTCTTAGGTCATATTCTTGTTAACTTCATAGCAGCATCCAACCATCATTGAAGAGCTACAAAACCTGTTCTCATTATTGCTATTTTGACACAAGAATGGTTGGATAAATGATTGGATGAGTCTATTCTGGCTTATGAGAATATGACCTTTCAACTTCCCATTGCAAAGCAGAGCCATAGAGAAGAAGCCACAGTGAATCAGTAATATCTCTAGGTGGGTTTCAGGGCAGAGCATTCCAAGAATTTCAAGATAATTAAAACAAGAGTACTACCTTATCCAGATAAACATTAATAAATTTTATTGTAGTGGACCTCTGTGATCTTAACCAAAACTCTTTCCTGTTATGACACTTTTCATTAGAAATGCCACCAGTTGAATTTAAGTCCTTGAACAAGTGAACCAGTAAGCTTTAGTAGTAATCTTGTTCCAGTTGAAGTCCACACAGCACTGTAATCTTCTAAAGATTTACAATAATCATTTTTATCAACACCATAAGTTTAATATCTAGGAGCTGTCAAATATTAAAAGCAACCTTTCTTGCATTATAAAACATTTCCACCTGTATTTCTCAGGGCAGCTCTGCTGAGCTTTCCTTACAAAAGATATTCTATCTTCTACAGATTACCCTTTTCTCAGCTAGTAGGGCTATTTTTTTTAATGTAGGATAGGATCACAAAATAACTTTTTTCAAGAATCTTTCTTCAAGCTGACATTATAGTAGAGCAGTTCAAGGCTTCAGAAACAATTTTTTAAAAGTGATTTGATTGATATGGGAGTATCAAGCAACACCTGCCTACAAGCCTTGAAAGCATCTGTGTCTCTCCTGAGGATCACATATAAATCACTTTTTTCAGTGCCATTGTAACTTTGAATGGTCACTAAATGAACTGTTGTAACTGTAATAATATTGGCATATCATACAATGGCAATATTGAGAGGTTATTTTTGTGTTGTTTCAAAGAGCAATAGCGATTTAAATAGAAATATTATCTCCAGATTTCTTCACTATTTGATCCTATGTGTAAATCTGCGATTTGTTAATCGTGCATTTGTAAATCGTGCATTTGTTAATCATCCCAAATCTCCTATTGTTTCATGGCTGAAGAGGTTTTTAAAATGTAATTCAATTTTCAACAAGATCTTTTTTAAAGGTAAAGAAAGGCATGTGTTGGCTTTTAAATAATATTAAAAACAACAGACAGTTTATTCCCTATTTGAGTTAAAGTTTCTTCACCGAGGAGCAGACTCTGATTAATGCTAAATGACAGGAGGTGAGACAGATCCCTTCACATGATATTAAAGAATTGATATAAATATAGGAAAGCAAGTAACACTTAAAAGCATAATGCATAAATTCTGCCCTTGATAATTACCACCCAGCTATCAGACTTAGGTCTTAAAAGTTTTATGTTAAAAATAACAGGCCTCAAAACTAACTCTGTGAAATGAAATAATTAGCACTTGTCAGCAGATAAGAAACTGAGGCACAAAAGCATTAAGCACCCTCACATTAAGGGCTTTAGAATATCTCTCTTATCCTAAGAAGGTGCTCACCTGCTCAGAGACCATATAAGATGTTCAACTGTTGCCACCTCAATTCTATAGCTGCTCTTGGATGCTCTTGAGGATGTTGGCCAGTTGACAACATGGCAGCTATGATGAACCTGGCCAGCTTCAAAGCATCCATATACTAGAAAACCCAAACAGAGGGATTGTTCCCTTCCATACTTCCTCTTCAGGTTTCAAGAAGGCCTTCAACCTCCACATCTTACCTTTCACTTTTTTTCTAGGCAGGTAGGGAATTTTTCAACCAAGGCAACCGATCGCAGCTTCCTGTTGTTTTTCATTTCTAAGAATGCTCAGGGATCTCGAAAAGCTTAGAATTATTCTTCTAGATCAATATGAGGTTTTGTAGCATGGCAGTCTCTAATCCTCTCTTATAATATCAAGAAAATTAAATCAAAAGAAAACCAGACTGTGTCATGAGGGGAGGGGAAGGTGTCTGTGGATTATTTTAAAGAGATTTGCACTTTAAATATAATCACTGAGCAAGAAGTGCCAGGAGTGAAAAGATGCATTTTTATTGGTATTGATATTCTTGTTAAAAATTTAGATAGATGATAGGCAGATAGACAGACAAACCAAAAAATTAGACTCTGGGTGGCATATAACCATAGAAACAAATCACAATGTTCCAACAAAAACATTGTCACTAATGACCCAAAGGGTTTTTTTTTTTCAGAAAGCAACTGGACTTTGTTTTTCCAAAAATGAAATCCAGTTGCCTTTTGAAAAAGAACATTTGGGACAACCCTGACTTGAATGACTGAGAATCTCTATAGAATTAAGTCACTTATAAAAATAAATAAATAAATCACACTGACAAGTCATAACCACACCTGCTTAAAGTTAAAGCACAATCCAGCTGAATTGGTCCCCATCAACGTTCCCTTCCTCTCATATGTAATGCATGCATACTTATCTGTAGATTTATGAGTAGAATTTGCTCCCAAGAAGCACATTCTAAATTTGCCATCTTACCAGAGGTGGTATTCAGCAGGTTCTGACCAGTTCAGGAGAACTGATAGCAGAAACTTTGAGTAGTTTGGAGAACCGGTAGTGGAAATTTTGAGTAGTTCAGAATGCCACCTCTGGCTGGTCCCATCCCCATCTATTCTCTGGGTCTTCTTTTGTTGTCCTGTACAGGAGAACGGAGCTGGAAAGCAAGTTAGTGGGGTGGGGAGGGAATGGGGATTTTGCAGTATCCTTCCCCTGCCACGCCCACCAAGCCACACCCACAGAACAGGAAGTAAAAAAATTTGAATCCCACTATTCCATCTTACCCTTATATTTATTCATATCTGCAAACACTAGAACACACAAATGCTTTGTTTTGACTGGAAGGTATCTTCTATTTTCTTTTCCTTTCTTCCTTTTTAATTTAGAAGATGAAGGAGACATCATCCAAAGGAACAATATCTTCTACAGTTTTTATTAAAAAAAAATAATTTACCTACTATAAAAGCATTTGCAATTTACTCATTTTATAATCTAAACACTGCTTATATAATTTACATGATAAGGTGTGGTGTTGTTGTCCAATGCCCCACTGACATTGTCCTGGCAGTGAGCTGATACAGTACCCAGGTCAAATATGATGCATCAAACACACAGTATTAAAGTTACCCAGTGCTTCAGTAAGCTTATGGAATCTAGAGATTTTACTCCTACCTTCCTTGGATCAACATTTTAAAAAGAGTAATTAATTTGAATGAGAAAGCACCACAGTTGCTAATGGCATCCTGATATAAAGGAGCCAAGTTACATTGCCAGCTAAGTAGTCAAAGTTGTCTCAAGCTTCTTTTATATACATAGATTTGATCCTTCTGATAATTCCTTTGGCTTGAACATGACACTCAATATATTCAGTATTTAAATATATATTCAGCTTTTAAATGCATTATTAAAAACTTATGGGACTCGAGATTACCATGTTGATTAGCTTCTAATACAAATTAGGATAATAAATATGAACGGTGTTGATTTAGTCTCCCCTCACTACAGGAAATTATCAGAAAGGGAGAATCTTGATTGTCCCAGGTTCAGGAAGAAATTGCAATTGGTTATCAGAGAAATTGACAGTTTGCAACCTTGCCATGTGGCAGATTGTTTATATTACAGAATTATCCATAGGTACCATCTGAATAATATCAGAATCTAAGAATACCACTGAATCAGGAACCAGGTTTATCCACTCAGACATTCCGATCCCACAGTAGCTAAAAAGATGCCAGTTCACACATAAGTCATGAATTACAATTCTCTAGCTGTATTTTTAAAAAATCATTTCATTGCACTCATATTCAGTTTTATATTGTGTGCTCTTTTTGAAACCTGGAAGCTTCAAAATAAATTGTTTTATAATTTTATGTAAAATCTAAAATGTTGTTTATATGCATTAAAATTTTATACACACACATAATACATGTCTAGCAATGAGGGGAGAGTCCCCAAATTTAGCTTACAATTCAAAAAGAATGGGTTGCTGAAATTTGATGCCAAATTCCCATTAATTCCAACTCAAAAACACAGCCTTTACAAACAGGATATTTTACATCTAAATAGCAGCCAAGAAGTGACCCCAAGAGAGAGAGCGGGGAGGGAGGGAGGAAGAGACAGAGAGACAGAGACTGAATGAAAGAGAGAAAAATAATCTCCACCCAATTATGAGCATCTTTGCAAGGTCTCCTGGCTTCTAATAGCCCCAAATGTATTTGGGCACTAAAGATAAAAAGTTCACTTACTCCTATTCTCCGCTACAAAACCTCCAATTGCTCAACAAGTCTTCTCTTTAGCATCTGGGCTACACCACCAGGAATGGAATCATTAAAATATAAGATGACTAATTGCTCTACAACCAGCTGTGAACCATTCAAAAACAGAATTGAACCACATTTGTAACATGCATACAACTTTCAGCTGCTTTAAGTCTCTGTCTCAAGCTAGATTCTGTCTAACATCATGAGATTGCTTCACTTTCTTCATTGAAGAACGTAAACGTGTGATCAATTTAAGCAAAACTGACATCAAAATCTGTCCAGTTTTTGAAGCTTTGTGTATACAATCTTTGAAGCCAGCATGGCTATCTTTTCCTCTGAAGTCCCATGGAAGGGGAAATTGTTGACCTAAGCACATGGGTATTCTCTTTGTTAATTCATTCATTCCACATGATGTTCTTCCATGACTGCACACCAACTAAACATAGATGGACAATGATAAGACAGAAAGCATGATATCACATTAAGATGTTCTTACTTCCTGAGGTCTGTGGTGGGATCCAGAATACATTTAGTGTAGTTTATGTTCATTAACCCTTTATATTGTTTCTTATTAATGTGTCATGTGCACTTGATAAATTTAAGGAGAGGCACCATTTTCTAAATGGTGCAAGAATCCACCATTCTGCCCATATTCTTTACCATGAGCAAGCTGACTGAGTCTAAAGGGACTTTCTGCATTGAAGCCATCCATCCATCCAGATGTTATGCAGAGTTCCTCAAAAGCCAATGATAATTTTTTACTGATGTATCCTTCCAATGGATACTACTAAACCCCACTATAGATTATCCTTATCAATAGTGCAGAGGAAAGTACCCTGGTGGCAACCTAATATTTTGGAGTACTGTCAGCTCCAGACAGCATAGATATTATGGGAGATGGAATCCAAAATAGCAGGGAAATATCAGGCTGTCTACTCCTGAAATAGTGAAAAATCAGGCTGATCAATTGTAATTATGTAAATGAAAAATACACCTCATTGCAGGTTCGAGTGTAAGCAACTATATCTCCCAGGCAACAAGCAAACAATTTTTGAACTATATATTCTTTAGAATTTAAACTGAAGGAGAAAACATTTTAAAAGATAAAAAGTTTCCAGGATTCTAGTACTGAAAATGGAGAGAGAGAGAAAAAAAATTCACGAAAGAATGAATCCATATCAAGCTCTGCATTTCACCCAGTTGTTCTGCATCTAGATCAGCTGTGGATGTAGGAGAAAAAGAAAAAGGATACAGTCTTTCACTGTAAATCAGAATATAAAGTTCCAAAAGGACAATCCTAATTTGAAATTTATTTTAAAGTTCAGTGTAGCCTAGTCATGAACAGCAGATTCGATTCACAAAGTCTAAGCTAGCAGATATTGATGAAAAATAACATGCTAAAAAGAATACAAGGCAGTTTTATATAGATGTTTTGGGGTTTTCTGTTTTAAACCATTTTAGGATGAAAGAAATCTATGTGATTAGATTTCAAATCTCAGGGTTAGTTTATATCTCAAAAATATAATTTGAAAAATAAGAGAGTCTTCATTCCCATATCATATCATATATTTCCATGGAACCTTATTATCGCATATCTAAAATTTAAAGGATGTGCTTATGGTTGATTGACAGATGGGTAGACAGACATCTAATGAGCTGTCCTACACTATAACATCAATTTCATTCTTGTTTCTACAAGAGTTCTTGACTTATGACTGGTGGTTTAATAACTGTTGGAAGTTATGTCAGTCCTTCCAAAAGCTACACACACAAGAAAAGGGAGAAATGTTAATAAATTTTCCTTTCTCTGAATTGCAGTCTCTTGATCTGCATTGTATGTTTTTTTATGTAGTAAGCTAAGAAATAATCCATAAATTGGAGTTTGACCTCAAGCAATTTTGAGCCGTATGTGCTTCATACAATCTGCCTACATACTTCCTTCCAAAGTTCTTTAATTCTCAATGTACTATGTTTCATACAAGCCTGATAGACATACATGCACTCCTGACTAACATCTATAAATGACAGAGGCGTCCACCAAGAGATCTGATGCTATCTTTTTATTTCCATGTTATCTTCTCCTGTTTTAGTAGAATCACCTTGGGTTCCAGAACAGGATATCTCCATAATAGACAGTATTTACTTCAAAACTAAATATCTTTTCTCCTGCAAATGCAAAATGATGGTTCCACCACCAATGGCGAACTTCTGCCAACTCTATGCCACTTCAACACTGATAGCCCATTAGGACAAAATTGTAACTGTGCACATAATGGGGGGAAAAAAATCTGGATGGGAATGTATGAGATGGAAACCACTCCAATTAAACAGTGCCTGTCACACTTTTTATGTAATTGTTGGATCTTCTCATTCTAAAATAAAAGACAAAAATCAAAGGCCACGAGACAGATGGAAGAACAGGGAGGTATTAGTCACTAAAAGGATTAGATGTCCCTGATTTAAATCTCACATCAACCGTGCACGAGCTAAATCAGTTTTAGGAACTTATATGCAAAGTGGTTCAAAGATTTGGAATACTCTATGCAGTGTAAAGATCAGAGCAGCTGAGAAGATTTTGGAAGAGCAGACAGTCAAAATCAGCTCAGTTTTCAATGATGTAGCTGCAGTTTGGCAAACTAGCTGCCCTTATGCCAAAAGCAGTTGGGCTTTGTCAGACTAAGACTTGAAGCAGATGACTTGCGGGCAAGAATTCAAGGACATCCCTCTTGATGAGATGTTTTCCTTTTAATTGAAAATACTAGGAAAGTTCTTCATTATGCAGAAAAACAATGCAAATGATAAGAGTCAAATTATACGTATTCCAGAACCAAGGTTCAAATCAAGGCCTTTATAGATTGAAAACTGCTCCAGTTAAAGTTCTGGAAGGCTAAACTGCTTTTAGGAATTTTATTTCTGACCTGCCCACATTGGTTCTCTTAACTATTAGGATTGCAAAGTTAGTTTTGACTTCTAAATATTTAACTTAGTGTTCCAAAGGTGCTTTTCAAAAGGCAGTCAGACTTTATTTTTCTTTGAAAACATTTCACTTATGCAAGAAGCTTCTTCAATTCTGACTAGAGTCAGAGTCAGAACTGAAGAAGCTTCTTGGATGAGAAGCGAAACGTCTTCAAAGGAAAATAAGAAAATCCAGCTGCCTCTTGAAAAAGCACCTTTGGGGCAACCATGACCTGGATGACTGGGAATCTCCATGGACACTTAACTCATTGCTCTGCAGAAAATAACTTCTGGTTTAATATCATTCCCACTCAATCTGTTAAATAAGAAATTGATAGGGAAGGGAGGTCCCAAAAAGTAAGACGGGGGTGAATAGAGAATTTGTAATTATTGGGATTCATGGTAATCCCACAGATTTCCACCTGTGAAGCAATCAAGGGGCACCTGTACTTCTACCAACCCTGCAAAGTTCTCCAGATCAGGAAATAGATTCTACCAGGAGATTAGGAGTGCACTTTATGGAGAAAGGCTAAAGTATAAGACTCTTCCGAGACAAACCGAATTCTCCTTCTCCCCTCCTCTTCCTCCCTGGAGTCAGAGGGGAGTCAGCTCTCAGCATTTTTATGCACCTGTTGTGGTCTTTAATGGTTTTCTAGATGGTTACTCCAAAGTCACCTCCATGGCTCCCAACAGCCCTCTCTCTGAAGGCCAATCGCATCCCAAGCAAATCTCAAGAGAAGATTTAATGGGGGAACTTCTCCACAAACAGTTTTGGGGAGACAAATCTTCAGATCAAAAGAGTACCAGAGAATGCGCTGAATGATGGAGAAAGGTAACCAAATGCCGTAACAGTTACATCTTTCATCATCTCCTAACAATAAGATCAGCTTTTAAAGAGTCTAATGCAGTTCTAAAACATTACAGAGAATGAGGCAGAACAACAGATAACCTCTGAAGGAGAAATTTTTGGCTTTGTGTGTTTTACAAAACTGAAAGATGAATGCTAGCACAGTGTTACATTCAATCTCAAAGCCTGTAAAGCAACAGAGCATGTCAAATCCATCCGATACAAACTGATTTTACACCAGAATGGTCCTTGTTAAGCATAGGAGTGGTGCAGTGGCCTACAGGTGGAGCTCTTGCCTCACAATCAGGAGGCTGTGAGTTCGATCCTCAGGTATCTCTCTCTCTCTCACACTCAATATATCTACTGAACAAAACTCCACATTGGCAACAGGAAGGGCATCCGGCCATTAAAATACTCTGCTAGCTCCATTTAGTTGCCCAAACATCACTCTGCAAGGGATTATAGGGTCATTAAATGAATATAATGGTCCTTGTTGAGCACAAATAGCAAAGTTGATTTCACCATTGCATTAATACCATGAATAAAATCATTAACAACAGTAAACTGAAAAGGATCTCAAAGGTCATCCCTCCCAATAACTCTGATTTATAAACTCTCCCAGGCAGGTATGTATCAAACCCCTTGCTTCAAAATATATCAAATTCATCCAGTAGACACTTGATGAGGTAGGATGAAGAAATTCAGTCTCTTGTGAGACATTTCTCATGAAGGGATTCCAGAACTGTAAGTATTCTTTGACTCCCAGCATTTCCGATCATCTAAAATGGCACTTTATTAATCACCTGATTTGACTAATTTAGCAATCCAACTTTTCCTGAATTGCATGTGAATGAAAATCATTTTGAGGCCATCACTTTGAGTTTAAACAATGTACATGTATCAGGCCTGATATAATACTGGAAGAAGTCTAGACTTCGTGAGAGAGAGAAGTGGGGGGAAAGCATGTGGGTTTTTTTTAAAGTGCTTTCCACAATTCACTTTTTTCAAGTGACTTGGTATTATAAAATATGATGTCTTTGTACAAATTCACTGGCCAATTATTCAGGAGTCCCATCTTAGTCACTAATTAATTGATTAATTAAAGTTTTAATTAATTTATCTCAGTGATTAATTGATTAAATGTGGCAGTTGACTCAGTCAAGTGTTCTTCCGTAAGAATTCTCCAAGCTTTACCCTCACTTAGAAATGTTCTGGAAGGGAAGCACAGAGCTGAAAATTAAATGGAAGGAGGGAATACGTTAATTACAAAGAGAGCAGAAACTGTACATTGTTCATCATCACAGATCTGGAACAATTTAAAAGGCCAGAAGTCTAGTTCTTTAATTTCCAGGAGAATTCTTTAGAAGTTTAACTTTCCTAATTAGGGTTATTACCCACAAGACATAGACAGAAAAACAGTGAAAAGTCTAAATCTGCCTGCAGTTCTGATCATGCCATATAGTAACAAACAGGTTAGCCAAACCACAATACCAGAAAAAAAAAAATCTGCATTTTTCTGCTGCTCTCAAGAATGCCTAGCTTGAGCTTTCTAATTTTTGCCAATATATTACTGCCTGCAGCACTGCTCAACTTTTCACAAGTTTCTTAGGCTGAGATTTATCTCTTTTCGTCTACTGTCATGTTCAAGAAATCATTCTTGATTCAACAGCTCAATTAGCTTTTCTGTTTTAAAGCAGAAGTGCCAATTCCTGTTAGAAATATGCAAATCCCAGCAGATCCAATCTGCACTGCTCTCCAGACCCAGGTTAAAAAAATGAGCCCCTTCTGAAGTCAGAGCCAATAACTGGTTTTCTTTTTTTTTTGTCCCTGAAAATAAAACACTGAATCCGACACCGGGATTCTCAACTCCCAGAGCTTATTAGAAAAATGCTAACACCAAAAGCAACACAGGTAGTCCTCGACTTACGACCACAACTGAGCACAAACTTTCTATTGCTAAGAGAGGTATTTGTTGAATGAACGTTGCCCCATTTTATGACCTTTCTTGCCATAGTTTTTAAGTGAATCACTGCAATTCTTACATTAGTAAAATGGTTGTTAAGTGAATCTGGCTTCCCCATTGACTTTGCTTGCCAAAAAGTTGTGAAAGGTGATCAAACACTGAGACACTGCAGTCGTTATAAATATGAGTCAGTTGCCAAGTGTCTGAATGTAAATCACGTGACCATGGGGATGCTGCAACAGTCATAAGTATGAAAAACACTCATAATTCACTCTTTTGAGTGCTGCTGTACCTTTGAACAGTCACTAAATAAACTGTCAAGGACTACCTGAACAATTGAGGAAGGTAATTGTAAAATAAGGTAATGCCACCAATATTTACAAACCGTCAAGTAAGTTGAATGGAATTCTAGTTATATATCACCACAATTCCAACCAGGTTAGCTCTGAACCTGTTCCTGGGTGAATCCATCAGATTCCTTGAAATAGCAGCAACAGGTTTGTTTGTTTGCTTGTTTGTTTGTTTGTTAAAATGATATGCTGCCCAACTTACTTTGAGAGTGACTTTGTACTGCTTCAAAGAAGGAAGAAGGGGGAAGAAAGAGGAGGAGGAAGGAGAAGGAAGGAGAGAGGAAGGAGGGGGGAAGAAGGAGGAAGGCAGAAGGAAGGAGGAAGAAGGAGGGAAGAAGGAGGGGGAAGAAGGAAGGAGGGAGGAGGAGGAAGGAGGAGGAGGGAGGAAGAACGAGGGAGCAGAAGGAGAACATGAGAAGAGGTGATGCTAAGTCCCACACCTAACTTGTAATGCTAGTCACCTAACTTGATTCTTCATGTAATGCTGAGGGCAAATGAAGTTTCAAGCAGACTCAGGGAAGAAGTGGTCAACATGTGTCCCAAAAGCAAAAACGACTCTTCCCTTAATTTGTGCAGCCTTTAAACTAATTTTAATTGAATGAATCATTTAGACCTCTCACCAGAGGTAACTCTTTTTTCCATGTCTCAAAGGTGCTTTTTTTCAAAAGACAACATGACCATTTTTTCCTTGAGGAAGAAAAGAAGAACATATTTCGCTTCTCATCCAAAAAGCTTCATCCGCTTCATATTGATGAAGCTTCTGGATGAGAAATGAAATATCTTTGTCTTCTCCTTCCTTAAGGAAAAAAAAAAAAAAGCAGTCCAGAGATAAAGCACCTTTGAGACAGCTATGTCCTGGATGACTGAGAATCTCCATAGAGAGATATTTTCCATGGTGATTCGATCAAAAGAGCAGGAGCGTAGCTGGGAAGGGGGAAGAAACTTGGAAAGATTAGGGAGAAAAGGATACTGTCACTCAGTGCTACCGTTTCCTTAATAGTTTTGATTCCATTTGATATTTTATAGATTTTTGATTAGAAATTATTTTATAGAGGTGACAATTTTAGAGGAATTCCTACTCATGGACAGAAGATGGTGTTCTTACCCAAGTGGGAAGAAGGTTGAAAGATATGTGTAAATATCTTTCGCTGTACTCTGTACACTTGTTTGAAATGGTATAGGATCTCCTGCTTAAGCAGGGAGCTGGACTAGAAGACCTTCAAGGTCTCTTCCAGATCTATTCTGATCCTCTCTCCAGATATCTGTTTCCATTGGATCCCAAGGGAAAGTTATCATCCCACTGAATTTCTTCTGCAGCATCTCCTCAGGAGAAAAAATTCGCCTTGCTTTATTTTAAGTGAAATGTCTATTTTAAAATGTCATTTGTTCACATCAACCAGCTTGCTTCTGCCTCTTCTACCAGCTTAGATGCCTCCAACATAAAAACAGCTGCCTTGGAAACAGGCCACACCCAATGCATCACTTTTAGTCGCCTCCCTAAAATTGAAAGTACAGGTAGTCCTCGGAGTATGACCATAATTGAGCCCAGCATTTGTGTTGTTAAGTGAGACATTTGTTAAGTGAGTTTTGCCCCATTTTTACAACCTTTTTGGCTGCAGTTGTGAAGTGAATCACTATGGTTGATAAGTCAATAACCCAATTGTTAAGTGAATCTGCCTTCCCGTCGACTTTGCTTGTCAGAAGGTCTCAAAGGGGGATTACAAAACTTTGGGACCCAGCAATGGTCTTAAGTATGAACCCGTTGCCAAGCATCTGGATTTTGATCTCATGGTCATGGGGATGCTACAAAGGTTGTAACTGTGAAAAATATCCATAAGTCACTTTCTTCAGTGCTGTTTAACTTTGAATGGTCAGTAAATGAATCATTGTAAAGTGAGGACTACCTGTAATTGCTTCCAAGCATGATTCTCACCCAGTTCTTCTTAACAAGATTTATTGAGAAGAAGAGGATGGAGTTACAAGAATTCTAGCAAATGAACAGTATGTTCCACCTTCAAGAATTGACAGCATGTCAATCAGTAAAAGTAAGTTAGGAGAAATATTTTCTGATTTTATTTTTAACAGCCTTCTTGTAATCAGAAGAGGAGGTGGGTCTTTTTTAATGACAGTAGAAAAGGTTGCAGCTAGGTGTATATGTCACTGTCTGAGAACCTTTCTAGTCTGGAAACCCTATTACACAATTTACTAACAGCAATGTACATGACCCCTCCCATTTCTTTTATTTCTTATTTTGTTTCACTGAACACTTTGAAGAAAATATAGAAACAAGTGGGAATACGAAAAAAATGGAAGAATGGAATACAGATCATGAAACAGAGATTTAAAAAATGCCATGGACATTGCAGCTTTCTAAAATATCTAAATATCTAAAATATCTAAAGTAATGAGTTGTGAAATATACTATATATTTTATATCATGTTAAGGGGAAAATGAATTACTAATTCTTAAGTTAAAAACAAATATCAAAAGCCATGGCAATACAGGTCACAAATGGAACTGTAGATTATAAGAAATTTGGTCTCGATTACCTGATTAAAAATCTATTCTTATTTAAGTATCTCATAAAATTCTATAGATAGATTAACCCATATTAGGGGTGCTACATTTTAAAATTGTAACTTAAGAATGGTATCCAGCTGAAGTTGAAATCTGCATAACGTTTGCTTTCAAGATTAGAAGTTAGTCTAGACATTAAAGCGTATTTTTATAGTTTGTTATTGTTTTGTCTTTCTTCCCCTGAATGGTACAATACATTTTTATAGTACAAAACAGTACAATACATATAGTATTTTTGCAACAGATATCAATTCTGCCAATTCAAGGTACAGTATTTTGAAAGGATATACAATGCAATTTAGTGAAGTTTAATAGGAATATCCTCAGTTAAAATGTAAGTTTCTTTCATACAAATTTATTTCCCAGAATTGTTGAGTTTTACAGCATTTCCACCAAAATTGCTCCTATCTGCTCCAATTTCTGCATTCCATTTTCAGCAATTTCTTGAAAATGAATAATCTATTTTAGCAATCAATACTAGAGTACTATACCACCATTAAAACACATCCTTTTTCTCTAAATATTATATTCAATATATTTAATGTTATGTACCTCTCAAAAAGCTGAAAACTGGTAACTATACCTCCACTGTAATTAATATGATATGGGTAAAGACTTTAAAAATGGGGTTTCTAACATTTATGTATTTCTCTCTTGTCATGTATTCATTCCTCCAGTGCCAACTTGATAATCTACCTCTTGATGGCAATGCTAAGTATACACAGCAACTTTTTAATAGAAAGTTGCTCAATTCTTGCCTGTCAAATATAAACCAGAAAAGGAGCCAAGCACAGATGTCCATAATTTTCAGTATTTTGTAATTCATGAAATGCCTTCGCAAAGGAAATCACTAACTAAAATATGCAGATTATGTGAATGCCTGCACAAAAATATATTTTTTAAAAAAATAACTTTGCAAAAGTATGTGTATTAGAAAAGGATTATACAAAATGAGCTCAAAAAGAAACTTGGGTATTCATACAGATGTCTTTCTTTGACTGTTGCTATATGCGTAAAATGATGGTTTTAGGGCAAAACCCAAAAATAATTGTAATGTTGATTTTTTCCTTGTAAGTATGTATGTATAAATACACACACACACACACACACACACACACACACATAGGGAATGTGTCTGAGTTCATTGTTCAATCCTACTTTGATATATTATGATATAACTATGATTTCTTGAGCCACAACTTGCTGTGTGAATGCTTCACACCAAACCATGCTTTGCATTACAGCAGTTAGTTAAACAAGCCACCACTGGTTAGCTTCGTATCCTGAGCCGAGTGAAAAGCTTACAAACTGCCTTCGGGCCATTGTAATGTCTGACCACAGCCCTTGCGTTGCTGTGCCCCATACAAGTTATAAACCTCACACGACTGAAGCAAGCAACGCAATTTGCAGCATGATCAGAAGGGCTACACCACTCACCTCTCTCCTGCCCGATCCCCATGCCTTGGGCTAAGCTAATTTTAATGAGTGATGGCCATTGGCTACTTAATGCATGCCATAAGGTAGGCAGATATTGAATTCATTTTGCAAACAGCTAAGTTTATTTTCAGTTGGAGCCATTGGCAGGATCCCTCTCTTCCCTCCCTCCCTCCCTCCTTCCCAAAGCCCCAATCCAACAGATATGGTAGGATAACAGAGCAAACAGAGCCCCAGGAAGTTGCCCCAAGAAATGTGATTGAGATGGAGAAGACAAAGGTGGGAACATTTTGCAACTCTGAGCCACAAACTCCAGGAGTTTCCTGCAAAGCTTCCTGCTGATCTCCCTCTTGCCCTCCAAGTTTGCTGCTCGGGAAGATAGTGAGCCTAGAAGCAGCCGTAGAGTGGAAGCCGAGAGAAGATATATGACAGAAAGTTAGAAGTCCATGTCAGGCCTTTCAGGCAAACAATAAATATTACTTCTGCTGGTAATCAGAGTTCTCTCCGGCATCGTCTTTGAATGTTGAACCCTTTTCAATTAATTAAAAACTATGTGCTGAAGAGTGCATATTTTATCAGTTCTCAGCTGCCTAAGTGTCGAGCAAAAACCCAGCTCTTTTCTTCTTTTTTCCCTCTCTCTCTCTCTCTCTCTCTCTCTCTCTTTTTTTTTTTTTTTTTCCAGGCAATCCAGAGCAAGTACTTGCAAGGGTCATATCTTTTTAATTATCTTTTCTCTCTTTGATTAATTATTCCGTCTGACAATAGCGTGTTTCTAATGCTATTCACCTGCCTTTGATGATTGACAACTTTTCTGTCTGATTCAAAGCAAACAGCTGCTGCCACCACTGCCTAGCAACCAGCATGTGATGGATGAGCCGCAAAGATGGATGGCTGCAATAAATCATGTCTCCAGCTATAAAACTGGGGTGGGGGGGATGGTGGGGGGGGGGGGAAGGAAGAGAAGAGGGATAAGAATAAAAAGCAACAAAAAACTACGCATATGCACAAAACCAGGTTTCTTCCCATGCATGTGCTCAGTTCCTAGCCAATTACACCTGGTTTGAATATGGCATCTATTAATAGCAAAAGTTTTCTAATCAGGGAGCTGGCGGTGACGCCATTTGTATCAAGGTGTGTTTACAATTGTTTCAGCTATTTGCGCCGTGTTCTTTCAATTACCTGCCAACCCAGGGGGAGGCCTTCAAAGTTTCTCACTCTCTTCTCCCACAGGTTTTTGGAGGGAGCACAGACCAATGTACAGGTGGAGGATGCAGCTGGCAAGAGAAGGATGGGGGTCTCTCTTTGGCACAAAGCAACCTTTCTTTTTTTTAAAAAAAAAATGTTTGTAAAGTACGATGGAATACACTTTGATTCTACGTCTTCCATTAAGCCCAGGAATTCGCCATTCCACCTTTTCCCTCTCTTCCGTTCACAAATTCTGCTTTTCCTGGATTCAATCCATGTCCCTGTTGGAAAGTGGCTTGCAACAGAAGTTCACACACACAGGATAGGACAATCGTTGAATTGTTATATTATCTACCCTAACAAAAGAGAGACTACAAGGCAGGTGTTCACCAAGGTAGGTCTGAAGCTTTCTCTTGATAAATCAAAATCTTTCTAGGTGAACCAGATGTTGAGACGAGCACACAATATAATAATATATAATCCCTATTACATGTACCACAAATCCTAGAAGTTTTTGAGGACTGCATTCCTATAAACATGGCGACGCGGGGGAAAGAGAGATATGTCTGAGGACATTGTTCAATAGCATAACTTTGACTATAAAAGAGGAAAAGATGATGACCCTCCCTAATATATATATGCCCTGTTTCTCCAACGATACGGCCTCCCCCAATAGGAAGTCCCAGCATGTTTTATAGGCATGAAATGAAATTAAGCCCCTCCCCCCAAAATTAAAGACTATATTAAAACATGCGAAATGGGGGGGAATGGTGGGGCGGGGCTTGCCATTAGAAAGTACTTTTGTTGCACACTCGGATATGGTGCAGCCTTCATTGACCCCGATACGAAGTGCCCCACCAACGTCGAGGTCAATATCCAAGCCATCGCCACCTGCCTGCCCGAAGATGCAAGGGGGGGAATTAAGTCACCCCCGAAAAGACAGCCTAGCCATTTTTTCGGGGCTCAAAAAAAATAAGACCCGGTCTTATTATATGAGAAACACAGGATATATATATATATATATATTTCTTAAGTTTTTGCGGGTACTTCCATGTATGGTATTCAGCTTTGTTTGGGTATTTTCCCACGTCATCATAGTTGTGTTTTTAAAGTTGCAGCAACGTTTCGGCAGACTCTCACCTGCCATCATCAGGCTTCTGTATTGTGCCTGATTCATAGACAAACACAATACAGAAGCATCTGATGATGGCAGATGAGATTGTGCTGAAACGTTGCTACAACTTTAAAAACACAACTACAATGATGTGGGGAAATACCTGAACAAAGCTGAATACTGTGTGTGTGTGTGTGTGTGTGTGTGTGTGAAAAAGAACTATTTTTATCAGATCCAGGCAGCCACAGGAATGACAAGAAATGTGTGCCAAGAGTTGTGATTTCAAGCCACAGGGCAGATGAAAATAATGGGACTACAGTATTTGCTAATGACAAGACATTCTGAAACACATAGATATATGACTATTTTCTCTTCTCCTCCAATGTTGTTCTTCCCCTGTTAAACTCAAATTTTTCATCTCTCTTTCTCATACACACACATGTTCACATACACACTTCCTTTGCACAAGAAACCAGAAAAGATGTAGTAAAACACATTTGTGGAGGAAACGAAATAGCACAATTACCTTAAATAGAATTTAAAATTCCAATCCAAGCATCTTAACCACACCTGTTTTTTGTACCTGACTGCCAAAAAAAAAAAAAAATAGAAGAAAAACTTAAGACAAGTCAGGATACTCTGGAGCCTCATCAGGCCTTTAGGATACCCATTCAAATTTAGAACTAAGGATTAAGGGAAGAACATTTCAGTCTCATTCCAATAACACTGCACCATTAACCATCTCCCTGGTAGTCTTCATAGATAAAATGTGTTTTTTAAAGAAAAAACCAGTAATAATGCAGCTTTAGTATAGAAGTTGCTTCTGCATGGCTAAAGCATCTGATTAAATATTATTTATTTATTCCACTTACAAATTGGTCAGTTCTAAACAAGGGTGTGAGTGCTTATAAGAATATATAAGTAATGTAAAAAGAATTAAAAGAGTGGAGAGTGGGATAAATGGATCCCCCAAAGATGCAGTGCTATTACAAATAATGGCTCGAGAGTTGTTGTTTTTTTTAAATAGGTCCCTGTTAAATTAGTGTAAAGCAGGAAGTTCAAGCAATTCCTACTGAAGAAAGAAAATCTGAAGGAATTTTTTTGGAGGAAAACTGCATGAGAACAGAAATTCTTGTAGCTTCCATGCAGTATTCCTCGTTCTCATTTGATAGCTGTGATTGCCCAAGTAGAACTACATGATTGAAAAGCATGATATACTTTTCAGATGCTTCTCAGTCAATGGGGTTTATTAACATTCATGCATGATGCTGACATTTACCAGATTTCACTCATCAACATATAAAGATGAGGCCTCACTGGAAAGGTCTGGGGGAATTTCCAGTAAGTAAATATTTTATTTACTATTTGAATTCCAGTATACACAAATCCACCGCTCTCTCCTGCTTGTGTGATAGCCTTTCTAGAGTTGAAGTCCCCCGTATCTGGAGGGTACCCACCAGAAATTACCCTGACAATATTGATATCCTCAGCAGCTGAAGGTTCTACTTTGTATCTCCGAACAAATAGTAAATATCCCTTTCTTCTCTGTTAAAGACAGAGAACTGCTCATATGAGACTGTGTAGGTCAAAATGTGTTATAAACAAATTAAAAAATGTCCCATTTTCAGGTTTCTCTAAGGATCCAGATGTGCTGGTTTGAGCCTGAAGCACATATCAGCTTCCTTTCTGTGATAGAATGATCTTAAGTCATTAATTAATCAATCTTAACATTGCCTTGTTTAGAGCAATGACATAATTCATTCCCAAGGTATAATGTTATATTATTAGAATATAAATAATATACATAGCAGCTCCCGGCATTACTTACTTATATATCAATATGCACACTCATCAAGATACAAGATTACATCTGTAACAAGTTGCTATAATATCCACAACATTATTGAAAAGAGGTACAAAAAGGCAATGCCTCCACTACATCTATGTCATACCATCTGTGCAAACACCTGATGACATACATGTCATCATTTGTCCCTCCCTCTCTTGTCCCTTGCTCACAGATTCACACAAAGACACACTGGGAATTCAGCTTATGGGCATGTTACTCCACTCATCCCTTTCTTCCAGGTTTCTGGAGGATTTTCCCAATCAAAAGATCAACTGGCATTTAATAAGAATTGCGCTATTTGAATTATTCCACCTCTTTACACCCATTCGTTCAGAAATGATGGCAGTTGCAGTCCCAAAGCTATCTAGAGGACACCAAATTTGGGAAGGAATGTATATTCATCTTATGAGTGAAAAAGCAGGAGAGATGTGTTCACCGATTCTAACATGCAGCACACCTTCAGCAGGTCAGTGTGATGAACTCAATTCAGCATGGGCTACAATCTCTGCCTGGTTGCAAAGTTAGATATCTTCTAACTTTTTCTAGTTCACTTTCTTCTGTCAACCAACTTCTGATTCCCGAAGGTGTTCTTTTTCCAAAAGGCAACTGGACTTTCTCCAACATATTCCAGTTGCCTTTTAGAAGAAGCACCTTTAGGACAACCATGACCTGGATTATTGAGAATCTCCATTGATATTCAACTTTTCATTCATTTCTCTAGCATCTATAACATGAAGAAATGACCCCACCAAAAAATCCCAAGTAAATTTAGCGCACAAACTTTTGGTGAAAGAAGGATACTCCTAGAAGATAGCAATATCGTCTTTAATTCTCTGCCTCACAATCTTCTTTGAATCTTCTGGGGTTGTTTAATCTGCTGAGACATGAAGCCAATTCATGCTGTTTGCACTTAGCCTCTGCCAATGACATATACTGCTTGGATCTATGGATTTATATGCCCGCATCTGCCTGAAGACAGCACAAATCAATGGATTTTCTCTCTGGAAAGCCTATTCGATGGGTAAGCAGTGAGAATGCAGACTTGTTTCATTTTGTGTTTCACATCTGCAAACAAACTGCACCTTGATTCTCCTTTGAAATTCACTCTGTACAAAGGCCCTGTATCACCTTGAGCGAATATAAAAATGCACTGTATTAAGCCAAATGGAAAGCAAATAGTTAATTTTGGGGAAAGTCAGCACAAAAACATGCAGGTTTTAGAGTTAACTTTAGAATACATTCTTTGCAGTAACAAAACAGAACTCAAGGATTCAGGAAAAGAGATAAACTGAAACTGAAAATGACTGATTTGTAGTCATTGGAGGGTTTTCTTTTTTTAAAAAAATCCATAAGACTCGCTGCCATTTTTGCACTAGATATGCAAAACATGATTCCTGGAAAACAAGCCACTGTACTAGAAACCTTACTTGATTTAATTGTTCTTTTTTGTTGCTGTTGTTCAGCCTGAAATTTCATACACGGGAATCTAAAAGTTGATACAGGAAATTTATACGGATTAAGAAGTCTAATTCTCAAGTTATTTACAGGACTGCTTGAGTTACAATCATTTGTTTACTCAGGTACTCTATAAATGCAAAATTCCTACAATTTGGAATTCCTAGGAAAAGAACACTCGTTTTTCTGGAAGGATTATATCAAGGTTGTTAACAATGCAGGAAGTCAATCCACAAGAGAAAAAAGATGCTGCCCAAGGAGACAAATTTCAACACGATAAAAATAAACCCACACTACCAGCTGAACCACAAATTAACAAAAAAAAAAAATGTTTTCGCTTCTGTAGCCAGTTTAGGGTTCACTATGTCATGTAAAACCAATTAAGCAAGCCATAATTCAGTTAATTTTAGGTAAGTGTTTACCTATAGCGTATTCAAACAATCCAGGAGTTTTTGGGACCATTCCATAAGATCATCATCCATGAAAATACACCGCATGAAAATGTACATGATAACATATGTAAGCCGATTCCGGATATCTTTTCCCTGATAAGTCTAGATGAGGAGCAGAGCAAGCAGTTTGCATGCAATCCCATGTACCAGGTGATGAAAGGTCTCTGGTTTTGCCTACAACCCTGAAGAATCACTAACTGTATTAGATTGAGTCAGAACTCAATTTCTTGAGATTGCAGCTTTCTATTGGAAATGTTAAGAGCTGCAATCCCATCCTATCACATCTGATGGATACCACATCAGGGAAGGCCAGCTCAGAGAGACAAATCTGATTAAATGGCTACTTCATACTTAACCGATTTCTTAATTCTGGTAGCATACATGACTGCACTGCTTCCATTCTGAATACATTGTAATTATAAATACAATATGTTTCTAATGCAATATATGGTTCTAACAACTACCATTGTCAGCCCGAACCCAGAATTATCCAGGTTTTAAGAGTTCACTCTTCCTGAAAATGGTAACGGGCTGGTTTTTAGGGGGGAGAAGGAATAGAGTATCCCACAAACAGTGCCAAAAATATGACATTACTTGAGATAATCACAAAAACATCCAGGTTTGAGTGGACATTAAACTCAACAAAGCTTAAGTACAATCGGTTGATGTTTTTAACACTAGATTTCAAAATGGAGAAGACTGTCTTATTTGGCATTCCATTCTGGTTTGTGCTCAAATGTTTTAACATACAACAGAAATTGATGTTGGCAAAGAGTGATTTCCCTGTTACTAAGCTAACCTTCACTTTTGTAGGCTCCTTCTGTTTTCCAGGTCATTCGGGAGAAATTTCATTCGTTCTACTCAAACATGGTTGGGTTTTTCTTGAAGGGCTCTATCAAGAATCCTTGCTCAGATAGATTTCTCTCCACTTCATAGTTCACCAAGTACAAAATCATACAAGCGGTGACTCTGCTTCTATTCTTTACCTGTTTACCTAACTATTATGATCCGAGATTCTTATCATGAGCCCTTTGTTTTCCATACCTACAAATTGTCTGGTCCCTTAAAAACAAGATTAAGGACTCCTGTTCAACAATCGACTGGTGGTATCTGGTAACAAACAATAAGAGAAAAAGTGCAGCTGAGCAGAGAAGGGGGAGATGGAGGGGGTGGGGGGAGGGAAGTCCATCCATCAAAAATGTGGACATTTAGACCTCTTGGTGCCCCAGCTCCTCTGACTCTCAAGTTACAGCTTTCTGCGGTAAGTCTAAATAATATTCAAAATGATAAATGGCGCCACACTCTTGCTTACCCACCATCAATCTTTTTTTTAAAAAAACATCCATCTTCAAATCATGTATGTCTGAACCAAATGACACAGAGCTCGCCTGGATTCATTTACACAACCTCCAGCTCTTTGAATGATACCTGTCAATGATACCTTTCTCTTTTCACCAAGAAGTCACCCCTTCCCATCTCCCCCCCCCCAAAAAAAAGAGAGAGAGAGAGAGAGAGGAGTGGTTAGAAGTTGACTTCAAGCTTAGAACTAAGCAGGCCGATCCATCAAGGCTCCTTTTTTGGTCCAAGAGAGAGCATCTACCTGTTCTCCAGGCCTCCCGGTTCTGAGAAGCTGCTCTGAAAGGAGCTAGTCATCCTCCCCAAGAATTCCCTGGGACTTCTGCATCCGGCTCCCTCCCCTCTCCTTTCCCCCCCCCCCCGAAACCCACACCCCTCCCTGCTGTTTGGCAGGCTGCGTTTGATAAATGACACCTGTCATTCTGTCACAAGGGAAGGGTGGGTCAGTGATATATAGCTCTGCTGAAACGGAAATCGAGTCTTTGGCACAGCACAAGGCTTCTCCACCAGGATTTCGTTCCTCAAGTCTAAAATGAAATCTATGATGTTTCAAGTGGTTCGGGGGAGAACAAACTGACAAGAGGCCCATGGAGTTTGTGCATTCCCTTCCTCTTCCCCCAAGGGTTTGGTTGTTTTGTTTTGCTTTTACAAAAAAAAAAATCCCCTCCATGCTATCCCTCCCACAGAGAGAGAGAGAGAGAGAGAGAGAGAGAGAGAGAGAGAG
>BLBF01000045.1:9624137-9634659 GCA_015471245.1 Laticauda colubrina
TCTATCTATCTATCTATCTATCTATCTATCTATCTATCTATCTATCTCTCACTGTTTAGCTAACTTTGTCTATCTATCTATCTCTATCTATCTGTCTGTCTTTGTCTCTAAGAGCTGGCACTGGTGATGGCACATATCAAATCCAATAAATGAATAAGAAAAAGTTGGTGACAGACGTTAAGTAATTTAGGTTCTGCCTTTCAAGAGAGCTGATAATATGAAATATTGGACTATTACATATAGGATAAGCTAAATAATGAGATCTTAAAATTCTTTGGAATATGGAAAATCTCCTATTCATTCTGTTCTCTTTTTTCCCTTTTCAAACTCACCATGGGAGGCTCCACTGCTGACATCTTTATATATGATATTCTCATCTCAAAATGCCACTGAACTTTCAAATGAATACTTGCCTATGATCTTTGAATACAAAAATGCTTAAATCAAGATTTTTATATTTTAGTGCACTCATCCATGCTAGACCATGAAGGGATTTTTGGTATTTAGCTTAGATCTTTTTCATTTTCAAGAGAAAATGAAAAGTTTCTGAAAGTGCATGAAGTTATATAGCAAGGCACAGTGTTAAAGTGCACTGGATTTGCCTTAGAAAATCCACAACAGCAGACAGCAGATGTATCAAAGCAGTATCTGTAATTGACCATGTCCAAACTCTATCCAGACCAGAGAGATTCACAAAATGTCAGTGTGAAGTTAAACTAGGCTGAGTGTTATTATTTCTGTCACACTGAATCTGGTAGGAGCTTCAGTGAACCAACACTATCTCATTCCCCGTTCACTTTGGGAGGTGAAAAGATTCTCCAAATATTTAAACTCAAGATTAAACCAGGTTATCTCTGGTTTGTTTCCCTGTTTACCATGTCTTTACTTGATTTGCTTAAATGAGATAAATGCAAGCAATACATGTATTTGTGGATAATAGGCATATTTGCAAAATAAAGAATGAACCAAAGGATCAGGATGCTGGCCATTCATTTTCACATAACTTCAGCAAAATAGTTCCTATGCCTTTCTTTCTTCAAACTATTAAAGGCTATTATGGACTTACTGAAAAGATGCATTTGCTTTCTCAAGTCCTAGCTCTGTGTCTGCCTTATACTTTCAACTAAAGTCATGTCACCATTTCCAAAGTCTGATGATGATCTCCTTGGAAAGATTGAAGAGAATTCCCATGTGATTTATTCCATCTTTCATTCTCTCTTTGTGAAACATCAACAGATCATTCTGGACTATTAACATGAGGAGGAATAATCAGTTGGATCCTTATAATATCTGAGAAACATCAAAATGTTTCCTCTGAAAACAATATGGAGAGAAATACAATGGAGCAAAATTATGCACCAATTTGAGAAGGAGATCAAGGGATGGAAAAAAACAGTTCTGTTCCAAAGTTTTTATCACAATGAGTAAGAAGGGATGACAAGTATCTCTGAAATAGCTGAATTGAAGAAGCTTCTTCAATGAGAAGTGAAACATCTTCAAAGAAAAACAAAGTCCAGTTGCCTCTTGAAAGAGTATCTTTGCAACACCAAGTATCTCCAGATGTCAAGATTAGTGGTCTTACTGAGGCTTTCCAGCAGGAAGGCAATCTGTTTGGATCAATTAAACTAACCAAAGTTGAAGAGAAGGAGGAGAAAGTTTTCCATGTTGCAATTTGGTGGCTTATTGAGTTTAGATTTATGGCATAGGAAGGTGAACAAGGATTAAATCCGCACTTCATACTTAGATATTTATCAGGAAAGTGATTCCAATGTATTGCAACATCTACAAAATCTCTGGTGTTATTAGAAGCTGGAGAAACAAATGAAAGTACATGTACATGAATGATTTATGTATAATTTCCACATTATAGTAATAGATTTGAGCTCAGGATGTTGACTTTTTTGTCATGGCCTCAGTGATAAAAATCTGATCCTAATCATTCCATGTAATTTCTGAAAAAAATCAGGATCACAAGACCCCAAAGATTTGTTCAATATCTGGGAACCTATAGGTTAATCATTCATGCAATTCTTCTGTTGCTTCTTTCACTTTCAACCCATGAACCTTATGGATCATTTAGAATTCAGCTGGCTCAAGAAATTCTATTTAAAATTTCTCACTAAATTATCCACTCTGCTTCAATACAAAGTATGATATCCAACTAATCTTAGCTTAGCTTCATGCCACAAGAGCAGGCAATCTCAATCAAAGAAGGTTAGGCTTAAAATTTGGTGCATCTGAAGAACACTGTTCTTTTCTAAAGAAAGAAGTGTTCTATTTTCACAATAGTTTAGACACTATGGTCTACTGATTCCCATTTCTTATGTTAACTTATTACTTTTAGTTTTCTGGTATTCACTGTTTGCATCCTTTCCTACTTCTTATTCCCATTATATGACTTCCATATTTCTTTCTGCATTTTGCTTCAAAATGGAGATAATAGAAATAATGCAATCTATGATGAGCACTCATGATCCCACCAAAATCTTACCTTCACAGAAATTTATTTGTTGATGCCCCATAAACATTTACTTTATTGGTGCCCCATACACATGCAGATATTATTATTAGTTATTAGCATTAACTACTATTGTGGTAGATTATTAGTGAAGATTCTAAGCCACTGCTTGAATTAGACGTCTTCAGATATAAAGATGGAAAGCTTTCTTAAATTTTTAAGATTTAGTTCCAAATAATTTGTTTTGCTTTGCTTTTTTTCTTTTCTTAACATTTCTAACACACACACACAAACACACAACCTGGGCAATGTTAAAATAAGCAATCTACAACTCCCAGTATCACATTGCTAAGAATTCTGGGACTTGAAGTCCATGCAAGTTGGCAAGGTTGCAAAATGCTCCTCTAATGCAACAGGTTAATATGAAAAATGGGTATGTCTAGTTTAATGAATAGAAGGACTAGGAGGAATATGATAGCAATGGTCCAATATCTAAGAAGTTGCCACAAAGAAGAGGGAGTCAACCTATTTTCCAAAGCACCTGAAGGCAGAACAAGTAACAATGGATGGAAACTAATCAGTGAGAGAAGCGACTTAGAATTAAGGAGAAATTTCCTGAAAGTGATAATAATTAATCAGTGGAACAAATTGCCTGCAGAAGTTGTGGATGCTTTATCACTGGAGGTTTTCAAAAAGAGATTGAACAATCATTTGTCTGAAATGATATAGGGGTTCCTGCTTGAGCAGGAAGTTGAACTAGAAGACCTCCAAGGTCCCTTCCAACTCTGTTATTTATTGTGGTTTTCCAACTATATTCATCTTAATAATTGTAAAGGGTTTTTTTTATTCCCCATTTCTTTTGGCCTTTATTTTCCAGTTCAATTTTGCAACCTAAAAACACTATTTAGTGTTTACACTAAAACATTATTTAGTGTTTTACACTATTTAGTGTAGGTTATCAAACTTAAATATTGATCTTTATGTAAAATATCTGCTTTAGAAATCTTTAAAAATAAAATGTAGTAAAACTCTACTGCTAAACACATGTCTCCTTTTATTATCTGCTTGCTATCAACTCAGCATTGTTGTTTTTTTTATTCCTATGCTTCAAGATGTAACAAATCTTCATACAGATCTCAAACAAAGGTGACAAAGGAAGAAAATTATGGGGTTTTTTAAATTTATGCAGCAGAAAGAATCTCTGAGCTGATAATTACAATTTTGTATCAAAGCAACAAAGGATTACATGGCAAATGTTTTGCCAGATATGAAAAATATCTACTCTTGAGTTGTGGTCTGATCCGATGTTTGTCAATTTAATTTCCATTTCTTAAAACCAAAATAATACCCTGGGATAAGTATTGTTCACACATAACATCCTTTAGAAAGTCATTGTATTTTGAAATTGCAGAAAGTACAGCTTTCCAAAAATATTGCTTGAAATCTTTATTAGGATCATTCTTTAGCAAAGTTGCAACCAAAGAGTACTATATTTTTAATTGTTGCTATTACATTTAAGTTTCACTCTTGGGACAAATTATTTGGGAAAAATGATCCCAACTTATTTTAAAGACTGTTTTCATTATTATTTATGACTATAATATCTGGACTGCATTAATGGATTGTGGCCTATGTAGTTACAACGACCGTCTTTTCTACTGCTAATCCTTTAATGAAAACAACAATAAAGAGGTCAATTCTGAGAAGTAGAGTTCATTTCTTGCCCATCTTCAACCAAGAGAGCCCTTAGCAATTTGTGCGGAAAATCTGAAGAGAATTCACTGAATGGTTAGGAATTTTATGGAGGAATAAGAAAGGGAACACGAGTGGAACAACACTGTAGAAAAGAAAAATGCATTGTCTTGCTATTGACTGAAGAATGTTTAGAAGCAATTGTGCTGCCATTGGTGAATATGTCAGCATTACATATGATAGTTGTCCACTGAAAGCAAACTGCAATGTGTAAGAGAAGAGCAAGTTGAGTTAGAAGGTGGTGTTAAACATGTCATCAGTTTGGAATCATTGCATTGCTGCAAGAGACCCAATTCTAGCCCCTTGAATTCCCTTGACCCTTATCTTACACCAATTTATCTTTGGCTGTTAGTTAACTAGATTCTTGTGTATACATAGTGATAAACTCTTCTATGCTTTGAACTCAACAAATGCTCCTGGTTATTTGCGTTTGACATGGGATTTTTCATGTCATTTTTCTGTTGGACTGATATTTCTATTGATAGATGAGCCAAACAAACAGACAATCAAGGAGCAAGTTAACAACTGCATATGAACATACATAAATAATTCAGCTCACTCAAAAGGTGGCAACTTGAACAAGTCCCTTTTGGTTAAACTTATTTAATGAAAAGGTGAAGTTAAGTGAGAGATAGCATCGTTTCAGAGGCCATTGTCCAGAGGGAATATGGACCATCTACATCATTGAACGACTTCAGCAAAATTATGTCAGCTGAGTTCTCCAAGCCTTCAGAGACCAAGAATGTGTCTGATCTCTTCAAGAAGTGATCCTGGACAAGTGTTTGTAGAAAAGGCAGTTGCATGTAGCCCCATAAAACTCTCTTCTATTTTTTTTAAAAAAACTCCTGCCCATTAGCAAAATACTTAAAAGAGGAAGAAAGAGAACAAGAGACCAGAGAGATCATTAAGATATCATGAAAGCTTTTGAAACATTATCTTGATGATAGGATGAGAATCCCTAATAACACTTAGATACATTTAAAAATGAATGTTTCTTTTGTTCAGGCACACATATAGATTCTACACAGTTTGGATGAGAGATATTCAGAGAACCATTCCAAAGAAGGAAGTATAGAGATTATTTTGCACTGGCAAAAAAATGAAACTGCTGCTTTTCTATATGATTGCCTACATAACTACTTTTTGCAATATTTTGAACTCAAATATGAAGTGGAGTCATTATATATAAAGAAAAATTTCTTCTATATCTTCTATTGAAAGCTAACATAAAATATATTCATATTCTAATGAATTGTACATAGGCTCTTGTGGTTGTACAGCATGAGCATTTTTTTCAAGGCAAGTAGGAAATCAAACTGTCCTCCTTCTAAAACATTTTCAGAGCAAAACAAGGTCATTTAAAATAATGTAAAAGTCTACTTTTCCAACCTCTTGGACTTAAGCAGGTGTAGAACTGACAGATGTGTAATGCTTGAAATATTTCATTTGAGTTGCTCTACCATACGATGCCACAAGCAGGGTGAAATAGATACACAAACACACACACACACTGACACACACGCACACCCTCTAAGCCATAATCCTTGCTGAACTGAACTTTGAAATTTTGCACTAATTTTATATTTAATTAATTCCAAAGTGGGCAAAGGAAGACCAGAAACCACACAACAGGAAGAATGAAAACTTCAAGCTTTGCCCTGGTCCTTTCCTTGATGATGTGCTTGTTTCGGAAAGTGGGAACTTTTAGGTTTTCATCCTTGCTTTTCAGACGATGGTGTGACAATGTAAAAAATCTTCCTGAAAGGAAAGTTCTTTTGTGTGATGAGAGTGGGATGCACCTACTGGTCTCACATCATCAAAGAAACAGACATGTATCTATAATTTATGCTTTGCTTAAAGCTTGCAGTGATCTGATGTGGCTTTTTCAGACAACATCGTCTATCTTGGCAAAGCCTGTCAGTCATTTGGGCTTGCTCAAATTGTAGACCATTAGTCAGAGAGACAGCAAAGTTTCTTTAATGATGCTTTTATATGTAGTGTGTTGGCAGTGAAACAGAGAAGAAATGACTTGATCAATGCATTAGTCTAATCATGGGGTTCCTGCTCTTAATTTCTTTTGTCGGTAATTTCCATACTCAAACAGCATTCAGGATACTTATAAAGGCACACTTAGAGTGCTGTTGATGAAGGCAGTCACCGATAAGGGATGGCTTGGATACTACGCTGTAGGAAGCATGGGGAGGGGGAAGCACAGTAACATTTCACTTTGAACTGCTTTTCCTAGTGGGAGAATTATGCAACCTTTGTCAAAAAGTGAAACATTTCCAGTTCTATATATCACTCCACTCTTTTACACCAATTTGCCTACAAAGTGCCTGAAAAGGGAGAAGATCGGATGTCAAGCCTTTAGGATCAGCAAATTCAAGAAATGAGAGGTTTGAGGAAAGCTGCCGGAGTGAACAAAAGAGATAAAATCAGAAATGAGACCGTAAGAGAAAGAATTGGCATGGAACCATTCTGAAAGTACATACAAAAACAGCAAATGCAGGTAGTCCTTGACTTACAACCATGACTGAGCATAAATTTTCAGTTGCTAAGTGAAACTTTTGTTAAATGAACTTTGCCCCATTTTGGGACCTTTTGTGCCACGGTGGTTAAGTGAATCACTGCAGTTGTTAAGTTAGTAACATAGCTGTTAAGTGAATCCGGCTGCCCCATTGACTTTGCTTGTCAGAAGTTCACAAACCCAAGATACCACAACTGCCATAAATATGAGTCAGTTGTCAAGTGTCTGAATTTTGATCATGTGACTACGGGGGTACCACTACAGTCATGTGAAAGATAGTCATAAATCACCTTTTTCAGTGCTGTTGTAACTTTGAACGGTTGCTAAATGAACTGTTTTAAGTTGAGGATTACCTGTAAATGGTTTCCTCACCTGGAGAGGATCCTTTGGGATTCCATGCTGAGGCATACATAAAAAGAGGAGGAGATAAAACAACACAAGGCAGACCCAAAAGAAGATAGAGAGAGAACATCACAGATACTCTATAACAGCATCAAATAACAGTGGTTGAGGCCACCAGAAGAGCATCTTCCTCAACACTCAAAGCAAGTAAAAATGGGGGAGGTGTAGAGGAGGAGGAGAAGATGATGACAGATTGCTCCATTTAAACCTCAGTTTTCCTATTCTCTTGGGGGAGGTGGAATATTATTCCCCTATTTATTCTATTCTCCAAACTTCTGAGCTTCTAATTTCAGGAAGACTTGAAAATTCTTTTCAAATCCAGAACAACAGAATAAAATAATAGAGGAACAGAGTTGGAAGGGACTTTGGAGGTCTTCTAGTCCAAACCCTTGCTCAGGCAGGAGACCCTATACCATTCCAGACAAATGATTGTCCAATCTCTTTTTGAAAACCTCTAGTGATCAAGCATCCACAACTTCTAGAGGCAAGTTGTCCCACTGATTAATTGTTCTAACTGTAGGTATCCAGTATGTAAGTACCCCAGAAACCATGATGCTACAATCCCATAGGGATAGGTGAAACTTAAGGTAAAGGTTCCCCTCGCACATATATGCTAGTAATTTCCGGCTCTAGGGGGTGGTGCTCATCTCTGTTACAAAGCTGAAGAGCCAGCGCTGTCCAAAGATCATGTGGCCAGCATGACCAAATGCCAAAGGCACATGGAACACTATTCCCTTCCCACCAAAGTAGTCCTGATTGTTCTACTTGCATTTTTACATGTTTTCGAACTGCTAGGTAAGCAGAAGCTGGGACAAGTAATGGGAGCTCACTCTGTTACGCGGTGCTGGGATTCGAACTGCTGAACTGCTGACCTTTCTGATGGACAAGCTCGGTGTCTTAACCACTAAACTTGCACTCACCCAAATACTTTCCTAACGAGCCAAGTTAGAGCCATAGAGTGATTCCTTGGAAGCCCCAAAAGTAGAGAAAGACCTGCTCTTGCAAACAAGGCATCCCTCTAAAGTCATCCTAGAAAATGTTCCCTTATAGAGGAGAAATCTTCAGTCTCATTGATTGGGAAGACTCAAACTAGAAAGGTATTCAGGCCCCAAATCATGAAGTATTTAAAGGGACAACCTTCACTTTGAATTGTTACTTCCTGTTTCAAGTAGGCTGTGGCAGACAACCCATCTTCTCCTGAAGTAAGAAAATTGATTTCCTGTTCCGAATGTCACTTCTTCCTCTCTACTTATTGTCAGCCCAGATTACGACCGTAAAGGTAACCAGCAGGATTCCATCACCGTTGGACACGATCTAGAATATTTAAGCACTGTAAATTAAGCGGGTACCGGGGCTGCCACATGGAGTTTACACGGCAGTCCTAAAACACGAGCCATCTACCACGTAGCGGCTTACACATTTTGTGGAAGCATAATTAGAAACGTTGGCTTAAGAGTTGTTACTGTATCTTCTTAACTGGATTTGAGCACTCAAAATCAGTGAAAAAGACCGTTGAGTAGGCATGTAGAAGATTGCAGCGTTTCATTAATTAGCCAATTAAAGCTGCACGTGCTTGAATGTGGATTTCCTCCACACACCCCAAAAATATGTAAAAATAGAACCATACATCTTTTGTTTTTTTTCAACAGTTGGGCATATTTATGTCAAAATAAGCACAATAAGGGAAGAAATTCTCTTTTGGAAGAGAGATTTTTCTCCTGCATGTGACCAAGGGGGACAATTATTTTATTAAGAGAATATTCTTTACAAATTCATTTGAAGATGATCCAGACCTAGGCATGCTTATATGAAATATAATCTTTCCTTACCACAGGACAAAATACTCAAAAAAGGAAAAAGTACATAAAATAATAAGTTGCTTTTAAAGTTCCTTTAGCAATTAGTCACACTTTTCACCTTTATCTGGAACTTGTCCACCTTTATTTGGAACAAATATAAGTGTCCCATTATACTTTTGTTTTCCAAGTCTTTATGAATAAGGACCTTTTGCAAAATATAAGCATGCAGCTGGCTTTCTGATTTTGACAAACATTGTATCACCATACTTGATAAAATACATGTTACTAAAATTATAAACGATACAAATATTTCTTATTATTCTTCATCAGGAACTGGGGTTTACACAATGACATTTTTAAAATTACCTATAACCATTCCCTTCCTTTTATTAGCTTAGCAAATGTTTACAAGATGCACATTTTGTGCATCTGCATCATTTTATTTCATTTTTTTAATCAAGACATTTGTGGAGGAACAAAAGAATCACAAACATTATAAAAGTTATCAAATTATCCATAATTGTATTGATAGAGCTTTTCCAGGAATTCACTTAATGTCACGAAAACATTAAAAAAATTTGCAAATCTCCTCCCCAGCAAGAAAAAAGAAGCAATATTGCTTCTTAAAGCGATCAAATCATATAAGCAAGGAAATAAATGTATTTTAATAAGGGTAAAATTACTAGTTAATGAGTTAGCTTTGGGGTGTTGCAAAAATATAGAAATGCTTTTATTAAAGATGTTCCTATTATTTGCAAAATGAATGCAAATGCTTGCACCACTCTTAGAATGCAGATCTCATATGAGGGTGGGGGGGAGAAAATTCTAAACAAGAAGTCGTAAAAAAAAACAAGAAAAGGAAGAAATATAAACTTCAAAATGACCTTTCTGAGTAGATTAGAAGACTAACAAATGGTTCTTTGGTGGTGATGGGAAAGAAAACTGCATAGATATTAGCCAGGGTCATCTGCTTTTGGTATGTACACAAACTTCACTTTACGCAATTACTACCCTAAACTTTTCCTTGTACTTTTCTTGCTATCATCCAAAGGAGCATTTGTTCTCAAAACATGTCTCTTGCAGGTGCATGGGTGAGATCATGGCCAAACATTTGTTCCTCAGAAGTTAAGTTTGCTTGGTCACACAATGGTTTTGTCTGCCTTTTGATAAATGCCCTTTCCTCCCTCAAGGAATGGCTACCAAGCCTATTGCCCTCACTCAAACACCTTTATCTGTACCTTTATTTCAAGAACTTAGAAGGCAAAATAGATGCAGAAGGGGAGGAGAGGAGAGGAGACTGGAAGAGGGGGAGAATGGGTGAGAAAGGGCTACAGAAGCATTTTTCATAAATGCTGAAAAATAGCTGGGCATTTGTTTCCTCCTGTCCTTATCTTAGTCCATGACGATTGCGTTGTTCTTCGCTCTGCATAGCTGGCCTAACTGAGTATCTAAACAAACTAATTAATCACAAGGAATACATCCAAAGACGGACAGGTCTGGAGAGGTGATGTTTATCAAATCCCTCAATTTATTTTTCTTCTTTCTTTCTTTCTTTCTTTCTTTCTTTCTTTCTTTCTTTCTTTC
>BLBF01000045.1:9634669-9655984 GCA_015471245.1 Laticauda colubrina
TTTCTTTCTTTCTTTCTTTCTTTCTTTCTTTCTTTCTTTCTTTCTTTTTAATCCCTGCAGCAATTTATTTGCTGAATGGGCACATTTCTCTCTGGAAATTTCCTGGCTGCGGCCAAGGTTAACTGTACAGAGGCTCATTTAGTATTTATGATTTTTGCATAGAGGAGAAAGGCTGGGGTGCTCTCCTCTTCGCTGCTTCTAATTTGATCCCCCCCCCCTTCCTCAATTCACCAGACTTCTTCCCAGAGTCAGAGATTCTGGGTGCATTAATCAAAAATAATGAATAAAATGATCCGCCTGACAATCCTCACAGCCGCCTAGGTTTCAGGAGAATAACGAACTAACTTTATTAATCAACAGTTCCTGATTAATTGTTACAAAGTGTCATCCATAAATTTCCCTTCATTTTAATAATACTTGCTGAACGCTAACAATATCCCCAGTGATTTCTGATTTATTGAGGCCCGGATACTTCTAGCGTCGCCACTAGAAAGCATTGGAACTCTTCATGATCCCTTGAGCTCCACTTCTCGAAAGCTAAAAGAGAACAGTCCATCTTTGAAAACCTCAATAATCCAGGTGAACCTTCTCTCTCAAAAGCCCCCCCCCCCTCAAATCTTCTAACTTCACACTTTCTTTCACGCTTCCTCTCTCACTCACTTCTTCCTCTTTATCCAACCAGGAACCTCCGTTCTGGTGGCCCAATTCAAGTCTTCGCCCACCTCACCTAAACCCAATCTGATCCTTGCGATTCTCCCACCTCACCCCAGGTCTCCCCTTTCGTGAACGATAAGGTGAAGCCGAACTGCAACCTATTAAAGATGACAGTTTCACTTTTCTCCCCTAATTACTCGCTCCTGCCTATTTGGCATTTTCTTAGAAAAATTTGTTGAATAATGACCAGCATTAAAATGGAGGCTCTTAAGAATTTATACACGGAGCTTAATTTATCATGTACTTTCCTTATCTTGCAGCAGAATTTATTTCCAAGTGTCTTTTTGCTGCGTCTATGACAGTGTAGTCATTTTCTTAAGGGCGCAGCATGTATCAGCAGCACATTTAAAAATGCAACACTATTTAATCAGGAGGAGCTGAGCCTGGTTTCTTTGTGAATTGTGTTTGTTTACCGCAACTGCAGGCTTGACATAAGGCAATTAGTACTAATTGTTTAACCCAGCTGCCTTGCTGGGAGCTAGCAAGAACTTTTGTACTTTATCTTGTTTTTCTCTTGTTCCTCTTTGCTGTCCAATTGCTACTATATTTTTTTTCCTCTAGATTTTTTTTTTTTTAAAAAACAGGAAGCCCCCAAGATGTTATTCTATGGCATTCTCTGCAACAAGTCTAGTATTGCCTATTTTAACCCTGAGCGAAAAAGTTTCTTGCAGTAAATGTCAGATATGAACGATTGTCAACATTTCTCAGGAAAACACAGATAAATCTCTTGACTGATAATTGTTAACACTTCCTAGAAAGTCTATAAAGCCTACAAAGAATTTCTCACATTTTTCATATTTAGAGATAATATATGCATGACAGAGCTTGTCCAAAATTTGGTGAGAGTCTGTATGAGAATGCTGGATGGTTGTGAATTTCTTAAAAAGATATACCTACAAATAATAAATAAATAAATAACCATTACCTTGAGATTAGCAGCATTCATTCATGTGTGCTCAAAACCAAGAGAAAAAAATGTTTTTATGCTCACAAGATTGAAGTTCAAATATGGATATTATCAATCTTCATAACCTGTGCTCATTCACTGACATGGAAAATGAAAGATAATGCATGATTGATTTTTTTTGCCAAGAAAGGATATAAACAAAAGTTCTTTTGATCTTAACTCTTCATTTGTTATCAGACACATTCAAAATAATGAAATCTATTCCAACCACTAATATACCACATTTGTATTTTGTCTAGAGAATATTAATTCACAATATAGAAATTAGCATGTGTGAAGCAAGGTCCAAGTTCCACTGCTTCAAAGAGACAGATTTTATGGTTTGTTTACGTATGGAACTTTTGGGCAATTCTCCACATCACAAATCAGCTGTCTGTGTCTGCAGCAGGAATCCTAGTTAATATGGTCAATAATGAAGGATGGTGACAATTCCAGACAACATCTGGAGGGTCACTGAAACAACACATGTTTATACAATCCCATCAGAAATGAAGGTGCAAGATGCAATAACTGGATTTTCTGTAGCTATGTGTGTTAGTGTATATCAGAGACTTGTTGAATTAGTGTCTGTGTAACTCAACTAAGATTATAGCTAATGAAGACACATTATGGCCAATGGACAGCAGATCTGAGTCACAAATAACATCTTTAGGTGCTGAAGAAGTCTTTTTTCTGCCAATTACTACAGCTGCACCATCTTGATAAACTTCAAGCATAGTCATTTCCTTTCCCAGAGAATCCCAAGATGTAATAGAGCTGGCTAGCTCGTCCTGACCATACAGATGTCCAAGACAAAGAGAGAAGTGATTCTCAAGCACTTAAGTTACGTTTGAGGTATATTCATTGTGCATCAGGTACAAAAGTGTTCATTGAAAAGGAAGCCCCCCCCCCCGCCCATTCAGCTGCAGCTAAGCTGACATGCTTAATATATCAGTCACAACAGAGATGGTATTCAGCAGGTTCTGACCAGTTCTGGAGAACCAGTAGCAGAAATTTTGAGTAGTTCGAAGAACTGGCAAATACCACCTCTGTCTGGAGATTTTACAGTATCCTTCCCCTGCCACGCCCACCAAGTCACACCCACAGAACTGGTAGTAAAAAAAATTGAATCCCACTACTGAGCCACAACCTAGTACATCGGTGGTCTTTACCCTCTAGCTGCAAGCCATCAACAACGTCTTTTCAAAGCTACTCACAAGCATGGATTTATTCCAGGGTATGCCCATGGCTTCCCACAAGGTCTGGCTTGAGGTTAAATTCCTCCATGCTTAAAACAATCTGATTTAAAAATTTTAAAAGCTACCAGGTCTTTTTCATTAAGAACTACTTGGCAATATGAAGCCTCAAAGTTCATTCTGATCACATCTCTGATATATATTTTGCAATGTTACAGAATAAGAGGCAAATAAAATGGTCCAGACACTTCCTTTGGTGCTTTGCCAATATAACTTAACATATTGAAATGATGTGCTCATCCACAGATACAATCTTTTTCAGAGCTATGTAAATGAAGAACAATATCTAGTGACTGGATTATGGTTTATTCTCATCCTAAACAGAAGAAGGAGTAACAAAGTCTATATGGGCCAAGCAAAGACTTTACTAATCTGTAATTTCTCTGAATTTGTGTTGCATAGATACAGATACAACACTGCTATCAAATTCTCTGTTGCCAGATTGCTTGATTATATTGCTTGATTATAAATATAGAAATCTGTTCTGAAGGTATATTTGAAATATTATTTCAAAGTTTTCTGATGCTGGAATGCTTGAATGCCTCAACCCAAGAATATATCTGATCTCTTCGAGCTGAACTGAACTATCATTAAATTTGTGGCAAGAGGGTTATCGTCTTCCATACCATGTTATTTTTGGTTTTTAGCACTTGTGGAGGGGAAATCTGCTAACTACCTTTTAGATTACTAGGAGTTCAAAAGCTGTACAAGGAAAGAGGCTGCTTTAAGTTAGCGGCTGTCTACAAATACTTGACTGCTGTTGCCCCCCCCCCCCCCCGCCCCAAAGTTTTAATCTTTTGAACACAACAGGGAGTGGGAAGCAAATGAATGTTTTATACATAAAGGAACTTGAAATTAAGCATGACCTGCCTGCTTGAGCTCAATTTCATTTACAAGTTGAACGTATCTTAGAAAATACTCAGTCCCTGCGCACAAAAATCAAAGGGGAAATTCACTTCACAGTCACATATATTTCAGCCTTCTCCAACCTATTGGCCTTTGAGCAATAAATTGCATAGTTTCACCTCAAATGGAACATAATTAATTCTTCCACTTTACCTAATCTCCTTTATATTTGTTCTTCCTTATCATTCTCAAATACTTCCCAATATTGTGATATATATGCTGCTCAAAAACATTATTCATAACGCTCTCTTATATACATAGATACGCATACACACACACACATTCATGTAATTCAAGAATTGTTAAACTCTTTAATGGTGCTGGCTAATGCTTTCCCTTGTGCATCCTTTGCTATTTGCAGTACACATATCATTCATCCACTTTGCATAAGTTTAAAAGTTCTGTCACTGGAATATTCATTAAAATTCCATGCACTTCATACATTGGAACGTGTTACAGGTAGTCCTTGACTTATGACCACAATTGAGCCCAAAATTTCTGTTGCTAAGCAAGATGGTTGTTAAGTGAGTTTTGATCCATTATATGAACTTTCTTGTCGGAGTTGTTAAATGAATCGCTGCAACTGATAACTTAGTCAAGCACTTGTTAAGCAAATCTGGCTTCCCCATTGACTTTGCATGTCAGAAGGTCACAATAGGGAATCACATGACCAAGGACACTGCAAATAGGAGTCAATTTCCAAGCATCCTAATTTTGACCATGAAAAATGTGTGTGAAAAATGGTCATATTTCACTTTTTTCTGTGCTGTTGTAACTTTGAATAGTTATTAACAAACTGTTGTAAGTGCAGGATTACCTGTATTACAGTACATGAAGTCCTTGATTTATGAACACAATGGGGGCCTTAATTTCCTTGTAAGTTGGTACAATCATAAAGCAATGACCAGATCCAATTTTTACAACCATTTTTAACCATAGTCGTTAAGCCAATCACCCCAGTTTGCCACTGCCTGTTTCCTAGATTGAGAGGGAGTGACTGGACCAAAATCATCCAACCGTCTTTGGGATTAAGTCATGACTAGAATTCATGGACTCCTGGTTTCTAGCCAAATGCTCTAACCACTACACCAAACTGTCCCAGTTTTTTCCAAGTAAATGTACATGAACTTTCATAAAGTCCATAAAATGCAGGACAAATAACACATCATTGTCATAGAAACTGTCCCAGTCAAAATGTGCTTCCTCCTGTTATAATAGTTAAAGGGATACTCCAACATCACTGCTGTTTCTATCTAGGACAGGGGTGTCAAACTTGATTTCACTGAGGGCTGCATCAGGGTTATGTTTGACCTTGGGGGCCCAGGATAGGTGTGGCCAGCTCAACATCACTCGTGTTGAGGGTGCCTGTGGTGGTCCAAGCACTCTGCCAGTGAAAATGGGTTCTTGAGCTTCGTTTTCAGCTGTGTTAGACTCCTGCAACCCTCTGCTAGTGAAAACAGAGCTTGGGAGTGCTGCTGCAGCCTTCACAAGCTCCATTTTCAGCCACAGTGGCCTCCTGCAACCCTCTTCCAGCAAAGATGGAGCTCAGGAAGGCTACATGCAAAGGCACTGCAGGCCAATCCTTCACTGTTTTCAGGGTGGCCCCGTGGGCAAGATCTAAGCATCCGGCAGGCTGGATTCACCCCCAGGCCTTGAGTTTGATGCCCCTGATAAGCCAGTTTTCAGCAGTTAAGTGTCTCAGCTTTACACCTTCAAACTCTAATGATGTACTTAAATGCTCTGCAAATCATGGGTGGTGTTTCACTTGTTCAAGTCCTTTGCATGTGGAATGCACACATATACGAGTGGATATGTAAGTGCATCCATGCGCATATATGGGGCCTTTTCAGGAAATTCTGCTGCTGGCTTTTGGTTCTTTTTCACAGTTAATAATACAGTTTTAAATTCCACCATTGCAATTGTTTTCTGAGCAGAATGATTGGGCATTCATTCATTATACTAATAAAACACAGCAAAATGAGTCTCCAAACCTGGAGGGTATTGTTACTTTTCAGACAGGTGTAGTGATAGACACGAAATTTCCTATCTCTTAACAGTACCATAGATGCTATCGCTGGAGACAAAAGAGAAGAGAATGGATGACAATTGTTCTGTCGTCAGAGAGATTTGTAGCTTGCTGTTAAATGTGCTTTTCCAGAAACAGACCGTCTTGTTCTAAGGCAATGCAAGAAAGAGCTGCGTTTTCATTGGAAGTTCTATCTAAACAAATGGTGCCATTGGTTTTCTTCCTGTTGAAATCGCAGGAGTTTGATTTGGTGCAATTTTCTTAGGGCAACACCAGATTTAGTATAAGAATCTCAAAAAAAAGCTTCCCAGAGGATGGGAGGATGAAGTTGGGTGCACTTGCTCGGTTTTGAAGCAATAGGTTACAATTCTGTGATCCAGGTAGTCCTTGATTTACAGCCACAACCGAGCCCAACATTTCTGTGGCTAAGTGAGACAATCAACAGTTGTTAAGTGAGTTTGCCCATTTTGCAACCTCCCTTGCCACAGTTGTTAAGTGAATTGTTGCAGTTGTTAAGTTAGCAACATGTTGCTAAATGAATTTGGCCTTCCCATTGCTTCTCAGAAGGTCACAATAGGGATAAGACTCCAGGACATTGCAACTATCATAAATAAAAGTCAGTTGCCAAGTATCTGGATTTTGGTGATATCACCATGGCGATGGTCATAAATGTGAAAAATTGTCATAATTCCCCTTTTCAGTGCTGTTGTAACATCGAATGGTCATTAAATTAACTGTTATAACTTGAGGACTTCCTCCTGCAAAGAATGACTAAAATAGCCTTGAAGATGTTTCAAAATCTAAAATCTAAAAGGGACTTCTTAGGCTTTGTAAATTTTTTCTTTGCAAATTCAGTGAGAAAGTTTCTAACAAAAGCATCCTTCTGTTACATTTCATTAAACAATGGACAAAATAGACAGAAAGATCCTTTACACTATCCTCCAACATAGCTGTTCAATACCTGAAAAGGACTTCACACACTGTTCTACCACAAAAGGCAATCCAGGCCTCCTTGGATTAAATGGATGATCGTCAGAAATTTAGCAGAAATTGGAGCATCTCTAGTGGCTGAATATTAGTGATGAACAAATTTGCACCATATGGAAAGCATGGCACATGCCTATAATTATACCCTTTGAAGACAATCTCAGTCTTGGAATTGTCTGACATGAAACTATATAAAAGCCAGGTTTTTACATCACTAAACATTTCAGAATAAATAAATAAAAGAGCAGAAAACAAATTTAACATTTAATCCCAGTCTCTTGCAAGAATCACTTAGACAAACAATTGTGCAGTCTTCCTTGGAAGTAGCTCCATCAATCAGTTTTAATCAGAGAGAGGTAAGGATTGAATTATCCATACTGGGCCTTCCTCTCTGTAGGACTTTGTCTATACTAACTCAGTCCAGATACATCCACATATGGACTTGACAACAAACAACATGGACTCCTGATCATACCTCATGATAGAAAATGTTTGGGTCTGCATGAACATGGCAATAAATTCATCCCCCCTCATCTGGTAATGCTACTAGCACACTTGAAATCAACCTGTATTCTATAGCTTGGGATATGATTCTGGTTTGTATGAAAAGCAAGGACATCTCTATTCCCATTGGGTTCTTTTGTTTTTCTCTTCTTTTGTCACTTTCTTCTATTTATTCTATTCTACCTACCTGATCTTATTTTGCCTGGAATAGCTAATATTAAATTCATAATTGGATGCACCAGTTCTTATAACATTTTGTTCCTTTGAATGAAGCCCCGCATGTATTTCATTGATATTGCACTTTGTAGTAAAGTGCTGCATGAAAAGAGGGTACTGTTTGATGTAACAAACTGTTTCTCAACCTCAACAACTTTAAGATATGTGTACTTCAATTCCCAGCACTGAGAGACACTGATGTAGTACACAGTCACATAATGTATGTGGATGTATGCATGTCTATACATCAACATGCACATTAAGATTCTCATGTATGTATTTTAATGCTGAACATACGGGCTATTGCATATTTCTGAAGAACACTTCACAAAGAGAATTGTGCCGTGGACATTTATACATTTACAATGAGTGAAGGGTTTCATTAACATGTTCAGATAGGGGTGGGAACATGGCGGAGCTGAAATCTGTAGCAATAATTTGCACTTTGAGCAAAATATAAGACAGGTACTACTGAAAATTTTCAAGAGAAGACTTCATCTCAGAAAGACAACTAGATAGTTCAGTTCTAAAAATCAGGAGAGAACTCATGTGATTCTATTTCCAAAAACTAATTCCAAAAAAGTTTGAGAAGCTCCAGAAATTCAGGAAAAAGAAAAGAAAGTTGGGATTATTTTGTAAAAAGAAGGAAGGAAGGAAGGAAGGAAGGAAGGAAGGAAGGAAGGAAGGAAGGAAGGAAGGAAGGAAGGAAGGGGGGGAGGGAGGGAGAGAGGGAAGGAATTAATACATTAATACATGGAAGAAATTAAAATTGCTATATCCATGCTACATATATAAGAACATCCATATTTAATGGTCCATCACAACTTTGAAATCTTGGGTTGAACTTTCATACTTTCGAATGTTCACGACACAATTTGCTGAGGCTGTGCAATATTGCATTTTTATGTGATTTCTGCAACTTTTTCCAACTGTGCCCTTTTCTGCGTACCCTAAGGAATTCTTTGTTCAGCTGACCTTCTATGCCACTTCTTCATATTATTCATGAATTGCTGTTGGATCTGTTTGGTATAACTCTTAGATAGGTTAGACAGGAAATAACAGCTGAGGTTGAAGTGAGTGGAACTTTGCTTAGACCCTAGGCTAACTTATTTTCAGACTATGTTAGCTTCACCTGTGTTTTTCAAAACTCCTACTCTCCCTCTTTGTTTCTGCACTAATCTGCTGGGATGTTGAAAATAATAATAAAACTCTGAAAATGGGCAAACTGTTCTATGTGGAATGCAAACTGTGTTGTAATCCAGTATATACATTTTATTGGAAAACACACATTGTCAGATTGTGCAAATTCAGAAAGTTAATCCAGTTAACAAAATAACAGAATTGGAAGGGACCTTTGAGATCTTCTTGTCCAACCCACTGCTCAAGCAGGAAACCCTGTAGTGTTTCAGACAAATGGTTGTCCACTCTCTTCTTAAAAGTTGGAGAAGTACAAGGTGCATTTGTTCACAACAAAATGTGGTTCAAGTTAATTTCTCAGGCATCGTGAGTATTTTCATAATAAAAACTCTCTATTTAATGGACATCAGAAAATGGAGAAATTTCCTGACAGTAAGAATAATAAATCAATGGAACAACTTGCCTGCTGGAGTTATGGATGATTCATCACAAGAAGTTTCAAGAAAATATTGGATATTCATTTGTCTAGAATGGTATAAAGACTCCTGCCTTAAGCGGGGGTTGGACTAGAAGACCTCCAAGGTCCCTTGCAGTCCCTTGCAGTCCCACAGTTCTATGATTCTATTATATTTATATTTCTCAGAACTGGACCAAATTTTTCCAAGTAAGTGGCATACAAATTTATATCCACAGGAGCATTTAAAAAAAAAATGGTAGTGCTATAATGAATCCATGTTCCTCCTTAGCATTAAAACAGATTTATTTCACTGGGGTTTAGGGTGAGCAAGAAATAAATAGAACACTTACTTTAAATGATGAAATTTTAATCTGAATATGAAATAAAATGATTATAGAACCTCAAAACTTTATCAAACATGAATAATTTGAATATGAAAGCAATCAAGCATAACACAAGTTTAGCAGTGAAAGGATGAGTTTGTTTAGTTCTGTATGATTCCTGAAAACCTGGATTTATTTTTGAGACATCTCATGTCCATTTTCATCCTACATTTATTTTGGATCAATGTTTGCTCTTTATAGTAGCAATTATAGAAAATCCAGACTTCCTGCAATGAAAGAGACTCCAAACAGGGCCCTAGCTATAAGCATCCAAAGCATAAGTACTTTGCATAAGTACAACAGAAACCTGTACCCCTATCATAATTTACTATGAATGTTGCCTAGACCAATGTTGGCAACTTTAAGATTTGTGGACTTCAGCTCCCAGAATTCCCCAGACAGCATGGCAAGCCAGAATTCTGAGAGTTGAAGTCCACCCATTGTGAAGTTCCCAAGTTGAGAAATTTTGGTCTAAACAAAGTAAGAGTGAATTCTGAGAGCAACTTTGGTTTCTCTGCACAAGGCCACAACCCTTGTTTGTAACATCCATCCTCAAATTTGCTCATGATTTCTTGCGGGTTACCATGATCTATAGCTGGATGGTATTCCTTTTCTCCATTTCCCCTGTGGCCACAACTCCCAGAATTCTAAATTTAATTGCAGGCTACAGGCAACAAGATCTAAACAAATCTTATCTATGTTCTCTTTGAGTAAATTCCAAAGTAAAGCAAAAGTTAAGGTTCAGGATTCAGTCTGATCTAATCACAAATCCCTTCGGTTGGCTGCTGGACAACCCAGATTGCTAAAATATATGAGCTGTTAGGCAAATCTATTAGTCTTTACAGTATCTTATAATTTTATGTTCTAATCTGAACCAGAAAAGAGTCACATGAATAATCCAGGACCAGGGAGAAACTTGGGAGCTTAGATCAAGAGTTGTTCCAACATCTAGTAAGTCTACATTGGAAGAAGACATTTAGCCCAGAAGAGCATATGGCAGCTGTTTTGTGCTGGGGGCGAGGGGGAGAGAGAATGAATGAATCTCTAAATAAATCCAATTTACATGTTCAGGGAAGGGATTGGAATTGTAATGAGATCTGATCTCTCGACTGACATAGGATAGTCATGGCTTTTAATATATTATTCTAGCGTCCATATAGATATTTATTGAGACATTGATTTCCTACTTTTTGGGTCCCTTTCCTTAATGCTGATGGGCAGGTGGAGAAACCCACATTCATTGCTGCACTTGACACAGAAAATAAACCAATGGCAGGGAATAATGGATGTCCAAATTCTACTATACATATCAAGAAGAGGAGATGGAGAGAGAAAGAGAGATAGACATAATAGATTGAGCGAAGAAGCTTCTTCAGTTCTAACTGAATGGTGGAAATGAGAAAAAAAAATGTCTTCAAGGAAAAAAACCCAAGAAAGTCCAGTTGCCTTTTGGAAAAGCACTTCTAGGACAACCATGACCTGAATGATTGAGAATCTCCATGGAGACCTTAAAAGTGACAGCGAGTGAGAGAAGCAGAAAGAGGGGGGGCGAGAGGGGAGAGAGAGATGAAGACAGAGAGGCAGAGAGTAGATAGAAAAAAAGATAGAGTGATCCACAAAGATCAAAAATCCATCTGTCTCTGGAAAATTTGGCAGGATCCCTTTTTTCACTGAGCAGAATAATCCTTCCCATTGCAACTTGATGGCAGGCCGTATCACTGAGAGCTGGGAACTGCAGAGTTCAGTCTCAACAGAAAGCATGGGGAACAAAAGAGAAGCAGGAGAACAAGAAAAAAGTGCGAAGTCATGTGAAAAGTTGAGACTGTCAGGCACTTGCAGAACTCCTTTGAAAAGTAGACAACCGCCACTATAGACAATCTCCCTCTATACATGCAAGTCAGGGAAGGCAACAGATGGAACCTACTTTGGGACACTGAATTAGTGTGGTTTTCTCTATTTCTCCTATAAAGATATACAAGGTCTACAATATATTATAAAAGAAGCCTGGATAGTGGACATTGCAGTACTTGGAGGCAGCAGTATCAAACTGGAGAAAAATCACAAAATACAAAGACCAGCAAACAGAAATGGAACAACTGTGAAAAAGAAATCATAGATAATAGGTGCCTTGGAACTTATCTGGAGCACCACTTGAACACCATGGACATTGACAAAATCACCATCAGTCAATTGCAATAGACAGCTCTACTTGGAACAGCTTACATCATGTGAAAATGCCTTTAATATCATCAAACAACATTTGCCTATTCCAGATGTTAGAAGGATTTAACAGATTTGGCATGAAAGAAGCCAAATCCAGCCTAAATATCTAGCTACAGTGCAACCAAACAACCAGGGCCAGGGTCACCTTTTTTAAAAAAATGAAACAAATATACTCAAAAACAGGTAGCAAGGCTCAAAAGGCTGAACCTAAAACTAAGCAGAAATTTCCTGACAGAACAATTAATCATGAAATGACTTACTTTCAGAAGTTGTAGATGCTCCAACACTGGAGGTTTTTAAGAAGAAATTGGACAGTCATTTGTTGGAAATGGTGCAGGGTTTCCTACTTGAGAAGGGGTTGGACTAGAAGACCTCCAAGATCCCTTCCACCTCTGTTATTCTGTTAAAATGCTGGCCTTTCTCTACATGGTCTCACAGCCAATTTCCTGAGGAAGAGAAATAAAAATTATGGCTGTAATAGACTGCTCCTCTGTCTATCAGGAAACAATTTATGCCAAAAGACCAAAAACCATTTTTAAACATTAGAAATAAAAAAAAGTATCCCAGATCCTTTGATCTGATGTGGGCAAAAGAACTGAAGTCCTGCTCAATTAACATTCCCAGAGTAGAGTCCATTTAGAAATTCCCTGGCCTAAGAGGTTAAATGCTTATTATACCACTGTCTTTGTGGCAAAGAGTTCCTTCTGTAAGTTGACGTGTCATACAAAATTGCCAATTTATAGAAATATTCCTAGTTTAGAAAACAAGACTATCCAAACACTATCATTATTATAGGCATCAGCAGGCATAACCCTGCATTAGTAAAGAAGCACTAGATACATTCATCAAACCCAGTTTTCTTTCTTTCATTCATTCTTTTTTTCCCCTCCCTTCTTTTCTGCTTGCCTTTCTGTCCGAATACTTTTAAGTTCAGGGACAGAGAACATGTCTTCATTAGAAACATTAACATTCACAGCCTGTAGTAAATTTTGACAGTGAAAAGGTCTCTGTAACCTTTAGTTGTGCAGAAATTTACTTCCCAAGAAAATTACAGCTGGCACTGTCTTAATTAATGCTAGCTTTCTTTTCTGGAAATTGTGGGCTTGTCAGTTTAAAAAAAAAAGACAGGAAAAAGAAGAGAGTGAAAAAAAACCCTCACATTTAAAAAAGTGGACACAGAAAGCAGCTATGAATAAAGGAGGAGGGGAAAAATCATAATATTGCTCTGTTTGGGTTTGTGCGTGTCTTGTTTATTTGACAGCAAGGACAGGAAAGCACCGTCTGGATTTTTGCCACCTGGAACAGAGTCTCTATACTCTTAAGAATCCATTTGCATCCTCCTTGTTTAAAATATTGCTTTATAGTTGCAAAGTGGGTATTATTCCCCTCCTCATTCCACATCCTGTTATCCTTTCCTGGTAATCTGTTTTCAAACCGATAAGTGAAATAAAATCTACAATTACAGGAGGGGAACACAAGATAAAAAAAAATGGATGTTTTGGTTTTGTCTGCTCTGAAAAATATAGCACTGTCCTTCCATTTGCATTTTTTGTTCACTGGTGCAACTTTTTTTCTTCCTGCCTGAAGCAGAAATACACACCCCACATCTACTTTATCTGTTGTCATATTACTTAGAGACATGCCAGTAATGTAGCCATATTCCGAGGGAAGTGCATGCATAAAGTAACAGGCGCAACTGTGATTGCACTATTGCAGACACCACTTTGCCTTTTTTGCCCTCACTCTGCACACTCCAGTTATTTCTGGAGTTAATGGAAGGCAGGCAGGCAGGCAGGCAGGCAGGCAGGCAGGCAGGCAGGCAGGCAGGAAGGAAGGAAGGAAGGAAGGAAGGAAGGAAGGAAGGAAGGAAGGAAGGAAGGAAGGAAATTGAGAGGAGGATAGAGAGGTGGGAGGGAAGAGAGAAGGAGGAAAAAAAGAAAGAAGGAGAAAGGGAGGGAGGGAGGGAATAGAGAAAATAGAGAGGGAGGATGGAGGGAAGGAGAAAGAAAGAAAGAAAGAAAGAAAGAAAGAAAGAAAGAAAGAAAGAGGCTTTTAGCTAAACAGTGAGATTAAATGCCCCGAATAAATAAAAACCAACATATCTGCATGGGGAATTTCTAAATATATCCATAGTGACCATAGGTAACTTTTTTTTCCCACAATAACAACTTTCAGTACCTCTTCAGTTGCTTTTTGTAAGCAGAATTTTAAATCAAAACGTGGTGCCCCAATGCTTTATTCACAGCTGAGAACTGAGGAGGAAGGCCAGTGGTTCTGCTTTTCCAACCCACTTCTAGTTTCCTAGGAAATACATCCTCAAAAAGTCTTAAAAGATAGGAAATAAGTTCTTAGAATGAAGCAAGGTTTAAAGATTACAGTCTGCTAGTCTGCACACTCATTGGACATATGCCTTTAATGGTTCTATCTTTTCTCTCTCTCTCTCTCTCTTTCTTTTCCTTTTTCTTTTTAACTAGCATGTTGAAATAGGCGATAAAATTTAACCAATAATGAAATATTCATAAGGACCACCTCACTAATCGGAAAGTGTTACATTCAAAGGGCACACACACTTAAGCAAATATTGTACGGGCTGCAAATCCCGGGATTTTTATCTTTTGGTACAGAGCAGAAGGCAACAGTAAACAATGGCTTTAAAATCTAAAGAGGGCTGTTGGCGTGAGGGGGCATCTGCAGCCATGCGACTGAAAGCATGACCCTTGGTTACCTGGGTCACAATGCATGGTAAAAAAAAAGGTGCCAGACTGAAACAAGGAGCTTTACATCTCTGGCATCATGCCTTGATGTACGTCCGAAAGAAGAAAGAAATTTACTCAATAAGCAAATGGGAGCCAATTTGGTTTGGTGGTTAAGGCACCAGGCTAGAAACCAGGAGACTGGGAGTTCTAGTTCTGCTTTAGGCACAAAGCCATTCTTTCTTTCGTGGCATAGAATGGAATAACAAAGTTGGAAGGGACCTTGGAGGTCTTCTAGTCCAACCCCCTGCCTAGGCTGGAAACCCTATACAACTTCAGACAAATGGTTCTTTTTAAAAACTTCCAGTGTTGGAGCATTCACAACTTCTGGAGGCAAGTTGTTCTACTGATTAATTGTTCTAACTGTCAGGAAATTTCTCCTTCATTGCTTCCCTTCTTGATTAGTTTCCATCCTGTTGCTTCTTCTGCCCTCAAGTGCTTTGGAAATAGCTTAACTCCCTCTTCTTTGGGGCAGCCCCTGAGATATTGGAAGACTGCTATCATGTCACCCCTGGTCCATTTTTTTCGCTAGATTAGACATACCCAGTTCCTGCAACCGCCCTTCATATGTTTTAGACTACAGCCCCCTAATCATCTTTGTTGCTCTTCTCTGCACTCTTTCTAGACTCTCAACATCTTTTTTACATCGTGGCAATACTGGGTGCAGTATTCCAAGTGTGGCCTTAGAACAGAGGAATGATCACCTGGTGTCCTACTTTCTATTTCTGCTGCTGTCATGTATACAGATAGTCCTTGACTTACCTTTTAGTGACCATTAGAAGTTACAATGGTACTGGGACTTCCGGTTTGAGCTTCTTCAGTGACAGACCAAAACCTCATCTCTGTGAGGCTTCGATCCGTGCTCACCGCTGGAACGCCCCAAGCCGGCTGGTTTCGGGGCTAAGCCACCCCATAGAGGTGGTGAAGAAGGGGGAGACTGCTTGCAGGGTTGAGGAGAGCCACATCTCTCCTCCCCAGCTGGCCATTACTCCCTTTCCCAAAGGCGGTTGTAGTGGTAGTCAGAAATGGCCACTACAAAAAAGAACTTGACGGGAAAAGAATGTGCAGGAAGAAGATAAGAAGAGAAAGTTTTGGTTGACCGGGTCAAACAGCAAAAGCAACAAATAAGGTACCCTGAAATTGAAATTGTTAAAAAACAATAACATTGTTCCCTAAGAAGATTTTTAAGCTGCAAAGGAGAGAGAAAAAGGAAAAGATTTGGTTTTCTCCTTTTCCTATACTGACAGCTAAGAGACTTAAGCAAGAAATTGGAAAAAATATCCACTTTGACATCAATAGGCATTTAATGCTGAAAATAAAAGTCAAAGGGATAATAAAGATTTCTGGATAATTAAAAGCTTTTGAAAACAGGAAAGGACAGAAAAAGAATAAAAGGGCAGGATCTGGAAGGGAGGAGACTGCCTGGAATTAAAAAAAGAAGCAAAATCTCAACAAGACTTCCAAAAGATACCTTCTAACTGAAATATTGCAACAAAAACTCCAGAAAGAGAAAGTTGAAAAAGAAATAAGAAAATATAACTTGGGACTATCTGGATTACTTGATGATTTCTGGATTCTTGGTTATTGTTTTGAATGACTAAAATCAATTGGGTGGTTGTTTAAAACTGTTTAAAATGGCTCCACTTTTAGAAGAACTGAAAATGGAACTTTAAAAGTACAAAGAAGATGAACAAGAAGGGAGAGGTTCTTTTGGCTTCATATTTCAGTTTTTAGAAATGGAGATTTGGAATGATGAGAAACAACAAGAAATGCCTGCAGAACAAGAAGCTTGTGACAAAGAAGAAGCCATCTTTAATGAACAAGTAATCTTAGATGGGGGAAAAAAGGAAAGGGGGGAAAGAGAATGGAAAGTTTAAGATTGGGAAAAACAACTCCCCCCCAAAAATAGAGTGAAAAATAAGTAAAAAATCAGAAAGCAACAGAAGAGGGAAATACAGAAGAAAGAATTAGAACTAGAGAGACAAGGGGGTAAAAAAGGGAGGAAGAAGATGAGAGGGAAGAAAGAAAGGAAAATAAGTTATACAGGACAGAAGCAAAATATAGAGAAACAGGGCCTATTTAGAGATAATGGGTAAAAAAGGGATTCTGCAAAGGTACATAAGATAGTATGGTTATATTAGAAGCAGAAATAATTTTAGAAAATATGAAACAATGTATGATTAAAATGTCTGATAAAATAGCTATTGTAATTCAGTGGAATGCTTGTCAATAAATAAATGTAACAAAAGTATATTTAATGATTTATAAAACATATGTGAAGAGAAATAAGGGAAAAATTAATTATGGAGATTATATGTGTTTTTAAGGAAGTATGATATTTAATTGAAAAGAAGTGTTAAAGATGTTAAGATTTTAATGATTATTAATGATAGAACTGAACTGGGATGGAATGAGGGTTTATAATTACATATATTTACAATCTTTCTTTTTTTTTTAAATAATATAGTGTGTATTATAAGAATGTACCAAGCAGAATTCGATTGGATTATGTATTGTATATTATATTGAAGGTCATAAACTTAAGGTATATATTGAAGTTTAAATAAGAGTTGAATGAATGTAATTAAAAGATATAAAGGTGTCATACTCCAATTAGTAAGTACAGGAGAAAATTTGTTTAATGAGAAAAGATAATATGAAATTGAAACAGAACAGATAAAAGTATAAATATAATGATTTGAACTGAGATGAGATAATCAGAATAAAATTGAGAAAATTAAAAGAGAGGAAAAACTATATAGAAAATGTAAAATAGTATAAGATATGGAACAGAATACAAAAAGGAGCATGAAATTGAGTTTTGTTTTCTGTATAAAGAAATTCAACCCGGGACCATGCTATTTTCAAAAAAGATGTTTTACTTGTATTTTGTGTGTGAAAACCCAAATAAAACTTTATTTGAAAAAAAAAAAGAAGTTACAATGGTACTGAAAAAGTGACATATGTTTTCCACACTTACAACTTTGCAACATCTCCATGGTCTCATGATCAAAATTCAGACACTTGGCAACTGACTCACATTTATGATGGTTGCAGTGTCTCAGGGATGTGTGATCCCTTTTTGCAACTTTCTGACAAGCAAAAATCAATGGGGAAGCCGAGATTTGCTTAACAGTGGTCACTAATGAGCCCAACAACATGTTATTAACCTAATGACTCCAGGGATTTACTTAGCAACAGAGGTAGGAAAGGTAATAAAATGGGGCCAAATTCACTTTGACAACTGACAACTGAACAGAAATTGTGGTCATAAATTGAGGATTAGCAGTATTTATTTATACAAAGGGTGAACACTGAAATAACAAAAGATCATTCTGCTTTCAGGCTGCCTGAGTGCTCTGGAAATACACATCTATATATAGAGAGATAAAGATGTGGGATACAGGCAACGTTACTGCAAAGTTCTAAAGCCCCTGTCACACTGCACCAACGGATGCAAAGAGGATGTAAAACGGACAAAAAAGCTTGCCATCCGTTGGTTAACGCGATGTACTCACTGCCTCCATTTTGCTTCCTTTCTATCCGTCCAGCATCGGTCTATTGACGTTTCATCTGCTCAGAAAGTTTTGGGCTGCCCAAAACTTTTGCGCGGAAAATGTATCCAATTCGTCCATTCTGCATCCGCTACGCATCTGCAACGGATCTGTTCTGCATCCGTTACGTATCCGCTATATCCGCTAGGCATCCGCTAGGCATCCGCTGCGCATCCGCGCAACTCGCATCTGCTCGGACGCAGGGAGAAAGCGGTACGGATGCAGAAGGGATGCAGAACGGATGCCTAGCAGATGCAGCACGGAAACAAAGCATTTAAAACGGAAAAAACGTTTGCAGAGGGGACCTATCTCGGATATTAAGGATGTCTACAGGATGCCTAGAGGATGCCTAGAGGATGCCTAGAGGATGCAAAGGGACACCTATACCCCCTATAAAAAGGGGGAGCAACTCACCTGCATCTCACTTTCAGACCAGCAGCCCAGCTGTGCAGACCTCTGCAGCCTTCATCTGACTCTTGCTCTTCCACAGCATCCAGTCATGTCAACCGTGGATCGTAACACAGTCCTTTTGGCAGCCACCATCCTTCTGCAACAGTGCGAAGCCATCTACAGGCTCTGTGAACTCTACTACAGGAAGAAAAGGAGACGGTCAAGAAGCGTCTGGGTACGAAGATGGATCGGGAGAAGAGCAGAGTATGGGCTGTACAACAAGCTGATGGTGGAGCTCAGGAACGAAGACACTCGGGCATTCCAGAACTTCATGAGGATGCCTCCAGCCATGTTTGACAAAGTTGTGCAGCGCCTGACACCCAGGTTGACCAAGGCAAACACCAACTTCCGGCCCAGCCTGGAACCTGGGCTCAAGGTGGCACTCACTGTGCGCCACCTGGCCTCAGGGACCACCTACAGGAGCATGCAATACGGCTGGAGGGTGCCACACAACACCATCATCATTGTGGTCAGAGAAATGGTGCAGGCCATCATCGAAGAATACCTGCAGGAGCTCCTCCAGTGCCCCTCCACTGATGAAGGATGGAAGAAAGTTGCAGAGCAGTGGTACCAGAGGTGGAACTTCCCACACCGTTGGAGCCATCGATGGGAAGCACTTGGACTGCAAAGCACCACCCAAGTCGGGCTCCACTTATTTCAACTACAAGGGCTTCTTCAGCATCGTCCTCTTTGCCATGGTCGATGCTGACTACAAGTTCATGTACATCGATGCTTCAGGCAACGGCTCATCTTCAGATGCCCAGATATACAACACCAGTGACCTCAAGGAGGGGCTGGAAGGCAACCTCATCATGGGCTTTCCAGATCCAGACCCCCTGCCCAATGACACGCAAGATGTGCCCTACTTCATCGTGGGGGAATGACGCCTTCTCCCTCAGAACCTACCTCATGAAGCCCTACACTTCAAGACTCCTCACCCGTGAAGAAAGGATCTTCAACTACAGACTGTCCATGGCAAGGCGGGTGGTGGAGAACGCCTTTGGCATCCTGGCCAACAGGTTCCAGGTACTTCTCACCACCATGCAGCATCGCCCAGAGACCATGAAGAACATAGTGGAAGCTTGCTGCATCCTGCACAATCTCATGTGCCCCCGCTACCCAGTCTTGCAGAACAGGCTCGTGGACCTCCAGCAAGTCAATGGGGACATGAGCCTGGGGAATGGAGGCAAGGGCGAAACCTGATAGACACTCAGGATGTGCAAGGCCCCAACAGAGCCTCACGTGAAGGGAAGAAGCAGCGCAACCTCCTGAGACACTGGTGCAACTCCCCACTAGTCAGCCCCAGTACTGATAACAGATGTACTGAGTCCGGGCTTGGCTGTGGGGTGGAGGAAGGAGTAGTGTAGTGGGGCTGTCTGGTCTGCAGCTGGGTGAGGACTGGCGTGGATGGCATTGGTGGTGTGGGTGGCATAGCTGTCATCGGTGGCATCATTGTCGTGGCTGGCATCGGTAGCATCAGTGGAACCGGTGGCAATGGTGTCGCCCGATGACTCTGTGCCTGGGCTGGGAAGGGCTGCTGCCTGTGCTGCTGGACCTCCTGGTAGCCATAGCCCTGGTAGGTGAGGGGCTGTGGGAAGCCTTGGAATGGGAGGGACATCACCTGGGGTGGAGGAGCAGACCTGGACTGGGTGGGAGCAGGTTCCTCTGGGTCTGGAGGGTTGTGAAGCAGCTCCGTGATCCGTTCCTTCACCACCTGGTACTGGGGTTTCTCCATGTTCTTGAGGGTCTGGTTGACATAGGTGAGGAAGGGCTTGCAGTTGGAGGATGAGGAGTCGGTGTGGACCAGCTGAGAGAGGAGATCTATACTGGTGCGGATGGTGTCCCTGATCTCCAGCAGGACAGTGTGGCTCTACCCCTCCTGCTGTCTGGCTCTCTGGCTTTCTGTGGAGGCGGAGCTGGGGGGGTGGATGCGGCTATGACTGTGGTGGACTCGATGTCTCCTCTCTCCCACTGCACCAGGGAGTCCTCCACGCACTCCACCACGGTGACAACACCTGTCCGCGGGTTCTCTGCCATGGCACGCTCCACAGAAACCTGCCTGGAGACAGGGACTGACTCTCGGCTGGAAGAGGACTGGGTCGCAGCAGGCTGCCGGAGAGAGAGGGTTGTGAGAGGGGCTCCTGGTGCTCCTTGGTGGCAGATCTCACCCTCCAGGAAGCTGCACCTGGCCATGATGTAGGTCTCTCTGTCCGTCAGCTTTACTGTGGCCTGGCCAGATTTCTTCTGGTGCAGCTTCCCGTACCAGGTGTGCATATGTTTCCACCAGCCGAGGAGCACCTCCGAAGTGTAACCCATACTCTCCGACCTCTCTCTCCAAGCAGCCTGCTTCTGCTTGGTGTCCCTGTACAGCCGGTGTCCCTTCCGCCACAGATAGTCATTCTCTCTCAGCCACTCCAGCACCTCATCCTCGTGTTCCTCCTCAATGAAGTATTGCCTCCTCTCCCGTCCCTGCATTCGCCTCTTCCTCCCTTTGCCAGGACCAGATGGGCCCTCATCAGAGGGGCTCCCAGGTGGTAGGGGCTGCTCCTCCACACCACCAGCACTAGCAGCACCAGCAGGATCATCATCATCATCATCATCATCATCATCATCATCATCATCATCACCAGCAGGATCATAATCAGCATCATCATCATCATCAGCAGCAGCAGCAGGATCATTATCATCATCAGCAGCAGCAGCAGGAGGATCAGCAGGACCAGGATCAGCAGCAGCAGAGTAATCACCAGGAGCCCCAGCACCAGCAGCACCAGCAGCACCAGCAGCACCAGCAGCACCAGCA
>BLBF01000045.1:9655994-9666998 GCA_015471245.1 Laticauda colubrina
CACCAGCAGCACCAGCAGCACCAGCAGCACCAGCAGCACCAGCAGCAGCACCAGCAGCACCAGCAGCACCAGCAGCACCAGCAGCAGCACCAGCAGCACCAGCAGCAGCACCAGCAGCACCAGCAGCACCAGCAGCACCAGCAGCACCAGCAGCACCAGCAGCACCAGCAGCATGAGCAGTACGAGCAGTACGAGCAAGTCCAGGAGCACGAGCAGGACCAGCAGGACCAGCAGCAGCTTCAGCAGAGTATGCAGCAGCAGAAGCACCACTGCCAGGAGCAGCTTCAGCAGAAGCTCCAGCACCAGAAGAGCGAGCCCGAGCAGCAGAAGCCCCAGCAGAAGCAGAGTCAGGGACAGGGGGCGGGAGGGTGGCCCTGTCCCTCTTGCCAGGGATGGCGGCAGGTTGCTGAGACTTTCGCTTCTTCCCTATGGTTGTGGGGTTGCTGGCTGGCAGGGAGGCTGGCAGGGAGGCTGGCAGGCACCAAGGCTGGCAGGTAGCCTGGCAGGAAGCCTGGCAGGAAGGCTGGCAGGAAGCCTGGCAGGAAGGCTGGCACAAAGCCTGGCAGGAAGGCAGGCAGGCAGGCAGGTAGCAAGGCTGGCAAGCAGGCAGGCGCCAAGGCTGGCAGGCAGACTGGCTGGCAGGGAGGCTGGAAGGCAGGCTGGTAGCAAGGCTGGCAGGTAGGCAGATAGCAAGGCTGGCAGGGAGGCTGGCCAGGAGGCTTGGAGGCAGGCTGGCAGGAAGGCTGGCAGCAAGGCTTGCAGGCAGGCATGCAGGCAGGGCAGGCAAGGACTCGATGTATCCTGCAACAGGTCTTTCCTCCGAATGCTGGCCACGTGTGAGCTGCTTCCCTTTATATCCAGGGGGCTTGCACAATGCATCCCCCCCGCATGCGCAATTAACGCTGTGCATCCGCTAGGCTTCCGCTGTGCATCCGCTAGGCTTCCGCTCTGCATCTGCTTCATCTGCTCTGCATCCGCTCTGCATCCGCTTCATCCGTTCCGCGTCCGCTTTGCTGAGGTCCCCCGGAAGCCTAGCGGATGTGCCATCCACTCCCATCCGCTTCCATCTGCTAGGCTTCTGTTCCTCATCCGCTTTCCATCCGCCCTGCGTCCTCCCCGCGTCCGTGTTATCCGCTCCGATTATGCAAATTTTTGCCCCTTTTGAGAGCGGATAACAACGGATGGAACATTTTGCTCGTCCGTTGTGTCCGTTTTGCATCCGTTGGGCAGTGTGACAGGGCCTTAACCAAATGAATTGGTGTGCCTTAGCCCTTAGCACAAAATATACAGTATTTTCCCCTTAATTCTTTATTTCTTGCACTCAGATTGAGAGCAAAAAATTTTTTCTGTTTCCTGCAATATATATGTCCAGTATTCTTTCCCCCAATTTTACAGGCCCCATTTCCAGGCAGAGACAATAGTGATGTTAAACTAACTTGATTGTATTTGAACATATTGGAACTTGTAAAAAGTATGCAATAAACAACAGTAAAACTTCCTATAGGAAACAGGTAGATTTAGTAAAGAGTGTCCCTAAGGATACATTATGGTATCTTCTCCTTGTTTAACCACTTTTAACATGGGACCCTCCATTTGCTACCAAATAATATACAAATATATTTCACAGTTACATTCCCCCCCGCCCTCTCCTAATGGTTATCATGGTATTTCATTTGTCTTGCCCTTCTAATAATGGTAACAGGGCAGCTTTCTTTGTTTTTTATAACTGTTCTGAGTAAGTCTGACATTCACTTCAGAGGAACTAATGTCAACCAAAAATCCATAATACTCTTGAGAATGAATAGTAAGTCCCTTTCCATCTATTTTTAGATTTCTGAAGAACAAAGCCTTTTTCATTCCCCATCACATCTACATTCTCCATTTTTGCAACATTTTAAGATATTAAATTTTAACATTTTAAGATATCAGCAATTGCTAACACTTTGCTAAACAAGAAAGTCAACAGTGTGCCCAACATTCATATAAAATGCAGGGAAATATTATTTCATTAGAAAACCCCCTGCTAGAACTGTAACTAATGAGTATTCCAATAGGAATACAATCATGTAATTTTGGGAGGTTTGTTCAGTAAATTACACCTTACTTCCTGATTTACTCAGTTGCATTTAATTCACTCAGGATTCTGAGTTAATACAAATATTCAACTTGTTCATTACTTTTCTGTAAGTCTTATCTGTACTAATGTACAGTTTGAGATAACACCATATTTAAATGAATTTTGCATAAGAGATGCCACAATTATGTATCTATGGTGAGTGGGATAATTCAATTCTGAAGACTTTCCCAATTCCTTTTTTTTTACAGGATTTCCAAAATATCTTCTCTTTCCCACAAATGAGAATTTGAAGAATGCCAAATTTAGCTCCTTAGACAAGGGTATGGAACAATTTTGAATTGTCTACCTGATTTTTCATTTCTGCAAAAACTCTAATGTGAGTTTTGCTTTGGCTTTAAAATATACATTTGGAAGTAAAGTTTGGTATAGTTTCTGTTGTAGATTAATACAGCCTGGTCTAAATGAGGAGAAATTGTAGCTACCAATCAGTCAAAATGTATTTACGGTCAAAGACCAAACACAGTAATAAGACTAGCAGTACAATAGAATCACTATAAAAAGGAATTTTAAAAATTGCAAGAAAATCCAAGAACTCTTAACAGTGACTACCAAAATCTAAAGTGGTTGAGTAGTACATATTTCTTATTTTTTATTACTTAATCAATTTCAAAAATTATGGGGAAGTTACACTTCCCTTAAAAGGATAAAATAAACATATCAAATAGCAACAGGTACTGTGCATCTGTTTCCACCTTAAGGATTCCACTTTAAATTATTTCTCCTCTCTAATCCTCTCTAATTCTCTTCTCTAATAGCCACAGACCCATTGGGGAGAATATGCCTATAAACACTGAAGTAAAAGGAGATTTAGAAAGTCCTGTTTTGAAAATGCCACTCATTTTATGGGTCCTGTCTCTCTCCATACTTTAAAAATGTTCAGCATTACTTAGCTCATATGAAACATTTTTCTTTATTAAGGCTCCCTAATCCCCACATCTACTAACTCATTGGAAATTAGGACTAAATTCCCCAATTTTCAGGTTCAAGATCAGTGTTTTTAAGGATCAACACCATACCCCTTTTGGGACTAAGTTGGTAAATTTGCAACTTACTAAAATAAGAACCCTCCCTTACAGGCACTGATTAATCCACCGTGTTGAGAACCCTCAGAGTTTCACCAGCATTCAATTATTTATGGAGGACAATGTGTTTTTGTTGATGAGCAAAATGAAGTCCTCAGAGAGCAAAATCAATCTTATGTGGAGACCTTAACCCCCCCCCCTCCAAATATTGATTTTAGCAAACATTGACTATTTCTGGTTGTTAGCTATTTGGAATGACCACACAAAATGAGGAAGTTGTTAAGACTTTAAGGTTTTGGTATTTATTGGCAAGTCCAGCACACATATGATTAATCACATATTTGCAAAGTGAGCTCTCTGGAAAATTGACTGCCACACAGGAAACAAAAAAGGAGAAGGAAAAGCATATACACACACAAATATACTACTCTCCCCTCTCCAAAGTTTTGTGTTATCAGCCTATGCAGAAATTTGGGACAAGTGGAATGCATCTTCCACAAACCAATTTGCCTCGTTAAAAGGGTTGCTTATATAGTAGTTAGTGGAAAAATGTAAGTAATTACATACCAAATCCATCTTAAACCATTTGTTATAGCCTTCTCCGCCCTTTCTTATTGGTTTTCCATCTTCATTATCTAGTACTTTGTTAGACCTAAACAAAAATCACAGGCATGAGACCCACTAAGGAGCTTGTGCTGAAGATGGTGAAACAACATCTGGATTGTAGATGGGATAAAGACCTGGTAAAGCAATAACACTCCCCCACTTCACAAATATTCCTCAACACACTACTTTCTAAAGTTAAGTATCTTTCTTCTCTTAACCCCAGGATGCCAAGGTTTATATCTGTTGCTCAAAGGGAGGTCAGTCAAGAGATAACAGTAGGATTTTTGGCTGATATTGCAGTTATTTATTACAGCAATATCCTGCTTTTTCTCTATGCAACTCAGATAGGTATACACAGTTTTTATCTCTGATTTTATTGTAACAACATCTTTCTGAAGGAGAAGAGGCAGAATAAGAGTTCCAAGTACTTCTTATGACTCAGGATTTGAATTTTGGCCTTCCATGTTCTCACTAGGAAACATTAAACCACAGCTCTCTCTCTTGAAAAATATTTGCTAAAATGGAAGAGTTCCAAAGTAGTATTCTAACGTCATCTTTAGCATAGTCCCACAGTTTCAAGGTTTTTCTTTCTTTCTTCTTGATAAAGCTCAGGTTGAAGAACCAGACTTGGGTAAAGACCATTTTAACTTTAAATCTATACTGCAACACTTCTTTGAAATGTTCCGTTTCTCTCTGCCTAATCTACCTTATGTCAAGGCTACAAGGGGGGGGGGGGGGGATGAAATATTGATACCGCAGAACAAACAAACAAAAAGTAATGACGTTGATTAAATGGGTAATATTAAGGCTGTCACTCAGCTAAAGAAATCTTAATTGAATAATTGAGCATTACCATCAATTAATTGGGTCATTGATGAAATCTGCATAGATTTCTCATATAACTGAGAAAAGTAATCATTCTTTTTGAATGTGCTTCATAGAAGGACAGGATGGTGCCTCCACTTTGCAATGAGAAACACAAGATAGGAAGAATTGGTTGTGCAAGCAAATGTGGTAGGACCTGCTTTCAACCATGCCTGAAAAGCATAAGAATGAAGTGTCTGTGTCATCCAGGTCATGGTTGTCTCAAATATGGTTTTTCAAAAGGCAACTTGGTTTTGTCTTTCCTTGAAGACATTTTACTTCTCATCCAAGAAGTTTCTTCTATTCTGCCAGCAGAACTGAAGAAGCTTCTTGGATGAGAAACTAAACATCTTCAAGGAAAAACAAAGTCCAGTTGCCTTTTTGAAAAAGCACCTTTGGGACATAAGAATCAGGAAAGTCACTCCCCACCAATAATCAGCACTAAAATGAGCATAAATTAACTCCAAGATTAACATCAGACCAACAGTCAAATCAATAATATCCCAATCAAGGAACTGCCAAACAAGCCAACAATAAACAGCCCCACCAAAGAACCTCTAAGACCATCCCAGGACAAGCCATTAGAATATAAACTGAGAGCAAACCTTACTTCTTACTAGCACTGATGATGTTACCTAGTTTATGTCATGAAATGTCTGCAAGAAAACAACCAGGCTCAGAGAGTACCAAGGACCCCTCGTGTCAACCGTGAGGTACACATGTTCTGCTTTATTGAAAGTCTGTTCAGGACTCAGGACTCATGTTGTTTTCCCCTGTGGCATGCATCTGCAACAGTCCTCACTGTGGCCTGAATGGCAGGGAGTTGCCAAGTTGCAGTACAATTATATACATATACTAATATATGATACTGTCATTGATGCAATGAACATGAATTTGGGCAAATTCTGGGAGATGGTCGAGAACAGGGAAGCCTGGTATGCTATGGTCCATGGGGTCGCAAAGTGTCGGACAAGACTTAGTGACTGAATAAGTGGGGAAATTGGGTTTTCTACCTACAATCTTAGACTGCTACATCTAGCCATGATCCAAACCAAAGAAAGTTTAAACAGCCCTCATGAGTGAGTGAGCTGCAGAACTGGAGTAGAAAAGTGTTGGCATACCAGAAGAAATCTCCCTGAAATATAATGCAGAGATCACCTCCAATGAAGAGGAGGAGGAACTTTGCAACCAAAAGCAGACGCAATCACCGCTCAGAATAGAATAGAATAGAATAGAATAGAATAGAATAGAATAGAATAGAATAGTTTCTTGGCCAAGTGTGATTGGACACACAAGGAATTTGTCTTGGTGTAAATACTCTTGGTGTACATAAAAGAAAAGATACACTCATCAAGAGTCAAGAATCATAACATACAACACTTAATGATAATCATAGGTACAGTCAAGAATCAAATCATACCAGGAAACAGTCAATATAAATCATAAATCGGATACAAGTGACAAAGTTACAGTCCTACAATCACAAGTGGGAGGGGATGGGTGATAAGGAGTGATGAGAAGATTAATAGTAACAGTAGTGCAGACTTTGTAATAGTTGAACAGTGTTGAGGGAAGTAGCAAATGATCAAATGATTATTCAAAGGTCTTTCATAATTGTGTTCCTACCTTCTCAAAGTCTCCCTGTGTCATTAGGCTAAGCATAAGAGAGCAAAGAACAAAACTCTACAATACAAAAGAGGAATACTGGCATGCCCGCCCTTGCACTTCCCCAGAGAGGCTTATACACTGCTAATATACAGAAACTACCTCCGTGGCTTTCAGGAAAGACCTAATTACAGAGCTCAGGAATTTTAATGACTTGCTGAAAATTTACAGGGAGTTGAAGGCTATGAATATTATGAAAGACGTTGACAAAATCCTAAATAACTGGTTTGCACAATCAGTCTGTGGTTATTTTGGGGTTCGTTCCTTCATATATTCTAGATACAAGAAAAAGGAGGGGAATATACATTCATCAGAGCCTTTCACCAAATGTTACTATTCTAATAATTCTTTATTAATCTAAATAATCTAATCTGAATGTTAACTTCCACCCACTATGATTTTTCCCTTTACCTATCCAAAATCTGATACTTAACACTGATCCTTCTAAATTACAATAGGTAATCTAATATAATTTAATTGTCAGTATGTCTTCTTTCTCAAGGTTACTTTTGATTTGTGTAGCAAATTGTTCATGAGAGCCTTGTCTCTGACTAGGAAGGATGTTGAGAAGCAAGTGCCAAAGATTTTTCTGGGGGGCCCTGAGCCCCCTCTTCAGCATAATTTGCAGCAATTTAAAACATTTAGCTTAGTGGTTTTATTAAAAGGCACAGCTTCCTCAGTCAGCTTGTATGATCATCAATAAAATGTGTTTATCTGAAAATGCTACCAGATCTCTCTTAATTTTGGGGTACAGCAGACTAAAAGGTCTTCCTACAATATCTTCTCAACACAGGCTGTCCCCCTTTATTGTGTTTGCATCAGATAAAGTCATTACAGGAGGTAATTGATTAATTAATTAATCAATCAATTAATTAATGTGCCAATGAATTAATCCTGTTCAACAACTTTTTGACTTTTCCGGCTGCTCCTTTGATTGTTACATCATCTTCTACTAGAGGTAATACAGATAGCAGTGTTCCAATATCTAAGGGGCTGCCACAGAGAAAAGGGGGTCAACCTCCTCTCCAAAGCACCTGAAGGCAGGACAAGAAGCAATGGATGGAAACTAATCAAGGAGAGAATCAGGGATAAATAAACTAAGGATAAATTTCTTGACAGTGACAACAATTAATTAGTGGAACAGTTTGTCTCAGAAGTTGTGGGTGCTCCAATACTGGAGGTTTTTAAGAAGAGACTGCACAACCATTTTTCTGAAGTGGTGCATAGAGTGTTCTGCCAAAGCAGGAGGTTGGACTAGAAGACCTCCAAAGTCCTTCCAACTCTGTTATTCTGTCTCAATTAAATGCTGTTCTACAAATGCTACTACTTGATGCCTCTCATAATCCCTGTAGTCAAGATAAGGTCCCGGGAATTACTCTCTGGGAAATTTCTCAGACCCAACTGGAAAAAGACAAAGGAGTGACAGAAAGGTCTTAAAAAGAGACAAATTACTACCCCTTCTGATTTATTGGGAATGGCCTTCCTCATTTTTCTGCCATCAATAGTTGATTAAAGAATGGTGATATTATGAATACGAGAGCTGAAATTTTCAGAAAAGAAAAACTTTTAAAGATGACTTTGTTAAATGAGGAGATGTTCCTGTTATAGTGAGTTGAATGTGCCTGCAAGGAGTGAAATAACAGCTGTGTGTTTTATAACAGGTCAGTGTAGTGATGGGATTCAAATTTTTTTACTACCGGTTCTGTGGGCATGGCTTGGCGGGCGTGGCAGGGAAAGGATACTGTAAAATCTCCAGACAGAGGTGCCATTTGCCAGTTCTCCAAACTACTCCAAATTTCTGCTACTGGTTCTCCAGAACTGGTCAAAACCTGCTGAATACCACCTCTGAGTCAGTGGCACATTCACTCATGACTGTCACCAAGGATGAGGGAAATGGATAGAAGGCAGTCATGTTTATTGATTAATCTTCCACTATTTCACCCAGTTGTTTTTCTATTTATGGTGGAACTAGAAATCACTGGCTGCCACTTTCTACCCTGGTGCCTTAACCTCTACAACAAACTGGTTCTAATGGCTAAAAGCATTAGGAATCAGAAAAAACTCTCTTTTTTGCTTATTGGTCCTACTTTACTATCTTCCAACTGGGAGACTGGTCATCTCAAGCTCTTCCTTTCAGTCTGTTTCCTACAAAAAGAATAGCGACTTCTTTCCCTGCCACACACATAAATACATACACATATCACAAGGAGAATCACTAAGCGATGCAGAGTGTTTATTGTACACATACCTTTAATAACACTTCCTTGATCATTTGGATATCTCAACATCTGTTTCTAGGTCAATAGGCTTGTTCTGGATACATATGGACTGAAGTATTCTGACAAGAGTGATCATGATGTTCCTTCTACATTTTCTACTTTGAGAAACTCCAGATTTTCTTTCTGCTGGAAGATGCAGCACAGAACCAGCTCAATTGATGCTTATTTATTGCTGATAAAGCACCATTCTGCTCTTTTACTGGTTCAGTGTAATTCCTTGTTTGCATTATTTTGTTTGCAAGGGAGGATTGTAGCTCAGTGGTGTACACTTTTCTTGTATGTTATCCCTAGGTGAGTCTGAGAGTATAATTTTTATAGGATGGACCAATAGCCAGATTCAGTTCAAAGCAGTTTTCTACATCAACACCCTAGCTATTAATCTAAATCTTGACTGTCAAATTGTACCAAGAATCAAATGGAAAACCCAAACTTCACAACCTTGTTGGTTTTCCAAAATAGCTTGGCCTGAGTGGTAAGATTGCACTTCAGGCAGGCTGCCCCCAACCATACATCTCCCCCACTTTTAAATAAAATAAGAAGCCTGCCCACTCAATGTCTTTATACTAAGAAAATGTATAGTGGCAGTACTATTTTGAGAAGTCAGGAATGAAGCATTTATAAATAATGACAAAATAATTATAATGGTGATAAAATGTTCATTTTACTGGGCATATAATTGGATCTTTTCTTTTAAAAAATAGTGTCTCCACTAATTAACACAAATTTAAACTCTCTGGTATTTTCTTTCTGTTTAGAGAGCCTTTAAAGGCAGACTCACCCCAGAGATCACCAATGATGAGAACAAGACTCGTCTCCAAACAATATGCATTGTGTGATTTCTTGTTATGCCTCCACCCCAACACAATTGCAGAAACACATAGTCCTTTCAATCCACTAGATTTCTTGTTATGTTAGACAAGTGACTAATCACCAAGAGCTTGATGTAGCCTAGCATTTCATCTATAACTTTGAAGCAAGATTTCACTCTGCTCATTTTTTAGATTTGCTTGAGTGTGTACCTGGACAATTTCCTAGAGGACAGATTATACTTTGCACCTAGAGCATTTTATTTTGAATACAGTTGCCTGACATTTCCAAGTAGGTTAAAACACAAGCTCTATCCCAAGACTTGAAAAAAAGCCTTCCTTAACTTCAATACCAATCTGCCCAAAAACTGAACGAGGCTGATTGTTGAAATGTACCCTCCCCATCACAATGGCACCAATCTGTACACAGATATTCTTAACTTGACCCCAGTTGAGATTTCAGTTTTAGTTTTCTTTTAACATTCTTCATAAATGGTTGACCTCCAGGAAGTAAATTATGAACTTGATTATATAGAAAATCTGAAGGTTGGGGAATTCTGGGAGTTGAAGTCCACAGGTCTTAAAGTTGCCAAGGTTGGACACTCCTGCAGTAAACCATTATGTCTTGATTGCTTTCTAAAATAATCTTACTGTTTCCTACATGTTTCCGAAGAAGGAGCACATCTTTCTTAGCAAGTTCAGAGTTGTCAGCTTTTCTCTCATTACATAGTGGTCTTAAAAGAAAAAAAATCCAGAAACAATAGAAAAATGGAATTGAATGGCATGGCATGGCATGGCATGGCATAGCATAGCATAGCATAGCATAGCATAGCATAGCATAGCATAGCATAGCATAGCATAGAATAGAATAGAATAGAATAGAATAGAATTCTGTATTGGCCAAGTGTGACTGGACACACAAAGAATTTGTCTAATACCAAATGCCATAACACCAAATATGAGAATTTACCTTTCCTTTCCTTCTGCTATGTTGTTTACTTTGAGGTGTCATTCTCAATCTTGCTTCTGAAATAACATAAAATATCGAAATGGGCCTTTGTTTTTATACACTTAGTTTCACATTTGCTTTCAGCAGCTCCCTGTTTCTACAAGCATAAGAGAATGCAGGAAAAAAATTCTAAAGATTCTCAACTTAATATATGGGAAATGAGATGCCTCTAGTCATGATGCACACTTTTCCTTTTCCTTTTTTTTTTTTTTGTGAGGTGGGGAGAGTTTCAAAAAGAGAGAGGCTCTTGCTAATAATGAGAGTAACACCCATTCATAGGGTAACATTAATGCACAGTAACTATATGTTGTGAATTACAGAGTAAACAGCTCCATGAAATATGCATAAAAGACAGTACATAAGTTAGTGTGTTGCAAAATTGTTTTGCAATTTTTGCTAATTGTTGCAGAAATATTACCTTTTCTTTTCATAGTCCAGTGCGTGTTTAATATATTGCATTCTAGGGATACAGCAATCCAAGTTCCTCTGCCCCTGGTAAAGCCAGTGCTATTCAGGCAGTCCTCGATATGCAACCAGAATTGGGACCAGAATTTTCATCTATCTGTCTGTCTATCTATCTATCTATCTATCTATCTATCTATCTATCTATCTATCT
>BLBF01000045.1:9679441-9698884 GCA_015471245.1 Laticauda colubrina
AAGGAAGGAAGGAAGGAAGGAAGGAAGGAAGGAAGGAAGGAAGGAAGTCCATTTTGACTACCTTTAATTTTGTGTTAATACAAACATAACTACCGTGACTCACAAACAGGAAGAAATAAGAGTTTTACAGTCTATTTAAAAATCACTACAAATCTGTTGCAGATGTTTCTCCTCATCAGAATGAGAGTTACAGATGGTGGGAACATCCCCAGTTTGATCTCCACATATTGAAGGAACCTCAGTTATGGGCGTATAAGCAACACTTGTTTGTACAACATAACCAAGCTTGTTTCAATATGTGGAGATCAAACTGGGGATATTGCTTATACACCCAGAGAGAGAAATATAGACCTAAATCCATTATCAGCCACATTACCAGAATTCACTCTCCAGTTCTGTTTTTCTTTTCAGGAATAGAGGTTTAATCTAACATAATACTGTTTGGAATAAAAATGTTACTGGTAATCTTTTCCAGAAATTGTATGCTTGTCCCCATTGGACCTCTAAATAAAACCTGTGTGAAAGCTATAAAGGTAGTAACCCCACAGCTACAACTATAATTATTAGGATTTAATAGTGTTTATGAATGACTTGCTATGATTCAAGGGATAATAATAGGTCTTATTAAACATTTATTCTAGCTTATTTTTACAAAACTTTTAGGCCTTTGAAATGTCATAGGAAAGCATTCCTTTGAGCAAACTAAAAGAACACCATTGTTTGCAGGGCCATTTTCTTAGTATAATTCCCCTTAAATATGACAGGATTTATTTCAATAAGTACTCAAAGATGGCAGCTTTTTATCTCTAGCTACAAACTCACCTACTTTGGCTAATCTTTTTGCTCCTTGATAAGGGTGTTGTTAGGAGAGGAATGGTCAGCAGGAAGGTGGGGTTAAATATGTCATCAATTTGGAGTCATTGTGCAGCCACGAGAGACCCAGGTCCAGACTCCATAAATTTCATTGATCCTAAAACTATTATAATGGACCCTGAGAAAAATGGTAGATGCTGCCTAAGGCATTATCAGATAAGAGAGGGCACAGTCCATAGTTGCATAACAGGGAGAAAAAGAGGGATCCTTTCTAGCTCTCAGACTATGAAGAAAACAGGGAGAGATATGTACTTTCAGACTTGCAAAATTAATGTCAGCCTTCCCAGGTTTATCAGATGGGGAACAGACCAGATGTGGTACTTCTACTTTATTGTAAGCCTACATTAACAGGGTCTTAAAAGTCTGAAGGTATGACACTCCCCCACCCTCTAGTTTAGTGGTTAAGGTACTGACTAGAGAATTCTGGGAGTAAGTCTTCAGTCTGAAGACCCCTGCTCTACATCGGCAGCAAAGAAATGGTAAGATGTGTCACAGAGAGCAACAGTACCTCTCCTCCCTGTCCCTTCCAACATTCAGCACAAATTTCCACCAAGAGAAAGTTGAAACAACTCTCAAGCAGCCTGAGAACCACAAGTTAGAAAATCACAAGCCTCTTCAATGGGGAAGAAAATCTTTGCAAATGTAAGGTATTCCTTATTTCCCATTTTCTCCGAGCAGCTAGAAGCAAGAACTTCAGCTGGAGAGAATGAGAAGAAGTCATGAAATCCAGCAGGTAGGGATCAAAGATCCCTCTCCTTCTTTTATGGAATAGCCCACTTCCTATTTTTTCTCCTGCTAATGGAAAAACCATTCTAATTTTAAAAAATGTGAAAGAGCCAAAGGCATCTTGTTTCTCAGTTCAGGTTTAAATCAGTGGTGGAATTCAAAATCTTTCACTATCAGTTCTTGGTGGGTGTTGTTTGGCTTGGTGGACATGGCTTGGTGGGGGTGGCAGGGGAAGGATACTGTAAAATCTCCATTCTCACCCCATTCCCAGGAGAAGGTTACTGCAAAATCTCCATTCCCTCCGCACCCCAATAACTGCTTCCCAGCTCTGTTTTCCAGTGCAGGGCAACAAAAGAAGACCCAGCAGATCAGCTGGGACTCAGGAGGTAGAGAATAGATGAGGGCAGGGCCAGTCAGAGGTGGTATTTGCCGGTTCTCAGAACTACTCAAAATTTCTGCTACTGGTTCTCCAGAACTGATCAGAACCGGCTGAATACCACCTCTGGTGTAAATCAGATAATTATGGGAGAGAGAAATCTTCTTCCAGTGGATGGAGAGCTTTCTATATGCTTAAAAAGAAACCTTCCCTGTTTTTCCCAGGGTTTTACCAAGACCATAGGTGGTATCAGTATGCAGAATTTTGGACTTCTGATCAAGTGGGTGGGGAAAAAAAAACTTCTTCACATCTTCCATTCAGGCAGAGCTAAGCATCTTCTATTAATTCAAAGCCAGATTCTTAAAAGTAATATTCTCTTGGCATCTTCAATATTTCTCTATGATGAGGAATAGATCACATACAAGCTTCAGTCTTGAAACTGGAGAGATGTGGCTGCTGCTTCTTTATTTAATAATAAACTATTAGATGCAGGGGAAGTTTCAACATTCTGACATAGTTACAGCATTGAGCATGCTGTTTTGTTAAACAGAATGACAGATGCCATCTTCATTGTACTACTTTTCCAGCTCCTTGTCAATTGACGGTAGACAATAGAATCTTGAGTTGTACAGCATTCTCCAAACAATTCCATTGATGGGTTATCTCACAGAACAGAGGCAGATTGGTAGAAGATGAAGAGTTGTAAATGCACTATGTTTGCACAGTATACAATTTTAAGAATATTTTACCCAGGAGTAAGCTCATGAACGCTGAAAAAATTGTGAGCAGAAGAAGGTTTGCAATAAAGGAGATGTACGAATAACACTGGTTTAGTTTCAATAACCCAGAGACAGAAGCTTGTAATTTTGGAATGAGATGAACTATTTCTTCTCTTTCATTGTTAAAATATTCTGTTCTGCATAGAAAATGCATATTATTATTTAATATTTGCCTTCATTCAGTCTCAAGAGAAATATTTAAAAATGTATTCTCCACCTTCTGAGATGGCATAGTCCATTTTCTTTCATGGCATTTTTTTTTCTTTCTGTTTCTTGCTCAGCATGGATGCTGCAAACCAGGAGAGGATCTACAAGCTGCCTGTTCTTGAAGCTGTGTTTTAATTTCCTTTTGCCAATTTTCCTGTTTCTTTGACAAAGCATGTGCCATTTCTAAGGATGACATTGTTGAGGGAGGGCAGGGAAGCAATGAGAAACGCCCATAAAACTCTTTGTCAAATAACATGTCATGGGAATAATTCCAGAGAATGATTTGAAATGGAACTTTGAACTTACTTGTTTTGCATTAACCCCCCTCTTCGGAGCATTGTTTGACAATGATATTTTTTCCTTAAGCCTTTTTTTTTTTTAGCAATAAAACATCTCATCAACAGTAACTTCTTTTTGACAATAACAACTACTTATTTCAAAACAACAGTAACAACACTCAAGACAATTGCTTATGGCTCCTTTTCACATTGTGAGAACATGCTGGAAAACTGCATGTCTCCAGATTGTCTTTGTTTAAAACTGTTAAGATCAAGCAAAGAAGTTCAGATCTGTGAGTCACCAATTTTCAGGGCCTTCAAGAAAATCTGAAAGCACCCATTAGTTGGGTGACCCATCAATGATCACCTCACTTCTTGTAGAATTGCAACCCTCTTTTGACTTGATGAAGGCCTTCCAACATCTTCACCTTTCAGTATAATCTAAGTGATTAATTTTAGGTGTAGAGGGGAAGGAATGACATTCAAATGGCAAGGAAGTCATTCTGCACTATAAACCTCTCTTCTGCTTGCTTTTTAAACCACCCTGTGCACGATATTGAAATCTCCAAATCCTTGGTCCAAATGCACTGTATCTCAGGCAGCTTTGAGATTTCATCCTTCTCTCCTTTCTTCTCTCCTCCATACCCATTTTGGGTGTCCCCACTCCTTCCACTTCTGTGCTTTTCCTTACTAGCCTTTGAATCAGCTTTCTGAGGCAGTCATGATACATAGACAGAGTGACCTTTTTATGCTTCTCTGAGCAATTTGGGAGGTTATTCGGCACAAAAGTAATTTATTGTGTGCCTGGTGTTATCGGCCCCTCTAATCTGCAGATTAACATAAATAATTATTGTAATATTGTACCGCATTGCAATAATCTCCATGCTAATTGAATAGGACTCAGGCAAACACTTGCCACGAATTCAGCATACATTAAGGTTAAGCCATCTGTTTTGTGACAGAAACAGAGAATTAAGGCATGAGGAGGAGGAGAAACTGAAAGAGAAGAATTATTATTAATGGTATAATGAAATGTTCCTGAACTTATATTCAGAAGCAGTGGCGAATTATTGCCAGAATATTTGCATACTAGCTGAAGAATTAAGCTGTCAGCTAATTCTCTTCTTTGGCAGTGTGAATATTGGGGGTTGGGGAGTAGCTAATAAGTAGCAGAATATCTAAACCTAAGCTAAGCTTTCTATATATTTCACAAAAGAATCAAGGCAAATTAATTATAGACAGAAGTATCCAACAACATTGATTTATTAATTGTTATTAAGCACATATAGTGGTTGCCTTGCAAAGATCTTGGATGGCACATCAAGACTCTGAATCAAATCTATTTCAAAAATAGAAAATTAAGCCTTTTGGCTCTCAATTCTGGGATTTTAAAAAAAAATCAAAAGTAGAAAAATATTAAGAAATCTATCTTGTAAAGAGAAAAAAAAAAGATAACTCTTCACACTGATATGATTTACTGTTAGGGCTGTAATAAAGCACTTAATTTCAGTGCTGTTTCCGGTCTGAAATTTAACCATGTTTATTATCCTGAACATTTTACTGGCATTACTATGAACGCTAAAATCGATAAGTAAAAATGAAATGCATAATTTCATTTGTTAAAGGACAAAAAGAAAAAAGAAATCTTCCATATTCTCTCTCTCTCAATATATGTATTTAAAAAAAAAAAATCAGATTCCTGAAGAATCTTTCTTCAGATTCTTTGTGTGTGTATATGTGTGTTCTTTTAATTGACCCATTATTTTGCTTGCTTTCATTGCCAGCACCCCCTACTGAAAACAGAAGACACTGGCTACCTGGCCTTCTTTTGATAAATAGTTTTAATTAAAATATTCTGTACCATAAGTATTTTAATGTTACCGACAAGCCAAAAGGTATGCAGCAATAAATTAAATTATATATTAAAATTAATCTATAAATATCCAGGAAAATTGACAGAAGCGTTTTAAGATTGGGAAGATGAGGTAGATTGCTAATTATGACAATTAAATAACCAGAGCACCCTCTCCTACCCCACCCCTCCCAAATGGAGAGAGAGAGAGATTAATGATAATCAATATATTCAGTACTGTTTTGGGAGAGAAAGAAGGAAATATTATATAGACGTCTATAAAAGTGAGACATTTGTAGTTTGTTGGAGTCCTGCTTTTGTTATTATAATAAAACAATAACCAAGAGAACATTAAACCTTTCAACACATTTACTAGTAAATAATAAGTGTGCGTGTGTGTGTGTACATACACACATTATGTTACACAATTTATTATTTGTCTTCTCCCCTTTCTCGCATTCTATAATGTTGAAAATAATTGACTGTTTTGTTGACTTTAGGCCTTGATCAAAATCCTCTCCATCCACACATATTTTTCCATAGTATCTCTCTCTCTCTCTCTTAAAAAAAGAGAGAAGGAGAAAGAAAGAAATGAAAAGATAATTGAAAACATATTTTAACAGAAACCTAGCAGCCACTACTGTGAAATCTAGATTTCATTTGTGATTCTTAGAAAAATATTTCTAATGAAGAAAGTTTCCTCCAATAGTGAGAAAGAGAGAGACCTTCTTCTGATTGAGGTGCAGACGATCAGGCTGTGTGATGAGCTGTTGTTTTTTCTAAAGATCTATCATGGGGAACAAACCAGGATGTAGAATCTATGGACATCCTGAATTATACCTCCTTGTCATTCATTTCATCTTTACACATTTACAAATGGCCACCTGCCGTTGAAAGGATGCCCAGTTGCATTGTTTACTTGAACAATGTGTAGTAAATCCATTCAACGTGATGACTTCAGAGATTATGTTTCGTTTAATTGCCTGGTGCAGTTATGGAATGTGGTATTGCTACAATACTGCTATCAGATGCTCTGATCATGTACCAGAGGAAAGAAGACAGGAAGAAGAGGGTGGAAAAAACAACAACCCAAAGCTGCAGTTCTGATTCCTAGCATGGAATAGAGACACTAGGGCTAAAGTTCATTACTCTCCTCTCCTCTTTTTTTTTTTAAAGGCACTTAGTATCTTTCAATCAGATATTTTCTTCTAATTAAAGAATATTCACTCCTCTCTGGCCCGCTAATTAGGTAGTCTTTGTTGTAAAATGTTTGCTCTTATCTTTTGGAATCTTCCTCAATACTTACTCATTTCCTTCATTACGGGCTTTCCTAGAGTTTCCACCAAAGCATGTTAATTTCACCCCTTCCTGCTAATTATATCCTCATTTACAGATTGTTGCCTCTTTTGATTGGTGCTTTACCCCACTTGCTATAACTTCATTAACTACATCTTCTGACCCTGTTATTTCTTTTGACAGGAGTTGTTACTCCACTCACTTCCATGGCTCCCTAGCGTCCTGCAGTCACTTCTAGGGCTAGTAGGATATCAAAGGATGCTACTGTTGAACAGAAGTCCAGATCAGGATAAGAAAACTCTGTATATACTTTTTGGCTGCTTCCATTTTTTTTTAAAGCCCAGCATGTGAGGTAACTAAGGTGACTATGTATCAAACAGAGGACAAACTTGTGTTGGAAGGAATAAGCATTCCAAGTATTTGAACTCTAAATATCTATGGAGATTCTCAGTCATTCATGTCATGGTTGTCCCAAAGATGCGCTTTTAAAAAGGCAACTGGACTTCATTTTTCCTTCAATGCATTTTGCTTCTCATCCAAGAGCCTTCTTCAGTTCTGACTGAATGGTGGAGGGTGAAATAATTTATATTACTTGCAGACGTCACCCTTTCCAGAAAGATGCATCTTGAATGGCAGCCCGTATAGGTCTCAAGGTCACCTAATCATATTTATGAAAAATAAGCAATCACAAAAAGAGGCACATTCTTCTTTGATACATTCCATTTCTCTTTAAACTATATTCATTATTCCTATCTCTGTATTCCTATTTTGTGTGTGTGTAGGTATGCTTATATAGATCAACATAGGTACATTATCTGCCAATCAGCCTGTCCCCCTTAGATCTATTTGTTGGTTCAATATGCATTTAGACTATAAATGCATTCATTTTGTTATCCCACAGTTCTATGGAAGGAGTTGAAATAAACTGATGATAATTCTGGAAATTAAGTTAGGCTGGGAAGAAGAGGCAACATCTCAATCTGCCTTTCTATCTAAAGTTTGAATCTACTGGCACCTGGCACCTCATAATATTTAGTCCTATTCTAACTCAACAAATATGAAATTTTCTTTATAACTCTTTCATATGTGCATTCCCTGCACTATTTTTCTCTACTTCCTTACTTTATATTGTCAGGAATCCAACAGATAATTAGATGGCTGATTCCAATGTCACAGAAAGAATTCTGGAGCACTGTATCAAAGTGTGAATAAAAATTCTTCTCAGAAATGTAAGATAAGAAAAACAGCTCTATGCCAGAATCAAGCAACCAATTAAATAGAATAAAAATAGACCAAAGGAAACAAACGGAACAATATTTCCACTGGATTAAAGTCTACAACTGAACTATGGTCAAGTGATTTCATGGGTATCCCATATTGTTTCCTTGGCAATGTTAGTAATTTGTCATTGCAGTCTTCCAAGGTTATCTCCTTCCTGATCTAGTCAAAATTCTTGGAATTCTCTAATGGACTCTCAAACATTATCCAAGTCCTACCTGAATTTTTTACAATTCAACCAAGGCTATCTCTTGCAGAAGGCAAACATTTACCTTCATTTAATCGATGTTCAGGACCAATCAGTAAACAATAATACATTTAAATTTAAAAACAGTCTCTTGTGGACTTATAGGATACTGATAGGTGATCAAGAAGCCTGACTGAAGGAGATATGAAAACACTTCTAGAGGCCATTCTTCAGGCATTGTTTGAGAACATAGAGTGCTAACACTGAAAATAACATAGTGAATCCCTTCCAGAAACATATTATTTCATTCTACGACATCAAGATTGGCTGTTTGAACAATCATTTGTCCAAAATGTTACAGGGTTTTCTGCTTGAGCTGGCAGCCAGACTAGAATAACAGAATATCAGAAAAACAGAATAACAGAATAACAGAGTTGGAAGGGACTTTGGGGGTCTTCTAGTCTGACTCCATGCTCAAGCAGGAAACCCCATAACATTTCACACAAGTAGCTGTCCAGTCTCTTCTTAAAAGCTTTCAGTAATGGAGGACCCATTGCTGCTTTTGAGGTATGAGGGTGAGGGTTAGGGTTAGGGTTGGGGGAGGGTTAGGGTTGGGTTAGAGTTAGGGTTGGGTTAGGGTTAGGGTTAGGGTTAGGGGTTGGGGTTGGAGTTGGGTTTAGGCTTAGGTTTAGGCTTACGGTTTAGACTGGATTTGGCATTTCTGTCTGCCAATCAGATCCTTTCCAAATACCTGTGTGTTGGTGGTATTATTATTGTTGTTATTATTGATATTATTATTGATATTATTATTGATATTACTATTGATATGATATTATTATTGATATTATTATTGATATTATTATTATTATTATTATTGTTGTTGTTGTTGTTGTTGTTGTTGTTGTTGTTGTTATTAACAAAAAACAACAGTGTACGCAGCAAACAAGATAGCTATGCTGGGTTTCATCCCACAAATCATTAGTCGAACATTTCGCAAGTGTTTTGTCTGCATGATGTATCAGTGGATTACGTGAGCAGATCCAAGTATGGTAGCCTTCTGAAACTGACTACTGGTGATTTTTTTCAGCGCCAAATGTTTTTAAGTGTTTGCCTAGCTCTTTAGGCACAGCACCCAGTGTACCAAGCAACACTGGAACCAATTAGTATTAGTATTAGATTTATTTGCAGTCCATCTCATTATGGGCTACTCTGGACAGCTTAAAATAGTAAGAAGTAAAAAGATGTTGGTGATTTGAAAAGATTTTTGCAAAAAAATGAGGACTGGCCTTCTCCATATCCTCCTTTTGTATTCTTATGGATGAATGACTCATTTTTAGCAATTGAGAGGCTGGAATGTAGCATATGGGAAGCCTTTTAAACACACACACACACACACACACACACACACACACGAATTACCCAAGTTAGTTAATATGAAAAAATGCTGCATCTAGTTGTTTGCAAAATTACTTTTGTTGATTAAAAGGCTCTTCAGAACTTCCGGCTTGTGAAACGGTTTTAAATTGTCTAATTTTGATTGTGATTGCTATGCAGAAAAAAAAAAGTAACACGAGGGAAACCATTATATCACTGAATCTTTGTTAAGCAGGCCTTGGGAGTGTTTGACAGCATAATTAATCTTGTGATATGAACAAAGAAACCAACTCAATAGTATTGAAGATGCTTATTAAAAATACTAAATACCTTTTTCCACTTAAAAACCTTTTGAAATAGTGCAGTTAAGTGTCATTACCTTTTTTTGGTTTTTTTTGTTTTGTTTTTTGAAAAGTTTTTTTTGTCAGATTTGGGTTTAAAAATTGATACAAGGGCTATATAGCAGCAGAAGTGTAAAAAGAATCAGCTTGGGTGACAATTAAAATTAGTTTTCGGGGGGGGGGGGGGGGGGGGGCTGGAGAAGAAACAATGAGGCTTGATTCCAAAAGTCAGCTAAGCTATTTCTAAACATGGCAAGAATGTGTATTTTCCTTGCTCCCAACAGAACATGTCTTCTCCTTTTGTAATCTATTTTTCTCACCAACTATACATTTCATTTAAAAATACTGGAGAAGGGAAGAAGTATTATTCTGCCCTTTTTCAAATGAAAACATCTTGAAATGACTTTAGGAAGAAGCCTGAACAGCCTTGATTTCCTGATGTTGTTACTTTGAAATCTCTGCCTGCATGTTAAACCATGGCTTGGGGAACAAAGCACAACTAACTGGATTTAGCTGTGATTAGTGAACAGAACACCAGTGGCCTGTGGAGAAATACACCCTTCATGGAGAAATGTGTCTGGTTTTGATTTTGCCTGCTGTGTTAAAAAGCTGTGTGCATAGAACAGAGGTAGATTAGATTTAAATGTTCATTTGCTTATATGGTGGGGCCTGTCATTCTCTCATATAGGAGAAGGACATCACTGAACAAAGAACAAGAGAGATTCGTGAACTAGATATATTATAGAAAGAGTCAGGGTGATGCAGTGGTTAGAATGCAGTAGTGCAGGCTAACTCTACCCATTGCCAAGAGTTTGATCCTGACCAGTTCAAGGTTGATTCAGCCTTCCCTCCTTTTGAGGTCAGTATAATGTTGGGGGTAAGATGCTGACTTTGTGAACTGCTTACAGAGGACTGTAAAGCACTGTGAAATGGTTAAAGCACTGTGAAATGGTATAAGTCCAAGAGCTATTGCTACATTGCAGGCATAATTTTTAAATCATATTGGCTGGGTATAATTGAACCAAAAAAAAAAAAAAAGCCCTTCCCTTAAATCCTCACATCCTGTCTGAAGGGGGAAGTAAATAACAAGAAATGTATCACAATGGCAATCATTTTGTAAAACTACAAAAAGCTAAGATTGGGTGTTTCCAGTAATGTCACAGCAAGTTTCAACAGATGTCTCTGATTATACACCTCTTATATAGAGTAGTACTTTTTTGAAATTGCATCATCTGTGCTGGAACATCAGAAGATTCCAAGCTTGATCATCTCCAAATACATTTAGCAGGATCTGTTGTTCTCTACTGGGCAGGAGGACATGGGACTAAAGCAGGAATCTTCAAACTTGGCAACTTTTAAGAGTCGTGGACTTCAACTCCCAGAATTCCACAGCCAGCAAACTTTTTGGGACTCCTGGATTAAAGGATTTGTAGGTTTTTACTTCTGCAAGGAAGCCCAAAACTTTCAGATTCGGGATTCCACAGATGTACCAGTTACTATCCAAATAAAAGGAACCTTTCAGAGTTGTCTGTCTCAGAGTTATTGGTTGGAATGGAGGTTTGCTGGAACACTGTCACTTGTGCTAGATTAAAATGATGGTTTCCAGAAAAGAAGCCAAAATCTCGAGGACTTTGGAGGATTTTTTTTCTGCATAGTATGAACAGGTATTCCCTATTGAAATGTTGATAGTCCTGTGGAATACAGAGATGACCAACTCAGTTCACATATCCTACTATGCAAAACTCTTTGTGTACATCTCAGCTGAGAACAATGAAGCACCTTGACAGATGATTGGGGGGAAAGTCTCTGATCCAAATAGACGCTAGTAAACTTTTAATATGATTGAATCTTGGGTTTTTAGAACAGTTGGAAGGGACCTTGGAGGTCTTCTAGTCCAACCCCCTCCTTATGCAGGAAACCCTATACTATTTCCGACAAACAGTTGTCCAATCTCTTCTTAAAACACATATTTTAAATGTGTTTGAATCAATCAAATATTCTTTCCCTGGGGATTTACTAAAACAATTGGAAGTCAGAGAAGTTGCAGGTGATGGTAGTGATTAATTAGATTTGTTATAGGCTCTCCACTCCAAAAGACAGAAGATGGATGAAAGAATGTTCAAGCATATTTCTTAGCCAATTTGTAAATGGAAGAACCCTGGATTTTCAGCTATATTCTCTTCTCCTTGAAAATAATTTCTAAATTCTAAATAATTTCTAAAAAAAATTTCATCAGTTTTTGAAGGAGCATAATTGCGGGGGGGGGGGGGGGGGGGGGGGGGGGGAGAGGCAAGGGAGGATATAGAAGAATTCCATAGCTCAGCATTGCACTTTGTATCAGTGAAGTGTTTGAGCCCCCATCCCACCTCAAAGAAACACAGTTCTTCTTGCTTGCTGAAATGATGGGATGGCATTGGGACATTCTTGTGTCCTGTGTGACAATTCCTGAGCTTTGCAACCATAAAAGTTTTCTAGCAGAGCAAGTGATAAGGAACCAACCTTTGATCTTTCATCAAAGTGAGGAGATGGTGTTGTTTCAAGAAGCCATTTCAGGAGACTTCAAGTCTTCATCCCAGAAAGTACATGCTTCAAGATATCAAGCCATGGACCACAAAAAGCTAAATTAAAAATAAAAATTCAACAGACTGGTTACCAAACAACCCACACTATTCTCCCAAATTCTATGAGGTATGCCTCCTTGCCATTACCACTGTAAGAACAAGACTCTAAAATTCCCCACCATTGTACACCCAGAAGTCCTGAAGAGAAAAATTTTCATTTGCTAGAATTTGAGTAGCAGTCATGTCAATAAAGTTGACTCTGGGAAACGGTTGCTTGAAAGAAGCATGCCAGTGGAGGAAATTTGGGTGTTGACGTTCACAAGTCTTAAAGCTGACAAGGTTGAGAAACACAATATTAGACCATTCTTTTCAACTTAAAGGACAGTTCTTTATGTCACTTGATCTTGATCCCCTGGTTGCATCAAAAGGAAAAAAATAATGAAAATATGCAGATGTCTCATGATTTGTCACACACATTTTCACTGAATGTCTATGGAGATTCTCAAACATCCAGGTCATAGTTGTCCTAAAGATGCTTTTTATCTTAAGAGGAAACTAGACTTTCTGGGTTTTTTCTTTGAAGATGTTTCTCTTCTCATCCAAGAAGCTTCTTCAGCTCTGACTGGATGATGGGGAATGGAAGTCAGAGCTGAAGAAGCTTCTTGGATGAGAAGTAAAACATCTTCAAAGAAAAAACCAGAAAGTCCAGTTGCTTCTTGAGACAAAAAAAGTGCCTTTGATACTGTCAGGCTAAAGAACTTTTCCCATTCAATCAACAAGAAAGAATTTCTGAAAACCAAACGTATCAAAAGGAATCCTTTATTGAGATGAGACAATTCAGGTAGGGATTAAAAGCAGCATCTAAAGTGCCTCAGGCCTGCAGGGATAGATAAGGGAGTTTTAGACCCCTCCCCTTCTCTTGATGTGTATTTACTAAAACAAAGAGCCAACATGTTTATTCCCCCCCCCCTTCTGAGAATGATCTTTTTTGAGGTTCCCAGGAGACATCTCTCAGCAGGAATTTTTATGATCTCTTTATCCTGTGGCTGTCTCTTTTCAAAGGTGACAGGGTTCCAGGCATCTGGTCTCTGTCCCTCCATGGATATCATGGGTTATCCAAATTCAATATAAGATTTAACATATCCAGGTTACATCAAAAAGGGTTTCTTATACCAACTTAACCCTCCCTTCTTCCCTGAAGAATGGCAGATACATGGATCAGACATCCTGCCCTCCTTAAAAAGCAGATAGATGTACCTAGAACACAAAAATTGCATGCATTACTCTTTGCAATTTGGGATTGTTTATCAGGGTATTTCAGGTGGAACTTTTGTAGTAATGTGGGTGCTTTTATGTGTCGTTTGGCTACCCATTCATTTTCTGAGGAAGGAAGGTGTTTCCAAGCTACTAAGTATTGTGTGGATGCACGGTGTGTGTGTGAACCAAGGATATCTTTAATTTCAAAATGTTGTTCCCCATGTACCATGATGGGAGTTGAGGGTATGGGGAGGGGGGGTGTCTGAGGTTTGAAGTGATCTCTGGTTTGAGCAAACTACAGTGAAATACTGGATGGACCTGCCTTAGTGTTTTGGGAAGTAGAAGCTCTACCGTAACATGGTTAATAATTCTGGAGATGGAGAATGGCCCAATGAATTTTGGCCCCAGTTTCTTACATTTTTCACTGGTTGCCAAACAGAACAAAAACTACAATATAATAATTCTAGAAGTGCTTTTAGGTGAGACATACAGGTCAACCAATACTTTTGAATGCAGGTTGTAAAACAGTCTTAGATATCTGTAACTTTTCTAACTATTTATTCCTAACACAATAAAACAACATGTTAAGCTCTTAATAATAATAATACAATTTTTTAAAAACCTACAAAAATTCTTCCAAGAAGGCAACACAGTTTCCATATTTTTCTTCACTCACTTAAATGACATCATTAATGGCATCTACATTTACAAACACAAAGGGCATCCATTTGCTACTTGTATCACTTCGTCAGTGATAATATGCATCCATCTGATGAAGTGTTTGAGATAGGGAGGAAAAATAATTTCTGTCTCTTTTTTCACCAGACGGTAGCTTCCATCGTACTGTGCCTGTTTTTGCACATTCAAAAAATATTGAGAAAAATCTATTGGGTAAAATCTGACAATTACCAAAATAATGTCCTCTTGAGCTCTAATTTGAGATGAACCTTTCTAATGACACCATCTTATGAGTCTACTTTGAATAGTTGTTGGGGAACAAAATATCTACAGCAGAGACACATTTTCATAAGTTTGGCATGTCAAAGCAGAACTTTCTCAGAGATCTGGTTTGACTTTAATTCAAACAGGAGAAGAATTTGAGATTCTGAAAACAAGTAATTTCGTATCTCTGATGTTCTAAGTCTTGTTATAGGCCTAAGTTGGTAAACTTAGTTTAGAGAAGTGTCTAGAAAGAAGTTACCTGAAGATGGCCTCCCACATAAATCCAAAAGTTCGGAAGACAAAACTCTGGTCCTGGTGACCGACCCAGATTGGATCCTGCAACATTATCCTTGACCTCTTTCAGTTGAATATTGGATGGAAGAGAAAGTTACTATATGTTCACAAGCTAGGCAGTCAATCAATGGAATTGCATGTTGTGTTTTTTCGAAGCATCGTAAGAGTGCAAAGGTGATACACAAAATAGTAATAGTTCCTATTGCCACCAGAAGCAACTGCAAAAGCTGTCATGTACCAGCATATGTAGAGATCACTCTTGATCTTCGCACCTCAGAATGCAACAAGAATTTCTAACAAATGCAAGCTGTTGTTCTATCCAAAGAGATTGATACCAGAATCCTTGCTCAAAAGTCACCTGGGTAAATTATTTTTCTATTATAATAATTTATCTGTCTTTAAAAAATTGCTAGTGTTATGAATATAGAAACAAATTTGCACAAGTGTGTGGGGGTGGGGGGGTGCATTTACACACAAACACACACATACTCATTCATCATTCTTTAGGAAGTGTGTGAGTCAATGTACTTTAATATGATCAGTTTTACTGTCTGCTTTTGAGAAGAGTTACTGCCAAATGGTGTTGTGTCATCACATAGTCATTCTAGGAAATGATGCAAATAAGATTCATCCTCTTCTTAGGGTCTGACACAACTGCAAGTGTACAAGAATGTATGCAGGTATCAAAAGAAAAAAGAAAATGTAAAAAATCTTGGGAAGGAAAGAAGGAAGGAAGGAAGGAAAGAAGGAAGGAAGGAAGGAAGGAAGGAAGGAAGGAAGGAAGGAAGGAAAGAGAAGAGTACAGAGAAGAAAGAGAGGGAGGGAAGGAGATAGGAGAGTAGAGGGAAAAGAGAGAGAGGGAGGAAGAGAGGGAGGGAAGAAGAGAAGGAGGAAAGAAGGGAGGAGGGTAGGAGGGAGGGAGAGAGGGGGGGAAGGAAGGAAGGAAGGAAGGAAGGAAGGAAGGAAGGAAGGAAGGAAGGAAGGAAGGAAGGAAGGAAGGAAGACACTAGCCAGACTTTTAGAATTATCTTTCTTTTCAAAGTTTCATAGTTTCAGTTACTCTTTTGTTTCCCATAATGGCAACCACATGCTTCCGAATCAGTTTCATTCCAACTTGCATTATTACAATAGAAGGAAATGATATCTCTGTTCAATCGCCCAACATAATTTTCTAAAATGTTGCCACACATAACATCTATTAGGGACTGAATTGGCAGATATATAATCCATCTTGCACTGTGTAACTTGATATGAGAAAGAAGCAAAAGTATTGATTTATTTTAGGTTTAAATATATCCACAATTACTTAGTAAAATATTTTGGTATAAACTGCACCATGAAAACAGTAATAACAAGATGTGGAAACACAATCAAATAATTGAAGCCAAGCCTTCAACCGTAAGAAGGGGGGGAAAGATTCTTTTCACTTATTAATCCCTGCAATGACATTTTTTACCTGTTCAGATATAGCTCTTTTCTTCCCCTTTGCTAAAAAAATCTTTTTAAAATAATCACCCCAACCACAAAATCTTTTAATGTATTCCTTGTGCTGCTTTTGAATATTAATAAAAATTAATAATTAATTTTGCCGTTGGCATTGCAAAGATATACTAGTTTTAATTAGTGTACTGTACTCCTATACAATTAAAAAATAATTGATGTCCACACTTGTTGGCGGACTCTGTGATCACTTGTTCTGTTGTTGTCAACAAATGCCTTAAAAAACAATTCCAAGTATGTTGGCTTGTCCATCTGATTTATGCACTCAAAATAAACAGACAAATCTTTTATGATGAAACAGAACAGTTTTCTCTTTAAATTATCCACAAACCTATTAACTGGAAAAACTAGTGGGGCCTGCAAGAAATTATGGAAAGACAATAAAAAAAATGTTACATCTATCAATGAATTTGTCTGGAAAACATCAGCAAATTGACAACATATCCTGTCTCCGATGTGAAATGGCCATCTTGAATTTGTTATGTCGGTTCTATCAAGCATTTAATTTTGACGTCCTTTATAATCAACTTTGGTTGATTCCAATTCAGCGTATCATGTTGCTTTTTTTTACTACATCATTTTAATTGCACCATGAACTACTTCATTATAGTCTATGCCTTTTCTGTTCAAGGAGAGTTGTTGAAGGCTCCAAGTGTAAATCCTCACGGGGATAGGAACTTACTTCCCTTCAAAGTATTTGCATCTGGAATGTTAAATAAAAAGAAGTTAAAAAATATTCCAAGAAAAGCTGTCAAACCCCAAGCCACAAACTTCCAGATATAAAAATGAGGATAACCATACGTGGCCAAATAGGATGGAAAGGAAAATGTTGTTTCTTCATGTTCCCATCTTCAGAGAATAAGTTGGAATGTTTTCAGCATATGCTGCAATTTCATAATGTCTAAATAGAACGGAATACATTGGAAACTAATTGAGGGCAAGAAAAATGAACATGCATACAGGGAAGAGCTTTTTTTGTGAATAGAATGTTCCCATTATCTGAAATCCTTGACTTGCAACCATTTGTTTAGTGATGGTCTGAAGTTACATAATACTCAAAGTCCTTCTGCTTAAAACTGTTGCAGTATCCCCACAGTTGTGTACTTAAAATCTGTGCATTTGGCAACAGGCATGTGTTTACAGCAGTTGCAGCATCCTGGAGTCCTGTGATTAACTTTTGCAACCTTACCAGCCAGCATCTGACAAGCAAAGTCAATGGGGTAAGCTGGATTCACTTAATGACCAAATGATTTTCTTGACCATTGCAGTTATTTACTTAACAACCATGGTGAAACAAATCTAAAAATTTGTCATGACTCTCTTATCAACTGTCTTGCTTATCTATGGAAATTCTAATCCCAACTGTCATCATAAATTGTGGTGACCCGGGATGGGATACAAAATAAACACAGTCACAAAAAACAGATGAAGCCTCTTTTATTCCTTCACTTTGCTTCCAAGCTCCAAATATCCTTGACTGGAGACAAAAAACTCCCACATGAGCAGTTACCAGAAGGAGGAAAATGCTGTTTAAATTACAAAGAGTAAAAAATAACTTAAAACAGGCAAGATAAGGGCTGGAGGACGTCCACAGATAACAGGACATACACTGGGAAGGATGCCAAACTCAGAGAGGATCCATAAACCAGAGATATTTCCACGCTTTGTTTCCAGTGCTCACCAATATGCATGTCCGTCCTCTTATCCAGTTGTCACAGCTGCAGCCCATGAAGAGGATCAAGGCCCTCTCCTCCCAAGAAGACCATGTCTCTCCCTTATCCTCTCCTCCCTGCATGCCCTAGGAGGGAGAAGGGATGGGCCTGGGTCCTCCTCTGACTGCCCAGCCAATTTCTCCCCTTCCCCAGCCTCCTCCATAACCTCCATAACCACACTTCCACTCCCTGTTGGGTGTTCCTCCTCTCCGTCAGAGTGACATAAACTGAGAACTAGCCATATAGTCTACAATGCCAGCAGGCTAAACCTTAACAAAATCAATAGAATTGTTGTGGAGGAGGGAAATACAATGAATGTCATAAAGTAAATTACAGTAAATCTGCACCTCAGCAAATGAATGAAGCCCTGGAAAATAACTGGGATCCCATTGTTCTTCAGTGTTAAAAAATTAAACAGAGTCAAGTTGGACCAAGGGGCACAGATCTTTGAGTCTGCTCTAGATCCTGCCGATAAGTGCCTCCCATGTACAAGAACATGGGATTTATCCATGAATCTCTCAGTTTCCAAATTTTCAACAAGACTGTCTACAACTGAAGTATACCATTCTCAGAGGAGAAAAAAAAATACAGAAATATTCCACCTGCAAATGGTGGCAAACTGTCTTCAGTATATTACATACAGTAATAAAGAATAATATCCTGGGAATTTCCAGAACATCAGTTCCTCTTCAGAAAAATGCCCTTCCAAGAGAAGGACCATAACTCAGTGATGGAATGCATGGTTGCAGGTTTATCTCTCAGGAACTCTAGGTAAGAAGAACAAAGATAACATAATACCAAGTTGACTGGCTACACGGTCATCTGGAGTCTAAGTCTGCATTGCCTCGTAAAGAGAAGACCAAATTGAAAGCAGCAAAGGAACATAATCATGCCCAGCAGAAAGAAGTCCATTGCTGAGATCTCTTAAGGCCAGGATTTTCCAACAATAAAATGGTTTCATCCATCATTTAGGAAGCTGGTTAAAATGGTGCTCAGTTGCAAACTTTTGGAGTACATGAACTCAATCAACAGCCCTGCTGGAATTTTTAAGGCTGGTGCTAATGGAACTTACTGTATATTCTCACAAGCTGTATATTCCACAGAGTCTACTGGTTGAAGCACCAACCTAGAACACAGGATATGCCAAGTTCAAGCCCTGCCTGATTCATGAAAGCCAACTGGGGGACTCTTGGTTAAACACTCTCTCTCAGCCCAACTCACCTCACTGGGTTGTTGTTATGAGGAAAACAAGAGAAGGGAGATGTGTTCACTGCCTTGAGTTATTTGTAAAAATAATAAAATAAATTATTTAAAAAATATTTAAAAAGTAAATAATTAAAAAATTAAATAAAGTAAAAAAAATAAATTATTAAAAATAATAAACAAACATAATAGATAGATATGTTAGATAGATTAGATTAGATTAGGATTAGATTAGATTAGATTAGATTAGACTGATATGATATGATAGATATGATAGATATGATAGATAGATAATGATAGATACGATAGATAGATACGATGATAGATATAGATAGATAGATGATAGATGATAGATAGATAGATAGATAGATAGATAGATAGATAGATAGATAGATAGATAGATAGAT
>BLBF01000045.1:9698894-9720667 GCA_015471245.1 Laticauda colubrina
GATAGATAGATAGATAGATAGATAGATAGATAGATAGATAGATAGATGAAAGAAAGAAGAGAGAGAGAGAGAGGGATGATCAAAGACAGACAGACAGACAAAATAAATCAGCCCCATCGGATCTGGTCAGTAGGCATCATAGAAATAATTGTAATAAAAATATCACTGAGAAACAAAAATGAGGAAACTGACTTGTGGCACAAAACAGTTTTCCACAGTACTTTTCACACAAAATTTCAGAATCCAAAGAGGAAAAATTTAAATGAGAAAAAAAACAAAAAACCTTCCACCTCTGTTCTCCATCTGATTATAACTAAGTGTAACAATTTTGTCGGGTTCTGGTTAGGATTATTAATGCATCTCATGTCAAACACTCTGAATACCTGGAGTGCAAACTGCAAGAAATGTTGCTTACATTCACCTCCCCTTTTTTCCCCTTTTCTTAAAATCAAAGTTGGTTTCCTTTTTTCATTTTATAGAGATGCAAATTCTACTCATTTTCAGGAACAAGGCATAAGAATTATGCAGGCCTAAACAAGCAGGCCTAAACATGAAAAAGGTCAGTATTCGTGACTCTCTAATCTTTATGCTCCCAGATAGCAAACATGAAAAATCAGCAAATCAGATATTTATGCAATTAACGCTTTCATCATGATGAATGACCCTAAATGGCCATTTTAACTCAAAGGAGTAGTAATTCAGGGGGGAAAAAACAATTTGAGTCTCTGTACTAAACAGCTACAAACATTACATTCAGATTTCAACAGATTTAGAATATTATTCCCCCAGTTTACTAGCTGGTAGAGATGGAAATGGGAGGGAAATTGGAAGATAACAAAACTTTATTTTTATGTGACTGTGAAGCAGTGGGTTACTTTGAAACTAACAAGAAGAAAAACACTATTCAATCAGGGACAATGCTGTAAAATGAAATTATAATATATTACTTTCTCCCCAAAGAATTCTTCTATTTTTATTTCTTTTTTTCTCTTTCTCAGCATACATACATACATATATATATATATATATATATACATACATACATACATACATACATACATACATATATATATATATATATATATATATATATATGCTGTTCGGCTTCGTTCAGGTATTATCCCACGTCATTGTAGTTGTGCTTTTAAAGTTGTAGCAACATTTTGGCAGAATCTCATCTGCCATCATTAGGCTTCTGTATTGAGTTCGTCTGTGGGTCAGGCTATCACAGCCGTTTCAGTTTTAAATTTGAGGCTAGCCTACTGTTGAGCCAGAATGGTTATTTCTTCATCCTGATTGGTTGGGAGTCTTGGTCTGTGTATATTGGTCTTGGAGTTTGTTTGATTGGTGTTTCTGGTTTCTTCTGTCTGTTTTGTGGCTTTGATTGGCTTTGATTGATTGTGACTGTTTTGTGGCTTTGATTGATTGTGTTCCTGTATTGGAGGCTTTTAGTGCAGCTTGGCTCCGAGTAAAAGGACAGCTATCATTTGTTAGGAAGCTCCTTTTACTCGGAGCCAAGCTGCACTAAAAGCCTCCAATACAGGAACACAATGTTGCCAGCCAATCAAAGCCACAAAACAGACAGAAGGTATTAGAAACACCAATCAAGCAGAACACAGCAAACTCCAAGACCAATAAACACAGACCAAGACTCCCAACCAATCAGGATGAAGAAAAAAACATTCTGGCACAGCAGTAGGCTAGCCTCAAATTTAAAACTGAAACAGCTGTGATAGCCTGACTCACAGACGAACTCAATACAGAAGCCTGATGATGGCAGATGAGATTCTGCCGAAACGTTACTACAACTTTAAAAGCACAATTACAATGATGTGGGATAATACCCGAAGGAAGCTGAACTGCATTCATATCTATGAATGCATATATAAATGAATCACAGCCTGACCCACATAAGAACTCAATACAGAAGCCTGATGATGGCAGATGAGATTCTGCTGAAACTCTGCTGCAACTTTAAAAGCACTACAATGACGTGGGATAATACCCGAAGGAAGCTGAACAGCACACATGTAAGTACCCGTGAAAACTTATAAAATATCTCCAGCTTCCAGTTTGGGAGGGGTATAAGAGAGACAGAGAAGACAGAGAGAGTGAAAGAAAAGAAAAGTTCCAAGTCTTTGGGATTTTTATACAGTCTGGTCCCAAATTTCATTTCACAATATGCATTTGTAAAAAGATATTCTCTCTCTACTTTTGAAAAGAACTGGAAAAACTGAAATGCTTGGAGACCATGGATAACTCAGTTGCAATCTGCACATTGGTCTGGGAGGTTTGAAATGTATCAGTTGAGATCAGAAATTCCCAAACCAGTCTTTATTATTTTGCCTGTCAAGCTGTAATGTAAATGTTAAACGTTTTATTTATATAAATAAAATATCCCGCACCTTTCCCTAGTCATGCAGCAAAGAAATGAAACCTGTTCAGCAGATCATTTGAAGCTTTAACCAAGGGCATTCAAGATGGTCTGAATGCCAGATTTATGACAAAGGGCTCCCTTGTTTACTTTAAGTCATAAAAATGAGTGAGCACTGCGCAGCATATGTGAAGCTCAACACCTTTGTGGCCTGTGCAAAAATAAGCACATACATTTGTTTTTACTTTTATGTCACAGGCCAGCCAATGACAGAAGGCTTGTTGCTAACATCTACCTCATTATTAAAAGCAGAAAACATATTCATTTACTTTAGAATACTTCAGCATTACTCTTTTAAGATAATGAAGAAGGGGGAGAATTTCGCTCATAAGCCAATGTGCATGCACACACACAGTCATAATGAAATAGCATCTTCCAATGTTTGTTCCCTCCAGATGTACTATGACCACAAATCTAAGGAGACTCACTGTCATTTTCTGGTTATGGTGGAACTGCATCTCTCAGAGGTCCTACTCATCACAGCTACCGAAATCCCAACCCATATGGAAGGAAGGCAGTAGTCTGGGAAAACATGGTGTAATTCTTAAATGATGGGAGGAAGGCAGTTTTCTTTAAGTGAAATGTTCATGGTATCTAATGAAAAGGGGGATAATCCATTTACTCCAGATGTCTGTAGATAATGCAAAGTATTTAGACTAATCTCAGCCCAATTTAAAGCCTCGTACTGTAACACAAGCATTTTTATGGATGATCTACAGCTGTTGTTGTTAGTTGCGAAGTCGTGTCCGATTACAGACATTCCCATTATGATCCCATGGACAATGTTCCTCCAGGCCTTCCTGTCCTCTACCGTCCATTTAAGCTCACGCCGACTGCTTCACTGACTGCATGCAGCCACCTCATTCTCTGCTGTCCCCTTCTTCTTCTATTGCCCTGAATCTTTCCCAGCATTAGGCTCTTCTCCAGTGAGTCCTTCCTTCTCATAAGGTGGCTATTTCTCATTCTCTACTGTAGTTCTCTACTGTAGATCACCTAATTTCTCATTAGGTGATCTACAGTAGAAACCAGCAAAATATAGCCATCTTTTAATGGATGTTAATCATTGAATATATTATTTCATTCAATGAACAAGTTGTGGTGGGACTTGTTTTATCATGGCCCTCATTTTTATTGAAGGAACAGGTTTAGAAGATGTGAGTGGGACTGGGAATAAGGAACTAATGAAATTATTTCAAAATTAACATGACATGGATGAACTGCATCCTATCAACCAAACCTTTGGCAGCATTACAAGGACAACTTTTGAGTAGACGTCAATGGCAGCCCCATATATTGCAACAATGAAATTGGAAGTTTAACAAATGATTGCAACCAAATTCCCTCATTATATCTGACAATCTTTTTGAAGGTAAAGATTCTGTTGGCAGAGTTGGGACCAAGTCTAATATGTACAGAAAAAAAAGGCTTAAAACTGGATCTTTATGGGCAACAGAAATGCCATCCAAGATGGAAGAAAGAAATACAAATCCCTTTGATAGGGATTGCTGCATTTACAGAATAAAGAATATCTAGACATAATCGAGAAAGCCACCTTTTCATTTCTATCAGTCAAAAGAATGAAATGAAACAGTGATTTCAACTTTAAATCTGAATATATGTCCTCCACTATGTCATTCAGAGAAAGAAATAATTTTCTCCTTACTGAAAATATGGTAATATTTTAATCTAGCTGCTAGGGCAAAATATTTTAATTTTTGTATATTTATTTGGCATCTGTAACTTTTTTGGCATTTAATTTTAAATAGAATGTTTTCCTCTATAATTTATGAAAAGGGGAAAACCTTAATAATATATTGCTGTAGTCATTAACACTGTTTAATAGTTTCACTTGTAATCCTCTGTTTCACATGCTCATAAATTCTAAAAATATTCATCTCTCTAAGCTAAATCAAAGAAAGACTGAATGAAGTTACTCATTTTTGAGTAATGATCACAGAAAGATTTCTATACAGGCAACTAGGTTGCTTATGGAAAAATTGGCTTTACAGTTAACTTTTACGGTAAATTTTATATCATCAAATGTTTTATAAAAGAGTAATTCCATAGGTTCCAGTAGAAACCATAATGAAGTCACAGCATGGTGCAGATGTAATTTTGATTAATAATAACCTGATTTCATCAGTTAGCTCCTGATGTAAATGATATAAATGCATAGCACCTAATTTGTCTTATTTGTGCAATTTTATTTATTTATTAATCATATTTATATACATGTTCATCGCACACAAAGCAGTTCTGGGCGATGACATCATTCTTTTTTTTCTGAAACATTCTTACTTCAAATAAATAAATACTTGCTGAGTGATTAAAAAAATACTAATATGTACAGAAAGAAAAAATATGTAATACTTTCTTCTGAATTCAAATTTCCTCAACCTGCTACCCAATCTGTGACAATGATGGCCAATAATTTTAAACACTGTAGTCCTCCATATCTGGAGATTACCAAACTGTGGACAATTTTAATACAGCACCTTTGTAACTTCAAATAGCTGCTGAATGAATGGTTATAACTTGACTACCTATACGTACACAAAGTATGTTTTAGGGATTACACTAAAATAAACATTTGTCTACATGCATGACAGTTCCTTGGCCATTTTAGTGCAAAGCTGTTCCAAATACTTCCACAACACAATCTTAGGTGATTTCCCAACAACAAAGTTAGCTGTTTTTAGGGGTCTCCCAAACTGGCAACTTTAAGACTTGTGGATTTCAACTTCTAGAATTCCCAAGCCAGCATGAGTTTGTTTTATTTCAGAATATTTGTGGAAAATACAGTGGTACTTTGGTACTCAGCTGCTTTGAAACTCATCAGATTTGGTATTCAATGTATTTTGATGTGAAAATTTCCCAATATACTTAATTTGTTTGGTACTCAATGCACAATCTAGAACTTGTTGGTGTCAGCTGCCTTATACATTATTCCTTATGGGGAAAAAATTGTTTGGTACTCATCATTTCATCACACCCCCTGGAACCAATTAACAATGAGTACCAAGCAACCACTGTAGAGTTGTTCAGGAAGCACCTTAAACTTAATATACATGATGGCAACTGTGCCATTGATTTTCAGCAATTCAGCAGTTCAAGTGGAAAGGAGTTCCAGAGGCTAAAGAAGGGGATTAAGGCTGACTTTCTATTCAACATCTCCATTTCATGGCGCATCCTTTGCTGTCCTGTAAACAAGTTCTCTTGAGCATTTCACAAAAATATCAAAAGTGTGTGCAGCACAGTGCCACAATAAATTTAACAATTAATGAACAAGAGCAGTTTCCGTTGCAAATTCAGTTTAATGTCAATGTTTTCATGCTGCATAATTAAAGTGAAAACCTTTAACACTCACACACACAAAGAGAGAGAGAGAGATCACATTTTTCTTTCCTTTTTTGAAAAAGAGATATAGAACAGTTCCCTCTATTGGTTTTTATTTTTCCTAAATTAGAGCTCTTCTCCATTCTTTCAGAGATGGACTAAGAGCAACACATGGAAATGTATCAGTGTAAGAATAGAAGCTAAAAACAGAGGGTTACTCCCAGTCCCATTTTTCAAAACATAAAATATGAACCCACAGTTAGCTCATGCTCATTCCTCCTCCTGTAGCATGTTGGAGACACACACATATTTTCCTCTGCTAATGCTCTAGCAATGATCATGTGAAACGCTTCACATGAAAAACATTTCTCGATACAACTGCATACTAAATACAGAAAACTACTGGTAACCTCAGCCAACCTTCTACCACAGGTAAGTGAAACAAAGTGAATTTTTCAGGAACTGATTAGATGACCTGTATGTAAGGTGGTTATTTGTCATCAAGGCCTTCCGATGTTCTCTTGAATATACAGGTATTGCTCCTCTTACGGGTATTTACAGGTATTGCTCCTCCTCCTCTTATTATTCTTACAATTGAAGAATAATAATATAACTTTATTATGGTTTTAGACCAACAAAAGACATCACTATTTACAATATATAAAAAAATAGTACTGACACATTATAATACATTAATAGTGGATAAAAACATCCCTATTAAGAAAATACATATTCTCAAGCAGTTAGGGTCACTCCCTGGTTTATATGAGTGGAGAGCCAATAAGTATGTGTGTAAATATCATTTTCCAAAGATTGTTCTATCTCCAAAAATTGGCACAAATAATTCTGTAACCAATTTTTTTCTTGCAGACATTGCAGCAACACAGAATTTTGCCACTGCATATGTAATAGCCGGATTTGAGCCCTGGAGGAGAAAGCCTACATAAAAATTGTCTGCCCTCCCTGGCAATCTCTCTAGTAAGGGGAGAATATACAATGACCTATAAACTCTGTATAACTCAGTACAATAAAACATGTGAGATATCTTCAACTTCTCCTTTACCACATATACATACCCATTCTGCTATTGGTGTTTTCTTATACCTGCCCTGAAGGAGTGCTGATGGGAGAATATTAAATCTGGTTCTACGAACACAATTGAACTCAGAATTTCCACTGCTAAGCAAGACTGTGGTGAAGCAAGTTTTGCTGCAATTTACAACCTTTCTTGCCACAGTGGTTAAGTAAATCACTGCAGTTGTTAAGTTAATAACACTGTTGTTAAGCAAAATCTGGCTTCCCCTTTGACTTTGCTTGTGAAAAGTTTACAAAAGGTGATTACACAACCTGGAACACTGTATCCGTCATAAATAAGAGTCAATTGCCAAGCGTCTGAATTTTGGTCACGTGACCACGGGGATGCTGCAATGGTCATAAGTGTGAAAAATGGACATAAGTCCATCTTTTCAGTGCTGCTATAACTTCGAGCAGTCATTAAATGAACCATTGTAAGTAGAGGAATACCTGTATTTGGAACAGGGATTGGGCCAGAAAAAAAAGAAATAGCTTTTGATGTTGTATCATCATAAAATCAGCTTGATCGTAAATAAATAACCATAAAATATTTTTGGTTACAACTCTCTATCTGTTCTGGAATCTAACTGGGTCAACTACAGAAAATCTCCTTGAGGTTTTATTTATTATTTGCTTATTTATTAAGAAAGTCATGGTCCTCCACCATATATATATTAGGCCAAGAGTGTCAAACTCAATCTCAGGGCGCCTGCAGTTAACCCCTTTTAAACCATGAGTCTCTAGCTAAACTTCCAAAATTTAAAGAAGATTTATTAGGAGTAAACATGCCGGTGCTGCCTGAGTGTAGCCGACTCTGAGACACATTGTCACCCTTGACCCTGGTTTTCCCCCACCCCCTGGGTGTATCATAATTCATATTCTCCAATGGGAGACATCCATAGCCAAGAGCCATCAATAATACTAGAATTTTGCACGGCAGAAACTTTGATCACCTAGAAACTATCTTTGAAGATATTTATGGAGGGGGGCGGAGCTGGCATCACGATGATACGGCATGCGATCTTGGAGGTCTGAGATCGCTGCCGCTATCTTTGCTCTTGGACAGTCTAATTGGATCTAAACCATCCCGAAGAGATGGTGAAAATGAAGAGCGCATCCTGTCAATCCCAGGGATACCGCAAAGTCCCTGGTAGATCCAGGAGAAGCTCTTCTTGCCAATGGCAGAGAAGCAGCCATTAAAGCTGCTGAAGTTGGGACAGTTCCGAAACGGAACTTTAAGAACTTTAAGAACAGAAAGAGACACTGTGCCGGTTTGGTGAGAATTTTTTCTTTATTTTAAGATCTGAAAGGACACCCTAAGGAAAAGAAAGAATCTGTAAAAGTTTTGGCAGAAGTGATTAAGCGGTGATTTTAAACAGGAATGTCAAAGTAATGTTATTTTCTCATTGCTGGATTTTTCTATAGATGATCTTATATTTTGAAACTGGACTGTTTTTTTTCCCATTAATTTCTTTCTCCTTTTTGATTTTGCAAGGACTTCCGGCAGAATTTTACAAAACATTACAAGAATCATTGAACTTTCCATTGCTAGAAGTTATGAATGAAGTTATGTTAAAGAAGAGGATGCCTAAATCATGGTCAGAAGCTTATATCACACTTGTTCCAAAAGAGGAGACTGATCCATTACAAATCAAGAACTATAGACTATTTCCCTACTAAACGCAGATTGGAAAATTTTTGCTTCAATATTGGCAGAAAGACTTAAAAAATACTTAAATAATTTTATTCATCCTGATCAAAATGGATCAAAAGAGACAAATTAAAGACAATATGAGAGTAATTTTGAACACTTTGGAATACTATGAGGCAAATCCTAAATAACAAATGGCTTTGATATTTCTAGATGCACAGAAGGCATTTGATAATGTGAATTGGTGATTCATCTTCTTATTGCTGGAACAGATGGGCTTTACTAGAAAATTTATCCAAGCAATGGAAGCTACATATCATGAGCAAATGGCAAAGGCAATGATAGAGGGAGACCAGACAGACTCTATTGACATAACAAAAGGAACAAGGCAAGGGTGCTCACTGTCACCTTTGTTGTTTGTGTTAACTTTGGAAGTGCTAAATAGAAATATTAGAGATGAAAAGAACATAAAAGGGATGAAAATTAAAAAGGAAGAATTTAAGTTGCAAGCATTTGCAGATGACCTGGTTTTTATCTTAGAAGATCCACTAGAAACAGCACCAAAATTGATAGAAAAGATAGAGACATATGGTAAGGTGGCTGGTTTGAAAATAAATAAAGATAAGACAAAGATCTCGACAAAGAACATGCTATCTAGACAAAAGGAAGAACTGGCAGACTTATTGAAAATTCAGGTCACGAATAAGATCAAGTACTTGGGGATATATTTGACAGCAAGATGCAGTACATTAAAAGAGAATAATTATATCAAACTCAAACAGCAGATAGCACTAGATTTGGCGAAATGTCTTTGGTCAATTGTCATTAATAGGGAGAATATCAACAATCAAGATGAATATATTACCCAGAATTTTATATTTGTTTCAGACAATTCCAATTAGGCTTGGAAAAGATTACTTTGAAGATTTGAATAAAATTGTGTTGAAATATATATGGCAAGGCAAGAAAGTGAGAATAAAGTTAAAATTTTTGCAAGATGCTAGAATAAGAGGTGGATTTGGTTTGCCTAATTGGAATTGTATTACCAAGATACAAATTTGATGTGGGTTAAGGAATGGATAACATTAAGAAATACTGGATTGTTGGTATTAGAAGGACATGATCTGTTGTTGGGGTGGCATACTTTTTTATGGTACAAAGGAACTAAAATACAGGGGTATTTTAGAAGACATTATATACTGGAGTCTCTGTGATTAAACTGGGAGAAGATTAAAAGACAATGTTATTTGAAAATTCCAGTCTGGCTATCGGCTATTGAAGCATTTTCTTATCCTATAATATATCAAAAGGAACAAACAGTTAGATATGATGAAATATTGAATGAAAAGGGTGAACTTAAATCTATACAAAAACTAGAGGAACAAGGTATAAAGATGAATTGGTTTTCATACGCGCAAATACATTCAAGGTATGATAAAGATTCCAAAACAGAAGGTTTTTATGATAAACTGACTGATTTGGATAAGATTTTGACAGGTACTGATGAAAAGGTAATTTAAAAATTGTATGGATATTTATTAGAAATTAAACTAGAAGAAGAACAAGTTAAAGAAACTATGATTGCTTGGGGGAAGAATTTTGGATATGGGATTGACCTAGAGAACTGGCAAAAATTGTGGTCTCAAAATTATAAGATGACAATGTCAACAGCATATTAAGAAAATTTGTATAACATGTTTTACAGGTGGCATTTCCCCCCGACAAGAATAGCAAGAATGTTCAAGAATAAATCCGAAAAATGTTGGAAATGTCATCAGACACCTGGCTCATATTACCATATGTGGTGGACTTGTGCGGATGCTAAAAAAAACTGGACTAAAATCCACACGTGGTTGAAAAAAATGACAAAAAAACATATAGATTTGAAACCAGAGATATTTTTATTGGGAATCTTACCTGAAATATACAGTAAAGACTTGAAATACCTAATTGTAAATGTATTAATAGCGGCTAGGATTGTATTTGCTAAAAACTGGAAAAATGAGAAAATATCATCACAGGAGAAAATTATTAAGAAAATATTGGAATGTGCTGAAATGAGTAGATTGACATTTGAAATTAGAGAGCAAGAAGATCAACAATTTTATAAAATTTGGGATCTATTCTATCAATGGTTAGATAATAAAATATAGTAATGAAATATGTAGACTTTTAGAAAATACTAAATATATAAAGATGTATTTTTTTTCTTATTATATCTACAAAATGATTTTAGGATAGCTTTGGGATGATAATATGAATTATCATAAAATAAATTGAGTAAAATATGATTATTTCTTGAAGCATGAATGAATAATAAGTATAGTCAAATGATTGATTAATAATGATATTCATGCATTTAATCTTGGATTGAAAATACGAGATCATATATAATGTAATTGTAATTGAAGACTACCAAATGGGAGCACAAAAATTTTTGTAAACCAACCGACACACTGTATGTACATATATGGAAGATGGCTTGATGTTTTTATGTTTTGTTTGTTTGTTTTAAAAACCAATAAAAATTCTTTAAAAAAAAGAAAACATTTATGGAATGCAAACTTCTCCCTCCTTTCTGCTGGCAACTCTAAAAAGACCATAGACATATTTTATGAGTTGACACTCAATTTCATTGAGGGCATGGTCGACTGGGTGGGTGTGGCCAGTTGACGCCACTCCCCAAACTTCTGGCATGTTTCTTCTTTGCAGTGGGGGGTAGACTGGGGCTGAAGTGATGCAGGCCAGCCCTTTACATTTTCCAGGATGGCCCCACAGGCTGGATTTGACCACATTGCGGTGTGGATCCACACACACCCCACAGGTCTTGAGTTTGACACCCTCCATTAAGCTATTACCATCAAGAAAATAACTTTGATTTATTTTTATTTATTTTGATTTGTCAATTGCTTACAAGATAATAGGTATAAGTATACCTAGTATAACTATACATAGTTATGAATACATGAAATGGGTACATATAAGAAAAATAAAAGAAACAATAGTACAGGGACGGTAGACATGTTGGTGTGCTTATGCACACCCCCAACAGACTTCTTAGGAAAGGGGTGAGATCAATAGTAGACAATCTAAGGTTAAAGTTTTTGGGGTTTGGGGAAGAAACCACAGAGTCAGGTAGAGTATTCCAGACATTGACCACTCTGTTAAATTAAAAATCTGTTAAATTAAGAATTTGTTAAATTAAAAATTAAGATAGAATTTTATCCAAAAGAAGCCACACTGCCAGCAGCACGATGGCCCTGCTGACCCAGGAAATATACTAATAGAAAATTTAAAGCAGGGGTGTCTACCCTTGGCAATTTTAAACATCAACTCCCAGAATTCCCCAGCCATTAAATTCTGAGAATTGAAGCCTAAAGTATTAGAGTTGCCAAGATCGGACACGTCTGATTTAAAGTATATATATCATGTGAAAGTACCACAACAAAAATCCCCCATCATTTTACATACTTGCAGTGCTGCTGAAAGGGATCCAACACGTATCACATTTACAATTTGGTACCCTTTCCAAAAATGAATAGTCATAGTTTTAGAGAGAAAGCTGTCAAAATATGTTCCGCAAACACCTTGGCAAGAGATACAGACAACTGGAGTAATTCTGTGAAAGTGGAAAGGATGCCAAAGAGAAATGTGTTTTGATCTTCTAAGCAGGAACTCATCCAAGAGAAAGATTCTGTACATATATTATCATGAAACTATTAGAAATAATTAGCCAGATATTTCAAAACATTACATTATCAAATGTGTTATCAACTCAGTGCAAATTTGGGGGTCTTACTTTCCTAAACAAATGGATTTCTATCTTTACAAATATCAAGGGTGCTTTATTGTATCATAATATAGTTTATCAACTTTGATGGAGTCATTAAAGCTTGCAGTTCTTTTAGAAATTCTCCAAATGTTAGATTTCTGTAGCCTTCCACAATAAATTCTGCTAGTGTGCATGGGGGAATCACAAAAAAGACAACTAGAGGTAGTCCTAAAACTAGAAGTCATCTATACATTCTGCTCTGAGCAGAATGGGAATAGATGAGGTACAATGCAAAATTTAAACTTTTTTAGGATGCAGTTAGAGGGATTGCCATCACTTTGTGTATAGAATACAAACCAATTTGCCCTGTCTCATTTTATGATCCTATGTGCATGCTATGAAGATATAGTTATGAAATTTGGGCATCAAATTGTTCATGCTATTTTTGCTACATTTTCACAATTCTGTTTTTCCCAGGATGTCTGTTAGGGTTCATCTAACAATTGTTGTTTTCCTTCGACAAAATAATAGGAAACTACCATTTTCCAGCTGGTGTGATCAGAGCAGTTTCTGGGCTGAATTGAAGATGTTAGGTCTGCATTTCGTCCAAGAAACATTCTTTGTTCATCCTTGAACTAAATGATAAAACCATTTGGGTTGCTGGGCATGGCTGAGTGAGTAATTTACTATTAGCACAACCACTGACAGAGTAAAACTGAAATAGCCCATATGCATCAAGATTATTGAATGGAAGATCATGTAAAATCATGTCTTTTTCACTTTCATTACTTATGAACCACAGTTACAATTCTAAGTAGCAATAGCAAGAGCAATTGCACATAGACTTATGTAACACTTCACAGTGCTTTACAGCCCTCTCTAAGTGGTTTACAGAGTCAGCCTCTTGCCCCCAACAATCTGGGTCCTCATTTTACTGACCCTGGAAGGATGGAGGGCTGAGTCCACCTTGAGCCAATCAAGATTGAACTCTTGGCGGTGAGCAATGAGTTATCTTGCAATGGTGCATTCTAACCACCATGGCTCTTTCTGTGTTTAGTACAATTTTGTTTTTCCAAAACAGTCAAAGTCCTCTATCTTTTTCATCATCCAGGAAAACTCTTCCCCTATCTTGGGGGGACACCCAAGATGTTTTCTCCCCTCCTTTTTATTCACCCATTCTGCAGCCCTGATGTCTCTTCCAGAGGTACTTAAAATGTAGAAGTTGTTTCCAAAGAGACAACATTAGTTTTATTTTATTTATTTATTGTTTTGCTGTTTGAGCTATCTGTATTTAATATCCTGTTAAGCAGCATTAACTTTTAACTTGCCATAAAACCCAATAATGTTATTTATCAAGTTGTTTTAATTACCAAGAACAGATAAGCATATGTCCCAGTTAGTCTGGGAGCAAAAAAAAAAAAAAAAAGAAGAAGAAGAAAATCTCAAATGTGCACCTGCTCTGACAAAGCAAAAAGATGTGAAGGAAATATTTGAATTCCACCTCCTTCCTTCCTCCCAGCACACCATTTTTAAAAAGCCGCTTCCAGCACTGAGCAAAACTTTTTACAGTCAAGGCATTTTACAAGATGATACTGAGGGTGCTTCCTGTCCATGGAGAAGGCACCAGTGTATAAAATGCTAGTGAATTTGCATTACCACTAATCCATCATTCTTTGAGTGCTTGAGAGAGAGAGAAAGAAATAGAAATCTGGGAGACCTTTTGCAACAAAGCATAGCCTTGTGTTGACAGATTCTTATTTAAGTGACTGTGAATACCACAATTCCACAAATAATTTGTCAAATGTGAGGCTGAACTAGCTCTGAACCCTGATAAATACCAACTCTTTTTCTGCTGCGACAAAAGGCAGGACATTCTCTACATGGACAATGAGGAACAAGCACTGGGGCTGACCAATCAATGCAATGGTCTTTCTCTTTGCTTTGCAGTTTTGGGGTTGACAGTGGAGAGAGAAGAACCCTGAAGAGAGCTCCCTTCAACAGTGTTAATTGTAATAGTGATCAGCTTTACTTGGCAAATCCATGGATAGTATAGTTGGCTTTTGCCAAAAGAAAAAAAAAAGGATGATGACTCCCCCAGGCAGAATTTACAGTATCTGTTTATATCAATGGATGGGGAGGACCTGTTTTCAAAGACAAAAACCAAGAAAGTCCAGTTGCCTTTTCAAAAAAGCACCTACTAGACAACTATGACCTGGAGAATTGAAAATACCCCTCAGACATTAAGGTGGACGTCTCAGGCACAATAGCAATAGCACTTAGACTTATATACTGTTTCAAAGTGCTTCACAGCCTCCTCTAAGCAATTTACAGAATCGGCATATTGCTCCCAAACAATCTGGATCCTCATTTTACCAATCTGGGATGAAAGGCTGAGTCAACCTTGAGCCATTCAGAATCAAACTCCTGGTGTGAGCAGTGTGTTAAGCCCCTGTCACACTGCACCAACGGATGCAAAGAGGATGTAAAATGGACAAAAAAGCTTGCCATCCATTGGTTAATGCGATGTACTCACTGCCTCCGTTTTGCTTCCTCTCTATCCATCCAGCATGGGTTTATTGACGTTTCATCCGCTCAGAAAGTTTTGAGCTGCTCAAAACTTTTGCGCGGAAAATGTATCCAATTCGTCCGTTCTGCATCCGCTATGCATCCGCTAGGCATCCGTTCTGCATCCATTACGCATCCGCTATATCCGCTAGGCAACCGTTCCGCATCCACGCAACTCGCATCCGCTCGGACGCAGGGAGGAAGCGGAATGGACGTGGAATGGATGCAGAACGGATGCCTAGCGGATGCAGCACGGAAACAAAGCATTTAAAAGGGAGAAAACCTTCGCAGAGGGGACCTATCTCGGATATGAAGGATGTCTAGAGGATGCCTAGAGGATGCCTAGAGGATGCCTAGAGGATGCAAAGGGACACCTATACTGCCTATAAAAAGGGGGAGCAACACATCTGGATCTCACTTTCAGACCAGCAGCCCTGCTGCAGACCTCTGCAGCCTTCATCTGACTCTTGCTCTTCCACAGCATCCAGTCATGTCCACTGTGGATCGTAACAAAGTCCTTTTGGCAGCCACCATCCTTCTGCAACAGTCCGAAGCCATCTACAGGCTCTGTGAACTCTACTACGGGAAGAAAAAGAGGTGGCCAAGAAGCGTCTGGTTCCGAAGATGGATCGCCAGAAGAGCAGAGTACAGACTGTACAACAAGCTGATGGTGGAGCTCAGGAATGAAGACACTCGGGCATTCCAGAACTTCATGAGGATGCCTCCAGCCATGTTTGATGAAGTTGTGCAGCGCCTGACACCCAGGTTGACCAAGGCAAACACCAACTTCCGGCCCAGCCTGGAACCTGGGCTCAAGGTGGCACTCACTCTGCGCCACCTGGTCACAGGGACCACCTACAGCAGCATGCAGTACGGCTGGAGGATGCCATCCAACACCATCAGCATTGTGGTCAGAGAAGTGGTGCAGGCCATCATCGAAGAATACAAGGAGGAGCTCCTCCAGTGCCCCTCCATTGAAGAAGGATGGAAGAAAGTTGCAGAGCAGTGGTATCAGAGGTGGAACTTCCCCCACACCGTTGGAGCCATCGATGGCAAGCACGTGGCCTGTAAAGCACCAGCCAACTCAGGGTTCACTTATTTCAACTACAAGGGCTTCTTCACCATCATCCTCTTCAGCATGGTCGATGCTGACTACAAGTTCATGTACATCGATGCTTCAGGCAATGGGTCAGCTTCAGATGCCCAGGTATACAACGCAAGTGACCTCAAGGGTAGGCTGGAAGGCAACCTCATCGTGGGCTTCCCAGATCCAGAACCCCTGCCCAGCGACACGCAAGATGTGCCCTACTTCATCGTGGGGGATGACGACTTCTCCCTCAGAACCTACCTCATGAAGCCCTACGCCTCCAGACTCCTCACCCGTGAAGAGAGGATCTTCAACTACAGGCTGTCCAGGGCAAGGTGGGTGGTGGAGAATGCCTTTGGCATCCTGGCCAACAGGTTCCAGGTACTTCTCACCACCATGCAGCATCGCCCAGAGACCGTGAGGAGGATCATGGAAGCTTTGCTGCATCCTGCACAATCTCATGCGCACCCGCTACCCAGTCTTGCAGAACAGGCTCGTGGACCTCCAACAAGGCAATGGGGACATGGAGCCTGGTGAATGGAGGCAAGGGCGAAACCTGATAGACACTGAGGATGTGCAAGGCCCCAACAGAGCCTCACGTGAAGGGAAGAAGCAGAGCAACCTCCTGAAACACTGGTGCAACTCCCAAGCTGGAGCAGTGGAGTGGCAAGACAGGATGATAGATGCTTAATGGATGCTTCCTTGAGCCTGTCTCATCACACTGATGAGATTGGGCCATGTATGTTGAGTGGCCCGACAATGAACAGGGCATTTAATAAAGAGTTGTGTTTATGTTGACATGTGTGGATCAATGATTACATTGTTATTGATAATAAAGGGCCATAGGTGTGGCACCTAGGAGGGTGGACCATACAGTCCCACTATGCTTGCACTGGAGGTTTATCTATCCCACAGCTATTACCCATACCAAAGGTATCCCTGGCCATTCCACAGCTATCTCAACCCATCCCACTGCTATCTTAACCCATCCCACAAGCATGCAAAGGCTTAAACCATTTCTAAAGTTTCCAGCAAGACTTTATTCAAAAAAAGAAATGAAGCAAGTGTGTGAATCAAAAATAGACTTTATTAACAACAAGCTATAAGACAAAAATGAGTCTCTGGCACTCCTCTTGGTCACTCAGTCTCAGGGGTGAAGGGTTCAGGTGCTGTGGAGGTGGCTGGTGCTGGAGTGCTTGTCATCAGCTTCTCCAGAAGCAGAAGCAGCAGAAGCCCCAGCCCCAGAAGAGCGAGCCCATGCTATAGAAGCCTCAGCAGAACCAGAGTAAGGGCCAGGGGGCGGGATGGTAGCCCTGTCCCTCTTGCAAGGGCTGGCAGCAGATGGCTGAGGCTTGCTGTGCTTCCACATGGTTGTGGGGTTGCTGGCTGGCAGGGAGGCTGGCAGGAACCAAGGCTGGCAGGAAGGCTGGCAGGGAGGCAGGCACCAAGGCTTGCAGGAAGGCTGGCAGGCAGGCACCAAGGCTGGCAAGCAGGCAGGCAGGCACCAAGGCTGGCAGGAAGGCTAGCAGGCAGGTTGGCAGGCAGGCATGACCAAGGCTGGCAGGAAGGCTGGCACCAAGGCTGGCAGGAAGGCTTGCAGGGAGGCAGGCACCAAGGCTGGCAGGAAGGCTGGCAGGCAGGCAGGCACCAAGGCTTGCAGGCAGACTGGCTGGCAGGCAGGCAGACAGCAAGGCTGGCAGGGAGGCTGTCAGCAAGGCCGTCAGGCAGGCCGGCACCAAGGCTTGCAGGCAGGCATGCACCAAGGCTGGCAGGCAGACTGGCTGGCAGCAAGGCTTACAGGCAGACTTGCAGGCAGGGCAGGCAAGGCAGTCGATGTGTCTGGAAGCAGGTCTTTCCTCTGAATGGCGACCTGCTTCCGAGCTGCTTCCATTATATCCGCGGGGCTGACGCAATGCATCCTCCCCGCATGCGCAATTAATATTCGGCATCTGCTAGGCTTCTGCTGTGCATCCGCTGTGCATCCGCTTCATCCACTGTGCATCCGCTCTGCATCCGCTGTATCCGTTCCGCATCCGCTTTGCTGCGGCCCCCCGGAAGCCTTGCGGATGTGCCATCCGCTCCTATCCGCTTCCATCCGCTGGGCTTCCGTTCTGCATCCACTTTCCGTCCGCCGTGCGTCCTCCCCATGTCCGTGTTATCCACTCCGGTTATGCAAATTTTTGCCCCTTCTGAGAGCGGATAACAACTGATGGAACATTTTTCTCGTCCATTGTGTCCGTTTTGCTTCTGTTGGGCAGTGTGACAGGGCCTTTAGTTCTTGCTTTTTTTTATTGCTACATGCCTAGTTACAAGAAACTTACCAGACTGACTGTATTCTCTTGGGAATAGCCAGATAAGGATCTCAGGGAGATAAGGTCTGCATTGCTTCTTGCTATGTAAGGATTCTAAGGTAGCCAGCCTCTTCATGCCTCATTCTATTCTAGCTGGAAATTCTACCATAGGACTCAAGCTTCAGTGAATGTGTGTGTGTGTGTGCGCACGCACGCGCATGCACGCACCCACACGCACATATTTGCGTGTGTTCTTTGAGTCAGTATTGACTTCTGGTGATTGCCTGAATAAGTCCCTGCAGTTTTCTTAGTAAGATTTCAGAATGGTTTGCTATTGCCTCCTTCCTATGGCTGAAAGAGAGGAATTGTCCAAAGACATCCAGTTGGCTTCATTTCTAAGGAAGGACTAGAATTCACAGTCTCTAAGCCTGATGCCATAATCACTAGACCAAATTGGCTCTCTTTGTCTACTGTTCATTTAATGTGAGCTATCATTTATCATGGCCAGAACCTCTAGATGACTCAGAAATTGAGGAAGATGCTCCAGTAAACTCCCCGAAATGTCAACCTCAAGAGACATAAAGTCAGGAATGATGACATCAGGCCTACCAGATCCTGTACCGAGTAAGTAGAGTGAAGAGCAAAGAAGTTCTATGAGGCCCCATATCCTTCCTCAAGTCTTTTCTTTTTTCTCCTCAACCCTAAACGAACTTCCTTAAATTTTCTTCGAAACAGAGTTAGTTTCCAGTCCTCTGATCATGGTGACCATCAGTGGAGGGATTCAATTTTTTTTTACTACTGGTTCTGTGGGTGTGGGTTGGTGGGCATGACAGGGGAAGAATACTGTAAAATCTCCAGCCAGAGGTGGGATTTGCCAGTTCTCCAAACTACTCAAAATTTCTACTACCGGTTCTCTAGAACTGGTCAGAACCTGCTGAATACCACGTCTGGTGACCATCCACAGGATATCTAATAGCTGGACAGTCTGGTCAAACAATTCTAAATGTCATCAGATTTGGGGAGCTAAAGTATAATTTCTTTGTCTTTCTCTGTATAGGTACTCAAAGAAATACAAAACCAACAAGTTCCTAATCCAGGACACTTGTAGACATAATTTAGTATGCATTCTTCCTCTAATTTATCCTAACCCCATTTAGTGACCAGAAAACCAAGTGGGATAATCTTCACATACTCTGGTTAATGCTAGACTTTCTTCCTTCACAATTTCAAAAATGAAGGCAAGCAAATCTTTTGGATGGCTACTGTTTTGGGAATCCAACTCTCCATCACCTATAGATTTAACATTAAGGGAGGCATTTTAAGAAGCCCCTGTGCAAAACATTGTGTACAAAGTTTGTTGAAATAATTCTGAATCTTGTATATTGAACCCATCATGATTTTCTGGTCATTAACTTAGTAGAATTTGCATTTGGGGAATCCAGCCAGGAACTTACATGCACCATTTGAGTCATTTTTCAAATGCCCTCTCCCACTTTAATCTATTTATCATTAATCACTCCTGGTCACTTTACATATCGAACACAATTCGTAGAGTAGATAAAATAAATACATCTTTCTAGAAAATCTTAAAACAAATCCCAAGCAGGAAAGTAATGCATGATTTTCAGAATTGATTATACACTAATTTGTGTGAGTCAATAACATAGAGGAGTTTTCAATGCCCCTACTCCTATTCTTGTATCTTTTCCGCTCACTGGTCCAAAGTTGTGTTCTGTGCCCTCTATGGATAATTTACTGAAGCCTAATTTAAAAAAAAAAACTTTCTCAGTAGGAAATTACTAGTTTCTGGTTAATTTCCAATTTCTCAGAGAATTGCCCCCAAATCTGGACTGTTGAAATAAAAGGGAGAAGAGCTGTAATTAAAGGAGGTAAAATCAGGCACAATTTCACTTAACAACACTTTGCTTAGCAATGGAAATTCTAGTCCTATTTGTGGTTGTAACTCAAGGATTACCTGTGGCAGGGTGATTACAAACTTCTCCACAATTTGGAATCCAGATGAAGTAGACTTGCCACTTCTGGAAGGGCTTGTAAACATGTTGTTTAATGCTCATGCTACCTCATAACTTTTGGACAGTAAGGCACCAAGGTCACTGAAAACATCTACAAATCAGGCAGTACGCCTTGGAGAAGAACACTTACAAGCTTCCTCTTGAAAATTTTTAATTATGTTGATGAAAGTTTATATTCAGAATAATTGTCTGCCTGTGTTCTAAAACAGGGGTCTCTAACCTTGGCAACTTTAAGACTTGTGGACTTCAACTCCCAGAATTCCTCAGCCAGCTAGTCTTAAAATTGCCAAGGTTAGAGACCCCTGTTCTAAAATACTCCAGGTACTCCTTATCAAATGATCAGGACCAAACATCTGTGCATCAGCCATGCCAGAAGCAGCTTATGGGTAATAAAGTCCAGAATATCTGGAAGGTACCAATTTATTCATTTCTACCCTAAACATTTCTAAGGTTTTAAACAATGGTGGGATACAATTTTTTTTACTTCTGTGGGTGTGGCTTGGTGGGCATGGCAGAAGGTTATTGCAAAATCCCCACTCCCTCCCCACCCCACTAACCTGCTTTCCAGCTCTGTTGTCCTGTGCAGGGCAACCAAGGAAGACCCAGCCAATCAGCTGGGACTCAATGGGAGCCAGAGAATAGATGGGGGTGGGGCCAGTCAAGAGTGGGATTTAACAGTTCTCCGAACTACTCAAAATTTCTGCTACCGGTTCTCCAGAACTGGTCAGAACCTGCTGAATATCACCTCTGGTTTTAACCATTTGGCTTTCCCATTCAAACTACTGCAGAAAATGGGAACTCAAATTATAACACATACGCAGAGAGAAGAACCCATATATAAAATGAAATTAAAATAATGGGACTGCTGTTTCCTATGAATTCCTTTCTATCTCCTGTTTGTTCCTGATTCTTTTGGAAGCTGTTGCACTACAAAGAAAGGAGGCTGGGTGCCAACTGTTTGTCAATGCAGTGGCAATCTTGGGCTGCAAGGACAAAGCAAAATGATAGAGCCTCCTTACCAGCAATTATGGATGGTTTTCAAACCTCTTGTTCCTGCTTCCAGCCAAGTAACCTATCCCATTTAAACAGCACCCCGCTTTACTTTCTTCAGTGAATAGGTCTCATCACCAAATGATGCAAAGGAGCTACAGACTGTTTGTAAACAAACATGGGTAGCTCTTATTTATCCATTCTGCATCTTGATCCCTTTGCTCTCTGTTCACTGGCCTCATGTCCAAGTACTAATACAAAGACACCGGCAGTGCTAAAGATACATTCAAGGACAATGCTGCACACTGGATGCATTCATAATTGCAGGTGTTTTTTTTTCTTTTTTTTCACAATTGCATGCGTCTGTCAAGGTGACAGGCATACCTTGGCAGAAAATGGGTTTACTGGACTTCAATAGCATTCGCATCAGTGCCAGGCAGCCATGTGTGCAGGTATCTATAATCTATAAATACATGTACATAACGCATGTACGGATAGATAGATAGATAGATAGATAGATAGATAGATAGATAGATAGAT
>BLBF01000045.1:9730873-9774105 GCA_015471245.1 Laticauda colubrina
ATATATGTGTGTGTGTGTGTGTGTGTGTGTGTGTGTGTGTGTGTGTGTGTGTGTGTGTGCTGTTTAGCTTCCTTCGGGTATTATCCCACGTCATTGTAGTTCTGTTAAAGTTGTAGCAACGTTTCAGCAGAATCTCATCTGCCATCTTCAGGCAGAATATATATATATTCGTACAGAGAGAGAGAGAGAGAGAGATTCTTCAAAGCTTCTCACCCACCTTTTCTTCATAAATAGCTGCAAAAATAGTTTGAAAAGGACTCCTAGGTTCACAAACAGATATAGGGTACTTCTGAAAAATGTTACAGCATGAAATGCAAATTTGAAAATGAAAATTGGCCATGAATAAGCAGCATCAACTCAAAGGGAGATCTTACTTTTCTGACTAACCCACGAACCCAACCGTGATGGTTGGTTCAACAAATATGAATAAAGACTGTCACAAAGTATGAAGCCCTACCCTTGTTAATGTTACATAAACAAACGTGTTGTAGGTCTACCCTAAATAGCCAGACTGGTGCCTTCCAGGTGTTTGGAACAACAATTCCCACAATCCCTTAACTTGGACCTGTTTGTGAGTTTGATAACTGCTGACATTCAAAGGTATTCTCATCATCAGGTTCTGACTCCTGATTCCATGAAGTTCTCCTCTGAGACTGATCCACATGTCAGATTTACTTTGGGAAGGTGTATAATGAATATAAGACATTTTGTGCTGGATCACCCAAGAGATTTCTTTGGTCTGGCATCCTATTCTCTCCGTGAGTGATTATCCATCAAGAGATGAAGCCTCTAAAGGACAGCCCATATTTTGAAAAATTAAAAGCAGTCATAGCCACAAACATTTTGCCAAAATACTTCTTAAAATGCTAAAGTATTTCACAGTCTGCCCTATTGCAATTTCTAGCTGAAATGTTTACTTCAGTCCAGTTACTGATGACTGTAAGCCTCTTAATCCCTGTGCCGTATTATAATATCAAGTTTTAGACCAATGAATAAATGCACAAAAATGACCATCGGGCATACATTAAATGCCTGAATAAAAATGAATGGATCTGATATAAATATTGTAAATCATAAGTTCTGAGACAGTTGGACCAATTCTTCCATCCCCCAACACAGAGCCATTTCCTATTTGATATAAATCCAGGGAGGCTTGAATCTAAATAAAGCCAACAGAGAAATTTGGCTGGAATATATGAGAGGCTGTTCTACAGATTTTGCCACACAAATCACTTTTTATAAACACTGACTATAAAGCACATATTTTAAGTTAAAACAGAGCTAAATAGATATTTCAGAATGAAAATGTATATTTCAGATAAATATATATTCAAGAACAATGCTAGCTCATCTTTCAAAATAAGCTTGGTATAAAAATGGAACAGACAGGCTACTAGATAAACAGCTGATACAAAATAAACAATGACTAATTATCCTCTTTCTTTAAGGCCCTGTCACACTGCCCAACGGATGCAAAACGGACACAACGGACGAGCAAAATGTTCCATCCGTTGTTATCCGCTCTCAAAAGGGGCAAAAATTTGCATAACCGGAGCGGATAACATGGACGGGGGGAAGGACGCAGGGCGGATGGAAAGCGGATGCGGAACGGAAGCCCAGCGGATGGAAGCGGATGGGAGCAGATGGCACATCCGCAGGGCTTCCGGGGGGCCTCAGCAAAGAGGACGGGGAACGGATGAAGCGGATGCAGAGCGGATGCACAGCGGATGAAGCGGATGCAGAGTGGAAGCCTAGCGGATGCACAGCGTTAATTGTGTATGCGGGGGGGATGCATTGCGCAAGCCCCCCGGATATAAAGGGAAGCAGCTCGCACGTGGCCAGCATTCGGAGGAAAGACCTGCTGCAGGATACATCGAGTCCTTGCCTGCCCTGCCTGCATGCCTGCCTGCAAGCCTTGCTGCCAGCCTTCCTGCCAGCCTGCCTCCAAGCCTCCTGGCCAGCCTCCCTCCCAGCCTTGCTGTCTGCCTGCCTGCCAGCCTTGCTGCCAGCCTGCCTTCCAGCCTCCCTGCCAGCCAATCTGCCTGCCAGCCTTGGTGCCTGCCTGCTTGCCATCCTTGCTGCCTGCCTGCCAGCCAGCCTTCCTGCCAGGCTTCGTGCCAGCCTTCCTGCCAGGCTTCCTGCCAGCCTTGGTGCCAGCCTTCCTGCCAGCCTTGGTGCCTGCCAGCCTCCCTGCCAGCCAGCAACCCCACAACCATGGGGAAGAAGCGAAAGTCTCAGCAACCTGCCGCCATCCCTGGCAAGAGGGACAGAGCCACCCTCCCGCCCCCTGTCCCTGACTCTGCTTCTGCTGGGGTTTCTGCTGAAGCTGCTCCTGGCAGTGGTGCTTCTGCTGCGTACTCTGCTGAAGCTGCTGCTGGTCCTGCTCGTACTGCTCATGCTCCTGGTCCTGCTTGTGCTCCTGGTCCTGCTCGTGCTCCTGGTCCTGCTCGTGCTCCTGGTCCTGCTCGTGCTGCTGGTGCTGGTGCTGCTGGGGCTCCTGGTGATTACTCTGCTGCTGCTGATCCTGGTCCTGCTGATCCTGCTGCTGCTGCTGCTTCTGCTGCTGCTGCTGATGATGATGATCCTGCTGCTGCTGCTGCTGCTGCTGATGATGATGATCCTGCTGGTGATGATGATGATGATGATGATGATGATGATGATGATGATGATGAAGATCCTGCTGGTGCTGCTGCTGCTGGTGGTGTGGAGGAGCAGCCCCTACCACCTGGGAGCCCCTCTGATGAGGGCCCATCTGGTCCTGGCAAAGGGAGGAAGAGGCGTATGCGGGGACGGGAGAGGAGGCAATACTTCATTGAGGAGGAACACGAGGATGAGGTGCTGGAGTGGCTGAGAGAGAATGACTATCTGTGGCGGAAGGGACACCGGCTGTACAGGGACACCAAGCGGAAGCAGGCTGCTTGGAGAGAGAGGGCGGAGAGTATGGGTTACACTTCAGAGGTGCTCCTCGGCTGGTGGAAACATATGCATACCTGGTATGGGAAGCTGCACCTGAAGAAATCTGGCCAGGCCACAGTAAAGCTGATGGACAGAGAGACCTACGTCATGGCCAGGTGCAGCTTCCTGGAGGGTGAGATCCACCACCGAGGAGCACCAGGAGCCCCTCTGTCTACCCTCTCTCTCCGGCAGCCTGCTGTGACCCAGTCCTCTTCTGGCCAAGAGTCAGTCCCTGTCTCCAGGCAGGTTTCTGTGGAGCGTGCCACGGCGGAGAACCCGCGGACAGGTGTTGTCACCGTGGTGGAGCGCGTGGAGGACTCCTTGGTGGGGTGGGAGAGAGGAGACATCGAGTCCACCACAGTCGTAGCCGCATCCACCCCCCACAGCTCCACCTCCACAGAAAGGCAGAGAGCCAGACAGCAGGAGGGGCAGAGCTACACTGTCCTGCTGGAGATCAGGGACACCATCCGCACCAGTATAGATCTCCTCTCTCAGCTGGTCAGCACCGACTCCTCATCCTCCAACCGCAAGCCCTTCCTCACCTATGTCAACCAGACCCTCAAGAACATGGAGGAACCCCAGTACCAGGTGGTGAAGGACTGGATCACGGAGCTGCTTCACAACCTTCCAGACCCAGAGGAACCTGCTCCCACACAGTCCAGGTCTGCTCCTCCACCCCAGGGGATGTCCCCCCCATACCAAGGCTTCCCACAGCCCCTCACCTACCAAGGCTACGGCTACCAGGAGGTCCAGCAGCCCTTTCCAGCCCAGGTACAGAGTCATCGGGCGACACTGTTGCCACCGGTTCCACTGATGCCACCGATGCCAGCCACGACAATGATGCCACCGACGACAGTGATGCCACCCACGCCAGTCCTCACCCAGCGGCAGACCAGACAGCCCCACTACACTACTCCTTCCTCCACCCCACAGCCAAGCCTGGCCTCAGTACATCTCTCATCAGTACTGGGGCTTACACCCCATGGCATGGAGGAAGGACCTCTCAGCATCATGGGTCTGAGCCAGCTGTCTGAGAGCTTCCTTGACACACCGTCCCCTGTTGTCCTCTCGGGGCCAGGCACCCCAATGACGATACAGACCAGCACTCCAGCACCACCCACCTCCACAGCACCTGGACCCTTCACCCCTGAGACTGGGCACACCTCCGAGTGACCAATAAGAGTGCCAGAGACTGGGTAGCTGGCTACCTGTAGAGTTTATTTGGACACTTGACTTGGGTCATTTTTGTTTTACAGCTTGTTGTTCAATAAAGTTTATCTTTGATTCACACACTTGCTTCATTTCTTTTTTTTAATAAAGTCTTGGTGGAATCTTTTAGAAATGGTTTAAGCCTTTGCATGCTTGTGGGATGGGTTAAGATAGCGGTGGGATGGGCAGGGATACCTGTGGGATGGGTAATAGCTATGGGATAGGCAGGGATACCTGTGGGATGGGTAATAGCTATGGGATAGGCAGGGATACCTTTGGGATGGGTAATAGCTGTGGGATGGGCAGGGATACCTTTGGGATGGGTAATAGCTGTGGGATGGGTAAGGATAGCAGTGGGATAGATAAGCCTCCAGTGCAAGCATAGTGGGACTGTATGGTCCACCCTCCCTGGTGCCACACCTATGGCCCTTTATTATCAATAATAATGTAATAATAATCCACACATGTCAACACAAACACAACACTTTATTAAACACCCTGTTCATTGTAGGCCCACCCAACATACATGGCCCAATCTCATCCATGTGATGAGACAGGCTGAAGGAAGCACTCATTAATCATCTATCATCCTGTCTTGCCACTCCACTGCTCCAGCTGGGGAGTTGCACCAGTGTTTCAGGAGGTTGTGCTGCTTCTTCCCTTCATGTGAGGATCTGTTGGGGCCTTGCACATCCTCAGTGTCTATCAGGTCTCGCCCTTGCCTCCATTCCCCAGGCTCCATGTCCCCATTGCCTTGTTGGGGGTCCACGAGCCTGTTCTGCAAGACTGGGTAGCGGGTGCGCATGAGATTGTGCAGGATGCAGCAAGCTTCCATGATCCTCCTCACGGTCTCTGGGCGATGCTGCATGGTGGTGAGAAGTACCTGGAACCTGTTGGCCAGGATGCCAAAGGCGTTCTCCACCACCCTCCTTGCCCTGGACAGCCTGTAGTTGAAGATCCTCTCTTCACAGGTGAGGCATCTGGAAGTGTAGGGCTTCATGAGGTTGGTTCTGAGGGAAAAGGCATCATCCCCACGATGAAGTAAGGCACATCTTGCGTGTCGTTGGGCAGGGGTTCTGGATCTGGAAAGCCCATGATGAGGTTGCGTTCCAGCCTACCCTTGAGGTCACTTGCGTTTTATACCTGGGCATCTGAAGCTGACCCATTGCCTGAAGCATCGATGTACATGAACTTGTAGTCAGCATCGACCATGGCGAAGAGGATGATGCTGAAGAAGCCCTTGTAGTTGAAATAAGTGGACCCTGAGTTGGCTGGCGCTTTGCAGGCCACGTGCTTGCCATCAATGGCTCCAACGGTGTGTGGGAAGTTCCACCTCTGATACCACTGCTCTGCAACTTTCTTCCATCCTTCTTCAGTGGAGGGGCACTGGAGGAGCTCCTCCTTGTATTCTTCGATGATGGCCTGCACCACTTCTCTGACCACAATGCTGATGGTGTTGATGGCACCCTCCAGCCATACTGCATGCTGCTGTTGGTGGTCCCTGTGGCCAGGTGGCGCAGAGTGAGTGCCACCTTGAGCCCAGGTTCCAGGCTGGGCCGGAAGTTGGTGTTTGCCTTGGTCAACCTGGGTGTCAGCCACTGCACAACTTCGTCAAACATGGCTGGAGGCATCCTCATGAAGTTCTGGAATGCCCGAGTATCTTCGTTCCTGAGCTCCACCATCAGCTTGTTGTACAGTCCGTACTCTGCTTTTCTCCCGATCCATCTTCGGACCCAAATGCTTCTGGGCCGCCTCTTTTTCTTCCCGTAGTAGAGTTCACAGAGCCTGTAGATGGCTTCATACTGTTGCAGAAGGATGGTGGCTGCCAAAAGGACTGTGTTACGATCCACGGTGGACATGACTGGATGATGTGGAAGAGCAAGAGTCAGATGAAGGCTGCAGAGGTCTGCACAGGTGGGCTGCTGGTCTGAAAGTGAGATCCAGATGTGTTGCTTCCCCTTTGTATAGGCAGTATAGGTGTCCTTTTGCATCCTCTAGGCATCCTCTAGGCATCCTCTAGGCATCCTCTAGACATTCTCTAGACATCCTTAATATCCGAGATAGGTCCCCTCTGTGAACGTTTTTTCCGTTTTAAACGCATTGTTTCTGTGCTGCATCCATTCTGCATCCGTTCTGCATCCGTTCTGCATCCGTTCCGCTTCCTCCCTGCGTCCGAGCGGATGTGAGTTGCGCGGATGCGGAACGGATGCGTAGCGGATGTGTAGCAGATGCAGAATGGACGAATTGGATACATTTTCCATGCAAAGGTTTTGGGCAGCTCAAAACTTTCTGAGCGGATGAAACGTCAATAGACGGATGCTGGACGGATAGAGAGGAAGCAAAACGGAGGCAGTGAGTACATCGCGTTAACCAACGGATGGCAAGCTTTTTTTGTCCGTTTTACATCCTCTTTGCATCCATTGGTGCAGTGTGACATGGGCTTTAAATAAAACACTTCCTTGGAAAACCAGATTTAAAATATTTATCATCCCCTTACTTGCTTTAGATGCAACGGATTTGTGTATCCAGGCAGTACAGTTGTTCCATTTTGCAAATAGATCCAGACAGGCACAAAGACATTGAACAATCTAAAGGAGTAAGCAAATAATCCTCTTATTTCTCTCATACCCTCAATTTCTGTTTATGAAAATTAAATTGAGGTTTTCCCTCCTGAAAAGGTAACTACTGACCCTTTTAAGGAGGTCATGAATGGAGTGGGGAGGGGAGGTACAGAGATGGAAATGTTTCCACCACCCCTTTCAAAGTTAGATTAAGCTTGTGATAAACAAAGTTAATTGAGAAGAGAAGGAACAAGTAATCCAACAGAGAAACTAGCCATTGTCTCAGCTACCAATTGTTCAAAAGTGAACACTGCTCTCTAATGCCTCGGACAGGATCTCCATTCATACACCTCTCCCTCTTTCTGAATTCCCCAAGTTATATCCTGTCAGGATTTGGAAATGTTTGTGGAATTCACGCCAGCAGGAGCTACAGGAAGACAGGAGCGTATTGAAAGTTTTGCCGTGGCTCTATTAAATGCTTCAGAGATCAGAATATCTCTGGGGTCCCATGATTTCTGCCAGAGGCCGATGATGGTGGAGGGCTTGTCAGGTAAAAAAACACCTGGTGAAGGCATGCCATTCAGATGGGGAAGGGGCAGCTTTTTCCTTTAGGTGACAACCTGGCATCAGTGTTTACTTGAACAGATTTGGGGGGGTTGGCCAGGTTTGCTCATCCTAGAGACTTACAGACTTACACAATGTGTCAATGGGAGAGGAGATAACTGCACAAAACTGAAGTAATTAGGGTACCCTCTGTTAAACATCAGTTGAGAGTCTCCTAGTGCATGGATGAATAGTCAAAGTTAATATCTGTTATTATTACCTGCCTATAAAAATGAAGTCCGCCTCCCCTCCCCTCCCCCCCCCACTCTGTCTCTCCCTCCCTCTCTCTCTCTTTGGAATTATACCTGCTGAAAATAAATACACCAACATAAAATTCCATTTGTCACACCAATGACTTGTGTGCATTCTGTTCTTTTGACATATCAATTTTCATCATGTCATCCCCTGAATTGGATGGGAGCTTTTCCATTCTGTTTTTAAGAGGTTCCCTGAAATAGAAGTTTGAGCTGGATATTGTATCTAAACACTCTGTGAAGGATGATTAAATCATTAAGCATAATTAGCTTTTACCAGGGATGGGCAGAGCTGTTGGCAGGCAAAGAGTTGCTTTACTTTTGTCCAAAGGACTATGGAACTGTGTAATCTTTTTTTTTCTTAAGAAACTTTCTTCCATGCTGAATAGAAATGGCCTTGCCCAAGATATTGGGTTCATTTCAGAAGGCACAGGTTCCTGAGTTAGGCCATCCTTCTGTTAATGCAGACCTAGGCTACATTAATAGAGGGACAGAAACAAGATCATTAAGAATCAAGAACACTTATAAAGTGTTAATAACACTTTATAATGCCTTGGTAAGACCACAATTGGAATACTGCATTCAGTTTTGGTCACCACAATTTAAGACTCTAGAAAGAGTGCAGACAAGAACAAAAAGAAGACTAGGAGACTGGAGGCTAAAACATATAAAGGTTGCAGGAATTGGATATGTCTAGTTTAATGAAAACAAGGGCTAGGAATGACGTGATAGCAGTGTTCCAATATCTAAGGGGCTGCCACAAAAAAAGGGGGTCAACTTATTCTCCAAAGCACCTGAAGGCAGGATAAGAAGCAATGGAGGGAAACTAATCAAGGAAAGAACCAGCCTAGAATTAAGAAGAAATGTCCTGACAGAACAATTATAATGACCTGCCACCAGCTGTTATGGAGGCTTTTAATATTGGAGGCTTTTAAAAAAAGATTGGACAACCATTTGTATGAAATTGTATAAATTTCCTGCTTGAACAAAATGAAAAGACCTAGGGTGGACAGCTGAGCTGGCTGAGAAATTCGGGGGTTGAAGTCCACAAGTCTTAAAGTTGCCAATGTTGGAGACCCCTGGACTAGAAGACCTTCAGGTCCTTTCCAGCTCTGTTATTCTGTTACCCCAGATGCCATTGCTCAGAGTTAGCTAGGAAAAAAATATCTGCCATATTCCACATTTGGCTTAAGCTGTACAAGGCCATCGTTTGCTCCTTGAACTGCTTCTGTGACAGTACAGACTGAACTGCACTTAGATGAATTCCAGTTCCTGGGTAGAACTGGCCCAGGTTGTTCCTTCTTCACAAGGCAAAGCATGATCTCTCTCGAAAGAACTATCATCATAAGTCTTTGATAGTTCAGAGCACTGCTAAAAGGCAGATACTGGATTGCCAAACAAATCAACCTGTCTTCATTTCTTTATAAACTCCAGTTTGGGAAGAGAAACCAAACAGCGTAATTCAGAAGCCAACGTCTTCATCACCAGGAATGGCTTTCTCAGCATGACTTCCTGGAGGGAGTGTAGCAGAGGTAGTATTCAGCAGGTTCTGACCAGTTCTGGAGAACCAGTAGTGGAAATTTTGAGTAGTTCTGAGAACCGGCAAATACCACCTCTGAATGGATCCTTCCCCTGCCACGCCCACTAAGCCACAGAAATGGTAGTAAAAATATTTGAATCCCACCACCGGAGTGTAGGCAGCCTTTTGCCTGCAGCAAATGTTATCTGACATCTAATTCTGACCAAAACACTTGAGTTACAAGCACTCACATGCCTTAAAAACATCAAAATTTAACTCCAAAACCTTTGCAGCTATTTCTCTAAGAATGGGCAAGCTTTAGAAAGATTGATTCAGCCTGAAGTCTGGTGCTGTTGTTTATGGTTTTTTAAAGTTCCAACTATTTCTAGTTTTCCTATCCTAGTCATTAGGATCCAGGCATACCATAGCAGTTATAATTCCCAAGCTGATGTGGCTTATTTTGCAAAGCATTAAAATGGGCCCTAGACCACTTATATATATGTAGATCTATTTTTCAGAAAGTCAGAAAATAAGACACCAGGTCAGAATAAGGTATAAGGCAATGTATTTAGAACTAAATCTAACCCACAAGTTTCAATTCTCCAACAATTCCACAGACTGAAGAAGCTTCTTGGATGAGAAGTGAAAAGTTTTCAAAGAAAAAAACCAAGAAAGTCCAGTTGCCTTTTTGAAAAACCATTACCTGTATGAGAATCTTCGTATTTAACTCTTCCACAGACTGTTTTCAACATTCCCTCCCTACATTTCAACATGTCTTCTTTGCCTTCATGGTAAAAGGATGGGTAATATGATTAAGAGACCGTAAGAGAAAGGTCCTTGTAATTGTAGTAGCACAATAAGAAGGGCTCCACAATGTAGGTTGTAATGTAAATGTACCACTAAGAAAGTTCAATTTTCAGGCCCTTCAAACACATATGTGAATATGTGTTTGATTTGATCATGGCCCAACTCCTTTGTTAATGTTGTCCTTCCCTTCCCTTCCCAAATGTCTAACTATGCAGAGAAACTTATTTGGAGTGGAAAGTAACCCTCCTGCAGATAGAGCTAGCATCAATGCAGTATTTCTAGTTCAGGAAATGTTTAGGTGAAACAGGCCAGCTACATTAGACAGCTAATGTAGCATAAATAATCCAACATGAAGTGGATTCAAGGGTTTGAGTTCTGTGTTTTTCCATAACAGCAAGCTTTGAAAGCTTTCTCCAAGATAATCTCACTGGAGTAAGAGTCTCCAGAATACAATCAGGAGCACCCAACTTATGCTTGACCTGCCTTTGGTTCCAGGAATGCATTCTTACAATCTAGAATTTGTCACCCAGGGGAATAACAGTGACGTGCCTGCTGAGACAGACATATATTGCTTAACCCAAGTTGACCCTTTTTCCATTCTATTCTAATAGATCTTCCTTTCTCCCTCACCCCCTCCTTCATTTTGTCATTCAAAATGAATGTCTGATGTATGAGCATAAATTGTTAAAAGCAGTTTTAGGTAAAGGGAAAGAGAGAGAGCAAAATGGAGGCTTCCCCTTCCTCCATCCCACCCACACGCACACACACACCCACTCCACAAAAGCCAACCTCAATTTATGTCAAAGAGGGTTAAAAGACCTTGGGATTAAAGCAATAAACTTGCTGCTGTCAAAACTAAAACCCGCTAACAATTTAGTGCCAAACGCATGTTGTTCAATATCATTTCATATTATATTATGTCACGAAAAGGTGATGGCTTCACATCAGCCTGACAAAGCTGATTTACTCTGAAGAATTCATCGACATTTTGCCGAGTCAAAGCTGATTTGGTTTTGTTTGGATGCTGGGCTGGAAATTATGTATTTGCCGGGAATCCAAAGCAATCCATTAAACAACACGTTGAACGTCTTTGTACTCACCAAAATGGAGGGCAGGCTTTCTGGGACATTGGGCTGTCATTCAGGAGCTTGAGGGAAGGAGGTGGGCTTCTATGAGACCAAGTCTGGAGAAGACGTGAAATAAGAAACATTGAGCACAAGGTGGTTGAGTTACTGTTATTAAAACCACAATGTCCAAGCTAGATGATGTTATGCAACGCTTGATGGAAACTAAAATATTCAGTCATGTCTATCCAGCAACCCAAAAATCTTCTGTTGCTAGTAGCAAGCAGAGGGTCCACTAAGTTGTCTATACTTTTGCCTTCCTGGGTAACCTCTGGAGAATGAAGAGGCAGATAGGAATGAAGTTTTTATCACCAGGACAACACATTCTTTTAAATATTTGTATATCAAATTTCAAGACTTCCAAATCCTAGATGACTCATAGGCATCTTGCAATTAAAAAAAAACATAAAAAGAACACAACTGACTGGAAGAACAAAATATCAACTTTTCAGTATCAAAATAAGACAAACAGGGCACCCTTGTCCCCAAGACCTCGGAGAGAAGCAGTGTAGGGTAAGCAACTCCTGTCAACACAAAGGAACTTGATGTCAAGAGCTCTCTTGAGAAATGGATGAGAGATGGAAGAACAATATGGCTACCTTAAGTATCTGTAAGTTTTAAGACACCTATTTTACCCCTAAAGACACCTTAATCTTCTACCCAACACTCAAAAAGAATATCTGGTAGGATACGTTTTCTGGAAATAGAGGAAAGTGGAAGAAATATTGCATAAAAAGAAAACTAAAAGAGAAAGAAAGGTGAGAAAAAATGAACTGTTTGGGGTGGAAAAAAGAGATGGGAGGGAGGAAGATCACACTCCAAGACAAGTTCAGTACTGAGGATGCCTTGTGTCCTGTCCATCATAGATGGGGTGGAAAAGCGAAGAAACTAGACATAAAATGGAAGCTCTAATATGCCTGTTACTATAACCATATCAGCATGCCTAACCACCTGCCCAGAAATAAAATCCTACAGAAACATGATGGCATCAGAAGTAACAAAACCCTGCAGAAAAGCAATATTTTACCATTTTCTGTGTCCAGAAAGGAATTGGCTCAAGTGGCTTCCACATTATAAAAACAATAAAAATATATTAGCAAACTAAAAGCCAGAGGAGTAAGACAACAGAATGTACAAGCCCAGCCTGCCTGTCCCAGATGAAAAAATTAAGGCAGGATGGATATGTGAACTAGTAAACATCCACGAATGATCTCCCTCAGTTTTTTTAAATATTTGCATTTTAATAATAATAATAATAATAATAATAATAATAATAGTAATAGTAATAATAATAGTAATAGTAATAATAATAATAATATAACCAACCTTCTTTGTTGATATCTGCCCCAGAAAGCTCAGAAAAGAAGAATGTGAAAAAATGTTAGCACCAAATGTGATCATCACCCATAACAACAAAATAATAAAGAGGACAAGAATAAATTTTGAACCCCTGTTTTTGGATAAGTTTACAAGTAAAAAGCTTTGGATTAATACGAGGAAGCCAAAAACCTTATTTTTCCAGAATATTTCACAGTATTCAGCATCAAACAAAATGAAATGTATGGTGTATGTATGTATGTATGTCGGTGTTATATTAACTGTAATATTACAGACTATATTTAAAAATATCAATTGGAGATGCATAACTTTTTCCAGGCTGTAAACTCTGAACCTGCTGGAAAAGATGCCCCAGTGGATTGGACTAAAACACAAACTAAATTTAACTCAACTTATATTTAAATAAAATCAAATATAGTTAATACTTCCCATGGATTCAATAATTAACTCTTTAGGCTGTGTTAAAAATTAACTTTCCTGAGTGCATCCCTGGTTTTCAAGGGTTCTGGGACTGCAAGAATTCTGATTTACCTGCTTACCTATTCACCTGCTTTGCATGTACATTTTTGTCAAACAGTGGGTCTAACTCAAGATCTTATTCCCACCAGTACTTATGACAATCACTGAATGAGCTGGTATGAAACACAGGAGTGAAAAGGAGTACTCCATTGCTTTTATCAATTTAAACCTCCACCATTTAAAACACACCAATATTCCAATGTGTCTATTCTGATTTTTCCTGGATTCTTCCAACAGCATCAAGCCCCTTTCTTGAGGAGGCACAGATATATACGTCACCTCAAGCTATGCTTGGTGTCTATGGCACTAAGGGTGTTGCAATGGGAGGTGTAGTGGGTGGAGAAAGGAGGAAATTCTTTTACAAGGGAAGCAAAACTGACTGAAAAGGATCTTGGGCAATGTTGCATGTGCTTTGCTCTGGGTTGGATTTTCTAACACTGTATCCAAAATACTTGCTGACAGATCCCTTCTGTTTGAAGCCCAGAGGATAACATGGTACTGAAGCATAAATAAAGAGTGCCACTATCAAGGAGTAACTGGCAGAAGACAAAACCCCAGCCTGCAAACTGTCACAAGCTGCTCCAGAAGGTTTATAAGCTTTATCAAATCTGTGTTGGCTAATTCACTTTCAGAGGTGTAGGTACATTGAGAATGCAGGTCTTTCTTTTCCCCCATCTCACACCAAGAAAAAGATGCAGGTCTCAAAAACAGAACCCTTCCATTGCATATTTTGTTTCAACCAGCAGAGGTACTTGGTGCTACCTGCAAATCATGAGATTAAGCTTTAGATTCCCATATCTCTACTAGCACAATTACATATACACAAGCTTAAAAAAAAAATCCCCCTACATTTTCTTGCACGCGCATTTCTATTTCCCAATGGGTTTTCTTGCATTCCTGGAAGGGGAAAAAAAAAACCATAGGTCATGATCAAAAGGAGAGAGCATTTTGTATGCTTTTCTAGGATGCTTATATTTACACACCAATTTAGTGACATTAAATGTAACTGTGCTACCTTCCAAACTGATAAACATCCATGCTCAAATGCAAAAGACTATTGAAGAAAGTCTAAATAAAAGAATCAAGAGTTGCTGTTACTGTTTTCATCCATACTGAAGTCAAAGGATAGGACTTGCTTATGCTGAATTTATTCTGACTTTGAATATGCATGATCATTCTGAAAGGGAATATTAAATATTTTTTAAAACTTGATTGTGCAGAATGGATGAGTAGGATTTAAAGGAGAAGGTTTTTGAAAAGGAGCCTGACAGGGAAATGTTAAGAATCAAATGTGAACATTTCCAGAATTTCACCTAGTAAGAATCAGAGATATTACCTGCTCAATTTTGAGGCTGAGTGTGAAATTTAGAGAGACATTATCAAGAAAACAACACAGTTAACACTTAACAACATCACTTTTAGACAATGTGTCCTCTTATGCATGGGGTGATTTTTTAGAAGAAAATTACCTATATCTGCTTCAATTTCTCCACAGCATTCATCAACACAAATAAAAAGAAAACATAATACCACATTTTAGTATATGGCACATTACATCTGCAAGATTTCATGTGTAGACATGTAGAATTTCTACTACTATAAAAACAGAGACTGCAGGTAGATTGTTTCATAATTCAGCCTTTGAAAGAGACATTCAGACATGCAAGAATTCCCTACCACACACACACAAACACACACACACATACGCACACATCATTGTAATAGCAGCAGCAACAACAACAAACATTATTGTGGACTTCTTCCAGTTTAGTTAGGGTGAAGGTTGTTTCATTTTTTGATTGCTTTTTTTCCCCCCAACATCAAACCTAATGGCTTTGGATTCTTGCATGGTTCCCATAATGTGTTATGCTTTAAGGCCCAGATGTTATCTGGCTCAAGCAAATCTAAGATAAAGCTCAGTGAATCCAACAAGGCAATATGCAGGGCCAACTCAGGACCAGCAAGCAGGTTTTTCAATTGGAAATTAAAAGCTTTTAATCTTGAGACCTTCATCCAAAACTTGGCTGGAAATTATTATACAAGCTTTTGCAAACTTCCTCTTCCTGAGTGAATTTTTATTCATGAGAAGTTCCGGTTCCTATGGACGTTTAAAAAAAACCTTATCTTTCACTAATAGCCTTTGTCCAACTGCACATCCTAAATTAAAGCCATGAGCTGGCTGACAGGTTTGCGCCCCAAATTTCCTGCATCCAGAGGAGGTGACCTTGGGAGGATCTCTCTCTCATGCTCAAGGATCCTTAAAGTGACTTGCTGATCTATTTCAGAGAGCAAGGAAGCTTTGTCAAATTGGGGAATCTCCATTTGTGAGATGAATAACTTATAGAGAAATATTGGAAGTCTCCCAAAGAAGCATTTAAAAAGCAGTGGCTTGACTATGATTATGTAGCAACCTATTTAGCAAGTACAGCAAGGAAGCAAGAGATTCCAATTTTAAAAGGATATTATGGTGCCATGGTTTCTGTTAATCTCCCATCTGGGTCTCTTTCAAATTTTTGACCCATTCCAATCAAGAAGCATTTTTCCCCTGACTATGCAGAACTTATATACCAGAACACTCTCACTTTCCTTTAGACCATGTTCGTTTAATTCTCCCATTAGGTCATCCATGAGAAATTTCCTTCAACTGGAAATTTCCTTTCTCCTTTCTTGGTTTCTAATCTGAAGTTTTGAATGTAGGACTCTTTTGTTGACCAGGACTTAACCACATTGGGTTGGAAAGGAGTCTGCCAAGCTTTTTTTTTTTGTGCAGTGGTAATTTGAACCACTGGATGTTGGAGGAACCATCTTCTTAAGGGGCTCATATTGCTCCTCTTCTTTGAAAAGGTGATCAGACATTTCTGATCATCCTGTCAAGTCAAGACAGACTTCTGTCCTTCTGACTTCTATCCTAGGAAAATGCTGGGATAGAAGATAACATCCCAGATCAAACAAATCTTGGAACGTGTCTGATATAATGCTGCGCTGCCACAGACTTTTCAGTTTTCACTGCCAAAAAAAGGACAAGAATATTACTCTTAACTCCCAAGAACTTTAGGGAAATATCTTCACCTTTTGGAAGAAACATTAAGATTGCACCCTTTTTCATCAAACAGAATAAGAAGCGGTAAAAGGAGAAAGGTAAGATATATTTTGGGGCTGACATTACCTTCCGATCAAACCTGACATATTAAGTCACTCAGACCTTTTAGAAAATATGCCATTCAGAATCTCAGCCACTGACTGAGAGGGATTGAATATTTTCAGAGAGGTTGCCCAATCAGTATCTCTGAAGCAGCAAGACTTCATTTCAATAAAGTGCTCCACATCACAAAGGAGACACAGTTCACTCTGACAAGGTGCAGGGAAGACACAGTTTATTTCACTGAGGTGCTCCCTGGTGCTTCTGGGACTTATCTGACACATCTAGTCGTCAAAACAGACTTCTATGCATCTACACAACATGGGCCTAAACCACTTTCTGATCTTTCCAGGAAGAAAGTGAAGTCTCGAAAGACTTTATTTATTTTTATTTATTTATTTTATTTTGTCAAGCAATTGTAAGATAACAGGTATAAGTGTAAACATAGTTATGAATACATGAAATGGATACTTATAAGAAAAATAAAAGAAACAATAGGGCATGGACGGTAGGTACATTGGTGCACTTGTGCACGCCCCCAACAGATCTCTTAGAAAGGGGTGAGGTCAATAGTAGACAGTCTAAGGTTAAAGTTTTTGGGATTTGGGGAAGAAACTACACAGTCAAGTAGAGTATTCCAGACATTGACCACTCTGTTGCTGAAGTCATATTTCTTGCAATCAAGTTTGGTGCAGTTTACCTTGCATTTGTATGTTGAGTTTGCATTTCTGCACATGTTCGGCTGCTGCATGACAAGCAGAAGAAGAAATTTTGTCTTGGTTTTATTTATTTATTTAGGAGATTTATAATGCCGCCTATTCGTACATGGCGATTTACAAGAATATAAAAAAATTGTATAAAAACAAAACCAACAAAAGAGTCATATATAATAAAATAAAATAACCCCCACCCCATCAACAACACATCATATGAGCCATTTAATGGGCTCCATCTTGCTCTGGGTTCCCCAGGCCCTCTAGGAATCAGGTCTTGAGCGCCTTCTGGAAATGTGTTAGAGTGGGGGCCATTCTAATTTCTGGGAGAATGATGTTCCAGAGACAGGGAGCCTCCACAGTAGGTCCTTCTTCTGGATCCCATCAGGTGTTTCTCCCTAGGGGATGGGACCTACAACATTCCCTGCCTCCCTGCTCTATTGGGTTGAGTAGATGTGATCAGCAAGATAGGGCCCCTTAAATAACATGGTCCCAAGCCATGAAGGGTTTTAAAGGTGACAACCAGCACCTTAAATTACACCCAGAAGTAAATCAGCAACCGATGCAGCTCCCGCAGGAGAGGTAATACATGTGTCCACTGAGGTCTGCATAAAACCATGTGGGCTGCTGTACTTTGCACCAATTGGGGCTTCCAAGTACCTTTCAAGGGCAGCCCCATGTAGAGCATATTGCAATAGTTACTGGATATGTTGGAGGTTAAAAAGGAGTGAAAAGAGAAGTAATGTGGGAGTTTCATTTAGCCAGCAGAAGCAGAGGTCAATGCTTAGGAAAAGAGTTTTGAAGCGTTGTTTTGCTTAAAGCAAAATTATTGAGATGAATCATCATTGCAATTACCCTAGAAGCTTTGGGTAGCCTTCCTTCCTTCCCAATGGGATTCTCCATAAAATTCAGAATCAGAAGAATCCAGAGTAAAATGTCATGAAATGGAATCAAAGGGGTAGAATTTGCATTGTAATGGCATGATTCATGCTCTTTCATTTGACCCTATCCTGCATCTCTCTGCTTATCCCCTCCCACAACCCATGGGGAGATAAGAAACAACCTTATTAAAGCCCCTGTCACACTGCACCAACGGATGCAAAGAGGATGTAAAACGGACAAAAAAGCTTGCCATCAGTTGGTTAACGCGATGTACTCACTGCCTCCGTTTTGCTTCCTCTCTATCTGTCCAGCATCCGTTTATTGACGTTTCATCCGCTCAGAAAGTTTTGAGCTGCTCCGTTCTGCATCCGTTACGCATCCGCTATATCCGCTAGGCATCTGTTCCGCATCCACGCAACTCGCATCTGCTCGGACGCAGGGAGGAAGTGGAACAGACGCAGAACAGATGCGGAACAGATGCAGAATGGATGCAGCACGGAAACAAAGCGTTTAAAATGGAAAAAACATCTGCAGAGGGGACCTATCTCGGATATTAAGGATGTCTAGAGGATGCCTAGAGGATGCAAAGGGACACCTATACTGCCTATAAAAAGGGGGAGCAACTCACCTCCATCTCACTTTCAGACCAGCAGCATAGCTGTGCAGACCTCTGCAGCCTTCATCTGACTCTTGCTCTTCCACAGCATCCAGTCATGTCCACCATGGATCGTAACACAGTCCTTTTGGCAGCCACCATCCTTCTGCAACAGTGCGAAGCCATCTACAGGCTCTGTAAACTCTACTACGGGAAGAAAAAGAGGTGGCCAAGAAGTGTCTGGATCCGAAGATGGATCGGGAGAAGAGCAGAGGACGGACTGTACAACAAGCTGATGGTGGAGCTCAGGAACAAAGAACTTCATGAGGATGCCTCCAGCCATGTTTGACGAAGTTGTGCAGCGGCTGACACCCAGGTTGACCAAGGCAAATACCAACTTCCGGCCCAGCCTGGAACCTGGGCTCAAGGTGGCACTCATTCTGCGCCACCTGGCCTCAGGGACCAACTACAAAAGCATGCAGTACGGCTGGAGGATGCCACACAACACCATCAGCATTGTGGTCAGAGAAGTGGTGCAGGCCATCATCGAAGAATACAAGAAGGAGCTCTTCCAGTGCCCCTCCACTGAAGAGGGATGGAAGAAAGTTGCAGAGCAGTGGTATCAGAGGTGGAACTTCTCCCACACCGTTGGAGCCATAGATGACAAGCACGTGGCCTGCAAAGCGCCAGCCAACTCAGGGTCCACTTATTTCAACTACAAGGGCTTCTTCAGCATCGTCCTCTTCGCCATGGTCGATGCTGACTACAAGTTCATGTACATCGATGCTTCAGGCAATGGGTCAGCTTCAGATGCCCAGGTATACAACGCCAGTCACCTCAAGGAGGGGCTGGAAGGCAACCTCATCATGGGCTTCCCAGATCCAGACCCCCTGCCCAATGACACACAAGATGTGTCCTACTTCATCGTGGGGGATGACTCCTTCTCCCTCAGAACCTACCTCATGAAGCCCTACACTTCCAGACTCCTCACCCGTGAAGAGAGGATCTTCAACTACAAGCTGTCCAGGGCAAGGCGGGTGGTGGAGAACGCCTTTGGCATCCTGGCCAACAGGTTCCAGGTTCTTCTCCCCACCATGCAGCATCACCCAGAGACCATGAGGAGGATTGTGGAAGCTTGCTGCATCCTGCACAATCTCATGCGCACCCGCTACCTAGTCTTGCAGAACAGGCTTGTGGACCTCCAGCAAGGCAATGGGGACATGGAGCCTGGGGAATGGAGGCAAGGGCAAAACCTAATAGACACTGAAGATGTGCAAGGCCCCAACAGAGCCTCACGTGAAGGGAAGAATCAGCGCAACCTCCTGAAACACTGGTGCAACTCCCCAGCTGGAGTGGTGGAGTGGCAAGACAGGATGATAGATGCTTAATGGATGCTTCCTTCAGCCTGTCTCATCACACAGATGAGATTGGGCCATGTATGTTGGGTGGGCCTACAATGAACAGGGTGTTTAATAAAGAGTTGTGTTTGTGTTGACATGTGTGGATGATTGATTACATTGTTATTGATAAAAAAGGCCCATAGGTGTGGCACCTGGGAGGGTGGACCATACAGTCCCACTATGCTTGCACTGGAGGTTTATCTATCCCACAGCTATTACCCATCCCAAAGGTATCCCTGCCCATCCCACTGCTATCTTAACCCATCCCACAAGCATGCAAAGGCTTAAACCATTTCTAAAAGTTTCCACCAAGACTTTATTAAAAAAAAGAAATGAAGCAAATGTGTGAATCAAAGATAAACTTTATTGAACAACAAGCTGTAAAACAAAAATGACCCAAGTCAAGTGTCCAAATAAACTCTACAGGTAGTCAGCTACCCAGTCTCTGGCACTCTTATTGGTCACTCTGAGGTGTGTCCAGTCTCAGGGGTGAAGGGTCCAGGTGCTTTGGAGGTGGTTGCTCCTGCAGTGCTGGTCTGAAGCCCCACTGGGGTGCCTGGCCCCGAGAGGACAACAGGTGACGGTGTGTTGAGAAAGCTCTCGGATAGCTGGCTCAGACCCGTGATGCTGAGAGGTCCTTCCTCCATGCCATGGGGTGTCAGCCCCAGTACTGATGAGAGATGTACTGAGGCCGGGCTTGGCTGTGGGGTGGGGGAAGGAGTAGTATAGTGGGGCTGTCTGGTCTGCAGCTGGGTGAGGACTGGCGTTGGTGGCATCGCTGTCGTCGGTGGCATCATTGGCATGGGTAGCATCGGTGGCATCAGTGGAACTGGTGGCAACGCTGTCGCCCGATGACTCTGTGCCTGGACTGGGAAGGGCTGCTGCCTGTGCTGCTGGACCTCCTGGTAGCCGTAGCCCTGGTAGGTGAGGGGCTGTGGAAAGCCTTGGAATGGGAGGGACATCACCTGGGGTGGAGGAGCAGACCTGGGCTGGGTGGGAGCAGGTTCCTCTGGATCTGGAGGGTTGTGAAGCAGCTCAGTGATCCGGTCCTTCACCTGCTGGTACTGGCTCTCTGCCTTTCTGTGGAGGCGGAGCTGGGGGGGTGGATGCGGCTACAACTGTGGTGGACTTGATGTCTCCTCTCTCCCACCGCACCAGGGAGTCCTCCATGTGCTCCACCATGGTTACAACACCTGTCTGCGGGTTCTCCACCATGGCACGCTCCACAGAAACCTGCCTGGAGACAGGGACTGACTCTCGGCTGGAAGAGGACTGGGTCGCAGCAGGCTGCCGGAGAGAGAGGGTTGTGAGAGGGGCTCCTGGTGCTCCTCGGTGGCGGATCTCACCCTCCAGGAAGCTGCACCTGGCCATGACATAGGTCTCTCTGTCCGTCAGTTTAACCCTGCCCTGGCCAGATTTCTTCAGGTGCAGCTTCCCATACCAGGTGTGCATATGTTTCCACCAGACCAGGAGCACCTCCGAAGTGTAACCCATACTCTCCGCCCTCTCTCTCCAAGCAGCCTGCTTCCTTTTGGTGTCCCTGTACAGCCTGTGTCCCTTCCGCCACAGATAGTCATTCTCTCTCAGCCACTCCAGCACCTCATCCTCGTGTTCCTCCTCAATGAAGTATTGCCTCCTCTCCCGTCCCTGCATAAGCCTCTTCCTCCCTTTGGCAGGACCAGATGGGCCCTCATCAGAGGGGCTCCCAGGTGGTAGGGGCTGTTCCTCCACACCACCACCAGCAACAGCACCAGCAGGATCATCATCAGCATCAGCAGCAGCAGCAGCAGGAGCACCAGCACCAGCAGGACCAGGATCAGCAGCAGCAGAGTAAGCACCAGCAGCGCCAGCAAGATCAGGAGCACGAGCAGGACCAGGAGCACGAGCAGGATGAGCAAGACCAGGAGCACGAGCAGTACGAGCAGTACGAGCAAGTCCAGGAGCACAAGCAGGATGAGCAGGACCAGCAGGACCAGCAGGAGCAGCTTCAGCAGAGTACGCAGCAGCAGAAGCACCACCGCCAGGAGCAGCTTCAGCAGAACCTCCAGCACCAGAAGAGCAAGCCCAAGCAGCAGAAGCCCCAGCAGAAGCAGAGTCAGGGACAGGGGGCGGGAGAGTGGCCCTGTCCCTCTTGGCAGGGATGGCGGCAGGTTGCTGAGGCTTTCGCTTCTTCCCCATGGTTGTGGGGTTGCTGGCTGGCAGGGAGGCTGGCAGACAGGCAGAGAGCAAGGCTGGCAGGGAGGCTGGCCAGGAGGCTTGGAGGCAGGCTGGCAGCAAGGCAGGGCAGGCAAGGACTCGATGTATCCGGCAGCAGGTCTTTCCTCCGAATGCTGGCCATGTGTGAGCTGCTTCCCTTTATATCCATATCCACGTGGCTTACGCAATGCATCCCCCCCGCATGCGCAATTAACACTCGACATCCGTTAGGCTTCTGCTGTGCATCCGCTAGGCTTCCACTCTGCATCCACTTCATCCGCTGTGCATCCACTATGCATCCGCTTCATCCGCTCGGCGGATCCACTATGCATCCACTATGCATCCGCTCTTTCCGTTCCACGTCCGCTTTGCTGAGCCCCCCCCCCCGTAAGCCTAGCGGATGTGCCATCCGCTCTCATCCGCTTCCATCCGCTGGGCTTCCGTTCCACATCCGCTTTCCATCCGCCCTGTGTCCTCCCCCCATCCGTGTTATCCGCTCTGGTTATGCAAATTTTTGCCCCTTTTGAGAACAGATAACAACGGATGGAACATTTTGCTTGTCCATTGTGTCCGTTTTGCATCCGTTGGGCAGTGTGACAGGGCCTTAACCAAGATTGATATTACCCCCAGTGAACTCACAAGTTTATAACAACTTAATGGAAGGAGGCTTAGATCATCTTTATATAATTTTGTAAGTCGTGCTTTGTTTAAATGGGTTGACATAAGGCACAATGAATGAAGCTCAGAGTTGCACAGTAGGGTTTGTGAAGCCACTCTTTCTTCTGAATGGAAAGACACCTATGTTCAGTAATTTACACATCTGAATTCTGGGCTCTGACTGGGGCTTTGAGTCAAAGCATATTTCATATAGAAATTCAATTTGTATGTCATCTTGGACCTCTGTTCAAACGTGGGAACCATGAAGAAAGGACCAGTGGACCCATGGCCCTGGGGCAGGCCAGACTGGTGATCTGGTCATTTTCTGCACCCCAATAAACCTTCCAAGTCAGCTGTGTCCTATGTCTCACAACCTGCCCTATTTGTTCCTTTCCACTGAGAAGCATTCTGTAATTTAAAGATTTGTGCCAAGACTGTATTTTGGCGAGGCTTATTCTGTTGTCCTTAGAAGCATGTTTACATCTGGCTAGAAAAATTAACCTTATTTCATAACTATTCTTTTTTGAAAGGATTATATCAACAGTGCTCGAAGGTCTCTGACAAGAGCAGGAGTGAAGACAGGAGCTTAACCACTCCACCTCTGCACCCTGGTCTCAAACACAGACTTGCTAACCTCCAACCCTGTGTCCTAACTACACAAGCCCCCATGCTCCTAGAGAGCTATGGTTAGTTTACGAATCAATAGACACCAGGTAAGTACTGGATTGGATCCAAAACAGAATTGTTCCTCCAAGTGTGTCTACACAGAACTCTATTTTGAAAACCAAAGTTGGAGGAAAGAGATAGAATGGATCTTGTCCCAATTGGGTTGCCTTGCTCTCTTGGTGTTAATCACTTGAAGAGAAAGAGACTACTGATTACTGCAAAGTTTGATAAGAGGTTCAAGATGGCATACGAGTTGGATTCCCCACCATGGCACAGTGATTAGAAAGCTACTTCTGCTGACTGACAGCTGACTGCAACTTGGCAGATCGATTCTCACCTGGCAAAAGATTAACTCAGCCTTCCATTCTTCTGAGGTTGATAAAATGAGGAGTCAGATTGTTTGGGGCAATTTGCTGACTCTATGAACCACTTAGAGAGGGTTCTAAAGCAGTGGTGGGATTCAAAAGTTCCTGCCACCGGCTCTGTGGGCATGGCTTGGTAGGGGTGGCAACAGGGGGTGGAATCACGCAACTCTCACATGTGCACGCACCAAACATGAACTTTGCACATGCTTTAAAACAGTAAAAACTAAGCTACTGCGCCTCTCAGCTGTTTAGCACAACAATCCGCTCTGCCATGCCAAACAGCTTAAGAGGTTAAAAAGGATCTAGGATCAGGGATGGATGTGTGGGTGGGCCCAACTGCAGAGCATCAGAGAGACTCAGAGTGAACCGGTTCCCTGCCAGATGATCTTTGGCACTACCGGTATGCCAGAACTGGTTCAAACCGGTAGAATACCACCACTGCTGTAAACCACTCTGAAGCGGTATATAAGTTTAAGTACTATTGCTGTTGTGATGTGACATTTGCTTTGACTCTAAGTAGGTGGATGGATTGGCAAGCTATAGCTCATTACTGTTTGTTGTTTGCTTGGGTTAAGGGTGTCCTAACCACAATGAATGCTGAGCGGTATGTAGTGTAGCCATAAGCTTAAGGAAACTGAATCACAGCAGGCAGGATGCTGCTCCCTTCTAGCTTAGTTGTTTCTTATGGGAAGGGCAATAAAATACAGCTAAGCTAGAAGAGTATAGCATCCTGCCTGCTGTGATTCGTTTTCCTGTACTTTTAGGCCCCAAGGGATAAATTGCAGACAGGGGAAAAAAAACAATCTTGCTGAGGGAAGCTGTTAAGGTTGATCACCCCTAGCCAAATATGATCCTAAATCCCTCAACTACCAAGTGAATCGTTTCAGTAGCTTCTTCACCGCAGAACTAAATGCCAGCAAATAAAACAAAAAGGGGGCAAAACCCCCAAATCACTTCCAAAGGATAGAACTGGGATCCTCGGAGTCACCTGGCATCTCTAAAGACCTCTAGTAAAAGTTAGACCTTAGAAATTGGAGGCACGGTGGGATCCACACACTCTATTCGAGAAGAGTAAAAAGAGTAGAAGTGTAGCAGGGGATTATTTCATTCTCTCACTCTCCTTTCTCCCAACCACTCGCCCCCCCTTTCCATTTAGATATAGCTTTGTGCATGCAATTATAAACATGATAGTTTATCAGCATCTATTGTTGAATAGAAACTGTTATTAATCACAGTGACATAAATTAATACCCCATGCTTGTGAGCGCATGGAAAGTTTTGCCTTGCTGTTTTAATGTGTGTGTGTGTGTGTGTGTGTGTGTGTGTGTGTTTGTGTGTGTGTGTGTGTGTGTAGAGAGAGAGAGAGAGAGAAGGGAGAAGATTCTATTTCTCTGGCTCGCTTTCGGCTGTCCAGAAATGGAGAAAGAGGGTAGAGATTCTGTATCCTCTTTTTCCGTTGCCACTCCATAAATCTACCGCCTGTAATTGTGCCTCTGGGGTAGCTTTCTTTTTCAAAAGAGATGTGCTCCACCGCACTTCCCCTTCGGGTTTTGGCTGCCTCATAATGTCATTTGTGCAGCATTCCTCTACGTTGGCTTCATCATTTCTGAAGCTTCTTCAAAGATTTCAAATCATCACCCTAATGAGGGCTGCGTACATGGAGAGGGGCCCCAGCCAGGCTGAGAACATATTGCCAAATTCTACAGAATTCGTTGGCCTCTTTGAAACAAAATAAATAAATAAATAAATATATGGGGCATTTTGAAGCCTCCACTCATAAATCACTCATAAAAAAAAATCACTAATTTGTTTCGCACATTACCCGTCAAGAGTACGTCTCTCTTTAAAGAAAACAATTTCTTTTGTTCTTTCAAGTCTGTAGTGAAAACTCTTTCTCTCCTTGCATTTGTTCATTGAAAAGCCTCCCTCCCTATTACCTTGTACAGGTCCCTTCATCTGCTTCCCCCAGATGTGTTCAGTGACAACTTTTACCTACTTCCCATCACCCACACTGACTGGGAATTGTGGAAGCTGTAATTCAACACATCTGAAAAACTGAAGTGAGGGAGATGGATGTAAAATAGCACGTAGACTTATTCAGCTATTCAGATTAACAGAGTTGGAAAGGACCTTGTAGATCATCTAGTCCAACCCCCACCCCCACCCAAGCAGGAGATCCAACCCCATTTCTGATAGATGGCCAGTCTCTTCTTGAAAGCCTCCAGTGATGAAGCTCCCACAACTTCTGAAGGCAAGTTCTGTTCCTCTGGTTGACTGCTCTCACTGTCAGAAAATTTCCAGGTTGAATCTTTACTCTTGTTCAGGAGAGGTTGTTCAATTTCCAGGTTGAATCTTTCCTTATATTACACCCTATAATGCTTTACAGCAAGAGCTTTTAAACATGGCAAGTTTAAGACTTGTGGACTTCAACTTCCAGAATTCCTGAGCTAACACGACTGGAGAAGGAATTCTGGAAGTTGAAGTCCACAAGTCTTCAAGCTTGTCAAGTTTGAAGACTCCTCTTTACATCTTTATAACATCAGCATCTTGGCCACAATAATCTCCTCATTTTACTGACCTCAGAAGGATGGAAGAATGAGTCAACCTTGAGCTGGTCGGGATTGAACTCCCGGCTGTGGGCAGAGTTTGCCTGCAGTAATGCTAACACAAGCCTTTGGTTGTTCATACTTAGTGCACAACAAGAACAAGCCAAATGGTCAAATCTTCTAGTTGGCTGAAAGAATTCAGTCTAACCTCCAAATGTGTGGACTTCAGACTTCCCTCAGCAGCCAGAATTTTTGAAAATTTCACCAGCTGAAATCCAGAGAACTAAAAGGTGACATGTTGGGTCAGTATGGCCCATAATTTTGCCATCCCCATAGCCTAGCAGAGTAAGACTTTGGCTTCTGTCCTCCAAGTTTTTATTTCATCTTGAGAGACTTTCTAGACCCACCAAAAATAAGAAGTTATAAAGAGAAGCCTTCTATGCAGTATGCATTCCTTACAAGTTCTCTGCAACTTGCAACGGTTCTCGTGTCCTTTGTGCTCATTCACAATAAATGATTGTCATCTCATGTATTTGCTTATATTTTTATTCTTTAGATTTCACTCCATAACAACAATTTCAGGAGGTAAACTGGGTTAAGAGAAAGCTGATTAGCCTAAAATCACTCAGTAAGCTTCAATGGCTGGGTCCTAAGCCAACAGTTTAATTGGTACTCTATGTCAAATATATTGCAATCTAAATACCCTTCAAATACAGTACATATCTTGCTGGGTGGTGCCATTTGTTGTGATTATTTGAGTTAATCCACAGGCTTGGTAGACATCTCCCTTCATCTGGACCATTGCAGTCAAAGCCAAGGCCGCCTCTTCTCTGAGTTAAGTATTTCCCTTCCATTTGTATAAGTTGGTCTTAAGGCACATGGAATGGGACAATGTTAATACTTCCCACTTTGGAGTTTCATCTCTCCAAAGCCATTTCTTTCAGTTCTTTGCATTTAGTTGGAAATTACTATCTTGAAACCCGAATGAAAATACAAATACTAGATCTGAATTCAGGAAACAGTGTGTATGCATGTGTGTGTCTATATACAATGTGCTAACATATAACACTGATTTCTCCACTGTAAGAAGTAACTTAAATGAACTAATGATAGTACCTTTTAATTCCTTCCTTCCTTCCTTTCTTCTTTCCTTCCTAGAAAATCTCAATCTCCTTGCTATTATTACTTACAAGTGCCTTCCAAGCATGAATAATAATTTACATCAGGAGAAAGCAGAGAATCATTATGCTTTGCTCCTCTGATTGCTTCTATGAGTAGGGCCAAATGATCAGGATGATTTGATCCTCTTCCTCCCAACTAAACTACCTAAACTTTGCTGTCTCTTGTTCCTTTGGAATGCGTTCCCTCCAATCTGGGAATCTGGAATACATCCCACCACATTATTTGAGCCAACCTGTTTCTCGGTGCCTTTGAATACCATTCATGGCTCCCCCAGTGCTCAGTTGGGCAATAACAAATGTACTAATTGTACATAATTTCTTCCCTATCATCTTATCTCCAGTCAAACCTCCTCAAAAACTAAGCTGGACCAAGACCCAGCAAAACTCAAATATTTTCTTTAGCTTTTCTCTGTGACTAAACAGGCATTTAAGTCAAGCATGCAGAATGGCTTCCTTGAATAAATAAGTCTCAAGATCTGTCTGAACTCACATTGCATCCTGCTTCTCTTCCTCCATAAGCAGCATGGTTGTGCAAACAAAGGACTGGATATGGAAGGCAAGACTCTGCCTGGAAAAATTGCCTCCCTTGAGTACTGTTCCCAGGAATGTGCCAATTTCTTCCCACTCTGAGAGTTGCTTTTCTGGCCCTGTTGGTTGTATTGATCACCACGGGTCTTTTCTAATAGAGTTACAAGACATTTTCAGTCGCCAGCTCAGAAACCTATGGGAAATAGATCCTCTCATCAGCGGCTGTCTTTCTGTAAGGCCGGTTCCATTTTCTCTGCTGGGTGTTAAAATACAGTAAATACCAACAGCCATGCAGGTAACAATGAGAAGAAAGGCAGAGCAGCAGCCCAGTGCTATCTTCATAAGGAGAGAGGACAAAACACAGCTGGTGGCTGACACACGTCTCTTCTTTTCTGTTTTTCAATGATAAACCTGTGGTGTCCTTTGAAGGGTTCTTTAGGATGGCTAAAATGTTGGCTCACCATGATGGGAAACTGCTACCATTCATTAACCAAGCAGAGAGTTGTGTAATTGGGCTCCCCTCTTTCCCCCCTTCCCTCGCCAACTATCAGCATTTCAGGATCAATGGGCTTTCCAAGGCTTCCTTCCTGGGCTTTTCATCTAGTGAAACTTTTGTGCTGCTTTTAGATGAAAAAGTGTCTTTGTTTACACAGCAAGAAGGCAAAACATGGCATGATATCAGCCCAAGAAAACATACAAAAGTGTTACAGCCCAAAGAGGAATCCATGGACTACAAGCAACATCTTTCATGACTCCAAGGAAAACATCTGAGTCTTTCATCTTTTGGGGAATTTCAGCTAAAGATTCATTCTTATCCAGGTTGCAAAAAAGGAAGGAAAATAGAAAAAAGGGACGGAGGGAGGTAGAGAGAGGGGAAGGAAGGAAGGAAGGAAGGAAATAGAACTGCACCAAACTTGAGTGCAGGGAATACGACTTCAGCAACAGAGCGGTCAATGTCTGGAATATTCTACCTGACTCTCTGGTTTCTTCCCCAAACCCCAAAAACTTTAACCTTAGACTGTCTACTATTGACCTCACCCCTTTCCTAAGAGGTCTGTAGGGGCGTGCATAAGCGCACCAACATGCCTACCATCCCTGTCCTATTGTTGCTTTTATTTTTCTTATATGTATCCATTTCATGTATTCATAACTATGTTTATACTTATACCTATTATCTTGTAAGTGATTGACAAATCAAATGAATAAATAAATAAATAATACTGTCTACTATTGACCTCACCCCTTTCCTAAGAGGTCTGTAGGGGGCATGCATAAGTGCACCAACGTGCCTACCATCCCTGTCCTATTGTTTCTTTTTATTTTTCTTCTATGTATCCATTTCAACTATGTTTATACTTATACCTGTTATCTTTTAATCGCTTGACAAAATAAATAAATAAATAAAATAAAGAAGGATTGAGAGGAGAATGGGAGGGAGAAAAGAAGTTAGGAAGGGGGAGGGAGGAAGGAAGGAAATAGAGAGAAAAATAGAGAGGAGGGAAGGAGGAAAGAAGGACAAGGGGAAGGAGGAAGGAAGGATTCTCTTTGAATTGATTTAAACCACTGACTTCTATTCCTAACTGCCACAGTTTTTTCCACCCCTTATTTTAGGCGTTCTTTGTGTAAAGTTGTTCTCTATGAATATATTTGAATCCCTAATTCTAGAGCAAATATTGGGGTGGTTATAAAAGTAATTGTAGGACTGCCAAAAAGCCTAACTCCTGTATTTGCTCTCTCATGCTTCTGCCACATAGCCCACCCTGATGCTTTCTGTGTTTTTCAAGAGTTCAGAGTTAATTTCCCCCATCATGGACAAGGGTGTGGGAATGAAAGGCCTTTCTACCCAACTAATTCAATAAACTCTTGACTTGATCTCTCCAAATGTTTTGGGCTGGGGGGAAAAACTGTTCAGAAACCATGGTCCTAATAGCTACTCTCACTAATCCAAAGGATATCTTCTGAAAGGAGAAATTCCCTGTCCAGGTCTTTGTTAATGAAACATATAAGAAAAGTCGGTAAAGCACTGTATTGTTGCCAAAACCCACTTAGCAATTTCTCAGTCTCTTACTATAATTTTTCCATTTATTGTGGGAGATAATAGAAGATGCTACTGTTGACATTCCTGCTTTCTAATATACATCTTTTTGGCTGTTCTGTTACCTTGTAATTTGCCCACGTTTTCCATTCTGAAAAAGCTCTCAATGAAAATTTCCTCCTTGAGTTTTATATGAATGCATTAGCAGCCAGGGAGTCTGTAGACCACTCAAAAAAAATGACAATTAAAGATATTGTACAATTGCAAACTTCACACATCTAGCCAATTTAAAATGATAGAACTGCAGGAATACCTTCCTTCTAGTCCTGGAATTTTATCACAGATTCTCTGCTCTATTGAAGAAGTTCCTTCATCAAGCAGACTCTTACAAATTAAGACTGAAAGCAGATATTCATCTGATCAGTACTTAGCTCACTTTGGCTAACCTTGAAAGTTAAACAGGAGCAGCCTTGGCTGTCAACCCTGGAGTGAACCTGGCTGAGGTCATCTTTATGGCTCCAGGGTTGCCACAAGACAGGATAGGGAAATAGATAGCTGGGGTTTTGTAGTCAAAACAGAAAGTTTTCCTGTGGGAACCAAGGACATTTTAACAGGTGGCTGGAAAGAGGAGGAATAGAGTAACCAAGCAACGGGCCAGCACTTCTATTGGACAGTGTGACTGATGACTGGCAGATAAGGGGGAACTTTCATTTTTTTAATTAGGTGAAAACTGCAGGAACTTTCAGAGTTGGTTTTCACCAGATTGTGCCAATATGATATATCCAATAAATTGTTCTTTGAGGAATGTACCTGCCTTGGAGTTCTGCTTTCAATGGATGCATTACTTGGAATGCTGACATTGGCTTCTTTAGGAATGAGATACCATCAGAAAATCCCAGCTGTATAGGTTGTGCTGGGAAGGCAAAACATTTCTGGAAAACATCCGTGACAATTAACTCAAAGGTGTTTCCAAGAACAGCGTAAAAACAGCCAGACAAAAATACTGCTAACATGAAAAGTGACTTTTATTTACTGCTCAAATAGTAAAATGAGGTAAAAAAAAAGTTAAATAAGTGATTACTTGAAATATCTTCAGGGATTTGTTTGAAAAATTAGTTGGGAAAAATAAATAAAAGCCTGCCATTCTATACATTTTTGAAGTGAAAAATAAAATATGTTTAAATGAGCATCTGCTAAAATTTCATCGCTCTGTCTGGTAAGTCTATCTGACTCCTTAGACATACTTTTTTGCCATCCATCTCATGCTGCAACATGAGAGATCTCTTTAATTTAATGAAATCATTCTGTTTTGTTACCAATTTATCTAATACCTATCCTTTTCCCTTTCTAATTTATGGAGAGGAGTCAGTTAATCATCCCAAGTCAGGAATAGAAATGACAACTTTAGCATAAACATAAATTACGATTCTGAATACAGCTTCCTTTGACAGGGTTGGAAACAAAAGCAGAAATGGGAAATCGCTCCACAGGATGAAATCATTACCCCGTTGGTCTCGTTGGGTTGATGCTCTCTTTCTGCATGTGATGCTTCTGTGGGGAGGATGGCAAAGCAAGAAAGACATTTGGTAGGAAATCTTCTCTGGCTTGTCACGATGATGTTAAGTGCTACTTTCAATCCTTTGTATATAATGCCCACCCTTTGAAAGGAATGCTGATAATATCAAAGTAGATTTGATTCAAAGAATTATAGGGATATCAGCCAAGTCAACCCAAGGGTGACTTCATTTTTGTTGGATATGGATGGCAACAGGTGTTTTTTTGAATGTGTAGTTTTATGGTCTTTGTGTATATAGTCTATGGACATTGCCTTATATAGGTAGGATTAAGGAAAGGAAAATTTGTTTGTTTGGATAAGAAGGAAGTCCAGTGGTCTAATTTAGTTCCTCCAAATTGACATCAGTAGCGACAGAATGTCCCAAAGATGCTTTTTCCAAAAACGACTGGACTCTCTTGGTTTTTCCTTTGAAAACATTTCCCTTTTAATGCAAGAAGCTTCTTCAGAACTGAAGGATGAGTAGAGAAACATTTTAAGGAAACAAAACCAAGAAACTCCAGGTGCCTTTTGGGAAGAAAAAAAAAAGCACCTTTGGGACAACTATGACCTGGATGATTGAGAAGCTACACAGATACTAGCAACAGAAATGTTATGGAGCCAGTTCCACTGAGTGACCTATCCTCAAATTCATCTAAGAAAAAAAAACTTAATTCTTTTGCATTTTCAAACTTAGATGTCATTAGAAATGTTTACTTTTCTAAAATGTGCAATGCAAAGCACCATTTCAGAAGAATCCTCATTAGCAAAAAGTCTCCAAAATGCACATCATAAAAATCATTTTCTAAGATGTATTACATTATGAAAAAGGATTTGCAAAATTGCAAATAAAAATGCAGATGCTTGGAGAATGTGCACCAAATTACATAGTAGTAGTTTAAATGTTTAGCTACTCAAATTCCCATTAATAACAATAGGAGATGGAGAAAAATCCAAAATTTGCAAAAATGGGAAACTGTCAGATACTTAAACTATAGTTTTACCTTGGCCCAACCTGACATCATATAGATCTGTATGTCGAAAAACATGTCTCTTTAGCTTTCCATACAGATGTTGAAAATAACTATGCAATGCAACTCTGCTTGATTAATAAAACATCGAAAGAAGCTTTCTCTTCAAATAATGATGTTGGATCAACTTATCCAACATTTTCTCCATTTTGGAATGGACAAGGGAGGGGAAGAAGAAGAGGAAGGAAAGCAGATAGCTTGCCAGCTCTAAAATGAAGCATTATTATTACACGTAACAACTTTATAATGAGGAGTATTGCATGTGTTGAATGCATTTGGTTTTAACACCTAGCAAAAATTTGATCTTTTATGTATGAGAGTATATAAAATAAATACAGCTGAAATCTCAGATTGTGACTTCAGCATTATTTTCTAGACCCATGTAATTAAAAATGGAGATTCCCTCTCATCTAATGTCATAAAAGCAGGAGAGAGAAAATGAGAGAGAAGCAAAGAACAATTAAATCCACCACACAGCAGTAGCCCCCTGTGGTACAAGGAAGACGCCATAGGTGGACGCTGTCATGAAACCGCTGGGTTTTATCACTGTTTAATGATTTGTTGCACTATTTATAGGATAAACAATAAATCTAACATGATTCATCATATTACCCAATAAATCATGGGACAAATCATTAAGCAGCGTGATAAAAATCAAGTGTTTTAGAAATAAGTTAATCTAGGATGCCAATGTATAAACTAAACAGTTGCTTAAAAACCCTATTTGCTAATCACTTTTACATAAAGGAAGATTGATGATTATGTAGATTAAATGTTTGCTTATTCCTATAACCAGCTGATAATCACATGTTCCTTGCCTGTCTGCTTTGAAAGAAAAATCAAAGCTAAAAAGCTTGAATAGAAAATATGGAGGATTGTTTGCTTGCTATTTAAAGACTTCTACTTACTAAGAGTTCACCCACAATGTTCTCTGGGCTTTTGAATGACAAAACAGTTAATTAAATGTGCAGCAATGGGATATGTCTTGCAGAGAGGATATTTTGGCTATAAATTCTGTAATATCCTAATTAACACTTTCATTAAGGTTTGATGGCTGGTTCTAACGCAGCTTGGTTCTTCAGACCAAATGTAACCCTGTGCCTTGCTTGCTTGTGACAAGCAGTTTTATAGCTTCCCTGCCCACAGAGCTATGTGGCATTTTGTATTATCCTTAAGGGCTCCACATTACACTTGTGGGCCCAATATCATACATAACTAGTGCTATTCAACCCAGGGTCCTTAATATATGTTCTCCAAATGGGAGGTCCTCTGAAAGCTTACATAAAGATTACTAACTTAAATCTTTCTGGAGTCAAAAGTTGCTTCTCATGAGTAAAATAAACCTATTTGTTCCTTTCAGAGGATGAGTTCGAAGGAAACTAGATGGGGAAATCATCTTAAATTTTAATTTTGAAATATCAGATCTCTTCTGGAAGAATTTTTGATAGCAGATAGCTTTGTTTCATCTGGTTCAAAAAGAAAGCTTCAAGAAACAGTTTTTGCAAAGGATGCTACATTAGTTGGTACATAAATTGGTAAATAAAAACAGTACAGTTTGTCCTTTCTTCTTTCAGTTATTTTAATGAACAAACACAACAAAACAGAGGTGATAATGATAACAGAAAAAATGGTTTTGTATTCTCCAGTTTTTTTCCTATGCACCTCAAAAGGAGACTAATGAAATTTGGCCATTTTTCTCTGTGTGAATCTAAGGATACATTATACTTGAACTACCAGATCTGATACTGTTCTTGCCTACCATTAGTTAATTGAGATCTTCAGGCTGAAGAAAATCAACCTTAAAAAAAGAATGGAGGATTTCTTAAGAGATGGATGACCTTGAAGCTTCATGTGGAAAAAAACCCCTCAAAACCATGAAGGAATAGTCAAAGAATTGCTAAGAATTCCCTGCCCAGAGAGGTTCTTTAGGATTGACTTCTCTTGGTCCTCTAAGAAAAGTTGGAAACAACTGCCTTTTTCATATATAAAATCAATGTTAAATTTTCATGGGGCATTGAATAGCCCTATTCCTTGCAAGTTAACTACCATGATATCACAAGCTTCAGATTGATGATGGTTTTCTAATTTCAGGTAATTTGTGTTTCGTGCAAGGAGAAATGCATTAAACAAAAGGAAGATTCCAATGTGCAGTCTGAAATGGAAAGCTCTCTCTCTTATTAGCTCAGGAATCTACTGCCACAAAAAACAACTCAACACCTATTGATTGGGGGGTTGGGAATATTCAATGAGCATCTTTTCCATACAGACTGATGAAACTCTTAAGCTTTTCATGGTTTCACCCTATGTTGGCATTCATTGTAGATATGTATCTGGGTCATCTTTTGTGCATATAGTAATCTGATTATTTGAACGGTAGTTGATTTGGTGAGAAGACTCCAGTTTCAGAGGGGAAAGAAACCCCTTAAAATAGTAAATACTTTATATAGATCAGCAGGCAGAGGTACAGTTACTGCTGTAATAAATGGTGGTGCCACCATAAAATGCTGACTGTACATAGTGCAATAAGATATACATGTAAGGAGATTTGAGATGTAATTTTATATTCTCAGGACATTACAAAGAATCAATAACAGCCGCGGTAAGCACTTGAAAAGAGTATCATATTTAAAACTAATTAAAGTGTATCTTTGAATGGTTTCTGCATAGCATTTCTTGAAGACATTTTCATTTCCCAATGAAGACCCTCTTTTATATGTTTGACTAAACAGACCCATGTAACTTCTCAGCAAGCTTTTCATCTCCATCTTGAATTCCAGAATGGCAATAGCACTACCTAAATGCACAATCCCATCACCACCCTGCATAGATCAAATCCATAGCCAAGATCCTCATCTCCAGAACCAAATGCCTAGCTGACAAAGACCATTTGAGAACAGAACTACACACCCTCACTAATGTATTAATTTCCAACGGATTCCAAAGAAACACTATCACCAATCTAATCTGAAAAGAGATACCCCAAAAAACCCAAGACACAGAACAAGACAATGGTATCGCACTCCTCCCCACATCAAAGGCATCACAGACAAAATCAGCAAAATTCTCCACAAACACAATATCAGGACAGCCTTCGGCACTGACCAAAAAATAGCCAACATCCTAAGAAACCCCAAAGGCAAGATCCAGCTAGAAAACCAAGGAGTTTATTAAATACCATGCAACAATTGCCCAGCTACATACATTGGACAAAGCAACAAGATAATAAATGCACGCATCGCAAAACACAAAAACGCAGTCAGAAGAGAAGAAAATACTTCCTTCCTCTTCCAGCACCTTAAAACCACAGGACATGAAATTAATTGCGAAGGAACCAAATTAATATCCAACACTGAACACTCCAGCAACAGAATAATCAGGGAAGCCATCGAGATAGAGAAACACCCCATAGCATGAATAGACGGGACGATACCTCCCACCTACCAGACATCTGGAAGCTAGCCCTCACCAACAAATGAGTCCCAGCCACGAAAACCAACACCAGACCCAAAACAACATGGGATACCACTGCCAATCCCCCTCATCAGACCCAGTCCCAAGCCCATCCTATAAACAAAGGACAACCACCATCCAGAAAACAGACCACAGCTGCTGCGCCAGCTGTCGCACCCCCCAACCCTAAAACCAAACAAGCTGACATGCCAAGAACACAGTCCCAGACCCCAAACTCGAAGCCAGACTGAAATGCTACATCATAGCCACATGCTCAGGATATCACATCAGAAAACTCAGGAAATTACACCACAAGAACTCAAGAAGTTGCAACACAGCAAATGACCCAGGATATCACAGCACAAGACCAAGGATATCACAGCAATAAATCTCACAAGGTCATCACACAACCCATTACCCAAGCCGTTACAACACAGAAGGTTAATGGAAAAGAGATCAAAACACAAACGACCGAGGAGATGACAACACAGGACCCAGGATACCACAACAAAAGAACTCGCAAGCCCATCACACAACCCATTACCCAAGCCGTTAAAAACACAAGAGGCGAATGGAAAAAAGATCACTACAAAACAAACGACCCAGGAGATTACAGCACAAGATCCAGGATATCTCCACAACAAATCCCACAAGGCCATCACACAGCCCATTATACCTATATCAACTCCATCAACCAATCAAGAGGCAGCAGCACAGCCAACCAGCCCAGCACACCAGCCCTCACCACCAGTATATGTAGAGAGACGGCAGCTCCGATCACACACTGCTTGTACTGGCACAAAGCCAAAAGCACCAGCCTGAGAATAGTGGGTGGACCTCGCCGAAACATTGCCAAGATACTCTTAATCTTACACAGGAAAAGACCCAAATATACCTAGACCCATACACACACACAGACACAGACACACACACACACAAATATATGTATGTATGTATGTATGTATGTATGTATGTATGTTTGTTTGTTTGTTTGTTTAAGTTTTCGTGGGAACTTACATGAATGCAGTTCAGCTTCCTTCGGGAATTATCCCACGTCATTGTAGTGCTTTTAAAGTTGTAGCAACGTTTCAGCAAAATCTCATCTGCCATCATCAGGCTTCTGTATTGAGTTTGTATGTGGGTCAGGGTCTCACAGCCGTTGGTTTTAAATTTGAGGCTAGCCTATTGTTGTGGCAGGATGTTTTTTTCTACATCCTGATTGGTTGGGAGTCTTGGTCTGTGTTTATTGGACTTGGAGTTTGTTTGATTGGTGTTTCTGGTTTCTTCTGTCTGTTTTGTGGCTTTGATTGGCTGGCAACACTCTGTTCTTGTGTTGGAGGCTTTCAGTGCAGCTTGGCTTCATGTGAAAGGACGGCTATTATCTATTAGGAAGCTAGGTTTCATCTGGGTGCCGGATGGGGGTGTGTTTGAGCTGGAGGTTTCAGGGGGAGTCTGTTTGTGCCCAGGTGTTTGCCTGGCTTGTGGTGTGGAGAATTTTCTATTTGAGAGTGCAGGCTTCCAAATGATTAACAGTCTGGTGGAATCAATCAATTTACAATATTTATGTACAACCCACACCCGCCCAGTCACATGACCACCAAGCCATACCCACAAATTAGGCCATGCCCACTGAACCGGTTGTAAAGAAATTTGAATCCCACCCCTGTGTATACTGCAAATGGTATTGTAGTCTTTAGTCCCTGAATCTATTCTGCATCAGTTATGTTAGTTGTTTCTTAGTTTCCAAGTTCTCATTAAACATCTGGTGTGGCCCTGAAAATATTTGGATCCAGGTTGTCTGAAGGGTCTTTTACTAGAGTTTGGATTTTTCACAAACCCCAAACGGCCAAAATCTTAGGAAACAGGAATCTGAGCTGTTTTCTTGGGAACAGTTTTGGGAAGTGGCTTGCTATTGCTACCTTCCTGAGAGAGGCTGAGAGAGAGTGATTGGCCGAAAAGAAATGTTATCATTTAAATCTTAAGTTTTGGGGATCCTTGGCCATTGTCCATGGCCTCAAAAGATATTTTAAATGGGACCTGTGGTGAAGAAAAGGTTATGAACCATTCATGTATAGCATTCCCCTTTTATTTTTCCCCACAACCATTTTGTGAGATAGTTTAGGCTGAAAGAAAGTCTCTCTCTCTCTCTCTCTCTCCCTCTTTCTCTCTCTCTCTCTCTCTAATTCAATCAAAGTCAATTTCAAGCCAGTCTACCTGTCTGGTTATCTCACACTGATTATCCATTGAAAGTGAAGGAGGCTGAGTCTCCAGTTATGGCACAAAACTTATCAATCCCATACAACACTGAGAACCAAGCATCAAAAACCCCACTTATGAAGATAGTTACTTCACATTTGGCTACCTGCCATTATCTTGTGTTAAGGGGGAAATGCCAGTTTGTTCACCTCTTCACTTCCTTTGCTTTCTTCCCACCTTCAGATAAAACAGTTTTAATAAGCAGGACTTCTCCAGCCATTTCTCACCACTTTTTGTTTCATTTGCATCCTTATTAGAAGAGTGTGATTTTTCTGAAGTCGAAGATAGGGAGTGGGTAGAAAGTAGGAAGTGCTCCTTGCACCATCAAAACAGTGATGAATTCTCCCCATCCCCACCTTCAAATTCAAGGTGATAATCCGAGCCAAGCTGACAGCAAATAGTATGTGAGATACATGATTGGCAATTTGAGCAATGCCAAGTGAAATGTGAATCTCACAACTCATCAAAACAAAGGAACTGAGCATTTTTCCAGTTAAATTAGCATGGGCTGGAATGAAACAGGAACAGACAGTTTAGAAGGAAATGGAACTGCAATTAGGGTTGGTCTTAGAGGTGCAGCCATTGGTGCTCTCTTAATGGAGAAGTTAGCCATGTATAGTTTATAGCTGTGTAAAGAAAAGTGTCATCAAGATCAATCCAAACTGAAAGGAGCAATTTCCCTTAACTTATTTAAAATCATAGCCATATAATAGCTAGGCTTATATGTCTTGCTAAGCCCTAAGATTGCTAAACATGGTTTTGTGATGACCCGGGGTGTGGCACAAAGGTAACACAGTCACATAAGTAAGAAGAGTCCCTTTAATACCTCCAACTTTGCCCCCAGTGTCCAGGTTACCTTCAGCTGGAGAAAAACTCTCCCAAGAACAGTCTTTAAGTGGAAGAAATTCAGTCCGAAAACAAAGTACATACAAACTGTAAATAAACATCCACACAAACCACGCTGTAGTAATTAACTTGACAGGCAGGAGAAGGAATTCCAGACTTCAAAAGCCAGCAAAACACATACAGTTGGGAAGATGCTAGGAACCCAGATAAGCCTCGACAATAAGAGATAACTCTCCAACAAGTTGCTGTGCGTAGCTTTCCTTTTTTAAACACTGTATTCCCAGCTGCAGCTAATGAAGGGAATCAGGGCCCTTTCCTCCCCGATAAGCCATGCAACTCATGTTGCTTCCTTCTCCGTTCTTCCCTGTGTGCCCTAGGATGAAGAGAGGGTGGGCCTGGGTCTTCCTCTGAATTCTCTCTGCCTTGCTCTGCCCAGCTGGACTTTGCTCTTCCCCAGTTTCTTCCACAGCCAACAGAGCCACACTCCCATTCCCTGTCACTGCTCAGCCTCCAACAATCAGATTCCAACAGGGGCATGACAGGTTTGATTAAGATACCAAATTGTCTAGCTTTACATCTTTACATCTTTTGTTAAAGTATTAAAAGGGCCAAACCAAAGGTTTGTAAAACCTGAGTATTGTTAAAAATAGGGATCTCCAATATAGATCTTTAGATAAATATTTATATTGCATTCAATGTCCCATAATATAATCATGGGAGCCGTGTAAAATATGACATAATTAGGTGTGTGATATTTTACCCAATGTATAAATCCCATGGTAATCTGGAATTTCTTGGATGATTTGTTAAACTACCTAAAATGTCAACTTGCACATTTTATATTTAGCTGCAATACCTGGATTTGCACATTGCACTGACCTATCCCTAAGAAATCTATTTATAAGGCTTTGATACTATGCATAAATTCACCATGAACAGCAAGCATAATTTAGCTTTCTGAAGTGTTGTAGCTTCATATCTTACCCTAAGTCACAATGGGACTGATCTGGATTAAGCACACTGTGTTTTATAAATCTTGCTTTATGATGTAGTGTGAACTATGAATAGTTCTTATTTGTCTTGCAGTCAAAGTGATCTAGAACCTAGAGAATGCTTGAAAGATCTGAAGCTAGTAAGAAAAAAAAAGTAAGTTAAAAAATAATGAAATATCTTCAAACATGATGAATGGAAATATACTTTTAATATCCACAATGGACATCAGGAGGAACGTCCTATAGTAAGAGCTGCTGGACAATGAAATGGGATTTATTCAAGGGGTGTAGAATGAAACTATTAAGAACTTTGAAGAATACAAATCAATCTAGAAATTCCCTTTATTACGAGGGATAAGTCGTCTGCTACCAACTTTAATTCTGCTTAGTATTTCACTTTGATCAATTTAATAATGTTGGCATGAAGATGCATGCATGCTTCCATGTGCCATTCAGCTAATGTGCCCTTTCCACGTGCACATGTTTCCTAATGCATGTTTTTCTCCCAGCATTGCTTTCCAGTGCATTTGGTCTACTCCTTCCTTCCAAGATTTATACTCTTGGTAAACACTACTGTACAAAATTCAATCTTGAGGTTTCCTCTATTTACTAGGAAGTGAACAGAGAAATTTCCATTGTCTGGATTCCCTCATCAACCCAGCAGGTTGGAAAAAAAACAAAACACAAATACTTTAGAGGGAGAAACTAAACACCTTACAATGTATATTTCATTCCCTTTGAACTATTTTCAGTTTTATCATGGTTCCTGAAAATCCTTTCTCTTCTGCCCTCCCCTCGTTACTCCTATCAACACCACTTCCAAGGATCTTGCTCCCTTCCTACAAATGTGTTTTACTAAATATGCAGACGGGGGAAAAACACTGGACCAAATTAATACCAGGCAACAAAGAATCATTTAGCATATAGATAAGTCAATTTATCATGGACTTTCTACAAGAAGAAACACTAATTTTCATGGCTGTGACCCTGACAAATGTTTCTGAAGACTGTTCTTTAAGGGTGGTCATCTGAAGTGTGGCAAGGCTCGCTTTTCCTGCCTTGTGAGCTTAATAAACTATCGGTGTCAGAAGTGTTGGCAGTCCATTCTTTGCTTGTTTGGTTCATCTAGTCCCACGAATAAAGCTTTGCAGTAGCACCGTGGTGTGACTTAGATAGCGTGGCTGACATTATTGATTTCTATCCACAGTACACTTTGTCAAAAATCAAATAGAAGGCCCTCTGGACCTCTTCACCTTTACCAAATATGCTACAAACAAGCCTTCTCATAGCAAGCTTGGGAGGGGAGGAGGGGAGGGGAGGAGGGAGAAAAAGAAGACTCCCATTCCTTTGTAAATGTTAGCATCAACTCTACTGCAGTCTTGAGCTCAAAGCAGATTGCTCAGCAGTTCTGCAAGATATGATTGTGTTAGTAGGGTCCTTTTGGATTGGGAATTGTTTAGATGCTTCCTTAGAAGGACATCTTGTCCCCACCAAAAAAAGTAATTCAGATACATTTGATTTACATGTTACAGTCATTTTGGGGAAAGAGATAGATACTTTGGACTTCAGAAAAGTACATTTGTTTGATTCTCGTTTGTTGCTCGTTTGGAACAGGAGTGGAAAAGTACATTCTGGAGATCTGCTGCAATTGTTAGTCTGTGTTACCTTTGGTAGTACAGTTGTGGTAAAGTCATTTATGATAAATAATACCCAGCCATTATTATTCAGAACCAATACTTCCACAAACTTCTACAGGAATGCAATCTCCAGTTTCACAAAAAGAGAAATCTCTGAGTTTTTGATTTTTGTTTTAAAGTGAAATATTTCCAGAGAAAGAGTACATTTTTAGAACTTCTTGCAGTTTGCATTTCCTTCAGGGATAACATTTTTAAAAAATGATAATAATTTGCAGTCCCTTTCTCTTGGTTTTTGTGTGTGTGTTTCAATAGAAGATAATGAAGTTTGTCATAAGGGTCTGTGGTGGAATGTTATCATAAAAATGCATCATGCTGGTCAGATGTATGCATTAAGTATGCCATAAACATTCCCACTGGCCACCAACTTTAGTCTCTCCTCTTTTTCTCTCCTGACACAGAGAAAATATTATGCAGGGACTCGTTCCTAGTGAATCTGTGTGATTCATTGCCCAATTTTAAACTGCCAAGCTGCTAAATTGCATCAGGTCTGCCAAAATTCATTCCAGGACTACGAGGAGATATGAAAAATTAAATGTCATCTTGGTACAGTGGAAAACTTTTACCTTTCAGAGAACAGAATATGCTACATTCTGTAATGATGGATGATTGCCCATGGCTATACTTAACCTACTTAGTAATGTCATGTAGAGTAAAGCATGTTTACCTAAAAAAATGGCAGAAGACATAAACTGTATCAAGGTCTGACATCAATGCATTTTCCCCCAAATAAAGTGACTTTTTATGTTGATTCCCCTATATGAAATAATTTTTTCTCATCAGCCTTTGTGGACAGCATATTATGATAGAAAGCTAAGCAGGAAAAGAATATGCGCCTCTTCTGTTGGTATTTTCAGAGACAACAATGCTTTTTCCTGCTTCCTCTCCTCTTCTTTCTTTTTTTCTTTTTTTTTTTCTTTTTTCTTCTTCCAATCTTCCCCTCCTTTACCTCTTCTCGGGGCTACCAGGAACACTTACCAATCTCTTCTTGACACAGCTTAATTCACTGAAACCCACGCAAGGTACACAGGACGAAAAATAAACAAAAAGTGGGGAGAAGCCCTGAGAAACTCACCCGCCAACGTGCATGATTCTCACATGTCCTTCTCCTCCTTCATAACATGGCCTTTGAGTGATGGGTTCATTCATTTTTAACACACAATTCCAGAGACTTTTAATTCAGATTAGGATGCCACTTGGGGTTCCTTCTCCCCTCCTTAGAAAATTTCCCATTTCTCTTCTTTTTTATCTTTAAATAAACACTGGAGATGGGGGGGGGGTATTGTTTCTAAGATGCACCCTGCCTCACTTCTCCCTTCCATCTCATCTGTTGCCTGAGAATTGACAGCTCCTTCCTCTCTGTGGCTCAAATGGTTATATTTATTATTATGAATATTTGTTGTATTAATCATTACGATAAATGACTGGAATGCCTCATTTAGAGAAACTTCTCTTCTATGTCATTGTTATAAATGACTGCCAAAGCTTAGTTTCACTGAAAGCAGCTTCATTCACTTCCACATATATATTCACTTTCACATACAAATACCTGTGAAAACCTCAGAAAACAAATATGTATGTATGTATGTATGTATGTATGTATGTATGTATGTATGTAT
>BLBF01000045.1:9774115-9816272 GCA_015471245.1 Laticauda colubrina
TATGTATGTATGTATGTATGTATGTATGTATGTATGTATGTATGTATGCTGTTCAGCTTCCTTCGGGTATTATCCCACGTCATTGTAGTTGTGCTTTTAAAGTTGTAGCAATGTTTCGGCAGAATCTCACCTGCCATCATCAGGCGTCACAGACGAACTCAATACAGATGCCTGATGATGGCAGGTGAGATTCTGCCAAAACATTGCTACAACTTTAAAAGCACAACTACAATGACGTGGAATAATACCCGAAGGAAGCTGAACAGCATACATATATATATATGCTGTTCAGCTTCCTTCGGCGATTATCCCACGTCATTGTAGTGCTTTCAAAGTTGTAGCAACGTTTCAGCAGAATCTCATCTGCCATCATCAGGCTTCTGTATGGATGTGGGTCTCACAGCTTCTGGTTTCAAATTCGAGGCTGGTCTATTCTGATTGGCTAAGAGTCTAGGTCTGTGTTCACTGGACTTGGAGATTGATTGATTGGTGTTCCTGATTTCTTCTGTCTGTTTTGTAGCTTTGATTGGCTGGCAACACTCTGTTCCTGTGTTGGAGGCTTTCAGTGTAGCTTGGCTTCATGTGAAAGGACGGCCGCTATCCATTAGGAAGCCAGGTTTCACCTGGGTTCCTGGTGGGGGGGTGTTTGAGTTGGAGGCATCAGAGGGAGTCTGTTTGTGCTCAGGTGTTTGCCTGTTTTGTGGTGTGGAGATCTTTCTATTTGAGAGTGCAGGCTTCCAAATGATTGACAGTCTGCTGGAATCATCTCTTCTATTCATGCTGTCAGGTCTTTTTTCAATCTCTATGGCTTCTCTGATGATTCTGTGACTGGGGTTTTCTATAGTGGCCAGGGTTTTAGTGCCATTGAGGTTGATGTTGTGACCTGTGGTTTTCATGTGTTGGACTAGTGAGGAGGTGTGTTCCAGCTTTTTTACTGCATTTTTGTGTTCATCTAGGCGGGTACTTATTCTTCTATTGGTCTGTCCAATATATGTGGCCGGGCATGATGTACAGGGAACTTCGTATATGCCTTGGTTTTCCAGGTCAATTTTGTCTTTGGGGTTCCTCAGGATGGCTGCTATTTTTTTGTCTGTTTTGAAGGCAGTCTTGATGTGATGCCTGTGTAGTATCTTACTGATTTTATCTGTAGTACCTCTTATGTAGGGCAAGACAGCTGTTCCATAGGTCTGTTGGTCTTCTAGGTCTCTGTTATGTCTTGGTGTGTTTTTGTGTGTTTTGTGTGTTTTGTTTTCTGTATGGATGACCCACATCCATACAGAAGCCTGATGATGGCAGATGAGATTCTGCTGAAACGTTGCTACAACTTTAACAGCACTACAATGACGTGGGATAATACCCGAGGGAAGCTGAACAGCGCACATGTAAGTACCCGCGAAAGCTTAAAAAAACATATATATATATGTATGTATGTATGTATGTATGTATGTATATATCCCACCCTCAGGATGAAGAAATCAGGATGAATCACAATCACAATCAGGATGAAGAAAAAAAAAAACATTCTGGCACAGCGTAGGCCAGCCCCAAATTTAAAACTGAAACGGCTGTGATAGCCTGAGCCACATACAAACTCAAATCAGAAGCCTGATGATGGCAGATGAGATTCTGCCGAAACGTTGCTACAACTTTAAAAGCACAACTACAATGACGTGGGAAAATACCCATGTGTATATATAGATATAGGTATAGAGATAGAGTTAGATAGAGATAGATAGAGATAGATAGATATGTTCCTATTTCTCTTTCTCCCCCACATTTCCTCCATGTCTTAGGTGAACAAGAGATATTCCCTCCACATCTTTATTTGATTAAATTATTCAGTGCTACAAACTACAATCATGCTTTATTAAAAATTATTACAAATTCATGCAAGGACTACAGGATGGGAAAGAATTTATTGCCTGCTTGTTTTTCTAATTTACATCATTGATTTTGCAGAGAAGAGTTTTAAAAACAATCTTTATTACATAGATTTTAAGGGGAAATCACAGAGTACCGTCTCTGGAGATTTATGATCCGCCACATGTTGATTTTATTTACTTTTTTATTTCTTTGCTTTCAGTTGGGGGGTGGGGATTGGAAAGAAGAGGAAAGATTGAAACGTAAAATGGAGGATGGACTTGTAAATAGCATGGCAGTGAGGTGCAATGAAAACAAGGATAAATTGCACAATTGGCATACCAAAACATGAAGGTGGGGAGGGAGGGAGGGAGGGAGGGAGGGTGGGAGGGAGGGAAGGAAGGAAGGACCAGTGCCCAGCTTCTAAGTCAATAGAGTAACAGGGCAAAATGAATGATTGGTAAGCAGTACAATGTAACATATTTCTCTCTGTTGCTAAATCTATCCAAAATGTTATTTGAACAATTCATCATTTAAAGAAACCAGTGTTTAATCCACCACATGTACAGTTTAGTAAGTTCAGTTGATCAGGGAGGGCATTCTGTTTTCCTGACTTACATCAATAATAAAAAGGGCAATCTTAACTATTGTGATGGACCAAAGAAGACAGAGGAAGGGAGAGAGGGAGGGAGAGAGAGAATTACTGCAACCAAGACAAGACAAGTAGCTCTCCAAACCAAGGCTCCTGCTTCTTAAAGAAATAAATGTCATATTGTATTAGAAGCCATTTATAAACATGAAATGTGCATGCAAATTTGCACTTAAAAGCTTAATTTAATATAATCCACATTGGTGATGCTCTTCACTGGGTATCCCAGCTAACCCATGAATGATTAAAGGCCAGTTACTTACTCTTGTTTCCATTTTGCCTTCACTTTCTCTCTCTCTCTCTCCCCTCCAAAGAACCAACTCCACAGTTTTGAAAAAGTCTGCTTACCATTGAATTCTGAGCAATGACTGGCTACTTCAGCAATTAAAATCCAGGGCAAAGACACAGCAGGTTCGTTTGGCTGAAAGAGTCCGCCATTCATCATCTCAGCTGCCATAAAATAGCGCTAGATGGAATCTTTGATTTTAGCTTTAGAAGAACATAAATCAAAATCTAAAGCATGGCTGTCAGAGAGATCTCCAGAATTATCCATTTGAGAGAGCCCTGGCGTAGAGGGTGTTCTTCTTCATTGTTCAAATCGTGTTCATCTCCTGATGCATGTAAAAAAGGACCTACCCAAGCAATTGCTGTTGCATCTGTAGGTTTATCCTAAGTGACCCATAAAATGGATTTCAAATAGAAGAGTTGATAACTTTAGTTGCAGTAATTGTGTACTTGATCTTCCTGAATACAAATTAAATTGAGGAGCCAAACTAGTCCAGCATACAGGCAGAGTCTCTTTTCTCTGCCAGTGGGATGATGGATCAACAAAAGCAGTTCTCCACCATGAAACCAAGCAGGGGTGACTGTAAACAAGGGCAGTTTGAAGACCAAGATGTACCAGGATACCTCTAACAAGTTCACGTGATGTGTTAGTATTGCTCTACACTGTGCCATTGAGACCACACTGAGAAACTGCATCCAGTTTTGGTCACCAAGATGCAGAGAAGATGTTGAGACCCTAGAAAGACTTCAGAGAAAAGCAACAAAGATGATTAAGGATCTGAAGGCTAAACCGTATGATGAACAACTGCGGGAACTAGCAATACCCAGTCTAATTAAGAGAAGGACTAGAGGTGATATGATAGCTGTCTTCCAGTACTTGAGGGACTGCCACAGAGAAGAGGGAGTCAACCTATTCTCCAAGGCACCTAAGGGCAGGACAAGAAGTTATGGGTGAAACATCATTAAAGAGAGAGATCCAACCTAGGACTTCCTGATAGTGAGAACAATTGATCAGTGTAATGGTTTACCTCCCAAAATTGTGGGTGCTCATCTCTGGAGGCTTTCAAGAAGGGAATGGACAGCCATTTTTCCAGAATGGTTTAGGTTCTCCTACTTGAGTGGGGTTTGAACTAGAAGACTTCCAAGCAAGTGTGGGATTTTACCAGTTCGCACCTATTCACTAGAACTGATTGTTAACATTCTAAGCAGTTCTGAGAACCGGTTGTTAGAAGAAATTACTGGCCTAATCCTGTAAGAAAGGCAGGAAGGAAACATTCTGGTGTTGCTTACAGAAACTGCCTCTCCATTAACCCTGATTACGTTCTTGGCAGGAATAGACTTCCTGTCTCTGGAACTTCTCTGGAGTTTTTTTCCCCTTCTTTGCTGGTACTTTGCTTGTGTGGAGTGACCATTCAAAGTTACAATGGCATTGAAAAAAGTGACTTATGACTGTTTTTCACACTTACGACTGTTGCAGCATCCCCACAGTCATGAGAGGCCAGGTGAGGAGATGCGTGCCTCGATGTGTGAGTGATATTGAGTTGTCCATGCCCAGTCAACAACATGACCACTGAGCCATGTCCACCCAGTCACATGACCACCAAGCCACACCCACTACCTAAGCCACACTCACAGAACCAGTTGTTAAAAAGTTTGAATCCCACCCCTGCTTCCAAGATATCTTCCAATCAAGGTGGGCTGCTGGGGGTTCAGGAGAACTTCTAGCTAAGATTCTGTGCAGCTTAGAGAACCCCCAAATCCCACTCCTGGTTGGCTCCACCCACCCCATCCCGCCCCTCCCAGGAGTCTGCACACAGCCTGTTTGGATGCAGTGCAGGGTAAATGCAGGGCATGCACTGAGGCTCAGGAAGGGTGAAAAACAGGCCTCCCAGAAGTTCGGGAAGGATGGAAACAGGTCCATTTCCAGTTTCCATTGAGCCTCCAGAGCCCAAGGAGGCCAATTTTGCTCTCCCAGAGGCTCGAGAAAAGCCTCCAGAGCCTGGTGAGGGCAAAAACGCCCCCTTCCCACCGTGGTGCAGGCGGCCGACTAGGCCACACCTACCATGGCCATGCCCACCCAGCAACCAGGCAGTGAACCCATTGCTAAAATTTTTGAAGTCCATCCTTGCTTCCAACCTTCTTACTCTATGTCCCAAGTTATCAAGACAAACGGCATCCACTGTTTCAGTTTATGAGAGTAAATGCAGAAACATAGATGCATATGAGGTGGGGGGGGTTGAGCAGAAATCATGTAGTTATGGAAACTGCGAGTCAAAATAGAAACAATCATGGGAGATGGTTCAGAAATCATAAGCAGGCTGCAGATCCCCCAAGGGATGGCAAGAAGACCTTTTATTTATCAACTTCACATCTAGTGTTTTTTGTTCAATTAAAGGTCCAAATTAGTATTGATATTTTCTACAGTAAAAAAAAAAAACCTTTAAGCAAAGGGAGAGAGAGAGAGAGAGAGAGAGAGAGAGAGAGAGAGAGAGAGAGAGGAAAAAAACTGAAATAAATGCACTCAAACTTCTAATGAAAAGTGTGAGGACTTGCAAGAGAGCAAGCCAAGATAAAAGGAATCATTGCTCCAAATCCAGCTATTGCTTGCTCTGTAGGAAGCATGCGGGACTTTTAGTTGAACCCAGCTTATTTACAAGAACAAAATTACACAAATTGCTTACAGCCCTTAGTCTGCTTCTCCTAGCAGAAACCTCACTCTCTGTTACCTTCTGCTTCTGTTCCTTCTGGGCTCGTCTTTCCAAATTTACTTTGCCCCCTCCTTCTCCGACTCCCTGATTAGGATCACCTTTCACTACAGTGAGCACAAAATGTGACATTTGACAAACTTTCTTCTCTAAACCTGTTTTCTCCTGTTTTGATCTTTGGGATGGCAAGGACTAATAAAATCGTACTACAACATAAAGGACTCTCAAAAATCAACTAATTTATTGCGCTGCAGGGGAAGTTGGGGGAAGACAGCTTCAGCCTCATATCTAGAAGACTCCACTGGTTTTTCTACCGCTTTCTACCACTTGCACCATCAGGAATATTTTGTTCTTTTTTAAAAAAAATCTAAATCTCCTCCTCCATCTCCTTCTTTATGTTCTTTGAACCTGTCATCTTGTCTATTACTCCTTGGAGGAACAGAAAACAAATTTGTTCCATTATCTTTGTGACAGCCCTTTAGGTTTGGAGGATAGCCTGTACACTCTCATAGTAGGGGTATATCCCAGAGAAAACAAACGTATTGTATGGTTGGGGACCCAGTCATTGCACAAAATGTGTGATTTATGATTTAGCATATTGGGTCAACCTGACTAATTGTGGTTATCTGTTGAACCAAGATTAAGCTAACCATGATTTAGAGCAGGGATCTGCAACCTGCAGCTCTGGGTCACATGCAGCTCTTTCAGACCTCTGAGTGACCCACCACTCGCTGGTCCTGCCCCTCCCTGCCCCTCCTCACCTGGCCTGAGAAGGTAAGGAGGATGGTGGGGGATGGAGACTCACTCCATATTCCAGAGCAGGAGATGAGTGGGTGGGAGAGAATGTCCTCAAGTTGGCCATGCACACCCAGTCACACTGGCTGTTAAATTATTGGCTCCCAGTGTTTTCTTTTCTGTGGGAAATGGGTCCAAATGGCTCTTTGAGTGTTTAAGGTGGCAGACCCCTGACTCAGAGTGATCAGTTATTTGAGTGATTGACTGGATCCTCATATCTGTGAAAAAGTTCTGTTCACCCTTTAATCCTGAATTAGACATTGAAAAGTTCCGTTTGAAAAGTTCCTTTTGAGATTCTAGTTCCCAGGAATGCTTCTCTAAACTGTTCTCCTGTTTTTATCTAAATAAATTCTATGGATAATAACCCAATGGATAGAGCAGTGTGATTTCCAACCTCCAGAAGAAGCACCTCAGTGAAAGGCATTCCTTGGATGTGAAAGGGGAAAGTGATATCCAAACAAGGGTAAGATCTGACCAGTGTAACTATCGGTTCGGTGATTTTACGTTTTGCACATGTGTGTATATCGTCATCAGCCTGCTGCCTGGACAGCTGAGCAGCGCTGCACGCAAGTCTGCAGCAGTTGAAAAACTTTTTTCCTGCTTTTTTAACTGCAGCTGTGCCACGCAAAGCAGCTGAGGTTGAAAAAGCAGGAAATAAAGGTCAGGTAAGAGCCCAGGTGGGCGGATGGGCCAAAACCGCAGCAGACATAGAACTGGTTCTATGTCTGCTGCTCTTCAGAGCAACTGGTTCCACAAAGGTGGACAGAACCGGTAGAATCCTGCCCCTGTATCCACATATGTCTTTTGAATCATTTAGTTTTGTATTGGACTAGGAGAATCAGCCTACTGGAAGACCCATAATTGGCTTTCCATGAGATGGGCCAGGAAGTTTGGTAATGCATAGCTATTTTTTGTGTGGTCTTAGGGGGAACAAATGCATCATTGGTGCAGCTTGATCTCAACTTATTGTTTACAATGTGTGTGTGTATGTGTGTGTGCGCGTGTACAACTGTTGTGTGTACAACAGTGTGTGTAGGTGTACACACACTGTAAACAATAAGTTTAGACCAAGCTGCATCAATGATGCATTTGCTCCCCCTCATGACCACAAAAAAAATAGCCATGGCATTATCAAACTTCCTGACCCAACTAAGAGGGACAGACCTGTCCAATTGGAGCCTGAAGATTACCAGCCTCTGAAGACTCCTCCATGCTGTCTAGAACATTCCCACGGAAGGTCCCATGGAAGGCATAGGAGAAGAAGCATAAGTTTCATGCCGGAAGACCTTAGACTGACTTCAACCGGTCTTAGCAGAGACACTTTTTTGAAGACATATTCTCAATTCACATCATTCAGGAAGCTGGATTATCATTCCATTATAAATTAGCTAACTATAATTTAGCTGGTGCATTGCACAAATTCAGGAAGTATGTTGAGCTGAGGTTGATGCTTCATCATGAATATACTTTTCTTTCTTCCGACCTTGATTCTTTTTCACCTGTCAGAAATCCACTTCTTGGCTGTTGGGCTGACTTTCAACTCCTACCTTTGGATTTTGACACCTTGTCTTTTACCTGAACTGTGGCCAAGACAGGTTCACACTTGGCTGTAAGTCACGAGTTGACCTTTAGTTTCTGTGATCTTTTTAGCAGATAGATTGCTTGATTTCCTTGCTTTCTTGGCCTTGGAACATGCAGACAATTATCTTTTTGCCTTTACAATTGCTGTGCAGTGTTACATCTCCATTTTTAAAGAAACACTAAGATTTAATGGTGGTGCAGAATCTTCAGGCCCTCGCCTTGAAACAAATGGGATTCCACAGCTCAGAGGCTGGTCTTTAAAATCTATCATCATCATTAAAAACTTGGACATTGTTAAACCTTGGCTGCTGTGTGCCCAGCTGGATTAATTAACACCCACCAGTTATTGACCTTTCATTGAGAATGTGGACAACCAGTTCCCTAAAGACAGATGATCCTTTCATGTGCCTCATACAGATGATGCATGATGGCACCCCTGCGCACAAGACAGCACACACCCAAAGTATCAGATTCCCAGGGTGAAACTTTTTCTTTCCAAATCAACTATTAATTCATTGTATATTCATAAAGTCACAAAATCAATAATATTCATGGTTCAGCCAGATGTTGAAATAATGTCAAACTTCCTGCTGTGCATTACATGTTCCTAAAGTTTGGAAGAGAGGGAGGGAGGGAGGAGGAAGAAGAGGAGGAGGAGGAGGAAGAGGGGAGGAGGAAGAGGAGGGACGACAGACAGGCCGGAAAAAAAAACTACTGAGACATTTGGATTTAGCTTATAAGGACCTTTGATGAAATATTTTCCCTACCCTACTCCAGCCATCTCTTACCTACAAATAACATGAGCTCATTTCCACAATTCCCAATTAGAAATTATTCTTAAAAAAGACTCCTCTAAATATTAGTTTGCTAACAGGTTTATTTGACAGAACACTTGAAAGCTGAAGAGTTTGAAGGCCCAGCAAAGTAATTTCTATCAGTGATGTTCTGTTATAACAGTGTCAACATTCATTAGACTTGCTCACTTTAGTAACTTCATTATAGCAGCTTCTCTGCACTTTAACCTATTTTTCCCACTTCTTTGCAATACAGAAACTGTTCTGTCCAGAAAAACGCGAGGTAGACCGGGTTCCAACAACAAAGTCTTTATTCCAACACAATCAGTAAAAATGGAACATTGGCTCAAGCCGCGACAGCCTTTTATACTCTCCTGTCTGCCGGCTTGTAGCCAATGACATTCATTTGATTTTGCCACCTTTATGCGGCTTTGAAGATTGGTTCCTTTTGAACCAATCCCTTTTAGTTTTTAGTAACCAATCAGAATGAGTTATTTGGAGCCAACTATTTTATACAGAACACCCCTCCCCTCTTAGTTCAGTCCTACGTGGTGACGTAGTCTCGCAGGTAGGTGGGGCTTCTCCTGGCTTGACTGGACTTGCGCGGTTCATTTTTGTTGGAGACTTCGACCGGTTCGGATGGGGCTGTCGTGTCTTCCGTCCTTCTCCCTGGAACCGTCTGGAAGGGTGAGTCAGCCATTTTACTGCCGCCTGAGTTGCTTAGGCCGGTGGTTTTGCCGCTCCCTCCCATTTCCTCCGGGCAGGTCGAGCCAGCCTGGCTGGCCCCCTCCAATGGACTCTTCACGCAACTTCTTTCAAACAGTGAGTCTCTATTTTGCTCTTTTTGTCTGTACTCATTTTCGGAGCTTGATTTAAACGGTTCTTTATTTATTTCTCGCATTTCCCCCCCCTCTTTGGTTTGAATTTCATCGTTTTTGTATATGCATGGTTGTGTTTTTTCATTTCTTTCTAAATTTCGGAAACGAAGCTGGTCTATGTGCCGCTTCCATTCCCTGCCGTCATCTACCGTTAATCGGTAGGACTTGGGGCCTGTTATTTTTGTAATTTGTCCCGGTAGCCATAATGGGTCCCCAGTGAAGTTTTTAGCATACACTAAATCGCCTATTTCAAAACTCCTGAATCGCGTAGAGGAGTCGGGGGGGTTTTCTGGTGTGAAATTTGGATGCAGCCTATCTAGGTGCGACCTTAGTTTTCTCCCCATCAGTAGTTCTACTGGGGTTTTGTTGGTTGTGGTACTTGGTGTTAAATGTTGGAGGGTGAGTAATCGGTTTATTTTGTTTTGGACATCTCCAGTGTCCATTTTCTCTAAACCCTCCTTGGTAAACCTGACCATTCTTTCTGCCCTACTGTTTGCAGCCGGATGGGCCGGCGCGGTAAGGGCATGTCTTATACCTAGGGAGGCTAGGTATTGCTTGAATAGTAGGCTGGTTAATTGTGGCTCATTATCGGACACTAGGACGTCTGGTAGGCCATGGGTTGCAAAAATTTTGTCTAATTGTTTTATCACGGTTTCTGTTGTCGTTGATGGCATAATTTTTACCTCTAGCCAATTAGAGTATACATCCACGACAATCAGAAACGTGTGTCCCTTGGTAGGACCTGCAAAATTGATGTGGATTCGCGACCAGGGGCCTCTTGGGGTTTCCCAGTCCCTTACGGGTGCTTTTGGTGGGGATGGTCTGATTCTCTGGCATTTGTTGCATGAGTTTACCCAGTATTCTATGTCCCTATCAATACCCTGCCACCAGACATAACTTCTGGCAAGGCTTTTCATTTTAACAATTCCAGGGTGACCCTCGTGCAACATACCTAGTACCCTGGGTTGCAATTTGTTAGGAATAATTACCCGCTCACCCCACAATAAACACCCTTTTTGGATTGAGAGTTCAGTTTGTCTGGTCCGGAAAGGTTTAAAAGTCTCAGTTTTTTGGTCTTCCGGCCAACCTCTACCTACCCAGTTAAGGACACAGGCAGTCAATGGGTCTTTTGCGGTGGCTCTGGCGACATCATTCGCGGATATGGGTAGATTGGGGCAAGTCTCTATCTGTAGAGCAGTCATCGTTGGTGCCGGGTCTTCTTCTGTTGATGGCAAGGGTGCTCTGCTCAAGGCGTCTGCATGGGAAATTTGTTTCCCTGGCCGATGTATTAGAGTATAGGAATAGGCTGCTAGGAACTCCGACCACCTAGTCATTCTTGGGGACAGAATATTTGGTGTGGGCTTGTTTTCCGCCAAAATTCCTAATAGCGGTTTGTGGTCTGTTACGATTTGAAAAGTCTGCCCATATAGGTACTCGTGGAAACGTTTTACCCTAGCGACGATTGCTAGGGCTTCTCTGTCCAATTGGCTGTAATTTCACTCAGTTTTTGACAGGGTTTTTGAATAGTATGCGACGGGTGCCTCTCTTCCATCAGGTAGTTGGTGGCTCAGGATGGCACCGATTCCAAATGGTGAGGCGTCGCAGGTCACTCTCAATGGTAGTGTGTCGCTAAATTGAATGAGAACGGTGTTCGATGTTAGCAAGTTTTTTATTTGCTGGACAGCTTTCTTTTCTTTATAACCCCAAGTCCAAAATGCTTTCTTGTCCAGTAACCGGTGCAATGGTTCTGCTATTGTAGCCTTATTTGGTAGGAATACATTATAAAAATTTATCAGTCCTAGAAATGCTCGTAACTCGATTTTGTTCTTTGGTTCTGGTGCATCTTTAATGGCTTTAATTTTCTTTTCAGTAGGGTGTATACCTTCTCCATCTATTAAATAGCCCAGGAATTTGACGCTCTTTTTTATTAGGCAGCACTTTTCTTTTTTTTACTTTTAGGCCAGATTCCCTGAATTTGGTTAGTACTTCCTTAAGTCTCTTTCTTAGTTGGTTTTCATTTTTTGCTGAGATTAGGGCATCGTCGAAATATGGTATGACTCCTTGTATGCCATTTAGGAGGCATTCCATTAGGCTCTGAAAAACGCCTGGGGCTACACTCACTCCAAATTGGAGTCTGTTACATCTGAAAGCCCCCTTGTGAGTAACTATAGTCTGTGCTTCTGCTGTTTCGGGGTCTACTGGGAGCTGTTGATAAGCTTGTGCCAGATCGAGTTTGGCAAAAACTTTTCCACTCCCCAGGGAATGTAGTAAGTGCTGCACTACTGGCACCGGGTATGCGCTCTGTTGCAGTGCGTGGTTCAGGGTAGCCTTGTAGTCACCACAGATTCGAATGGACCCGTCAGGTTTAATAGGTGTAACTATAGGCGTTTCCCACTTGGCATGGTCCACAGGTTCTAATACCCCTTGTGCTACTAGTTTATTTAGCTGTTCCTCAATCTTTGTTTTTAAGGCAAAAGGAACTTGCCTGGCCTTTAGTCTCCATGGGGTTACTTGGGGGTCTAGACTAAAAGAAATAGGGTTTCCCCGATACTTGCCAAGTGAGCCGTCAAAAATGTCCTGGAATTCCTGGATTAGGTTTTCTTCCCAGTCAGTTGTGGCCACTCGGTCTATCCCGGTCATCCCGATGCCCAATGGTGCGAACCATTCGATGCCCAGGAGGCTTGGTCAGTCTCGGTCGACTATGGTCAGCGGTAGCACTTCAACATGATGTTTGTAAGTGACTCGGAATTGTCCCATGCCGACTACAGGGATTCGGTTTCCCTGGTAGTCTTTGAGTGTTAGCCGCTGCCTCTGGAGTTCTTTAAGTTTGATATCTGGGACTAGTTGTTTGAGGGTGTCCCAAGATACCATGGATAGGAAGGATCCAGAGTCTACTTCCATTTCACAGGGCTTTCCTTCGATTTTCACAATTATCTTGACTTTCTTTCCGCTTTCCGTCTGAGCGCTTCTTATAGTAACAGTCTGATGTGTATTCTCTCGGTTAGAGGTTCGCTTGTTCCGCTGCCACTTTCTCTCAGCTCGCCTGGGCTCGGCCTGCGTGGGGGAGTTGTTGCGTCTCATTGGGCTGTAGTTTTTCTTGTTCCTGCAGACTTTCTCGATATGTCCTTGTTTCTTGCAAGTTCTGCAAATGGCATCGAGAAACCTGCATTCGGCTCGAGGATGATTTTCTCTGCAGCCAGCGCATTCCCGCCAATTTCTCCTTTCGTGTTCTTTCTTGTTGGCGTACAGGCAGTGGACCTCGTCATCTACTTTGTCTGATTCGGACGTCTCGCCATAATCTTTGTGGTGAGTGGTAGCGGGAGACTGTTTTTTTCCTCTGGCCAGGCTTGTTTCATCTCCGTTCGAGTTCATCTGCTTCATTTTGACAGCCGATTTTTTCGCGGCTTCAGCGGCTGTGGCTTCCGCGATGGCCTCGGCTATGGTTATGTTGGGCTTGTTTAATAGTTTGCTCTGTGTTGTCGAGTCTCTTAAACCCAACACTACTCGGTCTCTCATGGCCTCATCTAGGTTTAGGAATTCGCACTCTCCCCCTATTTGTTGGAGAGCGGCTACGAAGCCAGCAATGGTCTCACCTTCTCTCTGGTCTCTTCGATAGAATTCATGTCGCTTTATAAGGTTGGACACCATCGGGGCGTAGTGAGCTTTGAGCAACCTCTGAAGTTCTGGCCACGTCAATTGCTTGACGTCTCGGGGCTTCGCTAGGGCTTTGGCCATCTTGAAGATTGTAGGCCCGCAGTGTGTTAAGAACACAGCCCTCTTGCGCTGATCTGAGATTCCCTCTATCTCATTGCTTTCCAAGTACATCTGGAAACGGTCTACATAGGAATCCCAATCCTCTTCATTGGGATTAAAAGGTGCGGGCGGTGCGTTGTTCCTGGCCATTCTGTTTGCCATCTGGAATTCTATATCACCGCATGCTTGGTCTCGCGTTTAGGACAATCCCATCCTCGTCGCCAGTGTTCTATCCGGAAAAACGCGAGGTAGACCGGGTTCCAACAACAAAGTCTTTATTCCAACACAATCAGTAAAAACGGAACATTGGCTCAAGCCGCGACCGCCTTTTATACTCTCCTGTCTGCCGGCTTGTAGCCAATGACATTCATTTGATTTTGCCTTTATGCGGCTTCGAGGATTGGTTCCTTTTGAACCAATCCCTTTTAGTTTTTAGTAACCAATCAGAATGAGTTATTTGGAGCCAACTATTTTATACAGAACAGAAACCTCTTTAGAGTCAAAAGTCTTAAGCATATTTGAAGATTTCTCCTTTATAATGAACAGCCCTTTTGTAGTAAAGGGCAGAGGCAACAATCATTCAGACCCCTGGGACCCAAATTTTAGTCACTGATACATGAAAGGAGTGTTCAAATTTACTAGTACTCCAGAAAAGATTGTTCAAAACTTACAGTACAGTATGTATCAACATTCATTGCAAAGTCTTGTTCTGGCTGTTTATTGCTTCCCCAGCTGCTGTCAATATGCTGATAAACATATAAACACAGAAACATTTAAATATTGTTATGTGAAGAGGGGAAAACTTAAACAAGTATCTCTCATGTTAAAAATCTGTGGAGATTCTCAGCCATCCAGGTCATAGTTGACTCAATGGTGCTTTTTCAGAAGCCCCGGTTGGGCTTTTATCCTTTAGGAAGAAGAAAATGTTTCTCTATGCATTCAAGAAGCTCCATCAGTTCTGGAAGAATGGTGCTAGAAGCTTCTTGGATGAGAGGCAAAATGTCTTCTGCTTCCTCAAGGAAAAAAACAGTCCAGGTGCCTTTTGAAAAAGCGCCTTTGAGACCATGAGGTCAAGTTTTGTTTTCTGCTTTGACCAAACTGGACCCTCATTATAGTGTTAAGCGAATGTGATCCATCTAGCTATTCATATCCACCTTTTCAAATGGCTTGGGAGCAGGCTGAAGTGGCCGTTTCTTCAGAAGGGGGTTAGACTAGAAGGCTTCTAAGGCCTTTCCAGCCCTATTATTCCACAGTATGTTCATTGGTTTATTCTAGATGCTTCTGAATCAATTCAGAAGAACTGCAATGACTCTCAACCACAGCTTTCCCCATGCTGCCTTGACTGAATTAGACTAACCATCCCAAAAAAGTGAGGATGTGCAGTCATTCTTGGGCTAATAGATCTCATTCGATCTTGGACTAGACACAGAGATGGTAGAACAAGGACAAAAAAAAATACATTTGATATTTGTTGTTAGTTGCGAAGTCATATCTGACCCATCGTGACCTCATGGACAACGTTCCTCCAGGCCTTCCTGTCCTCTACCATTTTCTGGAGTCCATTTAAGCTCACGCCAACTGCTTCAGTGACTCCCTTCAGCCACCTCCTTCTTTGTTGTCCCCTTCTTCTATTGCCCTCAATCTTTCCCAGCATCAGGCTCTTCTCCAGGGAGTCCTTCCTTCTCACAAGGTGGCCAAAGTCTTTGAGTTTCATCTTCAGGATCTGGCCTTCTAAAGAGCAGTCAGAGTTGATCTCCTCTAGGACTGACTGGTTTCATCTTCTTTAATAATCACCTGTTTCTGTCATATGAAACGACTACAATCTTCTGCCAAATTCTGAGGGGATTCTGAACATTATGAATAAGGAATGAAGGGATGGGAAACCAATATTGTATATCAGTGTTTCTCAGCCTTGGTCACTTGATGATATATGGACTTCAATTCCCAGAATTCTCTAGCTGGAAGCCCCACTGAAATTCAGGGGCAAAATTTTCTGTAGTTGCACACAAAATAAGGCTAAATAGATAGCTGAAACTATGCCAGACTTCACAACTTATTTTCCCTTTAAAAAAAGCAGAACAAAACCAATCCAACCATGTTCATACCTCTCTCTTGTGGCTTTTCTTTGTAATAATCCCAAGCCTGAAACAAACATGACTTAAAAACTAACAACCAAGCAATTATTATTATTAGTTTGTAAAAGAAATCTTTTCAGAGAAAGAAAATCAAAGCTGATGACATCTCATAGAACTTTTAGCATTTCATAATCCTGTATTATTACTTTTGCAATATTGGTAGAACTGAAAATGGGCCCATTCCAGATATAATCCCACTTACATTTGTCTTAAATTTGTCACTAGGAAACAGTCTGTGAGAAATTTGTAAATAATAAAAACGTCTGAGCAAAAAATTAATTTCATCGAACGTTTGCAACATTAACTTGAGTCAGAAGCAAATATATTTCTATACTTTGCAGTGCTGTTATATTATTGACAAAAGTTACTTTCCGTCCCACAAAGAACTTTATAAAAGCTCAGCTGGCATTTTAGTGTCACATTTTCAGTTATTACTATAAAATTGTAATTAGGTAGTAAATTACAGTGTTAATATTCACTTTGAACAAATAAATGTTAAGAGGACTGGAAATGTGTATGATAATGATAGCACGGGGACCTATTCACTAAGGGGAGCTTTGGCTTTGTTCATAAAAGTTATTTTTCCTATTTTGTGTATTTCATTTCTTGAATTTTTCCCTAAACATACTCATTTTATGCAAACACAGCATCCTCTATGGCTGAGGCTTTTTTCCATATTCATAATGAGGAGGGGTGTTTCCCAAAGCCGGCATGAAACCAAAACCCACAAAAAGCAACATTGGACAAAAGAGATCACAGTATTTTTAGTGTTCAAGGACAACCTACAAACACCTGAAAAGAGGTCAAGGAATGACCACCATCCAAAGGTGGTATTCAGCAGGTTCTGACCAGTAGCAGAAATTTGGAGTAGTTTGGAGAACCAGCAAATACCACCTCTGACAGGGCCCTCCCCCATCTGTTCTCTGCCTCCCAAGTACCAACCGATTGGCTGGGTCTTCTTTGGTTGCCTGGCACAGGAGATCGGAGCTGGAAAGCAGGTTAGTAGGTTGGGGACAGAATGGAGATTTTGCAGTATCCTTCCCCTGCCACGCCCACCAAGCCATGCCCACCAAACCACATAGTAAAAAAAAATTGAATCCCACCACTGCCACCATCATTTTCAGGATGATCACCACCAGAGTTCAGGACTTCAATCATAGCTTGAAGACACAAACGAAAAAAATCAATTTCAAATCAAATACAAGAAGATTGTTTAAACACATCCAGCTCAACCTTGGAGTTAATGATCTAGAACAGGGATATTAAACTTGGTTTCATTGAGGACTGCATCAGGGATGCATCACCTAGAAAACCTAGAACTACGCTGCCTTCGGTCCGATCTAAGAATAGTATATAAAATCATACATTGCAATGACTTACCTGTCAATGAATACTTCAGTTTCAACCATAACAATACAAGAGCAAAAAATAGATACAAACTCAAGGTTAACTGCACCAAACGTGATTGCAAGAAATACAACTTCAGCAACAGAGCGGTCAATGTCTGGAATATTCTACCTGACTCTGTGCTTTCTTCCCCAAACCCCCAAAACTTTAACCTTAGACTGTCTACTATTGACCTCACCTCTTTCCTAAGAGGTCTGTAGGGGGTGTGCATAAGTGCACCAACATGCCTACCATCCCTGTCCTATTGTTTCTTTTTATTTATTTTTTTATTTTTCTTAAATGTATCATATGTATTCATTACTATGATTTTACTTATACCTATTATCTTGTAAGCAATTGACAAAAATAAGTAAATAAATGAAAATAAATAAAATAAAAAGGGCTGTGTTGGGATGGGTGTGGCCAGGGTGGACATGGCCAGTTTGATATCACTCATGTCGGGGGCATCTGTGGTGGCCTGACCACTCTGCCTGTGAAATTGGGCTCCAGAGCTCAATTTTCAGTTGCAATGGCCTCCTGCCGCCCTCTGCAGTTACGTTTTCACTGGCAGAGTGTGGCAGGAGGCCACTGCAGCTGAAACTGGAATCTGACAGGGCCACACACAGCCCTCCTGAGCTCCATTTCCGTTAGCAGAGGCACCACAGGCCAGTGTTTTGCTATTTCTAAGGTGGCCCCATGGGCCAGATCTAAGCATCTTGTGGGCCCAATCCAGCCCCCGGGCCTTGAGTTTGATACCCCTAATCTAGAAAGTCATAGGACTCTCCTACACTGGGAGTGTTTAAGCGAACATTGAGTTGACATCTAACTGGGATACTTAACTTGGACTCCTAAATAGAATGTTGAAATCAAACATTCATAGAGGTTGAAACCAAACCTCTATATACCTATTACATGTTTCTACCAGCAGAGTACAACTCAGGAAAAGAGATATATGGTGCTACTCATCGGTTAAGCCCATGTCACACTGGCCAACGAATGCAAAACGGACACAACGGACGAGAAAAATGTTCCATCCATTGTTATTCCCTCTCAAAAGGGGCAAAAATTTGCATAACCGGAGCGGATAACACGGACGCGGGGAGGACGCAGGGCGGATGCAAAGCAGATGCGGAACGGAAGCACAGCGGATGGAAGTGGATGGGAGCAGATGGCGCAACTGCAGGGCTTCTGGGGGGCCTCAGCGAAGCGGACGCAGAACGGATACAGCAGATGCAGAACGGACGCTGAATGGATGAAGCGGATGCACAGCGGAAGCCTAGCGGATAAAGCGGATGCACAGCGGAAGCCTAGGGGATGCACAGCGGAAGCGGAACGGATGTTGCGTGTTAATTGCGCATGCGGGGGGGAAGTATTACGTAAGCCCCCCGGATATAAAGGGAAGCAGCTCGCACGTGGCCAGCATTCCGAGGAAAGACCTGCTGCTGGACACTTCGAGTTCCTTGCTTGCCCTGCCAGCCTGCCTTCCAGCCAGGCTTCCTGCCAGCCTTCCTGCCAGCCTTGGTGCCTTCCAGCCTCCCTGCCAGCCAGCAACCCCACAACCATGGGGAGGAAGAGAAAGCCTCAGCAACCTACCGCCATCCCTGGCAAGAGGGACAGGGCCAACCTCCCGCCTCTGACTCTGCTGGTGCTGGGGCTTCTGCTGAAGCTGCTCCAGGTGGTGGTGCTTCTGCTGGTGCTGGGGCTTCTGCTGTTGCTTACTCTGTTGAAGCTGCTCCTGGTCCTGCTCGACCTGCTCGACCTGCTCGTGCTCCTGGACTTGCTCGTCCTGCTTGTGCTCCTGGTCTTGCTCGTCCTGCTTGTGCTCCTGGTCCTGCTCGTGCTCCTGATCCTGCTCGTGCTCCTGGACTTGCTGGCCCTGCTGGTGCTTACTCTACTGCTGCTGATCCTGGTCCTGGTGTTCCTGCTGCTGCTGCTGCTGCTGATAATGATGATGATTATGATCCTGCTGGTGCGGATGATGATGCTGATTATGATCCTGATGATGATGATGATGATGATGATCCTGCTGGTGCTGCTGCTGCTGGTGGTGTAGAGGAGCAGCCCCTACTACCTGGGAGCCCCTCTGATGAGGGCCCATCTGGTCCTGCCAAAGGGAGGAAGAGGCGTATGCGACAACGGGAGAGGAGGCAACACTCCATTGCGGAGATGCACGAGGATGAGGTGCTGGAGTGGCTGAGAGAGAACGACTATCTGTGGCGGAAGGGACACCGGCTGTACAGAGACACCAAGCGGAAGCAGGCTGCTTGAGAGAGAGGGCAGAGAGTATGGGTTACACTTCAGAGGTGCTCCTCGGCTGGTGGAAACATATGCACACCTGGTATGGGAAGCTGCACCTGAAGAAATCTGGCCAGGCCACTGTGAAGCTGACAGACAGAGAGACCTACGTCATGGCCAGGTGCAGCTTCCTGGAGGGTGAGATCTGCCACCGAGGAGCACCAGCAGCCCCTCTCACTACCCTCTCTATCCGGCAGCCTGCTGCCACCCAGTCCTCTTCCGGCCGAGAGTCAGTCCCTGTCTCCAGGCAGGTTTCTGTGGAGCGTGCCACAGCGGAGAACCCGCGGACAGGTATGGTAAGCGTGGTGGAGTGCGTAGAGGACTCCCTGGTGCGGTGGGAGAAAGGAGACATTGAGTCCACCACAGTCCTAGCCGCATCCACCACCCCCAGCTCCACCTCTGCAGAAAGGCAGAGAGCAGGACAGCTGGAGGGGCAGAGCCACAATGTCCTGCTGGATATCAGGGACACCATCCGCACCAGCATAGATCTCCTCTCTCAGCTGGTCAGCACCGACTCCTCATCCTCCAACCGCAAGCCCTTCCTCACCTATGTCAACCAGACCCTCAAGAACCCCAGTACCAGGTGGTGAAGGACTGGATCACGGAGCTGCTTCACAACCCTCCAGACCCAGAGGAACATGCTCCCACCCAGTCCAGGCTTGCTCCTCCACCCCAGGTGATGTCCCTCCCATTCCAAGGCTTCCCACAGGCCCTCACCTACCAGGGCTATGGCTACCAGGAGGTTCAGCAGCACAGGCAGCAGCCCTTCCCAGTCCAGGCACAGAGTCATCGGGCGACACCGTTGCCACCTGTTTCACTGATGCCACCGATGCCATCCACACCAATGATGCCACCGACGACAGTGATGCCGCCCACACCAATGATGCCACCCACGCCAGCGATGCCACCCACGCCAGTCCTCACACAGCTGCAGAGCAGACATCCCCAATACACTACTCCTTCCTCCACCCCACAGCCAAGCCCGGCCTCAGTACATCTGTCATCAGTACTGGGGCTGACACCCCATGGCATGGAGGAAGCATCTCTCAGCATCACAGGGCTGAGCCAGCTGTCCGAGACCTTTCTCAACACACCATCCCCTGTTGTCCTCTCGAGGCCAGGCACTCCAGCACCACCCACCACCACAGCACCTGGACCCTTCACCCCTGAGACTGGGCACACCTCCGAGTGACCAAGAAGAGACCGGCTAGCTGGCTACCTGTGGACTTTATTTGGACACTTGACTTGGGTCATTTTTTTTTTTTACAGCTTGTTGTTCAATAAAGTTTATCTTTGATTCACACTGTTAGGGATAACATTGTTCACCCTAACTGTTTTAGGTGAAATACTAACTATGAATCATAGTTAATGTATGCAGCTTTAACTGTAAAATAGCTATTGTGGGTGTGGTTATGAAAACCATATAAAAGTAGCAAGGCTACAGCTTGCTCTCTCTCTCTCTGGCTTTGATGATCCCTGATTACTGCTTGGAAGCAAGACTGCATTGCTCGAACGGGAGAGACAACAACGGACTGATTTATGAGAACTGACAATAGGATATTCTACATGGACTTTGCTAACTGAATATCCCTGAATGGACTGACTATATGGTAACTGAATATTGGACTGTTTTTGACTATGCTATAAACTTATACTGGAATAAAATATATTCTTGATAGCACAAGCGTATCTGTTATTTTTACTGAATGTTAATAAACATGCAAGCTTAGCTCACTCATTTATCTGTGTGCCTATCTGACTAACGCTGCACATTCTGTTTAGCTTGTCTACCTAACCCTGGTTGGGGAACCCAGGCTTAACACACACACTTGCTTCATTGCTTTTTTTTAATAAAGTCTTGGTGGAAACTTTTAGAATTGGTTTAAGCCTTTGCAAGCTTGTGGGATGGGTTAAGATAGCAGTGGGGTAGGCAGGGATACCTGTGGAATGAGCAGGGATACCTTTGGGATGGCTAATAGCTGTGGGATAGATAAATCTCCAGTGCAAGCATAGTGGGACTGTATGGTCCACCCTCCCTGTTGCCACATCTATGGCCCTTTATTATCAATAATAATATAATCAATCATACACACATGTCAACACAAACACAACTCTTTATTAAATGCCCTGTTCATTGTAGGCCCACCCAACATACATGGCCCAATCTCATCCGTGTGATGAGACAGGCTGAAGGAAGCATCCATTAAGCATCTACTGTCTTGCCACTCCACCGCTCCAGCTGGGGAGTTGCACCAGTGTTTCAGGAGGTTGTGCTGCTTCTTTCCTTCATGTGAGGTTCTGTTGGGGCCTTGCACATCCTGAGTGTCGATCAGGTTTCGCCCTTGCCTCCATTCACCAGGCTCCATGTCCCCACTGCCTTGTTGATGGTCCACGAGCCTGTTCTGCAAGACTGGATAGCGGGTGCACATGAGATTGTGCAGGATACAGCAAGCTTCCACGATCCTCCTCACGGTCTCTGGGCAATGCTGCATGGTGGTGAGAAGTACCTGGAACCTGTTGGCCAGGATGCCAAAGGCATTCTCCACCACCCGCCTTGCCTTGGACAGCCTGTAGTTGAAGATCCTCTCTTCACGGGTCAGGAGTCTGGAAGTGTAGGGCTTCATGAGGTAGGTTCTGAGGGAGAAGGAGTCATCCCCCACGATGAAGTAGGGCACATCTTGCGTGTCGTTGGGCAGGGGGTCTGGAACTGGAAAGTGCACAATGAGGTTGCCTTCCAGCCCCTCCTTGAGGTGACTGGTGTTGTATACCTGGGCATCTGAAGATGAGCCGTTGCCTGAAGCATCGATGTACATGAACTTGTAGTCAGCATCGACCATGGCGAAGAGGATGATGCTGAAGAAGCCCTTGGAGTTGAAATAAGTGGACCCCGACTTGGCTGGAGCTTTGCAGGCCACGTGCTTGCCATCGATGGCTCCAACGGTGTGGGGGAAGTTCCACCTCTGATACCACTGCTCTGCAACTTTCTTCCATCCTTCTTCAGTGGAGGGGCACTGGAGGAGCTCCTCCTTGTATTCTTCAATGATGGCCTGCACCACTTCTCTGACCACAATGCTGATGGTGTTGTGTGGCACCCTCCAGCCATACTGCATGCTTTTGTAGGTGGTCCCTGAGGCCAGGTGGTGCAGAGTGAGTGCCACCTTGAGCCCAGGTTCCAGGCTGGGCCGGAAGTTGGTGTTTGCCTTGGTCAGCCTGGGTGTCAGCCGCTGCACAACTTCGTCAAACATGGCTGGAGGCATCCTCATGAAGTTCTGGAACGCCCGAGGGTCTTCGTTCCTGAGCTCCACCATCAGCTTGCTGTACAGTCCGTACTCTGCTCTTCTCCTGATCCATCTTCGGACCCAGACGCTTCTTGGCCACCTCTTTTTCTTCCCATAGTAGAGTTCACAGAGCCTGTAGATGGCTTCATACTGTTGCAGAAGGATGGTGGCTGCCAAAAGGACTGTGGTACGATCCATGGTGGACATGACTGGATGCTGTGGAAGAGCAAGAGTCAGATGAAGGCTGCAGAGGTCTGCACAGGTGGGCTGCTGGTCTGAAAGTGAGATGCAGACGAGTTGCTCCCCCTTTTTATAGGCAGTATAGGTGTCCCTTTGCATCCTCTAGGCATCCTCTAGACATCCTTAATATCCGAGATAGATCCCCTCTGCGGACGTTTTTTCCGCTTTAAACGCTTTGTTTCCGTGCTGCATCCATTCTGCATCCATTCTGCATCTGTTCCGCATCCATTCCGCTTCCTGCCTGCGTCCGGGCGGATGCGAGTTGCGCGGATATGCAGCGGATGCCAAGCGGATATAGCGGATGCGTAATGGATGCGTAGCGGATGCGTAGTGGATGCAGAACGGACGAACTGGATACATTTTCCGTGCAAAAGTTTTAGGCAGCCCAAAATTTTTGGAGCGGATGAAACGTCCATAAACGGATGCTGGACGGATAGAGAGGAAGCAAAACGGAGGCAGTGAGTACAGAACGGATACATCGCGTTAACCAACAGATGGCAAGCTTTTTTGTCCGTTTTACATCCTCTTTGCATCCGTTGGTTCAGTGTGACAGGGGCTTTAGCTGTGTGGTTAAGAAGCTTAGGGGACAATTGGCAGGGACGTGAATTAGACAAAGTTGTACTTCTTGATTATTGGGGACTTCATTAAGGTAGAGACAGTCCTCTGGATCTGGCTAACCAGTTTCCAGAAAACTATTTCTGGAAAAACTGATCTCAAAATGCTGATCCATAATGTTCTGAAAAACAAAATCTCATTTCTTTCCCAATGGGGGAACAAGACTGAGATCTTTCTTATAGCAGGATTCTATGAATTCCTTCATCCTCTAGTATGGAGTGATTATAGCATAATTGGCCATGTTTGTATCTTGCATTTAGCAATAGCCATAGTACTAAGACTTAACATACCTCTTTCTAGTGTTTTGCAGATTTCTCTAAGTGGTTCACAGAGTCAGCATATTTCCTCCAAAAATCTGAATCCTCATTTTACCAACCTCAGAAGGATGGATGGCTGAGTCAACCTTGAGCTGGTCACGATCGAACTCCTGGCAGTGAGCAGTGAGTTATCCTACAATATTGCATTCTAATTAGCCTGGGGAAGACTGGAGAATAATATAATGCAGAGGTGGTATTCAGTTCTAGAGAACCTGTAGTGGGATTTTGAGTAATTTAGAGAATGGCAAATACCACCTCTGACTGCCCCCGCTCCATCTATTCTCCGCCTCCCTAGTCCAGCTGATTGGCTGGGTCTTCTTTTGTTGCCCTGTACAAGAGAACGGAGCTGGAAAGTAGGTTAGTGGGGGGGGGGAAGGAATAGGATTTTGCAGTAATCTTCCCCCAGGAGTGGGGAGGGAATGGAGATTTTGCAGTATACTTCCCCTGCCATGCCCACCAAGCCATGCCCACAGAACCAGTAGTAAAAAATTTTTGAATCCCACCACTGATATACTGGTACTCCTTCGGAAGAAAACATTCACCAGTTTTGGTAGCAGCATGTGTAGCAAGTCCTGGGATTAACAAAGTTAAGAATGCATTAGTACTCTGACCCTGGCATACCTCCTTTTTGGTTTGCTGTATTGGCTTCCTACTGTCGGTATTTTTTATGCTGCCCATAAGATCTTTGTTTCACTTTGTTTTACTTTACTTTAGCTCATGTTTTTATATGATATTGCAAGTCAACCAATGAATTTCTCTGCTGGTTTGTGGCATATATTTAAAATAAAAACTTATCAAAAACAAACAAGCAAACCATTGTCAGAAAAACATCTCTGGTGGGTTAAGAGATACTCTACTCTTTCACTACAACTTCTGAAAGTTCACGAGGTAATATAATTAAATCTTTAAAAATAGTTTTATAAGGGTGGGGGAACTACTGTCTGATTTTTGTTTTCTATTTCACATGTGTTGCAATCATTAATGAGCAAGGTTAACTAGAGATGCAACATGCAACAGGACATACTGGTTCACTAATGACTACAAACCTTGATTGGGAAACTAGCATGGATCTTTAAGTGCGTATAAGGTTATGCGTGTGAGTTGCTATCATATTAAAGTCACATTTTTATTGTTTTTCCCAGTGTAGCATGGGTGAATAAATACAGATTAATGGAATAGATATGGTTATTTTAAAAAGTTATTTATAATATGTCTTCCTGATATCGTTTACCTCTTTTATGTCTATTTTCCAATGTAACTTCCTGATTTGTTTGTAAGCCTTTAAATGTACAAATAAGAGTTCTTGTGTTCAGGTGACTCCATAAAACACATCACCCTTAATTACTTCAGCTTCTCTTAGAGAATAAAATGAACAGGAGAGTATAATTGTTACTTTAAATAAAATCATCACATAATTGCCAAAGGTAATATTCTGAGATCAGATAAGTAGCAAACACACCCAACAGATACAATACAATTCCCTTTCAAGCAAATGTATGCTTAGTCTAAAAATGATTAAAGAAAAGATAATTTCTGCATGTAAAGGCACATTAAGGAAAGGAGACTAAAGCATGTGAAGAATGGTTGCAGGAAATGGCTATGGCTAGTCTGGAGGAAAGAAAAATTCGGGGTGACATGATAGCAGTATTCCAATATTTGAGGAGCTGCCCCAAAGAAGGTGGGGTCCAATTATTCTTCAAAGTACCAGAAGGCAAGGCAAGAAACAGTAGATGGAAACTAATCAAGGAGAAAAGCAATCTGGAATCAAGGAAAAATTTCCTGACAGTGAGAATAATAAACAGCTTGCCTTCAGAAGTTGTGGGTACTCCACCACTGGAGGTTTTTTTAAAAAATGACTGGACAGCCATTTATCTGAAATGGTACAAAATTTTTGAGCAGGGTATTGGACTAGATGACCTCCAAGGTCCTTCTAGTTTTATTCTGATTGAACAAATTTGAACATTAGAGCAAGGTGTTTAATGAATTTTTTTCCTTTGTATAGCATTTGGGCAGAATGGCCCCATGATATATCTAAATATAATGTGAAACTAAAGCAGATGAGGTACAAAATATCTTTAAGCCTGAGTTACTCTGACTTGTATACATAGAGAATACAGAAACTACTACTGCAAGTGTTTATGTTTAATTATTGTTTTTTCCAGCTGCCTTGAATACTGAAATAGTGTTCATCATTAGGAAAATCCAGAATAAACTGCAGCCCAAAGAACAAAGAATGTTTGTAACCACTTGCAGAGTAAGCCAACACTCTTAAAAGTTGAAGAGAAGACAATGAAAATGACCAAGATTTTTTATTAAAAAAAAATCTTTAAACATTGACTTCAGCCCAGTAACTGCAAGAAATGCCTGCAGAGATACAAAATCTAAGAAAAATAATGCTGGCATCTAATTACACACGTGCAGTATGCTGCTTTTATCTGTAATTGGACTGTATAGTCTTTCATTCTAATTTACTTTACATCTAAACTGGGATAATCAAGACAAGCAGAACAGAATAGCCTGTAACCAGCTATACCACTGACACCCGTTAATGCCTAATTATAACAACTAAATTAAAGATGTGACTGTAAAGAGGTTGAGTACCAGTCTGAAGCATTTAATTCAGTGGAAAGTAGTTGAGATTTTAAATCCTATGTACAAAATCAATATTATGGCTCATTATATTGGTATTGCTAAACAGATGAATGAAATTAAGCATTTTGCTTTTTGCTCTAAAAATATTTTATTGTAATATAAATATTTTATTTTCAAATAAAGGGCCTAGATAAAGGAGAACATTTCCATCCTCAGCTAATTGAAAGGACTATTCAGCCCCCATCCCCAATTACACTCACATTTAGAAGACTTTCTTATGATCTCCCCATGCCCTTTGAAAATATGGGCTATTGGTTGTGTTTCTGTGCAGTTTGTTACAAGGCTTAGCGGATCAGATGTGAAGCTGTGCATAAGACAAGGCTTATATCTTTAACATCAAGGAGTAATCCAGAGCCAGGAAGCTATTCGGATGAAGGTTAATACAAACAAAAGTTACCAGGCAGTGCATCCAAAGATAAACTGAAGCTAGGACCGATTCAAGTAAGCACTGAAGGAATAGTTTAAACCAGGAGGCTGGATCGGTTGGCTGAATTAAGGCAAGATGTCAATCTATAACGAAAGCAAGTTCTTCAGACAGTTGAAAATAGGAAACCTTCTAGAAACAGTTGTGGTGACTTGCCTAGGGGTGAACTTATGCTTCACATAACAATTATAGCTACCACTCGACTATCTGAATGTGTAGCACCCTCAGCCTGGCTGCTCCATCTTTCTGAACCAATTACTTTCAATAAAAGGAGGCGAGTCAATGCCAGCTACTCTTTTGAGTGCTTGAATACATCATCCCTCAGGATATTTCCCCATTATTGTGCCAGGACTCAAGTATTTCATGCATTTAAGAGCTGTGGTGGTGCAGTGGTTAGAATGCAGTATTGCAGGCTAATTCTGCTGACTGCCAGCAGTTTGATTCTCACCGGCTCAAGGTTGATTCAGCCTTCCATCCTTCCAAGGTTGGTAAACTGAGGACCCAGATTGTTAAAGGCAAGATGCTGATCTGTGAAATGCTTTGAGAAGGATGGAAAGCACTATGAAGTGGTATATAAGTCTAACTGTTATTGTTATTTAGATCATTATTTTTTTTTTTTGCAAAAGCATGAGTTGGAGACAGACCTGGATCTTGTTAATCCCTCCAATGATACAGTGGCATGGCCTGTTGCTGCTTTCAAATGGTGGTGTTGGAGAAAACTCTTGAGAAATCAAATCAGTCAATCCTAAAAGAAATCAATCTTGACTGTTCTTTGGAAGGACAGATACCTAAGCTGAATCTCAAATGCTTTGGCCAGCTAATGAGAAGAGAGGACTCATTGGAAAAGACTCTGATGTTGAGAAAGATGGAGCAAAAGGAAGAGAGATGGCAGAAGATGAGATGGTTAGATGGTGTCATCAATACAATGAACACAAATTTCGGCAAACTCTGGGAGACAGTGAAAGACATGGCCATGTTGTGGGACATGGTCTGTTGCAACTAATTTCAATAGTTGGACCTATTATTAGACAACATGAAGAAACAGATTTGTGTGGCAGATCATAGGATGTGGCACTAAGGAGCTGAAGGACAATTTTCCCATCATGAGAACTTCAGGGAAAAAGATTAAACTGACCAAGGAATGGGGTACCTCAGGATATCTGAATATCTTGGGATAAGTCTACATCCTTGCAGCACATGAGGCTTAGTGTAGTTCATTTGAAGAGCATTCTTTTTCTACATAGCAGGTCTTTTTGGAGTAATGGTCCACCTGATTTCTCTGCCTACAAATTGGGTGGAGAATTTAGAAAAGCCATTTTTCTACCTGGTTCTGGTTTGTAGTCAGCAAAGGGACAGGGCTGGAAGGAAAAAAGAGCAATGAGAGGGAGGAAGGATGAGAAAGAGGGAAGGTGAACCCAGGGGTGGACTTCAAGTTTTTAGCGAGGGGTTCTCTGTCCTAATGACTGGGTGGGTGGGCATGGTTGGGTGGGTGTGGCAAATTTTAAATCACTTCTTAGCCCTAATTACCTTCAAAAAAGATAATATACCAAAAAGTTTATTATTTCATGCATTTAATACTTAAATGAAAGACTGGGTGAAACCAGGCTTAATAGCAGTGACTGTGAGAGGGATCTTGGAGTCTTAACGGTGTTTCTGGTGAGTTATGTGATTCTTATTATTTGGTAATTAATCCCCTTGGAGTCTAACGGCTATGTTATCTGATTTTCTCAATGGCTCTCCCTGGAAAGCACTCAGTGGATTGTTTATCTAGCTTGCAACACTTTTATGAGGTGTGAAATGCTCTTGGCTGAATTCCCAGAAGTTCAATTAGGCCTACTAAGTGCTTCCCGTGCTGCTTGTCTTTCTGAGGTTATTGGGGGCTCTCCAAGCCCCGCAGTTTTAGCTATGGGCTATCCTGAGCCCCTGTGAGCCCCCAGCAGGCCACCCCTCGGTGAAACCTTTTGTTCCTTCCAATATTTCTCTCAGGTCTCGAGATTTTTTCCCCAAGTGCTCTCAAGGAATGTTTGCAAAAGAAACAGGTATATAATGAACCACTGATCCACTGCTGATTGATACATGTTGTGCTTTCTTAACAAGGATAAAAAGAATAGGAAAAAAGAATGCAGGGGTCTTTTAGCAATTGGCTGAGAGGCAAAACTGGGGTAAATCATGAATCTGTTTTGCTTATTGGATATATGTCTGTTGGATATATGTCTGTTCTCCATATGTTTAATTAGAAGTCTACCTGACTCCTTTCCCAAATAAGTTTAGATTTTATAAATAAATAAATATTTACATTTCCTTTTTTTGTAGTTAGTTTTTTGTTTTGTTTTAGCATTATTGTATATATTTTCCCAGCACATGCAGTTTTTGAAGCAAGAACCTCATTAGAAAATTTGGAGAATGACATTCATATCTGTAAATTAACTCTGGAAAGGCAAACCTATTTGTTTAAAAAATGCAGGCCAGTTGAAACTCTCACCCCCTCGCAAAATACACACAAAGAAAAGATAGAGGAAGAGATAAAAAGAAAAAAGAAACCAGGTTGGATGCTTCCATTCCAGAAATGCTATCTTGTATGCTTAAAACAGATCTGTATCACTGGAAGCTTTATTTTCTAAGTAACATTAACTATCATCAATAACTACCTCATGAATGAATTTATGTCTGTTTATGTGAATAGGCGTCCTATCAACTCAGAAGGCCAGTGTCTCCTTGTAGGGGACTTTCTGCTTTCCAGATGTCTTATGACAGGAAATTGTGATGGAAGCCCAGAAGTCTTAGATTCATCATTCCAAGTCATTCAGCTGTCAGGAAAATTGCTTGACGGTATACAGGCCCTGAAAAAATTCTGGAATATTCTAAACAGACTTAAGATATAGACATAGGAGAGGAGAGGGGGAGGGGAGAGGAAGGGAGGAGAGGAGAGGGGGAACTGGTGGGCTGGGACTATAGGGTAGAGGCAATTTCCCAGAAAGGAAGAGCAGATTCCGTAATCTGGGGTGTGAAACAAGAGGCAACACAGCTCAGAGATGGACAGGAGACAGAGGAAGAAACTAAGGATAGCTGCTCCCTAGAATCTTTCAGCATACATCCATTTGGGATGAAAGTTTATTACTTTAGTCTGGCATGAGTCCATTTGTTGGGTGTAAGCAAATAAAGAACTAAACTCTGGCTGGATTGTTCTGCATTGTTTTTGGGCTTAGCCTCACACTATGAGTACAAGGGCATCATGACTATCATCCTTTCAGGAAGATATTTTTATTTTATTTTATTCATAAATGTACATGGCTGCCTATCATATTCATGACTCTGAGTGGCTGGTTTTAAGTTTTAAAATGAACAGGAGTAACTTCTCAATCAATACAACCAAGACTAAGAAATGACCATCACCCAGACACTCAGGGTGCCAGATTTACTGGCAGGGCCAGGGTTTCAATGCCTTGGAAAAGACCAGCGGGCTCAGGACAATTTTATTTTCTGGGGTGATAATATTCCAAAAGTGAGGTGCCATTGCAGTGTAGGGTCTCTTGAGCAAAATACTTTTTCCCATAAAAATATGGGGCATATTAGAATGAAAAGTGATACTAACTTTACTCTGGATTTAATATCATCCCTTTCTAATAATTCAATGTTAAGTGTTCCTCTCCTCTCCCCACCATCACTATTTAGCTAAATCTTCCATTGTGTTCACCGAAGACCCCTGCTTCAATTTAATAATTAACCATTATAGTTTCCACACCTTGTAATCTCCCTATCTCTGCAATGACTTTTTGAAATATTATCAGCGTGGAAGTCATGCCAAATGGTATTCATTTAAATTTATTATGTCCAAATGGTGTATTAAAAGTCATTAGCTTACATTCTCAGTCATCTAACTTTGCTTCTGAAAAAGCATGTCCAACATCTACAATTGAGAATGCTATTTGCTTCTGAAAGCTTGTCTGTTATTTCTTCAATAGTTTTCACTAGGCAACATTCATATTTTATGACTTCATTTAAATCATATGGATCAATGAATATCTGTACTTTTTTTTGGGGGGGGGAATTACCAATTATAGCTGCAGAATTAAACTGGGTTGTTGAAACTTCTCAATCTTATATATGTTTTCAGTAACTCTAAAATTTTCTATAGTGGAAAATAACTGTTTTATATAGCAGAACAAATGGCTTTCTTTTGACAATAGTAAGTAATGCAAGCCATCTAAAATGATAGCAGTATTTTCCCAAGTAGCTTATAGTGGACAATCCATAGCCTTTTGTGAATTCAGAATGTTGTCCATGTGCAATGTCCATATCCAATGCCACTTACTGGGGAAAGATTATTGAGCAGGAAAACAAGGTTTAAGTATCTTTTGCTATATTTCTGTATTTTTAGTTTTGCTTCTGAGACCTGGGGAGGGGGAGAACTACAATTTCTCCAGTGGAATAAAACTGAATTCTGTGTGAAGGACAATATGCCTTTTTGTGAAAAGATGCCTAAGTATGTGTCTCACACACCCTGAAAGATTGCTCACAAACAAGAATTAAGGAATGAAGGATCATGAAAAGTTTCCTTTCACATTCAATGATCTATCTTGTCTCTGCTGCCTCATGTTCATCCATTTTTGTCAATGAAGACCTCAACACCATGTTTTAATCATGTTAAGATAACAAATAACAGATAATCAGAGTCGGAAGAAACTTTGTAGGTCATCTAGTCCAACCCCCACCCCACCCAAGCGGGAGACCCTACACCATTTCTGACAAATAGGAGTCCAAACTCTTGAAAGTCTCAAGTGATGGCACTTCCACAACTTCCGAATGCAACTTTTCTGTACCATTTTCAGTGATTGTTCTCACTGTCAGAAAGTTTCTCCTTATTTCCAGGTTAAATCTCTCCTTGTTCAGTTTCCATCCATTGTTCCTTGTCTGGCCTACAGGTGCTTCAGAAAATAGATTGACCCCTTCCTCCTTGTGGCAGCCCCTCAAATATTGGAAGGCTGCTATCCTGTCTTCCCTGGACCTTCTCTTCACTAGCCATGCCCAGTTCCTGCAACTGTTTATCGTATGTTTTAGTCTCCAGTCCCCTAATCATCCTGGTGGCTCTTCTCTGTACTTTTTCTAGAGTCTCAATATCTTTTTTATAATGTGGTGACCAAAACTGGATGCAGTACTCTAGGTGTGGTCTTACTATGGCTTTATAGAATGGTATTAATGCTTCCCTTGATCTCGACTGTATCCCTCTGTTAATACAACTTCGGATTGCATTAGCTCTTTTGGCTGCCGCTGCACACTGCTGGCTCATATTTAGCTGGTTGTCCACTAAGACTCCAAGACTAGAGATGGTGTGTCCAAAGATGACTGGTCAGGCCAATTTGGGCACAGAATGTTCTCACACATGTTGGACAGACATATGTGAACACTGCAGTTGTGCTAGTGATTCTGATCTTACACAACTCTCACTTATATTGTTCTTCAGCCTTGCTTCATAGGAACAATCAATCAGAATAGAGATGGAAGGGACCTTGAAGATCTTCTAGTCTAATACCCTGCTTGATCAGGAGATGCTAATGTCAACTCATAAAATATTTCTAGGGTCTTTTTAGAGTTGCCAACAGAAAGGGAGGAGGGAGAGGGGTTTGAAAGAGCAGTGCGGCAGCTTGGAAATCGAAAGTCCATTCCATACATAGTTTTTCAGAGATCGTAACTAGGTGACTAAAGTTTCTGCTGCACAAATATCTAACTGCAAAGCATGATTGATTACTCTTGGCTATGGATGTGTCCCATTGGAGAATATGAATTACGATACACCCAGGAGATGGGAAAAACCAGGGTCAAGGGTGACAATGAATGATGTGTCTCAGAGTCAGCTATACCCAGGCAGTGCCAAACATGTTAACTCCCAATAAATCCTTTTGAAGTTTTGGAAGTTTGGCTTGAGACTCATGATTTAATTGGGGTAACTGACGGAATCCTGACAGCTATGTCATTTCAGATAAGTGACTATCCAGTCCCTTCCAGTATTAAAACACCTAGAACTTCTGAAGGCAAGCCGTTCCACTTGTTAATTGTCCTCATTGTGAGGAAGTTTCTGTTTAATTCCAGGTTGTTTCTTGCCGTGATTAGTTTCCATCCATTGTTTCTTGTCCTACCTTTTGGTGCTTTGGGAAAATAAGTTGACCCCTTCTTTTTGGGGGACAACCGCTCAAATATTGGAAGACTCCTATCATGTCCCCCCTATTCCTTCTTTTCTCTAGACTAGCCATACCAATTTCTGCAATTTGAGCAGTTTGTGCCAGCATTTCCTAAATAGTTTTGTCTATATCTTCAAAGGAAGCCTTCTGATGGTAGGAACAATTTAAATATGCAGTGCACATATACTGAAGCTAGAGTTTTAATTCTAGTGATGTATAAAACCTTGCATAATTAAGGGCAAGTTAAATGCATCTTACACAATTAGTTCATCAATGAGACATCCTCTGCAGGTGACACCAATGATTGCATTGGTGTATAATTGTTAATTTTATTTTCATTGTGGCAATGGCCGGCAAACTCTCACTGGCACTGAAGCAAATTCCTTCTTAGGATAATTTAGGAGAGGTCTTCAAACATACCTTCTTTAAATGATTTTAACCATTTTTACATTTTAAGTGTTTGAAGCTGAAATGTTTTATTGTTTTAATAATATTTTAAGGTTTTTTTTTTTAATTGTTCTTCTGTTTTAATTGTACTTGGATGTCCTTCTTTGAACTATTCAGGGAATGGATACTCTACCAGTACTGTGAATAAATAAATAAAATTATCTGCAAAACAATCAGCACAATTTATAAAAAGTCTTGCTAAACAAAGGTCTGTATTAAATGGCCACACTTTAAAAATGAGGCAGTTTTGTAACTGGCGATCAACGGGACTTGAGTCCTTAATTTGATCAGAATATTTGCTACTTGAGGGTGTATGTGTGCGTCCCTTTTTATTTTCTTTCTAATTCAGCACCTGTGCATTTATCCCTAGTTCAGGAATACTTCCCTGAGTATAAAAAAGTCAGGAATCCCTCCACAATCTCATTTCCTCTGCCAACTGACACACATCCAACTTTCATCATGCTCTCATACTACAGCAAAATAATTTGAGCTGACATATGTTCAGTTTTTTATTTTTTTCTTTGAAAGTTGACCGAAAGCAAGTTGGTTAGAAACTTTAGTAAAATATCTACTTGTATCCATACGCATGGTGTGGTTGTATTTTATATCTTTATCCATTCCCTCTGACTATAAAATATGCATTAAAAAATTAAGCTAAAGCTTAACAGCTTATGTAAGAATGCTTGACTAAAAATGTCACTGAAATTATTGAACTGTACAATTAATGCCCCTCCTATCAAATACTGTTCAGACTAATTTTCAATTGGACGCTTAGTCAGCAAATTCAAATGCCAATGGCTTTTTGTTTCTGTGAAGCAGCCAATATATGTTTTTTTTACAATTTTCTGATGGTTGGAGGATAATTGTACTGTGCATGCATCCACACAGACATTTCTGTATGTACAGTATGTGTGTGGTGTATGTGTGTGTGGTGGGATGTGTGTGTGTGTAGAGATCCAAGCTGTACACCCACATGGACACACAGGCATATGCTATTGTCTAAAGCATACTGTATTTCATTTATATCAGTTACGTCTTGCTTACAAGAAATAACAAGCAGGCTAATTACTTAGGAAGACAATGTATTAATCTAATGAGAATGACCTGTTTAAAAAGAAAAATAATAAAGTAAAATAAAGTGACCTGGAAATTAAGAGAATCTTTTTTTTAAATGCATTCTTGATAACTGAAATCAGAAATTGAAATCACCATGCAACAAACAAAAAAGGTAATGTTTACAAATTAGATTCAGCTTTGCATAATTAGCAGCGTGGAAATATGTTAAAATATGACCTGGTTAATCGGGGTGTTGATTGGGCCTTTCTAAGTTTGACATTTATGGATCAGATAATACATTTAGGAGATCCAGCCATAAAACGACCATGTGTATTTTATAATGGGAGGGGGAAGACAACTGACTCTATAGCTGCCTTTCCAGTTATATCTGTTACAGGAAGGGATCATTATCATGGTTTAAATCTTCTGCGTTATTAAGGTGCTGTTGCAGTGATCATGAATTCACCTTATTAGAGTTGTTAATGGGCATAAGAAATGGTTTTATTGAGAGGAAGCACAAATGTGATTTGAAAACTCTCAACTTGTTTGATTCTAGATTAATTTCATGTGCTGATATCTCCCTTTCTGGTTTTGACAGCAGAAAGCAGTTAAGTTTTCCATGCAAAAATCAGGCTTGGAGATCATCAGTCTCAAGTCCATATCAAATGACTTTTTCCAAGCCTCTAATGATATCCAGATCAGAATATTGGGGAATTTTGGCTGTTTACTCTCTGGGTCAGATGATTAAAATGTGAAGAGAAGGACCAGGCAAGATATGACAGCAGTGTTCCAATATTTGAGGGGCTGCCCCACAGAGGAAGGGGTCAATCTATTTTCTAAAGCACCTGTAGGTCAGACAAGAAATAGTGGGTGGAAACTCAACAAGGAGAGATTTAACCTGGAAACAAGGATATATTTTCTGACAGTGAGAGCAATCAACCCATGGAACAGAAGTTGTGGGAGCATCATCACTTGAGACTTTCAAAAAGATATTGCACTGCCATTTGTCAGAAATGGTGTAGGGCAGGGGTCTTCAAACTTGACAGCTTTGGAAAAGGCCACGCTTAAAAGAAATGTTCATGTTTAAGAAATATATTTGAAATAAATTGAAATGAGAAGATGCTTAGAATGAAAGTAATATCACTTAACAGCATTAATGTGTTTGTTTCTTTTCTTATGTAAAAGTTGAAATGGAGAAGTAATAATAGAATAAAGTTAAAAATGGACAAGACAGAATGTTGAATGTAAAAATGAATTTATAATTACTGTCATATTTGCATGTAAAAGTAGTGACTTGAAATTATGTTGTACACTGAAAAGAGCTTTTTTATTTTTGTTTTGGAAAAATTTAACAAAACTTTTTTTAAAAAAAAAAACTTGACAGCTTTAAGACTTTAAGACTTCAACTCCCAGAATCCCTTCTCCAGGCATGTTAGCTCAGAAATTCTGGGAGTTGAAGTCCACAAGTCTTAAACTTGCCAAGTTTGAAGACCCTTTGTGTAGGGTGTCCTGCTTGGGTGGGGGGTTGGACTAGATGATCTACAAGGTCCCTTCCAACTCTGTTTATCTAATCTCTCTCCCAAGCCATGATTTGTTTAAGTATACAGGTAGTCCTTGACTTACAACAGTTCATTTAATCACCGTTCAAAGTTATAACAGTACTGAAAAAAGTACTTATGGCTGTCTTTCACATTTACAACAATTGCAGCTTCCCCTTAGTCATGTGATCAAAATATGGACACTTAGCAACTAACTCATATTAATGACGATTGCAGTGTATTTGGGTCATGTGATCCCCTTTTGTGACTTTCTGACCAGCAAAATCAATGGAGAAGCCAGATTCATTTAACAATAGTGTTACCGACTTAACAACTGCAGAGATTCACTTAACAACTGTGGCAAGAAAGGTTGTAAAATGGGGCAAAACTCACTTAACAAATGTTTCACTTGGCGCCAGAAATTTTGGGCTCAATTGTGGTTGTAAGTTTGTAAGTATTGTAATACCTGTACTATTAAATAATCCAAAACTGGTTGGATTTGCAGAACACAATAAGGAATCAGCTGTGGTGCTTGTGTTCCTACAATACATTCAGCTAAACCAAAGAAATTGCATCGTGGCTTAACTTAATAGGTGAATTACATCATCATCTTTGAATGTAAAGAAAATATGTGCTAATTACTTCTCCCACTATCATTAATAGATGTTTCCTAAAACAATCAATGAGAAAATCCCGATGCCCAGTTCTTTCTGCGCAAAAATACAACTGCAAAGGATGAAGCATGCATAGATACCTAATACAAACCACAATGGTGTCCCCCCCAGCAAAAATGACACTGTCAAAATTTAAGTACAAAGCCTAGGTACCAACCTAGATGTATTGTTGAATTAAAATGTAATAACGGTTTATTTATAGTATTTCTTTATTTTTATTGATTTATATAACTGCCCATTCAGCACTACAGCCGGTTCCTTTCCCCCTTTTTCAAATCAGATTCAGGCAAAGAGAGAACTCTCTTAAAATATTCATGCTTACTGTTAGAAAAAGGCTTCCAGCTGTATGTTTACTCAGAGATTTAATCTACCTAATATTAATGTAGCTTTATTTTGCTTCGGGCAATACTTCAGGCCAAACCATCCTGATGGTCCATGACAAAGTAAGTTTGAAATGTCAGGATGTCTCAATTCATCCTCTCTGATTCAAAATGTTCATGTATAATCCATACTATCAACCCAAGGTAAGAACTTAAAGATGTGGTCCTAGGTATTGTAGAAGACTCGGGAGCCTTGAATCTAGAAATGGACAGATCAGGTAGAAAATGCTTTTGGGTTTTTTAATATAGGTAGCCCTCAACTTAAGAGCACAATTGAACCCAACTTTTGTGTTGCTAAGGGAGCCATTTGTTAAGTGAGTTCTGTCCCCATTTTATGACCTTTCTATGGCAAGAAAGGAAAATCTTTCTGGCCACGGTTGTGAAGTGAATCAGTGGAGTTGATAGGTTAGCAAAACAGTTGTTAAATGAAACTGGCTTTCCTGTTGAGTTTGCTTGTCAGAAGGTTGCAAAATGTGATCACATGACCACAGGGCACTGCATCCATTATAAATAACAGTCAAGAGTCTGAATTGACCATGGGGATGCTGCAATGATCGTAAATGTGAAAAACAGACATGTCACTTTTTTCAGTGCAGTAGTAACATTGAACAGTCACCAAATGAAATGTTGTAAGTCAAGGACTACCTGTACGTACCTCTTTCACTGGACGTATTCATTTGTTTTTATTTAATAGATAAGATAAACTGCTTATAAATATATTTCTCAATATATTTTCTCTCCAAATATGTATATTGGCAAATCTTTTCTGTATCCAGAACCTGCAGCAAGACCACCTTTGATGGACAACTCGGTGTTTTCTTTTGTTCATGAGATGAGGATTTGGTTAACTTATATGACAGGTTACAAATATCGAATATGTTGGTCTGCAACCTTTAGTAAAGATTTGATTTTAATACAAATATATAATTCTGGGAAGATCCTCATTTTGATTTGCCACTTGAAGAACACGGGCTCCAATCTCCACTCCCAGATTCAAAAAGTGTCCCTTGCTTCTAATTAAGCCATTATTTTTCCCACTGTGCCCTTTCTTCCTTCAGTGCCATGACAGTGCCATGTTACTCTCTAGAGTTTGTATCTAGATTAGGAGGACAATTTAGTTCCCACACTTCTACAAAGCTTTTCTTACTATAGGTAGAAATTCTGACCATCAGCCAGCAAAGTCTCAGGCTCAATGATGAGACATATCATAAATCCTATGTTTTAGTCATCAGGCATAAAAGAATTTGATAGAAGATCAGGGAAAGAATAAACACTGGGAATAAATCAAAGATTCAGAACTTAGGAGCATGAGGGTCTCCTAAACTTTCCTTTTGTCCTCCAGAACCTCCCATCATTGCTGCTGAACTGTCATTTTTAATATTATAGAAAGGAAAAGCATTCATTAATCTGGTGTAATCATATTAATTACACTGCCTTGTTGCCACTGAAATCCAATTAAATACTGCTCTTTCCACCATCCTTTTTTGGGTGTCTAACGTAGAGAACGTGTGCAGTTCCCACCACGGAAAACTTATAGACCTTTACTTGTAAGCCAACAACCCAGGGAATAAAGTTAAAAATTTCCATGATCACTCAGCGCGCCTTGGTGAGCTAAGTAGGTGGCAATGCCGACAAAGTTTGGCACTGCCACCCTATCAATAATTTACACATCGCCCAGAAAGCATATTTTTCGCTGTCATAGCAATTTATCATTAGATAGATGTTCTTGGCACCAAGCAGACAGTGCTAAAAGTTTATATAGACAGACAAATAAGTGAAAGTCAGAGTGCTGACAGAGAAGTTATTGGCAAGCGTTGATGTATCAGAATTTTAGACAGTATCAACTTCTCAGATGAATGCTGAGGCAAAGCAAACAGTTGTCAAAAGTATTTGTTAGAAGTAAAGAGATTGGTGGCTTTCCTCCCTAAAGCAATTCTTTTTTAAAAAAAAAATGCATATGTTCAGTATGAATCATTGAAATGGTCCCTTTAGCTTTTAAATGAATTGTTCGTTTGATCAATGTTTATAATAGGTTAAACCTGGGGGGGGGGGGAATGCTATTCTTGGACATCATAATGTTCCATAATAAAAATGGTCTAATTAAAACTGCCAAAGGAGAACAAGATAAATTGTGAAAGGCTTCACGGAGACAATGATAGAAAGCCACAAGCAGATGCAGGAATGGAAAGCCTCGCCACTGATCACTAGGAGAGTTTTTGTCTCAAGGGGATTGAAAAAGCAAGATGGTGGCCACCAATGACATCCTCAACAGTGGTTACCAAAAAGACAGTGTGTCAGCCTTGGAAGCCATTTTTTACTTGGAAGTTTTGAGGCTGCCACATTCAGTGCCTGGGAATCTGGGAGGGAGGATTACATAGTGGGGTAGAAGTATAGACACAATAGCATCCTTTTCCAGAGAGTCAAGGACATGTTGCCCTGCACCTGGAGGGGAATGATTGGGGGAATGCCTCTAGTTGGGATGAAGATTTGATTGGGCCATGTGATGGATTGATGGGTGCCAGGGGTAGATCTTTGATTTCTCTTTTGGAAAGAGAAAACCCGGAACTCTCAGATTCAGGTTTTCCCAGATGTGCCAATATGACAATTCTCATAAAACAGAACTTTGAGGAAATGTTTGTCTTGGAGTTTGTTGGTTTGTTGAAACACTGACACAATGGCAAACGGGTCCATGTGAGCAAAACCAGAAATATAGGACTGAACAAAGCAGAACAAAGGACTTGGCTGCATTGCTTCATAGAGTAGAACAGATTGCATAGGCAGCCAGATGTTTAGACTGGATGTGGCATTTTTATCTACCTTCCCAAGGATTTGACATAGGGAGATGTTCTTGTTTGATGGTATCAAAAGCTATTGTTGAGGATGTAAGCTGTTCCAAATCAAGCTGCCTTTTGCAATTAACTGGTGTTGATTTTGTCAATGGCAATGGTTTTCAAGTGGTGCTCCAGATGTGTTGGGTTTGCACAAGGCACCTATTACTATGATTGATCACAACATTAGCCAGATGTTTAGAATGAATTTGGCATTTTTATCCACCAGCCGAGACCTTCCCAAGGAATTGCAATAGGCAGATGTTGTGGTTTGAGCCCAGGTCCTTGGGAAGGATTTATTGTGGTTCATCACACAGTCAGCCAAATGTTCAGACTGGATTCAGTATTTTAATCCACCTAACGAGTCCTTCCCAAGAACCTGGGATAAACAGATGTTGATGCTTGATAGTGTTAAAGAGATCATTACAAGGTGTACACTATATTGTTATTATTTTTCCCCTTGACAGTTTTTGTTGGTTAAAAAAGATTGTGGCAAACAAAGAGGAAGCAGAGCAGTCATAACTTGCTACTCTATCATAAATGACACCCAAAGAGTGTTAGGACTTCAGTCATGAGAAATATGGCCTTCTCAGTAAAGGTTGCTTAAAACAAAAGCTCATTTATCTGAATGCAGTTGACATATAATCAATTTACATGAAGAATTTCAAAATTAGTCAGATTGTAATGAACTATGAAATACTGATTAATGCATTTTTGCAATGTTTGATTAGAAGCACACTGCATTCTCAAGCAAAATCCTGCTATTTTGGCATTTATAGGGGTAAGTGTGGGTTACATATAAATTGTCAAATTGTACAGCCACTGAATATATAAACTTCAGAGTATATTTTTAAAAATACCAAGCTCTTCCAAATGAAGAGATTGCAGTTATGAACAGAGAATGAAAAACATACTTTCAGACAGACAGACAAACTCATCAGTTAAACACACTTGAAGAAGCATTTTACTGTGAATTTTTGGAACGCACTGGAACAGTCGGGACTTATTTATGTTAGGTTAAAAACCATTAATTTCATGGCCAAAAGCCCCAACTAATATCTGGAAGGTCAGAGTGGGTTGAAAATGTTGTGGCTTGTGCTATGCGGAAATATTCTCCTCCTTTTTTTCCTCCATTCTTATCTTTATTCAGGTGTATGAAATGATGTTTTTTTTTACCTTATAGGAGAACAAAACTGGCAAATTTCTCCTGGTAGAGTGGCTGCCTTGCCCTTATTTAATAATATAAATTTTCAGCATTTGGCAGACTCCCTGACTTTTCACACTTGCAGGAAGTGGGAGCAGCCATGGAGGGTTTAGAGAGATTGGGGGGAGCACACTTAATTCAAACACAGCAATGAAAGAAATGAAAACTAAGTGTAAGTATGGGTAAACCCCCCCCCCAAAAAAAAGACAGAGGTGGAAGTTCCCTAAAATATCTGATTATCTTTGAGTCAGGAGAATAAAGGGAATTCAAAACAGGTTGGACTTAGACCATTTGTGAGAATGTAACAATTCTAGGCCAATAACTTATTTAACTCTACCCCCAGCTCTATTTCTATATCTAGGAGTATAGTACTTGAATCAGAAGTTTAGTATAGTCTTAAATAAAACTTATTCTGTTTTCAGCTACATCCAGCACCCCCCCTTTCCCCCATATTAATTACGCAGGCCTTTTATGCACTCTAGAGAGTTCATACAACATGTTTGGCCCCCATATAACCCAGTTAAGGAATTTTTGTAAAGCAGAACTAATGTGTTTTTTAGAAATCGCTTAACTAAATGGGTTCAAGTCACGTTACTTTCTAATTGCAATTTAGCAACTCATTCTTTCTTTCATTGTCTTAAATGACAATCTAGTTTCCTAATTATGCATTCATTTTTATTCTTGTGCACTCAGTTGTTTCTGGATTTGAATTATCTGCACTTAAAATATTGTGCTAAACATTTACATTGGCAAATATAAATACATATTTGAAGGTTCAAACAGCTGAAGAAATAAAGGTAATAATTAGGAGATGCCTACCTTCTGATATGATAACCAATGAATATGGATTTAGTTATATTAAAAAAAGATAGAAATATCTAAGGCTGTATTGTCTAAAAAGTGCGATCCATGCTCTCTTAGTAATTTGAGAATATCTACTTAATTGCAATGACTACCAAGTATTAGTATTACAATACAGAATTAGTAGGACTAACAATATGAAATGATTATAAAATAATTCTAATAATTTTAATAAAATAATTAAAAAATGTTTTCATGTTTATAGACTGAATGGCTTGGACAAATCTCTTGTCTTCATTACTATTATCATATGAACCCAATTCAGATATTCAAATCAGGCAGGCAGGAAGTCGGACTGATTGATGATAGATAGATAGATAGATAGATAGATAGATAGATAGATAGATAGAT
>BLBF01000045.1:9816282-9837277 GCA_015471245.1 Laticauda colubrina
GATAGATAGATAGATAGATAGATAGATAGATAGATAGATAGATAGATAGATAGATAGATAGATATGTATGTATACATGTATATAGAGAGAGATAATGATGAGAGAGAGAGGAAGGAGGGAGAGAGAGAGAGAGAGAAAGAGAGAGAGAAACACAGACAGATGGATACTTGGTCAGACAGACAAGGAATATTATATGATAAAGGAAATTTATATTTTGGAGATTCCATTCTTACTTTTGGATAACCCTAGAAGGCCCTTCTACTATTCACAAAAGACCACCACCACCAGCAGCATATGATTCTTAGTCACAAATCTCTATGGACAGCCTACAAATCAGGACTGTTCAAAGTTTCAGTTGAAGACACAAAGGAATTTCAGAACATTTGAAGAACTTGTTCAGCTATAGGTCTATTTTCCCCTATTCACACCCAAGCTCGGGAGGGCAACCATGCAATCTCCCCTTCCTTTCTAAAAAAAAAAATACTCCATGAACCTGAAATGGTCAATGTGATTTTCATATCTTTTTGTCTCCTTAGGAATAATTATTTCAAACCAACAGATTGTTAGTTATGTAGCACTTAACTGACATGGGCATTGATTATTGCTCTAGATTTTAAAAAAACATAATATTATCTATAGATAGATATTGCTTGCTTTGTTATCTTCTGTAGGTTATCCCCTTTCTTTGTCAAAATATGGTTTCTGTAAAATTCCAGCACATGTAGCAAATAATGGAAAATATCTCAATCTGGGTTTGATGGTTGCCATTAGCAACAAAGAATGAAAAATTGCCATCTGGCTTTTAGATTTAAATGAGAATCAAATAATCATTCAGCAATAGATAGTGTATGGTTAAAGTAGCAACAAAGAATGAAGAAGTCATCCCTCCTTGTGGCCTCTAAACTGAAGTTTGAAACAATGCACAAGCAGAATGCCATGCAAACAAACATCAGTGGCAAATTTTACTTAATGCAAAGAAGCCACTCTCTCTACTTGGGTTGTTCAAATCTAACTAATTTGGTCATAAACAAGACAAAAGACTCAAATAGATGATGGCAGACCTATAAGTATTCATATTCATTAATCTTCCACAGAATTACTATCTGAAGTTGCATGAGACTTCAGAAAAACTTACACGTGGACCTATAAAACTGGCTAATAAATTATAATTTATTATATGACAGATGGCAAAAAATGATTAAATACAGGTATATGTCTTGCATTTGTTTACCTTTGATTTACATTAAATTTTAAATCAAATCCCATTGTAGAGTTGTTCTTCTTTTGTCTGAGTTCTGCCTACTTCCCTATTCCTACTCTACCTATTTTTTGAACACCATTCCCCCAGTACATTATTAAAAAGTGAAATACAGCCCTCAATTTGAAAAAAAAAAGTGTGAAGTTGCCAAGGAGGATGAAATAGTTGCCATGAGCTTTTAAAAGAGATGGACAAGATAGCATTTTAGATGGTGGGGAGACCAAGATGTTGGTCCTGAGACACAGTAAATCAGAAGGTGGGACCTTTTAAAAAGGAGAAGAATTTTAGAAAACTCTTCTAAATCAATTGAAGACTCTCAAGTTGGAGAAAGTAATTTAGCAGATCAGTCAGTAGAAATGGACAGAGAATGAATGTCCACAAAACCTAATGACCTTGAAGAGCCTCAGTGGTGCAGTGGTTAGAGGGCAGTACTGCAGGCTACTTCTGCTGACTATCGGCTGCCTGAAATTTGGCAGTTCAAATCTCACCAGGCTCAAGGTTGACTTGGCCTTCCATCCTTCCGAGGTGAGTAAAATGAGGACCCAGATTGTTGGGGGCAAGAGGCTGGCTCTATAAAACCGCTTAGAGGGGGCTGTAAACAGGGGTGGGATTCAAAATTTTGAACAACTGGTTATGTGGGTGTGGCTAGGTGGGTGTGGCCATGTGATTGGGTGGGTGTGGCTTCTTCTTCTTGCAGCACCTTCCTCCTATTTTTTTTTTTCCTTCCTGGGCCTCAGGGAAGCCTCCTGAGGGGGCGTTTTTGCTCCCAGAAGGCTTCCCTGGGGCCCAGGAAGACCAAAAAAAATGGAGCATGAGGAGGTGAGCACCATCATCCCAGAACCACCACCCCCTGCACCTCTTTTTGACTCCTGGGCCTCAGGGAAACCTCCTGGGCGAAGCAGTAAGACAGCAAGGGGGATCCTGGCACAGCTGATCATTGGAACAGCTGATCATTTGTAAGGGGGAAAAGAAATACTTTAAGGAGTGACTGGGTGGGGGAGAACGCAGTCAGCGATGTCAGGCATGTGCATGATGTCATGCATGCCCGATAAGGACTGACTGGGTGGGGAGGGGAGGGGAGGGGCAGATGGAGACGGGTGAGACCAGCCAGGGGCATGATTTGCCGGTTCTCTGAACTGCACAGAATCATAACAACCAGTTCTATAGAATTGGTCTGAACCAGTAGAATCCCATCCCTGGCTGTAAAGCACTATAAAGCAATATATAAGTCTATGTGCTATTGCTAGTGCTGTTGCTAAACAATAGTAAGAGACTCTCAAAACCAGAACACAATTGCTCATGTTCCAGGTTGAAAGGATTATTTGGTGACATCACTGTTGGTCGGGGATGCCCGGTTGGTACCTCCTTTCATGCACCCATTAATGTGCTTACCAAAGTGGTACAAATCTATCTACTTGTGATTACATACTCTCAAACTGGTGGGTCAGCAGCAGTGAATGATAGGAGCTCAGCCTACCACACAGCAGCACTTGGGTCTCAAACGCAAACTTGCTAGTTGTCAACCCAGCATCCTAACCATGTGAGCCTCTGCACTTCACCAGAACACAATGTGCATTGCTTCAATAAACAATCAGATTTGTACAACCATCTTCTCTTTTCTTAGAAAGGGTCTTTTTTATTGCTAAGTCTCGTACATTATGGTTTCTTTGCCTGAAGTCTCCATAAAGTCAAGTAAATCTCCTGAATTCTAAGTCAAACTAAGAGGTCAAATATGTGATTTAATGGGGGGGGGGAGCATTTCATATTCCATATGTTTCTTTGCGAATAGCAATGAGAAGATTTGCAATACCAATGGAAGAAGAAAAAATCCATTTTATAGCAAACTGGTGCTCATTAATAGGTAGCCATTAAAATTGTTCAACAGTCCTTGCCTGAACATAACAATGTCCTATAAGGAGAGGAATTAGAAACTTCTTCTAGTTAAAGAAATAATAGGAAAGCATGGTGCTATTTCTATTTTAATTGGTTAACTGTTTTGAGGTAAAGTTTTCGGTTATGAAGAAAATAAATAAAATCAAAGGTCTACCTTAACATGCTCATTGCTATCAAGTGAAATAATTGTTTAGAGGCAGAGAACTAGAGAGATCCAGGCGGTTCCTTCATTTAGAAGATAAATATAGCACCAAAAATATCTTAGCTCTGTGCTGAGAACAGCAAAAATGTAAAAATGATTATCCTGAACTAGAAGGGGTTCAGATGCACAAAGCAGCTTAAGGAAGATTTCTTTTTCTATACAGTGCATTGCATCAGATTAGAGGATTATGTTAAAAACTGGGGAGAGGAGTATTTTAATACTAGCTGAATTTGTTACCAAGTTAACATTGTCCTAAGTAGAATTTTTTTTAGCCTCAATATTTTTCCTCCAAAAGAAAAGAACCAGGATCTTCTCTATGTTGCCAATGAATATATAGAGACTATAAAACTACAAAGACTAGACCTGGTCCAGTTATTAGCTTTGCTTTTGCTAACAGTGTATGGGTAGATGAGATGAACTTTGCTGAAAAAGCCACATTTATCTAGCTTTATTTCCCACTTTAACCCAACCTTCAGACACCTTTCAGATACAGTGGACTGCAACTCCTAGGATTCCCAAATTCCAGATATTTAAATACATTGGCTGGGAATTCTAGTTTAGAAGGCTGTAATCAACCAAAAACCATGACTTACAAAGCTACTGTAGGGTTACACCAATACCCCAAAGTAGACAAACGAGATAATGATTCAATGTGATCTGTTCATGCAGCCAGAGAGATCATCAGCAAAATCCTTGTTTACCAACCAATACATTTCAGAGATGGAAAGGCTGCATAATTTGTTGGGGGGGAGGGTACTCATGCTTATGGAATACTTTTTTTTAAGGTAATGTCATATTTACAATCTTTCTGAAAAACCCAAAGATGCATCTACCTCCGTTTTCTTAAGATTTGTCGGATTGCTTGATGTAAAACATTTTAGCACATGATTCATTTCTACACATGGCATGAATCTCGTGTATTTTTGCTATAGAGTCCTCACTATCCTGGTGGAATTAATGCACACCTTAGAGTTATCAGTAGAGGAGGAATACCAACACCACCAACAAAAAAATCTGCTAAAAAGAAAGATGATTTGAATATGCCTGGACTACACCATCTGTAGTCATCAAGATATAGATTTTTTTTAAAAAAAAAAATGGAAAATGTGTTTCCTCCATGCCTACCCATCCTCTCAGCCTGTAGATATCCAAGGTAGTGGCTGGGTAAAACACAATATGTTTCAGTTCATTTTGAAAATATGATATGACTTGGAGATGCAATAGATGCCCGCCTGCTAAACAGGTGCCAGAAACATCATTATTTCATCTCAATGTGATTAATTCTTATTGGTCTCCTGCCAAATGGTGGAGAGTGAGAACTATACACTGCCAATCAAATGACCTGAGATGACAGAACAACTTGTGAGAAACCTGCCTTCATCAGGCTAAGGTCCAACAACTACCCAATGTCATTTATAATTTTTATAACATATTTCTCTCCCCTCCCCAGTCCTCCCTCATAAACAGTCAGTTTTATTTGGATGGTTTTCAAAGCCATTCTTGTGACAAATTGTCCTTCTCCAAAGAACAAAAATTATCCAACTGAAGGAAAACTGTCTAGATTTGAAGATTAAATGTAGTCGTGTTATTTTTGTCAGTTCAGAGTGGAGTTCTGCTTTCCATAGATTTGAAGTACGTGTCTTGAGCTGGACAAGCAACAAGTAGTTACCGGAAGCCATTGTGAGCAAATCTAACTATATCATGAAAAATACTAGCCCTAACTTGGAAGGAAGGAAGGAAGGAAGGAAGGAAGGAAGGAAGGAAGGAAGGAAGGAAGGAAGGAAGGAAGGAAGGAAGGAAGGAAGATCCTGTACATGTCTCCAGGTGCCCATTACTTACCCATCAAAAAATAAACAAAACATCATCTTAATGATGCTATTTACTAAAGAAGATTCACACAAATATATTGATGATATAAATCAATTTACAACAAACAATTTTTGCAGTGAAAAATATAGGTGGGGAGGTAGGTCTTACCAATGTGTAAAGTAAGACAACTTCCATAAGTAGAAGATGCTGAAAAGCAAAGAATAGCTAAAAATCCTGAAAGATTATATTCACTCAGACTCCCCTGCTTATTGGGGCTTCCAGTGTGGCAGAAGACAATACCTCATTGCCAAAATAGATTAGAGGATGGTATAGTCAATATTATAACTTTGCTAACTTTTGCAGATGAGACTCCTTAATGATGTAAGGAGAATCCTATATTAACATACTTTAGGATCATGTCCACTAAGTAATTACTAATTAACTTGGAGGAATAGAAACCTCATAGCCCTACCACGGTAGCACAGTGGTTAGAGTGCAGTACCACAGGCTACTTCTGCTGACTGGCAGCTGACTGCAATTTGGCAGTTCAAATCTCACCAGACTCAAGATTGACTCAACCTTCTGTCCTTCCAAGATGAGTAAAATGAGGACCCAAATTGTTGGGGGCAATATGGTGACTCTGTAGACTGCTTAGAGAAGGCTGTAAAGTACTTAAAGTGGTATATATAAAGTGGTCTAAGAGCTATTGCTGTTGGAAGTGCTTCCCTAATACCACAGAGAAAACGGCAAACAGAGCATCCAGGTATAGGAAATAGATACAAATTCTGGTGTTGATTTGTATTCTGACATGCAGTACATTAGGTTGGATCAGATAAGATTTCCTGTGAATTCCTGGAACATTATACAAGACAAATCAGCAAACCAACAGACCTGACTGAATGAATATCCTTGGATAAGCTGAATTAGTGCCTATTTGAAACTTAAGTAGAATATGTGGCATTGTCTTCAAAGAAAAAACATCATAGCATTGTAATTTGGATTATAGAAGCACAATGGGTTTACGATAGACTGATAAAGATCGATTGCAAGGGCTTGGAGTTATGACACCAACAAAGTTACAATGACATTAGCACAAAGAGAGAGACACAAATCCATTACAAAGATACAATCAAATATTCAAAATAGCCTCACTTTCTCATTACTTATTCATGCTAATACAAGTATATTAAGAAATCTAAACAGTGTTAGCACTCAATCTCTCCCAGACTAAATGAGTTTTTGCATTTATCAGCCACGAGTCATCAAAGGCCTAACATTGGCTTTACAAAGGTAGTAATGTGACATAACTGAGATATTTATAACAGTGTACATTGACTGAAAGATACAGTAGAATGTATTACACTGAGTAATGCCTTTGCATTCTGTGCAGCAATAAAAGAAATAACTGCAGAAGTCATTTCTTCAGATAATAAGATTTACCTTGTAATCACTTAATGTTCCAGTATATTCAATCTTTCTCTTTCCTTCTTTCCTCTTCTCAGAGGTTGGTCTCAGACAAGGCAGGAATCAACAAGCCAGCCTATCAGGAGAAAAAACATGCAGAATGTTATTATTTCTTTAACTCCAGGTTTATTCTTGTTAATTTACTCTACAAGAGAACCATGCAACCCCAATTAGAGAACCTGAGCAGGATTAAATTACTTTTAAGGATAGTTTGGGGATTGTCATGTGTGTGTGTGTGTGTGTGTTGGTGTCTGGGTGTTATGTGAATTTCGTTGTATGTGTATACTGTGTATATATACATACAACAACAATAAAGCAGTATATTATTATTATTATTATTATTATTATTATTATTATTATTATTATTATTATTATTATTATACTACACAGAAATGACAGTGTACACAGCGTTTAGGACTGTGTGATAATGTGAGCAGATCCCAGTAAGGTGGCCTTCTGCAGCTGACCAATGGTGATCTTGTCAGTGCCAATTGTTTTAAGTGCTTGCCTAGGTCTTTAGGCACAGCACCCAGTGTGCCAAGTACCACTGGAACCACCTGAACTGGTTTATGCCAGAGTCTCTGCAGTTCGATTTTCAAGTCCTGATATCTGGTGATTTTTTTCAAGTTGTTTCTCGTTGATTCTGCTGTCACCAGGTATGGCAATGTCAACAATCCACACTTTTTTCTTCTCTACAATCGTGATATCTTGGGTGTTGTGTTCCAAAACTTTATCAGCCTGAATTCGGAAGTCCCACAGTAGTTTTGCATGCTCATTTTTAACCACTTTCTCAGGCTTATGATCCCACCAGTTCTTTGCCACAGGCAGATGGTAGTTATGGCACAAGTTCCAGTGGACCATCAGAGTGACTGTGTTGTGACATTGCTTGTAGTTAGTCTGAGCGATTGTCTTGCAACAGCTCAGTATGTGATCGATGGTTTCGTCTGCTTCTTTGCAGAGTCTGCATTTGGGGTCATAAGCAGATTTTTCTATTCTGGCTTTGATTGCATTTATTCTGATGGCTTGTTCTTGGGCTGCAAGAATCAGACCTTCTGTCTCTTTCTTCAGTGTTCTGTTGGTCAGCCATAACCAGGTCTTTTCCTTACCTACTTTTCCTTGGATCTTTTCAAGGAATTGTCCATGCAGTACTTTGTTACAACAGCTGTCAGCCTGAATTTGCATCACTGTTTTCCTGTATTGATTCTTGGTTTGCTGCACTTTGAGCAGCTTCCTACTGTTGATCTCCATCAAAGCTGGATTATTATTATTATTACTATTATTATTACTATTATTATTATTATCCCAATATACTCAACCAAAATAGTTCATTTTCTAGATTTACACACAATATTACAACAAAAGTTAACAAGGTGGGCTGTTTTTGTGGTGGATTTATGATTTTTTAACACCATCTTCCATGGCTCCATTTTTTTTTTAGACAGATGCAATTTTAGACTTTTCTCCTTGGGAAAAAATAACACAAAATAAACAATTTAACTATTTGCTATAATCTAAACTCCTTCAGCTTAACATTAGGTTGATTTATAGGGAGGTTAATTTAATTTTCCCTTTACTGGCTTCCAAGTAAAAAAGAAACAAAACAGAAGCAGTAAAAAAATTATGTTAGTGTTCGTGATACATAATAATTTCTTGGGCAATGACATATACATATCCCTAAAAGCTTTTACAATTGCTTCTTGACTAAAACATGCTTGAGTAAGGTATAATTTCTGCTTGATCCCAATGACATTTCATTTATTAACTCTGACTGATAAATTCAGTGCCTCTGAAATCAGATAAAACTTTGATAAATGGCTTCATTGAGGGAAGAACTCAACAGTAGTTCTTGTCCATCCTTGACCACTCAGATGCAAAAAAACCCCATTGTTTTATTAATCCATGGTTTGGAAAAGAAATGTATATGAAAGATATCATTTCAGTTGAAAGATAGAAGATATATCTTTCTAAAGGGGGTCCTGGAAGACACAAAAATACAAAAAATAAAATGCGGCCGATGTTGACAGCTAGATTTATATTCTCAGGAATAACATAACTAATGGATGCAAAACAAGGAACTCTGCTAAAATCCATCGGAATTGATCTACAGTGCAGAACTTTGAGGTGACCTCATCCTATTCACAAAGCATTAATAAGGGAGCTTTTGTTTTAAATTCCCAAATCTTTAGAGATCGCATGAATATATAGGTTGCTATATAATTTGCTAGTGTGTCCTTTTCCATCAGTTGATTCGCACAGCTTCTTCCCAACTGTTTCTGCTGCCAGTGTGTATTTTTAAAAAGCAAACACACCCACAGAGAGAGAGAGAGAAACATGCATGTTGAAAAGTAATTCTGAACTTCAGGTCTGACAATATCGATAGCTTTTGATAGAAAGTTTATACTACTCTACATGTGTGGGTTTATGCACGTTTAAAACAGTAGAAAAATAACCTTAACAGATTCAGCTTAGGGTTACTTTACAATTATCTCCTTGCAGTGATTTATCAGTGTCCACCCATGAGTACCAAAATGGATAAGCAACTGCAACTGGACGGAAGAAACTGAAAGTTACCATGGAAAACAAAATTCAATTGAAAATTTATTTTTTTAAAAAGAATTTTACTGCACAGCCAGATGACCTGCAAGCTTTGGAACATAAGACAAAATCTGGAAATTTTTCCAGCTCCTGCATTGCAAACTTCCCAACAGTCCTCCAGTCTGCTGAAAATTAAAGTTCAGGAACTCTATCGTATAGTTCCAATTTTTAATGCTCCAATGGTCATATTGTTACAGAAAGGATAAGGTTACCATGGTTCCAGCAGTTTAGTCATCAGCTGTTTGGTTGGCTACAGGCAAGTTATACTGGATAACTGGACAAAGCAGCAAGAGTGAAAGCTTCATCATAAACCCAGGATATCTGCAGATAACCTGGTCAGAATCTCATAATGAGCAGAAAGAAAATGAGACAAAAGGGTGGTGGAGAAAGGAAGATGGAGAGACCTTCCCAACTCAAGTTATGAAGAAATATTCTGAATTCAAGCTAGGTAGGGCTTTAAGGATATTAACAAGCAAATTTTTTAGTTCACTGAGAAACAAATTGGCACACAATCGCAGGGGTTTTAGAACAGGTATAATGCAGAGGTGGTATTCAGCAGGTTCTGACCGGTTCTCGGGAACCGGTAGTGGAAATTTTGAGTAGTTCAGAGAACCAGCAAATACTGCCTCTGACTGGCCCCACCCCCATCGATTCTCTGCCTCCCAAGTCCCAGCTGATTGGCTGGGTGTTCTTTGGTTGCCCTGCACAGGAGAATGGAGCTGGAAAGCAGGTTAGTGGGGTGAGGAGGAAATGGGATTTTGCAGTAATCTTCTCCCAGAAGTGGGGTGGGAATGGAGATTTTACAATATCCTTCCCCTGCCACGTCCACCAAGCCATGCCCACCAAGCCACACCCACAGAACTAATAGTAAAAAAAAATTGAATCCCACCACTGGTATATTACCTGTCTTAAAGGTATACTGTGATGAATTGTATCTTGACTTTGACCACCTAAAGATGGGTGAACTTCTATTCCCAGAACTGTTAGAGTTGAAGTCTACCCATCTTAAAGTGGCCAAGGTTGAAAAACACCGATGTGGTGTCTTTCTAGTCCTCTAAAAGCCAATTTGAGTTTTCAATTTTGTGCCAAATGATTTCTGAACTAGATACAAAAGTGGACATAAGTAGTCAGACCTAGAGCTATTTTGAAGTCCCATTTTTCTTGAGAAAAATGCACTTGATGTATAAATAACAGCTCATTTTAAAAAATATATCCTGCAAAATAGTAAATTAAAGCAATGCCTCTTATTTTCTGGTTTCTCAAGCTATCTAGGATGATGCAATGGTCCATGACATCCAAAGGTAGATCAAGGTCCACCAATAGAATCACATTCCCTGCCGGCATTCCAGACAAAAATCACCTTTTTGGTTGACCATGATGGTCATCCACAATTGATCCTGAAGCCAGTTTGAAACTGTCAAAATCATGTCCTAATTAATGCCCATCATCAACCAGATTCTCTTGTCCCATGTCAAGTCAAACTTGCAACAAACAAGATCGAATAAGAAATCCAAAAGTGCAAAAGTTGATCAGTCATATTGAGCCCCCAAAAAGCCTTCCTGAACACTGCAGGATCTCTACCTAAGCTGCACTTAGAGGGATGCCATTCACAATGCTACTTTCTCCCCAAACCATCTGCCATGTTTTCAAATGTTTCTTCTAGTCCAGGCACTCTCTTCTTTACAACAGCTTTAATGTCCCGTTTCCCCTCCCCCGAATTTTATTTCAGCAATTGTTCCAGTGAAAGGCAATATGTGATGAGAGGCTTATTTATAGTGATTTGACATTTATCATTCAAGTGAGAAAAGATCTGATGCTTTTCAAATGACATGGCCAAGAGCAAGTTATAAGATATTTTGCTTCTCACACATGGGATAACAGCTATATTTCTCAGTCGCTTCTAATTCATTCTGGTTCCAGACTTTCTACCTATTCCTGCTTTAAAGGCTGGATGCAGATTTGAGTCTTTGATACGTGAAAGGCTTTCAACGTTCAGTATCACATAGACTATTATTCTGAAAAAACAAATCAAAAGAGGAATATTTTTCTTCTGCCTGGTCTAATGAAAAGAAGAAGTGACATGATAGCAGAGTTCCAATAAGTAGCTGCCACAAAGATGAGGGGGTCAACCTATTCTCTAGAGCAGGAATCTCCAAATTTCAAAGCTTTAAGACTTGTGGACTTCAACTCCCAGAATTCCTCCTTCAATCATGTTAGCTCAGGAATTCTGGGAGTTGAAGTCCACAGGTCTTAAACATGCCAAGTTTGAAAACCCTTGCTCTAGAGCAATTGAAGATAGGACAAGAAGCAACAGATGGAAACTAATCAAGGAGAGAACCAAGCTAGAACTAAGGAAAAATTTCCTAACAATGAGAACAATTAATCAGTAGAATGACTTACTTCCAGAAATTGTGCGTGCTCCATCACTAGTGGTTTTTTAAGGAGATTCTAGACAGCCACTTGTCTGAAATAGTATAGGGTCTCCTACTTGAGGAAGGGTTTGGACTGGAAGACCTCTAAAGTCCCTTCCAATTCTAATGTTCTGTTACTCTCGCCAGATTAAAATTCCATTTATTATAATTCTGTCTCTTATTTTGCAAAAGAAGGGGTAGAAGGGAGGTAATAGACAGGCCTAATAAAATGCCTGGGGCTTTTTGTATGAAGTGTGATGTTCCCAGTTTCCCAGGATGTATTAACAGAGGGGAAGCAGACACCCTGAGCACCAAATATAATCCTAATCTATGATAGTGCACTGATGCTGATGAGAGTCACTGTTGAAATACCAATTTCTGAAATGTTGAGGATTTGTTTATTTATTTAAACCATTTACAGAGCTGCCTTTCTCAGGAATGACAGCAGGTGATTGGAAATGAGGAAAATATAGTACAGATTGCAAAAACTGTAATGCATAGCTACCAAGATGATCAACCATCATGCATATAGTCAGGAAATGGGTCCCTTCTCACACCCAGGACCTCAACCTGATCACAGAATGTTTGTGTATAAATCCTTTCAAAAGCTAGTGCATCTTCCCAGAAGGGAAAGCATCGAATCTGTCGGGGGGGGGAGAGAGAGAGAGAGAGAGAGAGAGAGAGAGAGAGAGAGAGAGAGACTTTCTCTCTCTCTCTCTCCAGTTTTCCTCTTGTCAAGCGTGCAAGATTCAGTGAGAACAAATTATTAATCCTGCTCCAGACCTTTGGTTATAAAAGAGAAACTGCTACCAAATGTTTTACACTTAAAACAGTTTAGGAGTAACTCACCCTGGAAAACAGGATATTTTGCATTGAGTGAACATGCATGGTTTCTGAGAGCAAATCTTTTTTGAAATTCACTTTTCTTAAACAGAAGAAACAGAAGCTGGATATATTGCTGGAGAAAGGGAGATATTTCAATACTTCAAAATCCAGTATTGCATCTGTTCATTATATTGTTGGAGAAATCTGATTCAGTGTCAGGCTTCCAAAGCTCAGATATGTTTATTTCTTTCTTCAGAAAAAATGAACTGCAACATATTTATAAGAGGCGGGAGTAAATAACTAAGAAGCGATAGGAAAGCAATTGCCTATAGAAAGTATAAGGAGTAAACTTTTAATGGGTTTGCTTCCAAACAATTTAATAGCTAAGTGATCTATGGTTTAGTTTAACCCACATTCTCATTAAAACTCAAGTAAATATCTCTGGATACAGACATATTCCATGCCATTCTCTTTATTACTTAATTTTCCAGGTATCCCAGCATGATCTGAATAAATTATGCTGACAATACAAGACTATAAATGATAAATCAACAACACAATTTTAGTGATATATAGCATGAAATGTAAATAATAACCAGAGCCGCTAATTGGCTTTGTACCTGGCAACAAATCAGTAAGTGAGCTATTTCCACTAGTAATGCTTCAGTTGTGTAACACCCCAATCATTAAGCATTTCTGGCTGGTAAGCTCTTTCAGTAGCTTTTTCTAGTAGGGATGAAACCACCATATGAAAATTAGCTTTGGAGAGTGGAAAAAAATATCAGGAATGAGGGGAATAACCTGGTTCCTTGATGGTAGCAAGGCATGGTGGACTTTGGAATTTGAGATTTTGCCATTTTCAGCTGGTAATTTACATTATGCAAGAAGTAAAATAATCCTCTCATTTAAAAAAAAAAATACCTTCAAAGAATTCTTATTCTATCATGTATTAATTTTGGGCCTAAAATGTGATCTCCTTATTAGTAAAGAGATGGGATGGGATTGGTTTAGATCCAATGCCTGTTTTCTAATTTTTGTATTTGCAAAAATATGCACCAACCAATATTGTGTTTGAAATTTAAAAAAATCTCTCTGTAGGAGATGACCAGGCTGAACCTGAGGGATGGGTCAAATACATCATCAGTCCCTTTGTGCCCAGAAGAAATCTAAGTCCAGTCCATCTTGAATTGGCTCTTATCTATTGCCAATTTGCTTGGAGCGTTAGCAGTTCAGATTTTTGTAGAGAGCTGCAGCTTGCAATCCACCCTTATCTATCTTTATACTGCCTGGGCCTTCTGATTTCCCTGGTGCTTGAGACTCATTCTTTCAAATTTTGCAATGCAGGTATCAAATAGCAAAAAAATGTGCGAATCCAAAGAAGGGGAAGACCACAAAATCATAATGGGATTAAAATACTGAAAAAGAGGTGAGGAGTTCAAAAGGGGGAAAAAGGAATGCATGGATATGGGAGAAACAAAGGATGGTTCACAAGAATAGAAAGGTATGAAAAAAATATAATGAATGGTGTTGGTATTAGTTAGTTTCAGTTTTCTTTCTTTTCTTATTCCCTTTTAGCTCTTTGGGTAAGCTACTTACTTCAAAAGACATAGTCATTATATTGATGTATGAATTTAGATAAAATGCCCAGAGTTATTTTGATGGCGGCAAATAAATTTAACAAACAAGCAAACAAATAACCTTGCACTCTATAATCTAGTTGTTTTCTCCCTCCATTAGCCTGGCTGGCATTGCTTGTTTTAAGATTAAAGACACTAACTGCCGTAAAAGGCTAAACTACAGATATTTTTGAGAACAAGTGAAAAGAGATTTCAAGTCAACATTACCCTAACTCTACCCTACATCAGTCTACAATGCGAGTCTGATAATCAGTTTTCCTCTAGTTTTTAATTGAGGCAGTGACTACGACCGATAGCTATTTCTTCCCCTTCTTCTGAGGCCTTGTTTACCACAGTTTGAAAAAGAGCAGTTTATCTGTTACTTTACTGGAGGAGATAACCTTTTATTGCATGAGCTTAATTTACAAGGGAGAAAAAGATCCTCTCCCCATACCTAATTGTTTAGTATCAAAGGGTAATTTACTCATTGGCATTTGATTAGGTAAGCAGAGCAAGTGATCTCAGTTAAAAGATAGTTTTCCTTCCTTGCCAAAGGACTTCAGGTGGGAAAAGGGAGAGAAAGAGAGAAAGCAGTTACTGAATAAGAGTTGCTGACAGAAACTCTTATTCTGAATCAAACTTCTGTTGTAGGATACAGGTAGACCTCGACTTCCAACTACAACTGAACCCCAAATTTCCATTGCTAAGCAAGACAGTTGCTAAGTGAGTTTTGCCCCATTTTGCCATCTTTCCTGTCACAGTTACCAAGTGAATTTGTTACTTAAGTGAAAAATGTCAGCCTTGGAAGCCATCTTTTACTTGGAAGCTTCGAGGCTGCCACATTCAGTGCCTGGGAATCTGGGAGGGGGGATTTCATAGTGGGGTAGGAAATTAGACGCAACAACATTCTTTCCTACAGAGTCAAGGACATGTTGCCCTGCAGCTGGAGGGGAGTGATTGAAGGGGGAGATGTCTCCAGTTGGGATGAAGATTTGATTGGGCCATGTGATAGACTGGTGGGTTCAGGGACTGGGTCTTTGATTTCTCTTTTGGGAAGGAAAAACCCAGAACTTCAGATTCGGGTTTTCCTAGATGTGCCAATATGAGAACTCTAATAAAAAGGAACTTTGAGGAAATGCTTGTCTCAGAGTTTATTGGTATGGAGTTGGTTAGTTGGAACACTGACAAGTAACATGGATGTGAAGTGAATCTGACTTCCCCATGGACTCTGCTTGTCAGAAGGTCACAAAAGGGGAATGACATGATCCTAGGACTCTACAACCATCATAAATACATGCTAAGAGTCTGAATGTTGGTCACATGACCATGGAGATGCTTCCATAGTCGTATGTGTGAAAGGCACTCATAAGTCACTTTTTTCAGTGCCATTTGTACAACCATTAAACAAAACACTAGCGCAAGGGTCTTCAAGCTTGGCAAGTATAAGACTTGTGGACTTCAACTCCCAGCGTTCCTGAGCTAACATGACTGGAGGAGGATTTCTGGGAGTTGAAGTCCACATGTCTTAAAGCTGCCAAGTTTGAAGACCCCCTGGTCTAACATTTCCTCAGTCTGGGGATCCCCAAACAGGGTGGATTTCAACATCCAAAAATCTGATGACGACCAGGCTGGTTTGATTCATACTGAGGTACGAACATCTGAACTGCCCCATGCAAATAGCTGAGATGCTTGACAATTTAGAGCAGGGGTCCACAAGCTTGGCAAGTTTAAGACTTGTGGACTTCAACTCCCAGAATTCCCAAGTTAACATGACTGGAAGAGGTATTCTGGGAATTGAAGGCCACAAGTCTTAAAGCTGTCAAGTTTGAAGGCCCTTTCACTAATGTATTAATTAATAGGGATCAAATACTCCATTAATTAAGGTCTATTCATCAGCTGTTTCAAAGAAAAGTGAGCCAGCTAACAAGTCTGTGCAAGGTGACTTAAACTGGTTTCAATGAAGTGATTTGAGTTTGGGGGGGGGGGTCACAATATTCACATTCATAAAGTGAAGAGGTGAACTGATTTGCACCAACAAAACCATTTGTTAACTTTGAATACCATCCAACGTAGAGCTGCAGGATCAAGGTCTGATCATATTTGTCCCCAATGGCAGCCAAAAGGCCTCTAAGCAATAAGGCTTTGGAAGATTCTTGGAGCAATCTTCATGCAGACCTCTTCAATAATCATTACTATAAGGAGTAAAAAAAAAATGTCCCCAAGGAAAAAGGCTACTTCTTTCATTTCAAGCATTTTTGTCTGCATTTTTTCACACAGTCTATGAAACTTATTGCGATGGAAATATCATCAGACAATAGCATTCCAGTTTGTGCATGCAATTTGGGAAGAGAAACTAAATCATATTTTCAAATGAATTGAAGAAATCTTCCCCTGCCTGTTCCATTTATTTGAATCTAATCCTTCAACCACAGAACCACCCTTAACAAATTCTAAAATAGGAGGGTTTTTTAGATATTAATCAGCCTCAGTTCCATTGAAAATTCAGTTTGCAGCACCTCTGAAGTCCATAAAATATTCAGGTTCATATATCACCTATTCTTTTAAACTAAGTAATGCCTTAATTCATTACTAGCATGTGTCAAAACATCTTTCTTTTTCCTTTTGGCAGATGATAGCAGTAAATAAAATAGCCCTGATGAATGGCAGAAAACTGTTAATTATGTTTTGTTTGCTGTATTGTTTGTGGATTACTTGCCTGGTTAAAAATTAATTTTATGATGTTATTTAAAACAATACCTGTGACATTTTGGATGTCCTAGAGAAGGATGCTTAGTAATAACAAATAGGTGGACTTGTCAAAGAAAATTTGCTAGCTCAGGCAGCTTAAATGGGGGGAAAAAGAAACTAACTATAAATTATAGGAAGTAAAAAAGGCTTTATTTTCTTTTTTTTAAAAAGCTAATCCCACCTCCAGTCTGTCTTTTGTTTTTATTCATTGATAAATTCTGGATAGGCAGAAGAAAATAATAAAAAATTGATGATTACATGCCCATTCTTGATAACCTTAAATATTTCAGAGACCAAGAAAAAAATCAGTCTAGTCTGAGATTGCATTCAGAAAAAAAAGTACCACCAATGAATCTACAGAATTTTGTGAAGAGATACTTTTTAAATGTAGGAGTAGAAATCATGGAAAGACTATTACATTGCTACTTAAAACTTTGCTCTTTCTTTTATAGTAATATTCAGTTATTATTTTTCAACTATCCCATGACCTAATTATCCTTCCAAACTTATATTAAACATCAGGTAATAGATTGGGTTGAGATGTCAAGAAAACCTCAGAAGTTGTGGGTGCTTCAACACAAGAGATTTTCAAGAAGAGACTGGACAGCCACTTGTCTGGAATGCTGTGGGGTCTCCTGCTTGAGCAGGTAATTGGATTAGAAGACCTGCAAAGTCCCTTCCAACTCTATTCTGTAATAATGATAGTAATAGAAGCAGATTCTCCTATCTTCATTACTTTAATCTTCCTTTGAGCTCATACCCTTCAAACACCCTTGAGGAATGAAAATTGCAGGCGGTTGACTCTTCTCCATGTTTGTGTCACATCCAGAGAAAGCATGGGTCAAGCCAACATCAACAAGGAAGACTTCAGAGAAATCTGGATCAATGCTGTAACTTTCACTCCTTCAGGGTTGTTGACCTTGGCATATGCCCTGTGATTGCATCCATTGATGCTAGCTCAGAAGTTCTGCTTTTAATTACATTGTAAGTCATGCTCTAACACTCTTAAACAAACAGGTTTCACAGGCAGCAGCCAGATATAACCAGGGGTGGGTTTCTACTGGTTCTGTCCACCTCTGTAGAACCGGTAGCTCTGAAGAACAGCAGACATAGAACCGGTTCTATGTCTGCTGATGTTTTTGCCCACACAGCTGCAGTTAAAAAAACAGGAAAAGAGGGCTGTTTCAAAGGCTGCTTCTAGACAGCAATGTGCTAATGACAATTAACAGGTGTGCGGCTCACAGCAGGCAGGGAAGCTCGTAAATCCGGAACCGGTTGTTAACCCTGTCATATCCCACCCCTGGAATTAACCTTATTTATTTTCATGTTTATATGTTTTTTCGACAAAATGTGACATGCAGAGACACTTGATAGTACTATGTCAGAGGATCCAAAATTTGCAGCATCACAGTGATGCAAGCTCCACCTCTTTCATACATGCATCACAAGGTATATATGAAAGGGATATTGCAATGCTGCTTTCATCAGTTTCCTCTCCCCTCCTCAGAAACACCTCAGTATGGAATGTTTCAGATCTGATTGAAAAAAATTGCCTCGGGGTACACAGAGTTGTGAAATAGTAAGCTGGGGTCATGTAGCGGCTGCCAAGGATCATTGCACAGTCTTGGGAAAAGACACGGGTGTATTAAAGAGTTGCAGGCAGATTATTGACAGTTATTTTCAAAGGGCTGCACAGCTGTAGTATTTAAGGTGGGCAAATGGACAATAAAACCAGTCACAACAGAACAGTAGCAGAGGCTGCAACTTCAGAGGGGAAAAAAAACTTCAGATTACCAAGGAGTATTTGATCTCCATTAAGTATTACACACTAGTATCAACACAAGCAGACATCCCTAAAAATTAGTAAAGAATACTTTTAAAACTTTGTCATTTCGAAGCCATCTCAGAAGCATTTTTGGCTATGGGGATCAGTTGCCAAGTATCTGAATTTTGACAATGGAGATGTTGCAATAGTTTTAAGCATGAAAAATGGTCATAAGTCTTTTTACAGTGATGTTGTAGTGTTCATTAAATGAATTGTTGGAATTCGAGGACTAACTGTATAGGAGAATGGAATCCTACAGCTGGAAGCGTAATAGTTTCTTGAATCATGGGAAAACTGCCTCCAAGCAAAGATTAAAATCTTCGAGTCGAGATGGAGAAGCTGTATTCAAGTCAGTAGAGGTAAGATCTGGTGCTGACGGCAGCTTCTTTCACAAACTTCTCACAAATTTCAAATGGAACAAAACTGAACAAAACAACAATCTTCGGGCCAAAAAGATATGACCTCAGCAATATTTCATGTGATTATGCAATGCAGGTAAAGAACAGGTTTAATGGATTCAGTTTAATAAATTGATAAATGCGAACTCTGGACTGAAATTTGTGCCAACATGAAAGATGAAGCAAACAAAAATACCCTGAGATGAAAAAAAGAAAAAAGAAAGAAAGAAAAGAAAGTGAAAAGACTGCCTGTCGATTCCTTGAAAAGAGCTGAAATAAAGCAAAAAAGTAAAAGCTACAAGGGAATGAATTTTCTCCCAAAAACACATTTACAGAAAAGGATTTATATGTCCACAAACAATGCAAAAAAAATAAGGATCAAAATTAAAATAATAAGAGCTTTATGAAAGAACAAGAATTAAGCTTTTAGGCATAAATGGGCATAATAAGACAATCTACTAGAGAAAAAGTATATAACAACAGCACGAATATATACACAACGCAAATATATACACAGCACGAATATATACACAAAAGTATATAATGACAGCACGAATATACACACAGACACAAAGAGACACATATACATATACTATATGTCATTATATATTTTTTCTCCAGTAGATTGTCTTCATTTTACACACACACACACACAAGTTTTCAGAACCCCCCCCCCCCTTCACTCTTGGCAATTTTGTTATGCTGCAGCCTGATTCCATAGTTGTTGAAATTCATTTTTTTTCCTCCTTCATCTATCTTTGGTACCTCATAATGACAAATATGGGGAAAGAGAGACAGTGTGAATAAATACATGTATATTTCAATGAAGTATATGAATGTCAATGTCTCAATGACAATGTCCCCAAATCCCTAGCATATCTACTTACATGTTTGTATTTCACAGGAAGATGTGGAGTCATAAAAAAATCAGACTTCCAGTTTTTCAAAATGGCCTAGCTTTGACGAATTTCAAGCCACTTCATAGTGTGATATAAATATTTTAAACTTTAAAGGAGAAACAAAGCAAGCCGGCTCTGAATGATCTTAAAAGAGAGAAATCTGGTTCAAAACCAGGTATTCTTGACCTCTTGTGATGTCATTAAATCACCACTTTGGCCCTTAGCTGCTGATGATGATGCAAAAAAAGAGTGTTCCTTAATACCACTCACAAATGTTTTTGATTGATTCTTGATTCACCATATAAGTTACCTGATCATGCCTTTTCATTTTACATCCTTTTCACACATTTCCCAGTAATTTGATAATTCCAAACTGTTCTTGCTTTAACAGTCCCAGCAATATCTGTATTTGCACATACTTTACATAATATTTCCTTCTTTTTCTTCCCTTTCTTTTCTCCTTTCCTTTTCTTGCCTTTCTCCTTTCCTTTCCTCTTTTTTTCTTTTTACATTCAAACATTTTTAAACCAAGCACATTGGCAAAGTCATCAAAGAATGAAGCCAGAAAGATAGCAATCTGTCAAAATTTTAGAGAAAAGCCTTGTGCTACAAAGAAGTTTAACAGCTGGAAAAGGGTAAATGCTGGAAAGTAGCAATGAAGGTATTGCCTGTCTCCCCATCAGATAGATATTCTAACTGTTAGCGCTGGTCCAAATCCAAATAGATACTTAGCCTGATGCAAAAAAAAAAAAAATCTACCACAAGTCCTGTTGAATGGGTTTCAAAACACCAGAGGGGGAAAAAGTCTGGCCATTATCTCACATGGCAGAATAAAATTCAGAGTTTTCTTCTTTATGATTTCATTGCATGTTTCTCTCTAATATAATGGAGTTTACTATATGCTGGTGCAATAAAGGCCCCTGATAACATGGACAAAAAAGATATGACATTGAATTTAAAAATGATAGATCATAGATAGATGATAAATAGGTATGATTTATAGATGATAGATAGATAGATAGATAGATAGATAGATAGATAGATAGATAGAT
>BLBF01000045.1:9871759-9883677 GCA_015471245.1 Laticauda colubrina
AAGAAAGAAAGAAAGAAAGAAAGAAAGAAAGAAAGAAAGAAAGAAAGAAAGAAAGAAAGAAAGAAAGAAAGAAAGAAAGTTGGGTTGAGAGATATATATGAAATGCCACTCACGCATCATCACAAAACCTCCAGAACCATAAAGCCTACAAACTTGAAATTTGGCATCTATGTTCCTCTTGGCTTCTAGGTGCTCACTAAGAAAGGGCTTTTAGAAATGACCATCAGAGCATTAATATTTCCTATATTATTATTATAAACACACTCTGATGCTGAGGAGTTCTACTCCCCTTCCCCACCTGAAAAGAAATCTGTTCCAAATGCAAAACACAAGCAGAGGAGTTTCAGTTTCAATGTTAGTTTCACAGCAGCAACCAGCTTTAGTAGGGAACAGTTGAGCTAAGCCACATCCAGGCTCCTTGCTGTCTCCTTCTTGCTCACACAGCAAATACTATTGCAGTTTCGAAGCAGCCCTCAACTCTTTCACACACTGACAAGACACTAGCCACATGAATACTGATGGATGCCAGTAGGCAGAGACAGAATTTTTTTCCCTTATTTTCCTCCCCAAAAACTAAGCCCAACCACATAGTTTCATAGCAAAGCACGAGTATCAAGTGTTTTCATAAAAAGTGACAGGGCCTCCAAGAATAAATGCTGGCACATGAAACATGGAAGATATTTAGAAAAAACACTTTTTTTCAAATAACGCTTGATTCACCCTGTTTTGAACTTAATGCATTTTATGAGATCTCAAGTTGACCATTACTATGGAATTTGAATATCCAAAAAAATGTTGCCTATCACTTCCAATGATGCAAGTTCCAAAAAGATAAAATGCTAACCTGTATTCTGGATGAAGTACTATTCATTTCAGTTCCTTGCCAAATATTCACTTAAAAGGCATGGCAGTAAGTCAAATCTTAAATGCTGCAGCATAAAATGTAACGCTGATTTCCTGCATCAAAAAGCAAAGTATGCTTCAAAAGTACATCTTTACATGTTTGATGTAAATTCCCCTAATCCCATATTGCCTTTTAATTATGGCTTAATATTATGCCTACAATCATCCCAACCATGGGTCAATGCAATATCTAATTTAACCAGATCCATGCAAATTTAGCAGGAGGGGATTGGAACAGCCAGTTCCAATGACCCAGGCATTGGCCATTTCCCAGCTCAATTCGCGAAATATCATTTCTGTATGATAGCTTTTGTTATGGTCTGAAACAATGCAGCAGGGAGTTGGTCGGTAACGCCATTCACAGAAAGAGTTGTGCCAGCATTTGTTAAAGGGTTTTAAGGTCTCACTATTGATTTATAATTAGCTTCAGGTCAGGATGCTTGAAAGAATGTCTTATCTACACTGATCTACCCAACTGTTGGGGTCATAAGTAGAAACCCTCTAGGTTGGGTCACATCCTGCAGATATTCAAAAAACAAAAAGAGGATATTATTATTATCATCATGGTGATGGTGGTGGGGAGGAGGAGGAGGAGGAGGAAGAAGAGGAGGAGGAGGAGGAGCAGGAGGAGGAGGAGGAGGAGGAGGAGGAGGAGGAGGAGGAGGAGGAGGAGGAGGAGGAGGAGGAGGAGGAGGACTCATTCTTCCTCTAATGTAGAAGTTTCTAACTTTTTGCCATCCAATATTCCTTTAGTGTCATCCTTTTGTTCACATCTCCCCTAAAAAAAAAATCCAAACTCCATTAAGAACACTAATGAACCATGAAAGCAACACAATGAAACTTTGGGAAAGGTGGATTTATTGTATGAATGTAACTGAAAGGTTCTTCACACCTGCCCTAGAACTCAAGGGAAGTACAGCTCACAGTCTAGAAAACCCTGCTCTAAGCTCAGAACATGGACAAGCATTTTCAGCAACTGCCAATTTCTGTTCACCTTATATTGGAATACCTTGGGGTAGTAAATTAAATAAGGACTCCCTTGGGTCTCAAATCTAGGTCATTTCATTTTCATAACTATGTGGAAAAAAATGGCTTCTTGTGACCTTCTAAGAATTTTTTTTAGTAAGCTACTCTAAGGCAGTCCAAGGACCCAGGTCCTTCCCAGCTAGCTTACTAGTTCTTTGTTAATTAGTTATCAAGCAAGGTTGGCTGATTGCTGCCATCTACTGCTATTGTTCCAGGACTTGTGTGTTTGTGTGCATGCATGTGCAAATGCAAACATATAGAAAATATTTTTCTTTTATTGATTTTTTTAACAGGTACAATAGCTATTTGAATGGTATTAGAACACCATTAACAGCCCCAAGAGGCAGATAGCATGACAGGAAATATATAAATATTTGAAATAAATAAAATACACACATTGAACTTAGAAGTAATCTGCATCAGAAGATGGATATCTGTCAAACCTGAATTCACTCAATTGCATTTACCCAACTATGCATTCATTTATCACATTTTCCCATCAGCTGACATGTAATTTAAACAGGAATTTGCATTAAAATTTTAATGCATTTTTGTGAGAGCAAGTTTTGTTTGGGATTTTTTTTAAAAAAAAAAATTCAATGGCCATATTGACAGTATGTTAATTTTCAAAGCCAACCAGCGCTTCTAGAATTGTGAAATTAGGTAAACAAGAACCTAGGGAGTTTTTCTCAGAGATTTGAAAATTGAAGCAGAAACAAAATCATTCTCAAGGTTTCCATAAAATTTTTATAACAAGCTCAAACCATCTGACAAGGAAAGCCCATGGGGAAGCCAGATTCACTTAACAATCTTGTGACTAACTTCACCACTGCAGCAATCCACTTAATGACGGTGGCAAGAAAGGTCGCAAAATGGGGCAACATTTCACTCAACAACTGTGTTGCTTAGCAACAGAAATTTTGGCTTCAATTGCCGTCATAAGTCAAGGACTAGCCAGAGATGGCATTCAGCAGGTTCTGACCAGTTCTGGAGAACCGGTAGCAGAAATTTTGAATAGTTTGGAGAACTGGCCAATCCCGCCTCTGACTGGCCCCGCCAACCCCATCTACTCTCTGCCTCCTGAATCCCAGCTGATTGCCCTGCATAGGAGAACGGAACTGGAAAGCAGGTTAGTGCGGTGGGGAGACAATGGGGATTTTGTGGTAAACTTCCCCTGCCATGCCCACCAAGCCATGCCCACCAAGCCATACCCACAGAACCAGTAGTAAAAAACATTGAGTCCCACCACTGGGTCTACCTATATGTTGTATAGAATCCCTTGATTGTGAGATGGATGGCAAAACAAATATGAGGAATAAATAAATGAATGAAAATAAATGAAAGACAAAGTGTAGGAGGCGGTAGAATCCTGTTGCACCCCACCTTGACCATCATATTATATTTATGCAGCTCTACTGTATTACTAATTCTTTGTTCATCTAATTTTCAGCCTGGGAACCACTGTTTCATTTTGCTTTTTTCATCTGCTACGTGATATTCTGAAAGCCAAAAGTCCTTGATGACCCCATCATACTTCTCTTGGCATTTTAAGTGACACTTGCCATACTGTTTCAAGCAGCTTCTATCACCCCACAGCTCTCTGGTTGTGTGTGCCTTCACTCAAGCCCTCCGGTTCCTTAAACGTTTGGATTTTTTTTTAAAAAAAATCTAGACTATTGGCCTAGAGAGACAAGGAACAGAAGCTGCATGGAACAACTCACCCCTGAGTGGGGATTGTTCTCTTCCTTCCCCTCCGATGCTGCTTCTTTTCATTTCATGTTAGCAACATGCCAAACTGCATGACATTGCCAATGCACCTTCATTTCGGCGTCCTTACCTTTCCCACCTGTTTAGCGGTAAGAGAGCACTGTGGAATTTATACAACAACGCAGCTACCCTTGCTTGATACAAGTTCAGTAAACAGGTCCCTGAAAGAAAAGAAGTAGCAGGATCTTACATGCTCACAATGAAATGCCAACCCAGAGGACAAGCTCTCTAATCCCACCAATGATGTTCTAAACCTTATGATGGCTACCAGCCGACGATACGCACAGACCTCAATCTATTTTTATTGTATTCTGGCTGCAGTGCTATATTTCCTGCCTCCCCTTAGCACCACACATACAGTGTACTTGAAAACAAAAATCGATAATATTGATCCCACAATGTCACCACAATTATTCTTTTGAAACAGCCATTGAAAACAAATTACATCTGCACTGCCTTTTCATCCGATAGCTCTGGGTGAGCAATGCTCACGGTAGCCCCTAGCGTCTTCAATGTTAGCTCTGTGTCACTAAAGACAGCACAAGGAAGTATTGGAAGGAAGCGGGGGGGGGGGGTAAGGGAAAGATAATGGAATCAGCTGTATAATTACTAGGTGTATACACAAAAAGTCTTCTGCATACTTGCTCTTTTTCAATCTGAAGAATCTCTCAATTTGCATTTGAGACTTTATTCAAAGTTTAAAAAAAGTTTTGGTGACATTCTGTGATTCTTTTATTACAATTCAGATATCCAAAGGGATGGCTGTGAAAGTTCAGTAAAGTGCAAGGGAAACAGGAGTAGAAAATGGCTTCCACAGCTCTAACTAATTACATGGGGAAAGAGATTATTTCACTTTCTGGACTCTAAAGAGCAACCCAAGACATAGAAACTGAGTGGAGAAAATTATTCTGCTCCCACAGCAAACAAATCAGGAAGAGGTTTAGCTTCAGACTTGAGCACCACCAGAAGCATAACATGGAAATCAGAACTGATATTCTGATACTGAGGATATTTAGTGTTTCAGGTGTAGAATAATAGGTTTCTGCTCACAGAAACGCATAGTTTAGAAACTGAACAAAGGGAAATGGATAAGAGAGTCACCCAATGAATGCTTATTACTCCTTCTCAAAGAATTAAAGCCAGGAGTTTCCTGCAAGAGACTTAAAGGACTCTTTGGACCATGGAGGGAAGTCTCTGAACCTGAAACCACACAACTAGTAAACAGGCAAACACTTTTGGTGTTTCAAGAAGGGAAAAGCAAGCATGCTAGCAGATGAACTGGATGTTACTTATGTATTCTAGACCTGTCTTAGGCACATAGCCAATTGGGTAACTTTGGGCCAGTCCCTTTCTCACAGCCCTAGGAAGGAAAACTATTTCTGAAATTCCTTGCTAAGAAAACTACAGGATTTGTCTCGACTGCAAGACTTGTACATGATTGAATAGAAGCAGAAAAACAAATTGTAGAAAGCTAGGAACTTGTTTAGGGAAAAATTGTTAATCAAATTAAGAAATAGAAACCAGATTCGAGTAAAACTACTGGTGAGGTTCTTCAAGGTTCTTGCGATGGTATTTTTCCCATACTTTTAGATAGATTGCTGGAAAAGATTTTTGTTAAAAAAGGAAAAAGAAGTGGAGAGAAATTGTATTGGGCCTCAAGCTGTAGACTGCCTACCTCTGACCTATACTAACTGACAGCAGCAATTCAGAACGGCTGGCAGAACTATTTACCCGCTTTATCTGGAGATGCTGAAGTTTGAAGTTGTGACCTTTTGAGCACAAAATATGAGTGGAATCATTGACTTGCAGCCTCCCCTGATCAACCATGAAGAACAAGTCTGGTGTCTAAAATTGCTAGAATCCTCCCTCTCTAAACACCTATGGAATCATTTCAGAAAACGATGGATTGCTTGCTTCATTCATCTTAACCAGCTTCAATGTCAACATTTTTGCTGAAGGCAACAATTTTCCTTCGAAAATCCCCTAATTCTATATACTTATAGGTGATGTTCACTGAGCATTTCTGGTACTCATGCTTTTCTAATATACACAGTCTGTATGTATGAGTTGCCCATTCAGGAAAGTGAAAATGCCTGTCTTTCAATTTATGTAATTGATCAAGAATTGCAAAATAGATATATTTTCATCCAGATGTAAAACGAGTGATTTCACATCCTTCCTTTAATTTACGTTAAATCACTTTCAGAGATGAATTTCTGAGAGATTTTGATCTTGTTCCAATTTGAATCACAGATTCCAGTCAAATCAAGCTGATCTTATCTGAATAGTTGATTCTATTCCAATTGTCAGTTCTGTGCAAATTGCTGATTCAAATCAAATAGTCGATTCAGTTTTAATCAGACCATTTAATCAGTTTGATATCTTTTCCCATACAGGACTGATTCTATTTTATTTCAATCCATTTCCATCCGATTCTAGTTGAATACATCTCTTTTCCAAAGCACCAGAGGGCAGGACAAGAAGCAATAGTTGGAAACTACTCAAGGAGAGAAGCAACCTAGAACTAAGGAGAGATTTCCTGACAGTTAGAACAATTAACCCAACTTGCCTCCAGATTATGTACATCAGTTTTTAAGAAGAGATTGGACAACCATTAGTCTAAAATGGTATATATTTCCCGTTTGGGCAGGGGCTTGGACTAGAAAACTTTCAAGATCCCTTCCAACACTGTTATTCTGTTATCTGTTAAGATTTAATAACCGAATCAGTTGTCCTATTTGATAAGCTGTTTGGATGCAGGTATTTACCAAATTGCTATCAAGTCAACAAGGTGGATTTTCAAAAACCCTGCAAATTATTACTTTTGTCATTTTAAGCTTTCACAAATTAACAGTTCCTGTTGTACCCAGATTTCTTACATGCCAGATGAATAACATGTGGAACAATTTTTTATACATGCTTTGAACATCTAATTGTTAACCACGTTCTACTCATCTTCGCAATTGTTGGCTTTGTGTCATTTCCCTTTCTGGGAAACACAATATATGCACCTATGTTTCATTGAACATTACAGCAGTGGGCCACCCTCGTGCAGAGAAAATCTGCTTGCTCAACTTTGATCACACAAGTCACTGCTGTTGGTTCCTACAAGCATGGAAATTCTACCTTTGGAGTATTAAGAAAACTGATAGCCTTGTTGACATGAACACAGGAGTCTAACCCCTGAAGCCTCTTGATATGAAACATTGATTTTTCTGTCTGGGTATGATTCTAAAGCTATTCATTCTGAATGGTCAAGACTCACAGGCTTGAAGAGATATGGAGGGAGAGAGCAAGAGAAAAGAAATCTGTTCTTTTCAGTTTTACCTCCAGGCAAAATTGAAGATTAAACTCTAGATTCTGAGATATAATTTGTGCAAGCCATGTTTCCTGATTATATCAAATATACACACACACACACACACACACACACACAATTTTATCAGGGAATCAAACTATTCTGGATCAGACCTTGAACCAATTCCCTCCCACCCCAAACCAAAATGTTATCCCAATCCCTCCTACCAAGGTACAGGAGGAAGAATCAAATGGTTTCTCTAACAACTATAGTAACTGATAAGGATTTTGCAACCTTCATAGCAGCTTCTGAAGACTGGTCAGTCACAAGCTTTCCTACGTCATTGTAGTGCTTTCAAAGTTGTAGCAACGTTTCAGCAGAATCTCATCTGCCATCATCAGGCTTCTGTATTGATGATGGCAGATGAGATTCTGCCAAAACGTTGCTTCAACTTTAAAAGCACAACTACAATGACATGGGATAATACCCGAAGGAAGCTGAACAGCATATATATATATATACACACACATACACATACACATACACATACACATACACATACACATACACAGACACAGACACAGACACAGACACACACACACACACACACACACACATATATATATATAAAGACATAATACTAATCAGCTATCCAAAACACTGTGCTTGCCCTTACTAAGACAAATCCAAAAGAAAAAAATCATTACATTTCATAGAATTCAATATTCCTCTCTCATTGATTGTCTCTTACATCTCTTTTTTCATTTTAAAAGATACCTGCTTTTTCCAACCATTAACACTTGTGTTTCAAATGGCTTTCATTCAAATCTAAAATCCAGCACTGAATCACTGAACAATTAATTGTTTCTATAAAGACAGCCCAGTGTATGCCATTTTATAAATAAATGCACCCTGATATGCTATGGGTAAACACTTGCAGTTTTAAACGTTCCAGGTATATTTTGCATAGAAAATATGTTTAAAAAAAAAAAAGCTAAATATCTTAGGAAAAAATGATTGAGTCAAACAGGATTTGGACAGATGTTGGGTTGACTTCATGGGTTTTCTTAGATTCCACCTTTCCTGCATATACAGGTAGGTCTCGATTTACAACATTTAATGCCTGTTGAAAGTTACAATGGCGCTAAAAAATGACTTATAACTGCTTTTCACAATTACATCTCCATGATCCTGTGATCAAAATACAGAGGCTTGACAACAGGTTCATATTTATGACCATTGCTGTTTCAAGATCAGCACATGATTCCCAAGATCATGTGATTTTTTTTTTTTTTTTGCGACATTCTGACAAGCAAAGTCAATGGGGAAATCCAATTCACTTAACAGCTGGGTTACTAATATCACAATTGCAGCAGTTCACTTAACAACAGTGGCAAGAAAGTTCATAAAATGGGGCAAAACTCCCTGAACCTATGTCTCACTTAACAACAGAAACTTGCGATTGTAAGTCAAGGACTACCTGTGCAAATCAAGGTGGCAAAAATACCTATTACTGCTTCTTCCTCTTTTTTCTCTTTTTTCCACAGCAACAACTCCTGTGAAGGGAGAGAGAGAGAGTGGGAGGGAGGGAGAGTTGGTTCCAAGTCACTCACCCAAAATTTTATTATGTACCTGAAAGACTTTGTCTAATCTCCCCCACCCCCAACAATTCTTGGACAGTTGCTGCCTTCATTGTATGGTTGTGTTGCCAATGAGAGAAACCACATGGAAAGAAACCTGCATCTTTGAAAAAACTCAGAAGAAGGGACAAAAAAAGGGGTCTCTTCTAGGCCACTCAATAAAGTTGACAAAATAAGATCAAGCACCAGGGATTCTTTTAAGAAAGAGCAAACGCCTCGTTCTGGTTAGCATTTCTCCCATATTGATCTTCTCCAACAAAAATAGTCAAATTCACTCTCAGCAGATGCCAGACTGTATTTTTTTTCATCCCTAGGGGTTTTTTTTTTCAGAGAGTTGGGAGATTTTGAAATTGGTTATATACATTACTTATACACAAATAAGCCCTTTTTTAAAAAAAATCAAATAAATATATGAATGCATCTGTATTCATGCCAATGTATCTGCTCTTATGGTTAGCATTGTTCCTCATTCACCTGATTACCTATAGTTCTAGTGGGGAAATATTTGCCTTCAAACACTCCTCTTTTCTTTTTCTTTTTGACTTTGGAAGTAGCTGGACAAATAATTTAAAAGCAGAAACAGACAGGAGCCAAAAAGAAAAAAGAAAACCCCACCATGCAACTAATGCATAGATATTTTTTCCCCTAGCTTGATTAGCCAAGCCAATAGAAAATTCCAGAATATGCAGACAATTATTTTAACTGTCATAGACTGGCAATTGTAATTGACATGATTTGTACGAGATGCGGTGTAATAACTGAATATATTAAAAAAAAAACGCGTGGCTTGATTACCAGGCGAACATTACTAGTGCCACAATATTATTAACAGCACAATTATCACAGCATCCCTAGGACATGCTCTTAGCACTTGGATGCATTAGCGAGCCTGTGCTAACGAAGGAAGTAAAAAAAAAAAATTAAAGTATAGCAAATTTCCAAAGCACCGGTTGGGCCCAATATCATTAAAATTTTATAAAATTCCCCCCCCCCTGCTCTCCCCCTCCCACCTTCTCCATGGTACAAGCACCCCGAATGTGACAAGTGTTGGGTTTAAATGAAGATCAGCTACAAGGAATAAGCTGAAGGCTGAGGTTCTTTGTCTCTTCCCTCCCTCTCCTTTGGCTGTTCTGTTCTCACATCTCCCCCCCAACCCGATACCCCAATCCAGCTGAAATATGTAACCATTACAGAGTGACAGTTTGACACACAATGACCTGTCAGAACATTCATCTCTCGATGTTTTATTTTAAGCGAAGAGCCAAGCTGCAGGAAAAATAAGCAAGTTGTTTCAAGGTTTGGAGTGAGATCAAACATTTCTGGCGTCTCCACTTACCAGACCTTTGATTTACAATGGATCTGTCAAGGTCTGATTAGACACTGTGTGTTTAAAACCTATAGAGGTTGCACAATCACACCAGCTTCCCCATTTTATCCTCCCCATCCCAAAAAAAAAAAACGCCAAAGCCAACCACCACCCCCTGGCTGTAATTTCATTGACATTAAAAGTGTATCTTGTGTCTTGCAAGGGAAAACCATTTTGCATTTAAAAAATAAACACAAGGCAAAATTAGCCACAATTAAATCACTTATATGGAAAGCAAGTTGGCTTATTTTTATGGTAGCTATTGGTATACAATTTTGCCAGACCTGACTACATTTTTTTTCCTGTTATCTATGACTATCCAGAAGGGGAAAAGTGTAGGGATAAAATTGCATCTATATGTAGCCCATAGTACTTCCACATTTTCAACACAATATTGTATTCTTTTCTATTTCCAAATTCATCTGAAATGGCTATATTGGAAACCAGATTAGAGTGGTTTTCAAAAACCACATACTTTAAGGGGGTCCCTTCTTTCAAAGAAGCACTGAGATGTCTATTTTCAAGCTTTAAGAGAAGTTTAAGATGCATTTGGAATTATACCCAACATATAATTTAGCTCCTAACCCACACATTATTCAGAGATGCGTGGGTGCTTCTTTTAACACAACATTTTGCAAGGATCAAATTAATGAAAATGTATCTATGTGTTCTCAGCTGGTATTTTTACTTTTTTAATTTTATTAATGCTATACAGTATGGTTCCTGTCAATATTAAGACCTCGGATTTTGAATATTTTAAGTTTTTTAAGCTGCCAATGGACATAATTCACAGATGGTCAAGATAGTCATTAGAAATAAATAAATAAATAAAAACATGCTTCCATAAATTACAATGGCAACATGTGGCCTTTTTTATATAAAAAAAGGCTTCAGGTATTAAATATTTTCAGTGTATTATGCTTTCAGCATATGTAATTGCAACTAAAATGAATGCACACAAATGAACTGAAATATATGGATTCCGTTTGCAGCTGAAAAAGAAACAGCAAAATTTGTGCCCAGCATTAACGTGTGTAATTCCTTAAGACTATATTGTGGCATATGGTTCATTGTAGGAAATTATGAATACATGTCTTTGGAGAGCTTTTGGTTGTAAATTTGGGGCTTTGTACATCCATAACAATGCAATCTGACAAATGTAATTTATGCAATATTGAGTTAATACTGTATTATGAAATTAGCTTTCTGTAGTAAAGCTGTAATTTTTAAAGAGAAAGACAATACGGTGAAACAAAAACAAAACCAACATTAGCATTTCATGAAAGGTAAAACTAATCTTCCAACAGTCAGTTAGGTGATTTATTATACTGTGAAATTTATGACTATTGGTATATTTAATCAACTCCTAATCTACAAACAAACAACATTATAGTCCTCTTCAGGCATTCAAAATCAGCCCAGTCTAGAGCAACAGAGATGCTTTGGTCACTGAATCCTACGACTTTCACTTCTGTGTTTTTTATAGTAAAAAATTTGCCATGCTATTTAGGATCATGGAGACAAACACATCAGTCTCCTGGTTTACCCCCTTCTCATTCATTTCCTGGAAAGATAATTTATTTTCAAAGAAGAGTATTTCCCTGATGTTACTCTAGGTGGACTGGGGTATTCCAACCCTCAGTTAATTCCTCTGGCTAAGGGACATAGGGAAGAATATTATCTCTTTATATATATTATATGTATATGTATATGTGTAGATAGGTAGATAGATAGATAGACAGACAGACAGACAGACAGACAGACAGACAGACAGACAGACAGAAAGATAGATAGATATGTATCTTGCTAGGTTGCCTACATTTCAACTCAATCTCAAGAGGAAACGTCAGAAAGACACTATTCTCATAGAGCAGGAGTCTCCAAACTAGGCAACTTTAAGTCTTATGGACTTCAATTC
>BLBF01000045.1:9883687-9897446 GCA_015471245.1 Laticauda colubrina
AAGTTGCCAACTTTGGAGACCCCTGTTGTAGAGTCTTCTACAACAGGGAAGAGGGGAGGCAGCCAGAGAAAGCTGTATGTGTGGGAAAGTTGTAGAATGCAATAGAGCCAGCAATTGTCAAAAGAAATTTACTATCTCTTGAGAATAACAGAGATAAACAGAAGCTTCTCCTGCGGGAAAATAAAATGTTTGACAAACGGCAAGCCAGTTTTGGCACATCGTTGATGTGGTTACACTTCCGCTGATGATCATCTAAGAAAATGCAGGGAAGCTGCAGAAGGAAGCAGAGGGAACACTACATTTGACCCCATCCCAACCTGGACTTAGAGGTATTAGACCCTTGAAAGGGGATAAACACAGATCAGGAATGATCCAGTTTTGTGGAAACAAAGGTTATTGAAAGACCTTAACAAATACAAGTTTTTAGGTTTCCAAAAATCTCCTAAATTTCAAAAACTGTTTAATATGGAGTACAATGGCTTCATTTTTCTTAGTGTAGGTATAATCATATACATATGAGAATGAAATGGAATGGAATGGAAGGGAAGGGAAGGGAAGGGAAGGGAAGGGACAGAACAGAACAGAACAGAACAGCAACAGAACAGAATAGAATTCTTTATTGGCAAAGGGTGATTGGACTCACAAGGAATTTGCCCCAGGTGCATAAACTCTCAGTGTACACCCAAACATCAAACTGGTAAATCATAAATCATAAGATACTATACAAATAGATGTACACATAATTATATACATACACACACATACATACACACACACACACCACATACTGTTTAGCAAATTGTAATCAAAAAGGGAAAAAAGCAGGGGAGGAAATACCTCATCCTGCCCTTCTGTAAAGTCACAATCTGTTAATCCTCAATCAATCAGCTTGGAATCAGCTGTTCTGGAAAAAAGAGCTGATTGCTGATTTGTGAAACCGAGGGTTCCTTAGAGGGATAGAGAAACATTCTGTAGCAGAAATTATTTTGAGTTTCCAATGTAGAATGAAATAACATGTAAGCTTTTCAGCATAATGTAAGAAAAAATGCAAGTTTCCACAACTAATAATTTTGAGGTAGTTCCATATCTTAAGTCCACTATGTAACACAGCATCACAGCTGGAACTGATCCAAATTGGGGGCAGTTCATGAAAATTCTCTTTTGAGAACAAAGGATTAACTGCTATCCATGGATTGGTTCATCCTACCAGATCAAGGATAAATAACTTGGCACCATGTGGTTGTTTTGAATTTCAGTTCCCATCAACTGTCAAGGAATTATTCTCTGATGCATATTCTTGACCAAGGTCACCAATATTATCTTTTGCATTCCTTCAAAATGGTCCAACTTCATATTAGTCCAGTAGGATTTCAGAGTAATTAATGCCTCCAAGAGCTGGCTCAGCGACTAAGACACTGAGCTTGTCAATAAGAATGGTCAGCAGTTCGGTAGTTTGAATCCCTAGTGCCGTGCAAATGGAGTGAGCTCCTGTTACTTGTCCCAGCTTCTGCCAAGCTAGCAGTTTGAAAGCATGTAAAAATGCAAGTGGACAAATAGGGACCACTTTGATGGGAAGGGAACAGCGTACCATGTGCCTTTGGCATTTAGTCATGCCAGCCACATGACTACAGAGACGTCTTCAGACAGCGCTGGCTCTTCGGCTTTGTAATTGAGATGAGCACCACCCCCTAGAGCTGGAAACAACTGGCAAGTATGTGCAAGGGGAACCTTTACCTTTACCTAATGCCTCCAAGCAGGGGTGGGATTCTACCAGTTCGCACCAATTCTCTAGAACCAGTTGTTAACACGCTAAGCAGTTCAGAGAACCGGTTGTTAGAAGAAATTACTGGCCTAATCCTGTAAGGAAGACAGGAAGGAAACATTCTGGTGTTGCTTACAGAAACTGCCTCTCCATTAACCTTGATTACATTCTTGGCAGAACTAGACTTCCTGTCTCTGGAACTTCTCTGGAGTTTTTTCCCTTCCTTTGCTGGCACTTTGCTTGTGTGGAGTGACCATTCAAAGTTACAATGGCACTGAAAAATGTGACATGACCATTTTTCACACTTACGACTATTACAACATCCCCACAGTCATGAGGCCAGGTGAGGAAATGAGTGTCTCAATGTGAGTGATATTGAGTTGGTCACATCCAGCCAATGACATGACCACCAAGCCACACCACCAACTAAGACACACTCACAGAACCGGTTGTTAAAAAAATTGAATCCCACCCCTGCCTCCAAGACAATCTATCAGTGGAACAACTTGCCTCCAGAAGTTGTGAATGCTCCAACACTGGAGGTTTTTAAGAAGAGATTGGGCAACCATTTGTCTGAAATGGTGTAAGGTTTCCTACATGAGCAGGTTGGGCTAGAAGACCTCCAAGGTCCCTTCCAACTCTGATATTCTGTTATTTTTGCCCAATGAAAAAAAAACCCATACCATTGTTTTATTTTTTATATCATTGCTTCTTCATTGTGCATTATTTTTATTGTTGAGTTTTGTTGTTGTGGAGAACTACTTACAGTCATCGGAAGTCTGGCGACTGAAAAAACAAACCTCATGACCACCTCTATTTTCACAAATTAGAATTAGAAATTAGACTAGAATACCTCCAATCTCTCTACTGATCTTTTTTATTAATAAAAAGGTTTTTTTTATTTTTAACAACAAACATAGACAAAGACAAACATAAAACAACAAAATAAAACCATCTTTCAATTGTACAGTGTGTCGGTTGGTATGTCATTCTTGTGCAGTATATGTATAATCATTTCCTCTTGAATTTAAATTTAAATTTACATTAATATTATATTAATCAACTTTCCATGTCATATTATATTATTATTACACCATCATTAGATTTAAGTTTCAAGTCCACATTATCCATTAGAGCAAATTGCATGGTCCCTACTGATCTTGTTGTTCCATTGTCTATTAACTTCATAGGCTAATATAGTGAACTTTTATTTTTTTTGTCCAAAACCTGGTATCCTTCCCTCTCTTTAGTCCTAATTCACAACAGCATCTGGATAACAGAAGTAACATTTCTACTCAAAAAATGAAGCTGAATAAGCAAAACAAGTAAAAGAAGTAATTGATACTTTTTAAGACGATCCGAAGTATTTCTAAAACTTATTAGGCAGCACCTAAAACATTCCTAAAACTTATTAGGCATACCAACTTACTAAAACATACCAACAAGTACCTAACTCAAAGAAAATTGAGAAACAAGAATTAGGGAAGTCCTTGAAGAAGATCATTATAATCTCCCTACAAGTTATTTAACCACTTAAGCACAAGTTTCATTTTCCACGCGTGTTGATTCCGTGTTAATTTCTTCTTTCTTCCTTTCCTTTCTCCCTCTTTCCCTTTTTTAACAGTTTTCCATCAGAACAAACCTTTTTCCCTTTCCCTTATGCACCAGCAAACATACTGATACAATTTAAAGGTCATGTTCTTTTCAAACTGACAGGACCCTCCAAAATTTTGACGAGAGTCCCTCTAAGAATCACACCACACAAACGGAAAGGAATTAAGTAAAGCATCGCTTGATGCAAGTTCAATCATGTGAACTGATTAGAAAATGTACCCATGGAGAGAAGCAATTCAATATGTGACGGACAACCTTTCAAAGAAAAGAGATCTCAGGTTAATAATAAGCAATCGCCAGATAGCCAGAGAAAAGGGGAAAATAAAGGGTCAATATGAATATAATTGCTTTCAAATACTTCTCTTTAAAAAAAAAAAATCCTGTTCTCAACTTTTTTTTTTTTTGCTTACAATAATTTTTTTGCTTACACATAATCCTTTCATTTCATCTTTAGATGTAGGTATAGTCTAGTTCAGTGGCCCTCAAACTTGTGGGCAGCAGGGACAGGTTCCATGGAGAGAGGTTTATCCATGGACCAGAAAGGGGCATAGTTTCACTTGCCTGCATCCCGCAAATGGGACTTCACTTGTTTATACAGCCCAGTTTCTGGCATGCCAAGGAGCGGTGTAAGTCTACAGACCAGGAGTTGGGGACACCTGGTGTAGTTCAATCACAATGTACTCCAGAATAATGTATGCTGCCTGAGCCTGACTCTGGGCAGTTGTGGTTCCAGTATGTTGTATAATAGCAATAGCACTTAAGACTTATATACCACTTCACAGTGCTTTACAGCCCTCTCTAAGGGCTTACCTTCAGTTTACCAAATTGGCCTCTTGCCCCACAACAATCTGGCTCCTCATTTTACCAGCCTCAGAAAGATGGAAGTAGAGTCAATCTTGAGCAGATGAGAACTGAACTACTGGCAGTGGGCAGAGTTTGCCAGCAATAGCAATCGCACTTAGACTTATCTACTGCTTCACAATGCTTTACAGCTCTCTCTTAGCAGTTTACAGAGTCAGCATATTGCCCCCAACAATCTGGGTCATTACTTTACCCATCTCGGAAGGCTGAATCAACCTTGAGTCTGGCGAGATTTGAACTGCCAATTTGCAGGCAGCCGGCAGTCAGCAGAAGTAGCCTGCAGTACTGCACTCTAACCACTGTGCCACCGCAGCCCATAAGACAATCAACCATATAAATCTTTTCAATGAATAAACTAACAATGTAAGATGGCTGAAGAAATTTATCACAAACTACAGACTGGTCAAAAGTCAGAGAGAGTAAATCAATATATCATGTTCAATCTTCTTGGACAGTCACTGTTCCTAAAGTGCCACATCTGGGTTCCTTCAATGTAGTTTCAAAATAAATAGAAATCTGAACAAGGGATGTACACTTTTACATTTTTAAAGGAGGTGGAGAAATTGAACGTATAAGTAAATTGATGGTGTTCGCCATTAAATTGAGTGTATAAGTGAATTAATGGTGTTAGCCATTAAAGTGGAATTCTGAAAGTTAGCAGGCAGGGCTTGTTTATCTTACTGGAAAATTTTTGCTTCACAGGAAGATAAACTTAAGAAGACGCTGTGACACCCTTGACGGGAGATTCTAACCAGAACCCTTCTCTAAACCAGCAGACTTTCTCCATAGTAAGAGACACTGTCTTGTGTTCTTCTTCATTAGAATTTGCTTTGCCCTTACTTCCTATGTTTCCAAATCCTCATGAGATTTGTTCTTCATCATTTTTACCAAAGTAGTAGCAACGAGGAGCAGAATACAGAAGGAAGAGGCAAAGGTTAAACTGCATATTAAAACAAATACAATGCTTTCAAATCCTCGCTTCCCTTCCATAATTGATAATGCTGCCTAAGTATTAATGTCAACTTTTCCTACAAAGATTTAACAAATTTGTTTTACATAATTAGTGTCTAAGTCCTACTGATGACAAAAATCAGGTAAATTTTGTTACATATTCTGTACATCTCTTAGAGTATTCAAATGAAAATAGTTTATAAATTTTATCCATAAAGTAGAAAATAAATTAAGGTTGAATGATCAATGGACCTCACAGGGCTCCCAAATTCTTTATTTATTGTATGTGTATAAAATCTCCAATTTCACATCCCTGAAACTTTAATACCAGTGCTACACTGCTATTTAAAGAGGGAGGGAGGAAAAGAAGAGAGGGAGGGGGGGTAATGAATTAAGCCCAGAACACTTCCTCCAGATTGAAGGGAAGAAAATCATTGCTTCTTACTGGTTCCCCAGCAATAGGAACACATTATAAAGTCATAACAACTATGACAGGAAAGATTTATTTTTGCTGTCTCAGCAAATTAACAGCCTTAAATTACAAGAGGATAGATGTTGGTGGAACTTCAGAAGAAACTTGATGGTAAAACAGTTCATTTCCAAAAACAGCACAGGCATTGGAGAGAATGTGGAAATTTCAAGCAGAGTGTGAACCACTATCTGATCCAGCCACTCTAACTTTGTAAGTTAGGTTGGGGTTTGGAATGAATAAGTCCTTCTCTAGGATTTTATGTTTTAAGGAGCATCATATAGGGGAAAAAAAATGTACATTTTATGTCATCCCCTTAAGCACAATATGTAGATAGCAATGATGAATGTTGCAAAGGTGTAAGAATTGCAGCAAGTCCATTCAATATATAAGGTGTGGTTTGAAGACTACATAAATGTCTTTGGTAACATAGCCATATGTTAAAGCTCTCCACCTGTGACCATTATAGTTACAAGGCCGTATGAGGGGTTAACACAAACACATTCAGATTCAGCTAACAACACAATACATTCTTTCTTGGCAGCAAACAATTGAAGGCAATATTATATTGTTTAAATACATTCTCTTGAGATTCTCTGTGTTATAAAAATGCATCATACTTGTTTAAAGCAGGTATAGCTGACATTTTTAGCACATAAATTAGGAGCCTAGCATGCACATAAGTGTTAACTTATAGCCTATTGTATTGGAACCGGGCAACCAGAATTTGCTGTTTTTCAGATCCAGCCTTTGCATTCAACATGGACTTAGATTTCAATAGATCAAAGTACTGAACCCCAACAGATTTGCAGATCCGGAGAGAACTATATGCTTACAGTGATGAAAAGTGATTTGTTCAATGCCAAATGATTGCTTTTTAAAATAGTAATTTTATTAAAAATTATAATTAAAAAGATAAAAGCTAACACAAACTAAAAATTCAAAGAAAAAGTGCAGAAAAGAAAAAGAAAAATAGAAAATAAGAATATCGTAAAGAAAAAGAAAATATATAAAGAAATGACTTCTCCCTTATCACAATTATATACAATTTTAATAATATATTACTCTCTCTTAAAATACAACAAATGATCTTGTCTTCCCATATCCCATCTCTTATCTATTAATAAATTCTTAAGCCCATGTCATTCCAGTCCTGATCAGCCAAAGCGCATTAAGGGTTATCAGATATAACATCATATCTATTTTAACCTTGATCAAATAACCCAATTTTACATTCTGTTCTGTCCGGAAAGAAGCACGTGAGACCGGGTTCCAAACAACAACTGTTTTATTTAAACTCGCAAGGCAAAAGATACGGAACATAGCCCAAGCCGCAGCAGCCCTTTATATAGTGGCTTGCCTGCCGGCTTATTGCCAATGACACTTGTTTAACTCTTCCCGCCGTTTGGCAGCTTCCCGGATTGGTTCTTAGTGAACCAATCCATAAGTGGCCTTTTCAGCCAATCAGAATGAGGGACTTGGAACCTACCAAGTTCCAAATAGAACACCCCTCCCCCTTTAGTTCAGTCCAACGTGGGTGACGTAGTCGCGCAGGTAGGTGGGGCTTTTTCTAGTCCTAGTTGACCTGCGCAGGTCAGTCTTGTTTTGGTCTTCTAGCGGTTCAGTCGGGATCGCTGCTTCTCTTGGCCTTCTCCATGGAACCTCCTGGAAGGGTGAGTCAGCCATGCCACTCCCGCCTGAGTCTCTCGGGCCGGTTGAGATGGCTCCGCCACTCCCTCCTGGTTTGACCGGGTTGGTTGAGCTGGCCTGGCTGCCAACTTCCAGGAAGGCCTCGCTTCACTCTCCTGCTCCCGGACTTCTTTCTTGGGGTTCATCTAACTGTGAGTGCTCTTTTTGTTTGGTTAGATTGTCGTTTTGCAGAGTTTGTTGTCTTGTTATGGGAAGTTCATCTCTCCCTTTTTTATTTATTTGTACTTCCCCCCCCCCTCCTTGGTTGTTTTATAGTTGGAATTTATTATTTTTGGTTCTGCGGTGGTTTTTCTTTCGAGGTTGCTAGAACAAAGCTGGTCTATGTGTCGCCTCCATTCCCTTCAATCATCCAAAATTAGTCGGTAGGACTTGGGGCCTGTGATTTGTGTGATGGTGGCTGGAAGCCATAGAGGGTCCCCGTTAAGGTTCTTGGCATAGACTACGTTGCCGATTTTGAAGGAACAGTATTTGCTGGAGGAGTCGGGGGGTTTGTCCCAGGTGTAAGTGGGGTGTAACCTGTCCAGGTAGGACCGTAGTTTCCTACCCATTAAAAGTTCAGCTGGGCTTTTATTTGTTGTGCTACTAGGGGTAATATAGTAGTAGTAGTAGTCGGTTTAGTTTGTCCTGCACGTCCCCCTTGTCCATTGTCCCTAGGCCTCTTTAGTATACCGAACCATGTGTTTGGCCTCGCCATTCGCAGCCGGATGGGCCGGCGCGGTTAAGGCATAACGGATACCCTGGGCAGCCAGATATTGTTCAAATTGCAAGGCTGCAAACTGAGGCCCATTGTCCAAAACCAGTAAATCAGGTAGCCCATGCATTGCAAACAGTTTCTCGAGCTGTTTCATAACAGCCTCAGTGGTTGTGAAAGCCATGAGGATGACTTCCAACCAGTTCGAATATCCATCAACCACAATTAAAAAAGTGTTCCTCTTCGTAGGCCCAGCAAAGTCAATATGTACTCCAGACCATGGACCCCGGGGAGTTTCCCAGTCTCTTATTGGTGCCTGTGGGGGGGTAGGCCTCACTTTTTGACAGTCATGGCATGTTGCAACCCAGCGTTCAATGTCTTTGTCCAGCCCTGGCCACCAGACGTAACTCCTGGCCAGGGCTTTCATTTGGACTATGCCCGGGTGATCCTCATGCAAAATGCCCAGGACGTCTTCTTGAAGGCTGCTCGGAATTACCACCCTGTCACCCCATAAAATGCACCCCTTTTCAATAGACAGTTCGGTCTGTCTGGCACGGAAAGGTTTAAAAGTCTCAGTTTTGTTTTCCTCCGGCTAGCCTTTACCTACCCAGTTCAATATGCGCGCCGTCAAAGGGTCTTTGGCTGTGGCTCTCACGACGTCGGCTGCAGTCAGAGGTAGCTCTGGGCAGGTCTCAAGCTGAAATGAGGAGGTGGTTGGAGCAGGGTCGTCCTCTGTGACGGGCAATGGTGTACGGCTCAGGGCACCAGTGTGTGGAATGGCTTTGCCGGGTCGGTGGAGCAGTGTGTAGGAATAAGCGGTGAGGAATTCAGACCACCTCGTCATTCTAGGTGACAGAATTTCGGGGTTGACTTGTTGCCTGCTCGGATTCCAAGAAGAGGCTTGTGATCGGTTACGATAGAAAAAGGTCTACCGTAAAGGTACTCATGGAATCGTTTGACTCCGGCGATGATTGTGAGGGCTTCCCGATCAAGTTGTCTGTAATTGCGTTCCGACTTGGAGAGTGTCTTGGAGTAAAAGGCGACCAGTGCCTCTCTGCCATCTGGGAGTTGGTGACTCAGGATGGCACCAACCCCAAAAGGCGAGGCATCACAGGTGACCGTCAGAGGCAGGGTATTGCAAAACTGGATGAGAACGGTGTCTGACGTTAATAGGTCCTTGATACCTTGGAAGGCTTTCTGTTCCCGGTGGCCCCATGTCCAAATGTTTTTTTTTAATCTAGCAGACGATGTAGGAGTTCTGCTATTGTTGCCTTATGGGGCAGGAACTCGTTGTAAAAATTTATGAGGCCTAGGAATGCCTGGAGATTGTTTTTGTTTTTGGGTCTGGGAGCGTCTTTGATAGCCTTCACTTTTTTTTCGGTGGGATGAATGCCTTGTTCATCGATTAAATAGCCCAAAAATTCAACCCGGTTAGTGGCCAGTTCACATTTTTCCTTCTTCACTTTGAGGCCTGACTTCCTAAATCTTGTTAAGACTTCTCTTAACCTGGTCTCTAGCTGGTTGGCATTTTTTGCTGAGACCAGTACATCGTCGAAGTATGGGACGACACCTTTGATTCCGTTTAGCAGGCATTCCATGAGGCTTTGGAACATGCCTGGGGCAACACTGACAGCAAATTGGAGGCGGTTACATTTGAATGCCCCTCTATGTGTTACTATAGTCTGTGCCTCTGCTGTAATGGGATCAATGGGTAGCTGTTGATAGGCCTGTGCTAGGTCGAGCTTTGCGAATATTTTCTTCCCCCTAGCGAGTGTAGTAAATGTTGCACTACTGGCACTGGGTATGCGCTTTGTTGGAGTGCATGGTTCAGGGTTGCCTTATAGTCCCCGCAGAAGAGCACTGACCCATCTGGCTTCACCGGTGTGACAATAGGGGCTTCCTGGCATGGTCGATTGGTTCTAAAACCCCTTGAGCTATTAACTTATTTAGCTGCTCATCAATTTCTGGTTTTAGCGCGAATGGGACGTGTCTGGCCTTTAAGCGGATGGGGGCTATTTTCGGGTCTAGGCTAAATGAAATTGGGGTCCCTTTGTACTTGCCTAGAGTCCCATCGAAAACATCTTGGAATTCTTGGAGCAGGCTCTCCTCCCAGTTGGTTGTAGCGATGCGGTTGATCCCGGTCATCCCGATTCCCAGAGGCGTGAACCATTCGATTCCTAATAGGCTAGGGCGGTCATGGTCGACGATGGTCAGAGGCAAGATTTCGGCATTGTGTTTAAATTCAACTAAAAAATGTCCAAGGCCTACTACTGGGATTTGATTTCCCTGATAGTCTTTTAACACTAGTTTTTGCTTCTGTAATTTAATGTTTAATGTTCGGTATTAGGCACCGGATGGTATTCCAGGATACCATTGATAGGAATGACCCTGAGTCGACTTCCATCTCACAGAGTCTCCCCTCAATGCTCACCTCTATCCAAACCTTCTTTCCGTTTTCCACCCCGGCATTGCTGATGGTGACTGTCTGATGCGTTTCTTCCCTGTCACCTATTCTCTTATTGAGGTTCCATCTGCTGCTGGCTTGTCTGTCATCATGTCTGGGGGGGTGCTGTCACGTCTTTTTGGACTATAGCTCTTTTTGTTGCAGCAGACCCTTTCGATGTGCCCCTTTTATTACAAGCCCAGCATATTGCGTCGAGGAACCTGCATTCAGCCCGTGGGTGATTGCCTCTGCAGCCCGCACACTGAAATTCCTGCTGATTTCTCCTTTTTTCGCGCCATATTCTATCTGAATAGAGTTTATGGACATCTTTGTCTTCATCTTCGGTGTCACTCTGGGTTTCGATGTCCTCGTGGTGGGTTGTTGCTGTGGGCTGTTTCTTCCCTCCCTCTGCCTTCTTCTCCCTGGTTGGGGTTGGCAGGTCTGGAACTGCGTTCATTTTCCACATGGTGGCTGCTGACTTCTTTGCTGCTTCGGCGGCGGTTGCCTCTACAATAGCTTCGGCCACGGTTATGTTCGGCCTATTCAGTAGTTTGCTCTGAAGGGTAGAGTCTTTCAGGCCGAGGACTACGCGGTCTCTCATTGCCTCGTCCATGCTCTGGAACTCACAGGCTCCTCCGATGTGTCTCAAGGCTGCTACAGAATCTGCTATGGTTTCATCCTCCATCTGGTCCCTCTTGTAAAATTCTTGCCTTTTGATTAAATTTGAGACTACCAGTGTGTAGTGTGCTCAGAGCATTTGGTTCAGGTTGGACCAGGTCATCTGTTTGACATCTCTGGGTTTTGCCAGCGCCTTCGCCATTTTGAATATGGCCGGTCCGCAGTGTATAACCTACCAAGTTCCATACAGAACACATTCCTTCCTTTTATTTTTAACCATCTTGATCCTTCAAATAATGTCCTAGAACTTGATTTTATTATTTCATAATGGCATTCAAATTTTTGGAAGAAAGGTATCTTTTGACCCTCTCTCCTTTCAGAGAAGCCTACAAATGACAACACCTCATAGAAGCAAGTATTCCTTCACAAATTCCTATCGATTTGTGAAGAAATAGATAGCTGTCACCTTTCATACCATCAATATGAACACTATGATTGGGGATCTACCTGAATGGGCCCTTTCTTCCCTTTAAAAATAAGTAAAATGTTTTATCCAGATTTCTCTGGATAGGTTGGACACTTGTGCCTGTTTATTCTACAAATGCCATAAAACAGGAAGCTGAAATCCTGAGTAACGTGAGGTGATGAATGAAGAAACTACTTGTTCAAAAGCTGCCTAAAGTTACCAATTTCAACCAAGAAGAATTGCAGAATCAGTAGAAACCAAGCAGAACAAGAAAGCATTGCTGGACCTGTGTTCTATTTTTATTCGCAGGTATATTTCTATTAAAATCACCTTTATTGAAAAATGTGGTCTAAACCCACTGGCTTTTCTTCCATTGTCTTTCACAGAAACTTTTGTGTGGTGAACAGAGGCTTGAAAAAACATTTTTTAAAGGATTAAGGAAAAAAATAATAAAATTGTAGGTGATGACAGAGTCATAGATTGACTTTTCACAATTGATCCTCGATACCCTTCTCCTCTAATTCATTCACATCTCTGAGTTCTTCATCCCCCACTGACTTATTTTACTTCCAGGCACCATTCTTCCTTTCTCATTCTCTGTTTTATTTCTTTTATTTCCAGGCTGAACAAATTCTTTTTTTTTTTTAATCCAACCTTCCACATTTAGAGTCACAGCAGGCTTTTCGTTCGACTATCCATTTTTGCCTCTTTTTCGCCCTCAGGGTGAAAAGTAGAAGTATAGAGTCTTCTTAACCTTTCATTTTTTTTCCTCAGCCAAAACAAGCAAACAAACAAAAAAGAGATGCAAAAGCTTTCAACTTGCAACAAGGCCTAAAATGATTTAAATTTAGAATTTTTAAAAAAATCTACAAAGTTGAGGTTTGCTTTGCAAATCTTTTTCCCCATTCTCATTATGTCTCTATCTATTTATCTATCTATTTATCTATCTATTTCTATTTTCCTCCCCTCTGCTGCATCTGAAAGCAAACGGACCAAAAAGTTCCTGTTGCTTTTCCTCTTCCCCATTTTCTCTCTCTCTCTTTCTCTCTCTCTTTATTTCCCTTCCCCCCCCCCCTCCTTGACATTAAAAGCCAGATGTACAAACCACTTAATGCTTTCTAAGGGTTGCGTTAAGAGACCCTGGCATGTTGATAGAGACTGCCCCAAAGGTCAGTCTTTTTCAGGCTCGGCTCAGACAATTTTTTGGCATTTTTCTACGCTTGCCTGCAGGACAGCTCTCGAGCCAAGCCTGACCTTGACAGTGAATTGGATAAATAAACCTTCAATTTACCCCCTCCATCTCAAAGCTAGTCTAGCCGATCCCTCTGGAGCCTTCACCTGTCCACATCGTTCAACTGACTGCAACTTTCATCTGACGAACATCTCCGGCTTTTACAGGTTCAGTGACAAACACCATCTAGCAGATCAGGCTCCTGAAAAGTGAGAGACAATCATGCTTCCCCATTGAAAATTTAATGCGAGTTGCATCTTTAACCATCATTCTCTCCCCACCACGGCTGTGAATATCCCAGGAGGCACTTGAAGCAAGAGCTTTGCTCCATAACAGGTAAAGACGTGGCATTTAATGATACTGTCTAAAGTGATCCAAGTCCATGGAAAATAATGTGCACTCATGTAGCAGATAAGCACTGCTGAATGTACTAGAACAGCAGTATCTTTACCAGGACTGTCACAGGACAGAAAGTGACACACAGCTTGCCAGCATATCTGCTTTTCCTTTTTGCTGTTTGTGTGTATGTGTGTGTGGGAGATGCTTCAGATTCAATACCCCAAAAAAATAAAATTTGGAGAAATCAGTAAAGGGAGGAATATTAACTTCTCACTGATTAAGAATTCTTGTTCTCCTTAATTTGCAGGTGTATACATACTTCTCTCTCTCTCTCTCTCTCTCTCTCTCTCTCTCTCTCTCTCTCTCTGTCTCTCATTCTCTCTCTCATTCTCTGTCTCACTGTCTGTGTGTGTGTTGTTCTGTTTGTGTGTGTGCCTCTGTGTGTGTCTCATTGTCTCTCATTGTCTCTCATTGTCTCTCATTCACTCTGTCTCTCTCTGTCTCTCTCTCATTCTGTGTATGTCTCTGTGTGGTGTGTTTCTCTCTGTGTGTCTCATTGTCTGTCTGTCTGTCTGTCTGTCTGTCTGTCTGTCTGTCTGTCTGT
>BLBF01000045.1:9900462-9937365 GCA_015471245.1 Laticauda colubrina
TCTTTCTTTCTTTCTTTCTTTCTTTCTTTCTTTCTTTCTTTCTTTCTCCTGTTTGTATTTTTTTTAAAGAGGAAGATGCTTCATCTCCCAGCAGAGATATGAAACTGGCTCAGAAAAAGCCAATGAATACCCACTGGAAAGGTCTACCTGCTTGAAGAACCATGATAGAACAGTGGTTAGAATGCAGTATTGCAAACTAACTCACTACCCGCTGCCAGGAGTTCAATCCTCACCAGCTCAAGGTGGACACAGCCTTCCATCCTTCTGAGGTTTATTAAAATGAGCATCCAGATTGTTGGGGGCAATATGCTGACTCTGTAAACTGCTTAGAGAAGGCTGTAAAGCACTATAAAGCAGTATATAAGTCCAAGTGCTATTGCTATTGCACACTTGTGTGTTGGATCAGATGGGTACTAATCAAGCAATATTTTAATTCCAAAGCTACAATTGATTTATTTTCCCTCCCCCCATCCAATTTTTTCTTTGCTTATGGCCACATTACTTAGGTAATGACTTCTTCACATCATATTCACATTACTTCCAACTGCATTTCTCTTTTTCTTCTTTCTCTTTCCCTCTCTTTTTTCTTAACTGTTAGACTTTCCTCATTAAAAGAACATTTAGACTGGTGTGACAGATACTTTTCAAGCAAACACCAAGCAGTTTATGTCAACAAGGCAAATCAGCAACTGGTTCGAGAGCAATGCTGGGTGTTTGCAAGAAAGTCAAAGGACATTATTTTGGGCTCTGGAAAAACTTTGTAATTTAGCAAGAGCTCTCTCTCTCTCTCCCTCCCTCCCTCCCCTGACCTAAGTACTTGGGGCTGCAGTGATGTCACAAAGCTGGCAGTTTGTATAAGGAGCACCCAATTGTTATTGGAGCACATGCTGCTTGGATAGACCCAGATTCTGCCAGAACAAATGAACCCAGTACACAATAGCAGAGTTGGAAGGGACCTTGGTCAATAGAGGTAGGCTGCACATACAACTGGTTTGCCTAGTGCAGAACCGAAAATAGGAGTGTGCACACGCATGCCTTTTTTAATCCAAGAAGCTTCTTCAGTTCAAGATGAAAAAAACCACGTAGCTCATGAGAATATTAAGTTCCCTTTTGCTATATCAGTATCTGTTCCTTCAACAAAAGTATCATAAGCTGGTGTGATATTTCTTCCACTTTCAAGGCCACAACAATATCACTGTTTTATGTCATGTCCTATTTTATCATTGTCACTCACTGGTAAGTTTGCATAATATTATAAACTGCTTTTTTATTCTTTTCTCCCCACCCTATGATGATGAGTGATCATCTCTATATTGTGGCAGACAGTAACATGATGCTAAATCTTCTATGAAGCAGAAATCCAGTGCCATGAAAGTGAATGATTTTAACCCAGTTCCCCTGATGGGATGGCCTTCACAAAGGCTAGGAATTCTGGGAGTTTTAGTCCTGACAATTTTGATGGTTGCTGTAGGCCATGGAGGATGAACATGGAGGAGAAAAGAAAACCCATGATTCTTGCAACCTTGATGTGATAGCTAATTCTCAGATCACAAGGAAAAAGGCTGTTACCAATCAGTAAGGAAAATAACAAACAGGTAAATGCTACCGGTACTTTTATTGCCCCAATGAAAATGACTTCAAATCTATTATATGGGAGAAGACCAAAAGTTGAACCTTGATTCATTATACATATAGTTCATTTGCATCTGATGCATAGCAGTTGGTGGAATCATTCATGATGACATTTTTAGCCTGTCTACAATAAACTGTGATCAAATGGAACCCTATTTATAATTAAATCAAGGTTTAACTTCTTGTTGTAACACTCTAAAATCATTCTCCTTTGAACAAGTTTCCAACCAACTTTTGTTGGGTAGCCAACTGATCCCCTATCAGGTTACTTGCTTATGATCATCTGAGAATTGGCTCTTAGGCTTTGTTATCATCCCATCCAGAAGTAAAACGTGACAACATTCCAGAGCAACAATTACCAGCATGTCTCAATGTTGAGCAATATTCAGTGTAGGTCAACCCAACTATCACTGCCTCGTTCATTTAGTCATCATTATGATTTTTCTAGACATAATTAAGTATTGTTCTGTTTGATGATCATAAACCACATCTATCTGCTTCTAATCCCCAATTTGAAGTCCGTTTGAGCCCACTGAAGCAATCATACTGTACTTTTCTTTCCATAATAGCACTTAAGACTTATATACCACTTTACAGTCCTTTCAGCCTTTTCTAAGTGGTTTACAGAATCAACCTCTTGCCCCCAACAATTTGGGTCCTCATTTTACCCACCTTGGAAGGATGGAAGGCTGAGCCAACCTTGAGCCTGGTGACATTCAAATTGCCAAATTGGAGGCAGCCAGCAGTCAGCAGATGTAGCCTGAAATACTACATTCTAACCACTGTGCCACCACGGCTCATCATGAACTAGGAACATCTGCAAGGTCAGTGGTCAAGGTCAATGATCAAGGTCAATGTTCAAAGCACATGTACAAAAAGAAAAGAGTTTGCATCACGACAGCAAGAGATTACTTTTGTCATTTGCATCCTGCTTGACCCACCCTGTGGTAGAATTAGTCTGGAGTTCCAGGTGGGATGGACTGCTTCCAAAAGAGCAAAGAAACAGCAGAGTTTGGTAAATCCGAGAGGCAGAAGGAATGTTAAGATGGTCCCTACCTAGCACTTCACACAGTGTATCTATAATTATGCAGATTTAGTTTGGCAGGATTCTGTTTTTAAATGAACAATAAAGACACCATTCAGAAATAACTCCATGTGTCATTCTTGGTTCTTGGGGCCTGATACACACACCCTGCAAACAATTTTTTTGCTGAGCTGAATGAGAATTCTAGGAGAACTCAACTTACAACAGAGCAGAGCATTGCAAGCTGGGAAAATACATACTTTGAGCCTATTATTTCCAAACTGTGGCAGCATCACCGGTAACGCTGTTATAAATTTATTTAAACGATGTTTTTTCTCGAGAGCACTCAACATGCCCTAGACTCAACAACATGACAGCTTTCTAGTCCACTTGAAGTCTTCCACCCAGATATATATTTTTCACTTATATTAATTCTCCATCTTTTTTCCCTTCTCCATTGACTTCTCTTCTTGTTATTTCATACTCCACTGCTTTTCCTGTAACAAAATCACGTGCCACAGATTATTCTCCTACAGTTAATTTTGTTTTGTCTGTGTTTTAACAGTAATCATGAAATGACATCAGTGCATTGCTTGCCTACCTGTTGCATACAGAAATGTTCAGAACACAGCTCATATCCTTCCCATTGCTTTTGAGGTCTTCAGTGATAACTTTCTTGAAAATGCCACACAAATACACACAAACTAGGCTGTAATTTGCAAAATCCCAGTAGGTCACCATTTGCTTCCAACAGCAATGGCCAATCAAAAGCTTGAGCTAGAAGTAAACTGAGAATGCCTTTCTCCTAATCTTTGACCTTAGCTTTGACAATCCAGAGAATTATCATAATATATGGATATTCCTTGTTCATACTTCTTACAACTGTCAATCTATTTTAGGTCATTTTATATGGACATTCCTTGCTCGTATTTGCTTAAATCCACTGACTAAATATTCATTTTAAGGTTCAACTAATTTCTTCATCACAAACCTTGATGCCATGTTCTGCTGTCCAACAGTCACTGATTGGGCTGTCCTACATGAATCTCCTTATTCCCTATTGTTAAAGCCAGATGAACAAGTAGTTCATGCCAAGAAGTATATAAATTGTTATAAATTCTTCCACCTTGGTTATCTGCCTTCCTTTTCCAAGTTGACATCCACTTAATTACATAAAAGGGTGAAGTGCAGCCAATAACTTCATTAAAAGGGGGGGGGGTGTCTCAAATGCAAAGTAGGAAAGTGACAATGACCAATGAAATTAATCTGTAGGCAACCTACCCCCATCTCAACTCATTTTTGTAGATCTTCAGATCATCTGGCTAAAATTCAGCATCAATTTTGATGGTGTATTGTTTTTTTCTGATTCTTAAAACAATATTTAACTTTTAAACTCCAAACCAAGCTAAAAAATAATGTAGTCAGATTTTCAATTTTATTCCCCTATTTGCACAGGACATTGTTTTAAAAACACAAAAATAGTTATTATTTATCTTTTTAATAATATAGACATAGCACCATTAGAAGGAGAATAGAGTATTTCTGGGGTCTTTGAATCTGAGGTGAGAAAGGACAATGTTTTCAATTCACTTCCAGTTCACTTCCAGTCAAATATGCAGACCCAGTAGGCAAAAAAAACATCACATCAACTCCAACATCATGTTAATAGCTATAATTGATCAGTGAAGCAACCAATCAATGAAAACTAAAGAAAACTTCTTAAGTTAGAGAAATATAAGATTGTTGGTTGGGTGACCCCATATGAGATGTCCTAATGGTGCTTTTTCAAGATTAACTGGACTTTCTTTCTTTGTCCTTGAAGACGTTTCGCTTTTCATCCATGAAGCTTCTTCAAGGACAAAGAAAGTCCAGTTGCCTCTGAAAAAAGCACCTTTGAGAAAACCATGAACTGGATAATTGAAAATCTCCATAGAAACCCATATGAGACAATTTCCTTTGTCAAGTCAAAGTCAATTGAAGAAGAATACATTATGCTATGTATGGTTTGAGAGGTGATAGATGATCAGTGAGAGATGAGATGGGGCATGATCAATGAAAGGGATGATACACAGAAGAAGCAGTAAACTGTATAACATCTGTGGTTCACCAACCTGGTATGAGCAGCATCAGCCCTCTGAAAGAGGTGTTTGAAGTCTGTAAACTACTGCCTGTAAAGCAGCTTGACTGGAGGCATTGAAGACTGTTTGTAGTACTATGCTGGATTCAAGCAACCCTCTTAGATAGCATCTCCCAATCACAGCTTGAATCTAATTACATGTTGTGTTCATTACATTCATCTCCTTGTGACATTTGGTTATGTCACCCCATTCAGTTATCCATTCCACTTAGTAGAAGGAGCAAGGGCAGAGGGGGCTTGACTTGCAAATTCATGCACACGAAGATGTTGTAATTAAATTAAGGGCATTTTAAGCCATAAAACAGCACCTTCATAGACATTTGAAAATATATACGTCCTCAAGAAAAGCCAAAGCAACCAGTTCTTCTGCAATCTCCAGACAACATTGAAATGGACAGTCCAAAATGCGAAAGGCTTGAAGCTCTGCTTAATACTGATAGATATGAGATAGCCAGCATCATAGTACCATGGGTCCTTGTCTCAGCAGTAATAGAATGAAAGTGTTGAATACTTTTCAATTTAATGAAAATCAAGGCAGCATCATATCAAAGCCCCCCTTTCTATCTTCTCCCTTCATCACCATTCATTATGCCATCTAAAACTCATGGGGATTGATGTTCAATATCATCAGGTTCTCCTTCATGGCTTATAGTGATGAGACCCAGAACAATTTCCAAAGCAAGCTATAATGTTGCTGTGTTGTATTTTGGTCTGGGATTGTTTGCATAGGCAGGCATGATTTCATCATGTTTCTTGCAGATAAGGACCTATCCTTGGAGAGATGAATATTATGTTTTGGATGAGGAAGCTTATTATGGTCCAGGAGTCCTGAGTCCTCCAGACTAATGTCCTGCCATAATGTTTGATTTTCCTTTCCAGCATCCTCCCAGAACTACTTCTAGGCAAACCTGAAATTCAGATCCTAAATAACAACAACAACAACAAAAATTACTCAGTTAAAGTGCTAGAATTAAAGGTTCTCCTTCATCTCCAAATTCTTTCCACTGTAAGTAAATATTTTCAGCTCTTGTGTTCAATCCCTAACATTGTTCAAATTTCACAAAGGACAGAAATGAAATCAGCTCTAAGTTGGAATTCTTACCCTCGAGAGATTTCTAAAGTAAAAGAAAAGAACCATTTTTAAAAAAGAAAAAAAATCCCAATAAATGCAGGATATAGCATTATTATAAGAGATGGATAAAAAGATGAGGGGAAAGCTAAACATTCAGTGGAAGCAAATCTCTTCTTTTAAACTCTGCCTCCGTCCATGCTCCATCGAAAAGGAAAGCTATTACAATAAAGAGGGAGGGGAAGAGGGGAAAAATCAAAGCCCTCGAGAAGCAATCTTTTCATAACTTCATTTTTTTTACAGGCAAGTATAATTATAGTTTTGCATAACCATCTAATGAAAGGAAGTCCTCTCTTGCCGTGTTAATAAAGGACCTTGCCGAGCATGTTAACAAAGCAAAGGCATTCTACGTAGGTAATGTCACTCTGTAATTAGCAGGCTCGTAAGATGACTTAAGATTACAGTTTATCTGAATCTAATAACTACGTATCAGCAGCTTCATCGCTCTGTCTTTTTCAATATATCTTTCCCCTTGAATGGTTTGAGTATCTATCCTCTCACAGAAGGAGGGCTCGTACCAGCATGTGAAAATCATTGGGGTAATAAAAAAATTGTTCATAAAAGGAATGTGTAGGGAATGCATATGTCTGTCTACCTGCCTGCCTGCCTGTCTGTCTGTCTGTATGTGTGTAAATCCAAAAAAAAAAAGACACCCTCCTTATAGAAAGAACTTTTGTTCCTGCTCCAGCTATGTAATGAGATTGCTAAAATTACTCAAGCCAGAGCAATGTGTTTCTTAATTATGTTGAGTCGTGTCCTGCTGTCGGGTGCAGAGAAATTCAAGGTGGATCATAAACCTATTTTATTAGTGTGTGGCAATATCATCATAAAAGAAGAAAAGCAGACAGAACTTGAAAGACCATGGTCTTCTGAGGAAGAGACAGACCAAGCTGGACATTCATTTTTTGGCCCTATCTCCATCTCCAACATCTGCCTTGTTCAACAGTTTATCCCCTATGGAAGTGATGGTAGCATCTGAGCCCTGTTCAACCACTTATCAGAGTCAATATTATTATGGGAAAGAGAAAATATTGGCCAATTTAGTCAGATAGAGGCTCCGGGCCAACTATAGTCATCAAGGGTTATATTTGAGGGAAAAGACCTTGTTGTCAACTCAAGACCTCATTGTCAATATTAATCTGGTCTTTTCAGAGTTGCCAACAGAAAGGGAGGAGGAGCAATGAAGCCACTTGCAAACCAAAACTGCATTCCATAAATGTTTTCAAAGATAGTAACTAGGTGACCAAAGTTTCTGCCATGCAAAATTCTAACTGGAGAGCATGACTGATGACTCTTAGCTATGGATGTGTCCCATTGGAGAATATGAATTACGATACACCCAGGGGGTGGGGGGAAACCAAGATCAAGGGTGACAATAAATTATGTGTCTCAGAGTTGGCTACACCCAGGCAGTGCTGTCATGTTAACTCCCAATAAATCCTTTTTAAGTTTTGGAAGTTTGGCTTGAGACTCGTGATTTAAATGGGGGTAACTGCCATTGCCCTGACAGTCATCTGAGAGTCAAGGCTTTCACATACAAACCATAGTTGGGGATGAATGGTGTTTGCAGAATCTCAGCGTATTCTCCCATGGGGTGAGAAGTACTGGCCAAGGGCTACTGGACTTACAGGACCTGAGACACCTGCCACTCCTATCTTACCTATAGTTATAGAGTACTGCCTTCCTCCTACACAATGCTTAATTTACAATAAGACCTTCTTGCCAATGGTTTCAGCATCACAAAACCACACTTATAGGACCCACAATCTTCCAAAGGATGGGGAACACTCAGAGAATCCCTACTCACTCTCTATTTGAAGAACCTACTCCATTTTGTTTCTTTGTTCAAGAGACACAGATTACATTGGTAAAAAGAGTGACAACAATACTCTGTGTTTTTCCTTTACTTCGTGTTCTGTATCTGGTGCTCCTTCTCTTTTACTTTTGAACAGTTTGCTCATTCTTTCATTTCATACCAGTTTTGGGCAACATGATGGCTCAGTGGTTAAGACCCTCTGTGGTTTTCACTGACTGGGTTCAAGACCCAAGCACCATGCGATTGGGTGAGCTCCTGTCCTCCCCACACCTCCTGCCAAGCTACCAGTTTCAAAACATGCAAAAGCAAGTGGATAAACAGCTACTACTTGGATGAAAAGGTAACAGTGTTCTCTGCACCTTGGTGTACAGTCATGCCAGCTACCTGACCAAAGAAATTGTCTTCAGACAACGCTGACTCCCTTGGCCAAGCAATGGAGAAGAGCATCCCTCCCTAGAGACAGTTAGAACTGGACAGGGGAAATCTTTAAACCCTTTTTGACCAAAATAAGCTTTGATTCGATTACTCCATGAACCTTTCTGCTAGGGGAGTATTGGCAAGGCTCTGTGACATCATTAACCCCTTCTCTCATTGATTTGTCAGTTAGAAGTAGAGATGGCTTAGCTATTGCTGTCCAACTATTCTATGCTTCCAGATTTTGGCAGCCAGCCTGCAACAGAAAGCATTTTTTCTTCTTCTTAGTCTATGGGTATAATATACTTCTCCTTTTTCTACAATCCATTTCCAGGATCTATTCTGCAAAGACAAAGAAACAAAGTAGCTACTGCACTGATTCTCCTCTTCCCATTAAAAAATGATATAGATAAAAGAGTTTATAGAAAGAAAAAAGAAAGGCCACAACAAAACAGAAACAGGCAAAAGGATTCCAATCCATCCTCTCTCCATTCCAAGTATACAAATAATGAAAACCATGACTCAGATTTACAGTCTATAAATGGAGTAAATTTGGGGTGGCCATTTCAGCTCATCTTTATGCTGTACTGTTGCATTATTAAATATTTAAAGTAACTTAATATTTAATTTGATAAATATAAATGGACAGATAACTATAGGTATAATTAATTTATGCATGACCCCTGTCCATCCTGTACTGCCTATTATGGGAGGGAAAATATCATAAAATCACAAGAGGGGAACCAAGATACCCATAGAGATTAAAGGCCACAGAAACTGTAGACCATACACCACTTTGTTGTCCATTCTACACAAAGCTTGAAAATGATTTAACACATCTATACCCCTGCACAGGTAATCTTCAACTTACTACAGTGCATTTCGTGATTGTTTAAAGTTACAATGGCACTGAAAAAAGTAACTTATGAGCATTTTTCACCCTTAAGACCATTGCAGCATTTCCATGGCCACATGATCAAAATTTGGTCCCTTGGAAACTGGCTCATATTTATGACGGTTTTCAGTTTTCCAGGGTCATGTGATCCCCTTTTGCAACCTTCTGACAAGCAAAGTCAATGGAGAAACCAGATTCACTTAGCAACTGTGTTACTAAGTTAACAATTTGCAGTGATTCACTTAACAACTGTCGCAAGAAAGGTCATAAGATGAGACAAAACTCACTTAACAAATGTCTCACTTAGATCCAAAATTTTGGGGTCAATTGTGGTTATAAGTGGAGGACTACCTGACATTTGGGAAATAATATTTAAATTTATGGCTGGAAAATTATTTTTTCCTATTGTCTGTAGAAATAATTGTCAACAGTATTCACAGAGGACTGGACTTCAGTCTCTTACAGCTGTGTAAGGATTCCAAATTGATGACACATTTGACCCCACTTTTCGGCTCTGCCTGGTCATCTCTTACATCTCCAGGACTTTCAGAAAAGCAACAAGGTGAGAATCAACCATACCTCTGGGGGAATGTTGTTCCATAAAGAAGTGGCCACCACTGAGAAGGCCCTTTTTGCGGTCCCACCAGGAGTACATCCCGAACAGATGGGACCTGCAGCATACTCTGCCTTCCCATCTTGGTGGGATGGGTGGAAAGGAAATCCTTCAAATAGTTTGATCCCCAAACCATGCACTTATGGGTAATTTTGTTGGAAAAATGATCTTCCAGGAAATCTTCCATCCACTGTACAAGATTTTATTATTTCATTTGGTAAGATGCTGGAAAATGTAACCACAGTTTCATTATGGCAGCTTACTGAGCTCTATTAAATCTTGACTCAGCCAGATGAAAAAAAAAACCTGTTTGTTACATAATTTAGACAGGAATTTAAGAGAAGGGAGTGTTGATTCTGCTGAATCGCCCATTAGCTTTCAATATCCCTTGCTGGAAGGGGACTTAAAGGTAAGTCCTTGTGTCTCTATTGGGAGAGTGATTTCCAAAATTGGAGACTTGGAGGCTTCTTTTAATGCCAGAGGCATCATATAAGATGATGTCAACACAAATTAAAACTCTACAGGAGAGTCAGATTCTAGCAAAGATCCTCTTTCTTCTTAGATGGAGTTTACATGGTGCACAGGATAGGGTTCATTAAAAAAATCTGTATGGTGGGAAACTCTAAACTGTCTCAGCCTAGATGAGGACCTCAATTTGAGTTGACATCTTATACTGGGATACTAAAAATAACCAAATAATAAATTGCAGTTTATGTACATCATACAAAGTCTGGTTGCAAATAAATCCAAATAAGTTTTAGCATCTATTCCCACTTTTTGTTTCTTCTTCTACATGAAAGCTATTTTTTCAAGATATTTGAAAAGTTTTTTCTTCCATGATCCAGATTTGATAGCCACAGGAGATTTGAGGAAGGTGGGTGAAAACCTTTGCAATAAAGAAATAAATAAAACTGCCACCAGTTGTATTCCGGTCGATGCAGTGTTGATTCATCTGTCCTTGTAACTGAATATCCATCTCTATTGCTTCTTGCTCTATCAGGTTCAAGAAAGTCATGTGAAAAGGTGGAGAGAATGACAGATAGGAGCACCACTTGGGCTTGTCTATTTTCATTTTTCATACAACATGCACATCTCAAGGCTGAAATGTAATAAGTCAGCCTTGTTACGGGAATCAGAAGTGTGCAAAAAAGTTTCATTTCAGCAGCTTGCCAAAGGCACTCAAAAGGCAAAAAAATACCTTGATAGAAGAATAGAATAGAACAGAACAGAACAGAACAGAACAGAACAGAACAGAACAGAATAGCTTTATTGGCCAAGTGAAATTGGACACACAAGAAATTTCTCTCCTGTGCTACTTTCTATCTTCTCCTATTGGTATCTTATGATTACAGTATATCACTTTGCTGTTTGGATGGTCATTGAGAGCTTATGCATAGGAGAGAAATCCCTTGTGTGTGTCCAATCACACGGCCAATATACACATAAACCCCAAAGCAAAAAGAGAGAGAATTGAGGCATCTAAATAAAAAAGAAAGAAAGAAAAGAAAAGAAAATTAGGGGTGACATGTTAGCAGTATTCAATATTTGGGAGACTGTCATAAAGAACAGGGGGTCAAATTCCTCTCCAAAGCACCGATGGGCAGGACAAGAAACAATGGTTGGAAACTAATAAAAAAGGGAAGCAACCTGGAATTAAGGAGAAATTTAGAAGTTGGAACAAGTTGCCTTCAGAAATCAAAAGTGCTCCATCACTGGAGGTTTTTAAGAAGAGACTAGATAGTCACTTGTCTGAAATGGTATAGATTCTCCTGCTTTAGCAGGGGGCTGGACTAGAAGACCTCCAAGGTCCCTTCCAGCTCTATTCTATTCTAAAAATAGGTCTCTGGTTCTCTGGGACCCTAGGGTGGCATAATCAGAACTTGAGGGACTTCCAAAACATCAAGAGTAATTGACTGACATGGGAAGCTATAGAAAATGAACGGATGGATGGATGGATGAAAAGAGGGATGGAATTGACCTAAGGTCCGCCTGAGAGGAGAATGTTCCGTAAGGTAGACATCATGGCAGAGAAGGACCACTGTCTGTGCCCCCCAAATGTAGGTTCCTGGCAAATGGCATTTAATTCCACTTCATCCTGAGTTTTTTATTTTAAAAATAAGCAGTTCCATCCCCCCAAAAAACCATATATCTTCCTAAGTGCATTTCTCCAGTTATACATTTATGTGTACATAATTTTGCCCCATGAGTTATGGTAAGCAATTCTGCCCAAGAGAAATCAATTTGAGATGATATTTTTTTGTTCGTCTCTGTATGCCCTTTGCTTTTCAGAGCAAGTGTGTCCATGTTTAAGTCAGACAGCTGAGTTGCACTGAGTTGCTACAAGAGAGGTTTCAGGAGGCTGCAACTACCTGGTGATTCCTATACGAGTTCAAAAGCCAAGCATTCTGCAACTTACTGCAAAGAGAGGAGCTGCCTCCATTTACAGGCCTAACTAGGGATCTCTGAGCTGCCTGCAGCACAACACAATCGCACCAAGGAAAGAATCTCTAAACAAGACTAAATTATGAGAAAAGGATATTGCACCCAATCCAGAGTTTTAGGAAATGCCTCTGCTCTGAATGAGTAACTCTAAGGCAAATTAAGACATTGTCAAGCAGTGCTAACCTACTTACAAACATCATTGGTCCCTTGAGTTTTGCTAGTCTTACACCTTCCTTAACGGATAACTGAATAGGTAAATGGGTTATATCGGGCCAGGAAATCAATGTGTATACCGTGTTCCCAGCTAGAGATGAGCTTGTCGAAGGCATTTTATTATAGCTCTAGGAGACGTATTGATCTGACCGTTAACTACTCAAGAGGTGGCGAGCAATCCAATGAAGACGCGTCCTTCTGTCCATCCAAATGCATTCACCCCCTCAAATAGCCCTAACAAACTAAGCATTTGCAGATAGAATTAATTTAATGTTTGCTTAATCAAAACTGACTAAGCTGGAACTTAAATGCTATTAATTACAAAGCAAATTGCATTCACGTGGTTCGTGTGATGTTGGGCCAGGACAATTACATCAGTATCCAATTTGATTTTTCAGGGCTTATGGAAATGTACAATTGTGGCTTTAGATTCTTTCCTCCTGCACACATACCCTAACTATATCACAGATACAAACACTTGATCCCTGGTGGGATTCAAAAAAAATTTACTGCCGGTTCTGTGCACATGGCTTGGTGGGCGTGGCAGGGGAAGGATACTTCAAACGACTCAAAATCGCCACTACCAGTTCTCCAGAACTGGTCAGACCACCTCTGCACTTGATCTACTTACTTTAAATTGCAATTTATTTTATTGCCCCAGTTTAAAAGTGACTTGAAAAGTCAACTTTTTTGGGATGTAATAGTTTTGCCTACTACGGCATAAAGGAAATCTGCCACAAGCTTCTAGAACATCAGATCTGTAAAATTTCTCAGCAGTCCCAAACAGGGTCTAATGATCAAAAATTTAGGCAAAAGAGTATTTGTTTGCCAGAGGTTAATCTTAAAAGCCACCTGGTATAATAAGAATAAGTTGCTCGATGGGGACAAATATTCACTTTGGAGACTCAATTGGAAAAAGATTTTGAGAACTTTCGCACCGGTACTTTTCATGATCACTGTGAATAACTAAATCAAATGTAACTCCAAATCTTTTTTTCAATTGTTTTTTAAAAATAATTTAATTAGGTAAAGGTAAATTAGTGTCTTTTACCTAATTCTCAACACTCCAGTAATTATGCAAAAAAATCAATCAATAAAACAGAAAAAGGAAATCATAGAATTATAGAATTGTAGATCTTAATTCTAAGAGACACAATGAGGAAACCAAAAAGAGCTTATAGTAAAAAATGCGCTAATCAATTTCACACAATAAGTTCTCTCCTTTGAAGGGATTGAGATGCTCTCACCATGTCCATCATCTTAGGTGGAAAATCCATGTTCTCCAGAATGCATGCCACCAATTGTCTATTTTTGCCATCTTTTCCTTACAATTGCCTAAACTTAGAGACTATTACCTGAGAGGAGGAAGACACTAAACCGTGTCCTGTACGCCTTCAAAACAAGCCTAATATGGTTGTAGAAATGAAAAAAAAAACAGCACACATAAAGAAATGTGGAGAAATTGAAAATCACAGTCCTGGCTACACTGACTGTCATCCTTGAGGACTCATAATGTCAGGTAATGAAACATCTGCAAGCAAAGAACCAAACTCAGAGAGCACCAAGAACCATACCATTCCAGCTTCTCTTTCTCTTCCTCCCTCTCACTCTCCAGAGCAACCAAACCGAATCACTCAATCGTGTGTTATTCTCCTAGTCCATTCAGTTTCCAGAGAGCATCCCAGGGATTATGGAGGGACAGAATGCCAAAAACAAGTCCCTGAATCAGAGGTGGTATTCAGCAAGTTCTGATCAATTCTGGAGAACTGGTAGCGGAAATTATGAGTAATTGGGAGAACCGGCAAATCCCACTTCTGACTGGCCCCGCCAACCCCATCTATTCTCCACCTCCCAAGTCCCAGCTGGGTCTTCTTTTGTTGCCCTGCACAGGAGAATGGAGCTGGAAAGCAGGTTAGTGGGGTAAGGAGGGAATGGGGATTTTACAGCATCCTTCCCCTGCCATGCCCACCAAGCCACGCCCACAGAACTGGTAATAAAAAAAAAATTAATCCCATCACTGCCCTGAATGATTAAAGTTCAAACTGGAGCCTGAAAAAAAAAGAAGACAGACCCTATGGTGGAAAACAGGATAGGGGGCGGAAATCAAGCCTGTTGATTTAAGCAAGCAGCACGCTTGCAAATCACAAACTGTTGTGTTAAACAACAGTAGCCAACTGCACTGATTAATAGCACACAAAGCATTTGAACCCAAACAATGATTTCATTTCACACCAAAAGAACAAGGCCTGGTCTTTCTTTTACATCCTAATTTACAATTTCAATTATAAATATAAAAAGTTATGTTTCCGATAACTGCTTTTATTAGGAGGATACATGCACTAGTGTCTCCTAGACATACAGCATGCTATAAAAACGTGAAGTACAAGCAACAACCAAATGCTGGCTGTTCCCTTCCATTTCTGCTCTTGCTTTTTAAACTTAATGGCGGAATTATCACTCAGCAGTGCGTACAGAAGCATTATTAAAACACCATTGTGCAAGAGAGGAAACCAAACTGCCATGCCAAAGAGGCATCTGGCCTGGCACTCTTACTTTATATCCTTAGGTCACAAAAGCATGAATATGCATATTGAAAAAAGGTATGTGAATCAGAGGTTTTTTTGGCTTTGTATATTCTGTTCAGGGTGTCAGCTTTGGATGCCATATTGAGATCCGATGCTCCCACGCTGTCACAATTGAGCCTGAGAAAGTGGGAGGGGGCAATTTATTGGAGTATATCTAGTTAGACATAATAACTTTTTTTTTCTGATTCAAGGTCAATTGTGTTGCACATAGTGAAAGGAAGTCTTAACTTGGGACAGATGGTGTTTGGGGCATGTGATGTGATGATGGATGCAGGGGATGGGTTTTGTATTTTTTACTTATTGTAAGGAAGCCCGGAACTTTCAGATTCAGGATTCCCCAGTTATGCCAGTTATTATCCCAATAAAAAAGGAATCTTTTGAGGAGATGTCTGTCTCAGAGTTATTGGGTGGAATGGAGAGTTGCTGGAACACTGACACAGAATCCAAAAACTGCAAATGTTTAAGATGTCCCTAGGTGGTCAAGAATCCAGACTCTATCCATTTCAGACTTTGATTCTATTCAGTGCTTTAACTGAAGGTGTTCAGGAAAAAACATTTATGTCAACAGTGCAGCAGCCAATCAGATTTATTTTTTTCGAGAAGGACTACAAATTTCTCTTCCTTAAATTTCATCCTGTTTGTTTCTGCTCACTTTCGAGCTTGCACAAATCTCTCTCTTATCTTCTTTCTCTTCTAAAGTGTTGATCATCAATAAAAGTGTTCAACCAGGCCCAGGATAGAACTTTGGGGCTCCACTACCTATTACTCTCCAATCTCACTTAGGAGTACCCTCTGCTATTATTATTTTTTTGAGACAACCATCTATACATCAGGAATATAATTTAATCCATATTTGACCATTTTATTCCTTAGAATCTCATGAGAAACTCTGGCAAAGCTTGTACCAAATGTGCTTTTTTCAAAAAGCAGCTGGACTTTCTGGTTTTTCTTTGAAGACATTTTGCTTCTCATCCAAGAAGCTTCTTCAGCTCTTCTTGGATGAGAAGCGAAATGTCTTCAAAGAAAAACCAGAAAGTCCAGTTACCTCTTGAAAAAACACCTTTGGGACAAGCATGACCTGGATGATTGAGAATCTCCATAGACATCTGACAATGCTTGAAAGAACATTTGGAACTGTGCTACTACATATGTGAACAGTGGTGAGACTTTTCCTTGCACAAAAGTGGAAAGATGCACTAATTCCAACAATGCAAGAATAGATGATAAAGGAATTGGTAGAGGTGGCAAAATTGACTGTTTTAATTAAAGAGAACAAACCTGGATTTTGTACCTGACACTGAAAAATAATAAAAGCCTCATCTCAGGTTTTGATTATGACAATGACTTTGTTGTTGTACAAATGGCTTGAAATATTTAGAAATGCGAAGCAAAAAGTTGAGGCTGTAATTCTTTTTGTATTTTACTGCACTGAAAAAAGTTGGAAGTCACTTTCTTTTTTCTTTTCTTTTTATCTCTTTCTCTTCTTAACTTCAATTTTTGTTTGTATTTGTGTTTACCTTGTAATAAGCTTTAATTGTTTTTTTTTTTAAATATCTTATGAAAAACTTTTATGAAAAAGGATGCAGGTCGTCTTAGCTGGCCAAAAGATGTTTTAAACTTTATTCATGGTAGCTACATGTAATGAGATCCTTTGCATTTGACTTTTTAAAAAAGAACTATTAAAAAAGATATCTTCTGACAGCCTTTGTAAAAAATGCATGTCGTATCAATGGAAATAATAAAACACCATATATCTGTTGCTTAAAAAGATCAATTTCCTTGGACACAAAGCAACAATTCTAAACTTTAATTGCTGCAAATGGATTCATATTTAATGTTTCCTTAAACCATTTTCTAATGTTATCTAATATACAATGAGATAAGAACAGTTTTTAAGGTCCACACAACTTTTTTCACTTGGTATGTCGTTAGCATGGATAAATAAACACAATGCATGAAATCTAAATCAGAAATGATCAAACTGGTCATACAGACTGGAAATTTTGGAACTGCAACCCCAACACATTTGGAAGGCTAATGAGGCCTTTTTAACAAACTTTGCTCCTAGTGTACAATATCTTGATGACCATGTTCCTCACACTTATTTCACAAGCATATGGCTTTTGTCATCTATCCCTGTGGTCCCAATGAATGAACAGTCCAGATGTCTGAAAATTAAAAGGAGACCAGGAAGGCATCTCACTCTTAAAATTTCAAATCCATAAATCACTGGGGGGGGGGGATTTTCTACATCAGATCTTGTTACATCAGATCTTGTTACATCATCTCTTTGCAAATTGCCACCCTAAATTCCTTAAAATTCCCAATTCCCTAAAAAGTAGAAGATGCACCCAATTCCCTGGCATCAGAAAAGATGTTGTGAAGAAAAGATATTCTCCCCCCCCCATCCCCCCAGGGAATTTTATTTCCAGTGGAGGCTAAAAAATGGAAGCCAAGCACAAAATATAGAACAAAATATGTATATCTCACTTAGAGCCCATCACAGACATGGTTGTGGAAGGAGGAGAAGGAGAAGAGGAAGAGGAAGAGGAAGAGGAAGGAGGAGGAGGAGGAGGAGGAGGAGGAGGAGGAGGAGGAGGAGGAGGAGGAGGAGGAGGAGGAGGAGGAGGAGGAGGAAGAAGTGGAAGAAATAATACAGAAATAAACTCTAAAGAAAAGCTCACCTCTGAAGGTGCTATATATACACTACCTAGAATCACATCTCCTTCTACTTATTAGAGTTGATACCTGAATAGACACAGGATTCAACAAGGTCTGTAACAAGCCATGATACAAAAGCAATGACATGTATGTCCCAAGGCCACCATGCAAACGAGTCAATTATGTTATGATGTCTGATTCAAGTATTTAAATTGCATCGATTTCATGCAATTGTCATGGCATGTCTGCTGTCATTTGCTCTCACAGAAGTCCACAGCAGGATGTTATCCCACAACACCTACTACTTAGTCCCTAAATTAGCCCATTAATTCATAAACTATACACACAGTCTAGGTCTACCCTAGTTGGAACATCAACGCTTGTAGGTGGACCTTAAGAACTTAGTTGCTAACATTCTTATTATTGTACCACAGAATTAAACTTTTTATGTTCACAATTAACTTAGAATTAAAAAGGCACCTGGCACAGGGAGTTAAAAAGCATAGAAAAGAGGCTGCCAAAAGGAGAGGAAATCATCAACTGCTAATAAAAGTTTTTGCACTATAAATGGAAAAGTTTTAAGATTGTTGCTCAAGTTATAAAAGTGTTAGTGATACCGCAATGTCCCTGGGGTAAGTCTTCCATTACCCAGATATGCCACCAATAAAATTTTATTTTCCGTATTTTTCTTAATTTAAAGTATCTATCGACTGTTTTTCATTAAAATATCAGAACAGCTCACGCTTAAAAACTATCTATCTGACTCTTGAGGAAAGGAATTAAGGAGGAAAACTTTTGAAAATCTATTAATAGGAAGGAGAGGGGAAGGGAGGGAGGAGAAGGTTTTCAAAGAGTGAAATAATTCTTGAAGATATGTAACATTAAATAGATATAAGCATTCGGTAAGCTTTTTTGATTTTTCATGATATATAATCAATCATATTTCCAGATTTTTGCTACCATATATAAATAAAAAAGTTTTTTTTTTAAAATAACAAGATAAAGAGAAGAAGTTGGCTTTCTTCATTTCTCAGTTTGCACAGAATAATCAGGCAGGTCAATTGATGTAATTACTACTTATATTATTTTTATCAACCCTATTTAATAAAACAATTTCTCTAGTTAACCGATTGGTCATTTTTCTGCTCTGGATCCTTGTGTCTGATTTACTGGGGTAATCCTTTTTTCCCTTAGCAGTATTGGTTATGCTACTGCTTTCAGTTCTGGATCAGGAGATGCAGTTCTGTCAAACAAAATATTAGACCCATAGCCTCCTTCCTTTCCAGAGATTTCCTCCTAAAGTTAAAAGAAGATGGAAAATTGCCTGTTCTTGATCTCCGCATCAACTGATTGTACCTGGACAAACAGGCATCATCTGTCTATTGAAGACACACTGGTTTATTTTACAGTTTGATCTCTGAAACTCTATCTTTAAATATCTCCAACATACACACACACACACACACACACACACACAAACATATACTGTATATGCATATACTGTCTTCTGAAGAGCTTTCAAGCCAAAAGTTTATTACTTACTTTGATCTAATCCATCACCCGCCTGCCTATTTCCCCCCTCAAAAAACAAGTATGCATTCTTTCCAGCGACACACATTGGAAACATTTAAAAGTCTTTGCAACACTCCCTTCCAAGGCTCTTGATCTTATTATCATCGTTTTTACCGACAAGACTCCAAAACGGTAATGTATAAAAGAGCCTGTCAATATGGACGTCAAGACGGCTTGTCACCTTGTGAATGTGAGCATCTTGTCAATTTCACTCCATCCCCTCTTGAACTTCTCCTTCCCCAGCCCCTTTCACTTTATAAATCAACTCGCAGCTTAGAATATCTTTGGCAGAACTTTCAAGGAACGAATTGGAATGACAGGAAGAGAGGATAACAATCAAAGCTTGACTGAATACAGGTGTTTGGATTTACAGATGAACCAGAAATGCCTGGATCTTTGACAGCTGTTGATGTTATCAGTTCTGTGTAGTGATTATTGGCTTCGGGTATGGCTGGGGGGGGGTGAGTTTGCAAGGCCTTTCTCTGAGCAACATCTCGGCAGCTGATAACATTTGGCTGAACTTTCGGATCTTAACCTCCCTCTTGACTTTTTCCAGTCAAGCCCGCGTAAACTGATCAGGAGGAAGAGACACACAGTGGGAAGACAAGTAAAATATTATTGACTGGGCTGTTTCTTGTCTATTAGGACGAAAGAGCAAAAGAGGGGGAGAGCATCTCAGTTTGACAGGCTTCAACATAATCAGGGGAGAAACTGAGGCAAAAGAGTAACCCTTAGAAGAGAGGGGGAGAAATAGTAGGAATGCATCTTCTTTCCAGGTCGTCAATGTTCCACACAGAAGGATAAACAAGAAAGGCAAATCAGAAGATGGTGTCTTAGTGGAGGCCAGGTTTTGGGGCTTCAGCATTTATAGGATGCAAAATTGACTATCAAATGAGGGGTCCTGGGTGCTCTCTGAGCTTGTTTTCTTGCAGACGTTTCATTACCCAAACTAGGTAACATCAAACTAGTAAAAACAAATTTCATCGCTTGTTACCACTGATGATGGGTAATGAAACGTCTGCAAGAAAATAAGCAAGCTCAGAGAGCACCAAGGAGCCTAAATTGCAATCCTGAGCTACAAATATTTCCCTTTATTGTAGAATTCTTTATGGGCCAAGTATGATTGGACACACAAGGAATTTGTTTCCAGCGCATAAGCTCTCAGTGTACATACAAGCAACAAGTGATAAACCATGATCATAATCATAAAATACAATCGTCATCAATCATAAGAACAAACAGCATGACACCAGATCTAACAAAGCAAATCAGGCACATGAATTTTGAGCTCTCCTTTCAATTATCAAAAAGCACTCTAATACTTTTTTCTAATTTAAACACTTTAAGCCCATGTCACACTGCCCAACGGATGCAAAACGGACACAGCGGATGAGCAAAATGTTCCATCCGTTGTTATCCGCTCTCAAAAGGGGCAAAAATTTCCATAACCAGAGTGGATAACACGGACACGGGGAGGACACAGGGCGGATGCAAAGCGAATGCGGAACGGAAGCCCAGCAGATGGAAGCGGATGGGAGCGGATGGCACGTCCGCTAGGCTTCCGGGGGGCCACAGCAAAGCGGATGCGGAACGGAAAGAGCGGATGCAGAGCGGAAGCCTAGCGGATGAAGCGGATGCACAGCGGAAGCACAGCGGAAGCCTAATGGATGCCTGGCATTAATTGCGCATGCGGGGAGGATGCATTGCGTCAGCCCCGCGGATATAACGGAAGCAGCTCGGAAGCAGGTCGCCATTCAGAGGAAAGACCTCCTGCCAGGTGGATTGGCTGCCTTGCCTGCCCTGCCTGCATGTCTGCCTGCAAGCCTTGCTGCCAGCCTCCCTGCCAGCCTTGGTGCCAGCCTCCCTGCCAGCCTTGCTGCCAGCCTTGCTGCCAGCCTGCCTGCAAGCCTTGCTGCCAGCCAGTCTGCCTGCCAGCCTTGCTGCCTGCCTTCCTGCCAGCCTTGGTTCATGTCTGCCTGCCAGCCTTGGTGCCTGCCTCCCTGCCAGCCTTGGTGCCTGCTTTGGTGCCAGCCTTCCTGCCAGCCTTGGTGCCTGCCTGCCTGCCACCCTTCCTGCCAGCCTTGGTGCCTGCCTCCCTGCCAGCCTTGCTGCCAGCCTCCCTGCCAGCCTTGCTGCCTGCCTGCCTGCCTGCCTGCCAGCCTTCCTGCCAGCCTTGGTTCCTGCCAGCCTCCCTGCCAGCCAGCAACTCCACAACCATGTGGAAGCATAGCAAGCCTCAGCCATCTGCTGCCAGCCCTGGCAAGAGGGACAGGGCTACCATCCCACCCCCTGGCCCTCACCTGGGGCTTCTGCAGCACGGGCTCGCTCTTCTGGGGCTGGCGCTTCTGCTGCTTCTGCTTCTGGAGGAGCTGATGACAAGCACTCCAGCACCAGCCACCTCCACAGCACGTGCACCCTTCACCCCTGAGACTGAGCGACCAAAAGGAGTGCCTGAGACTCATTTTTGTTTTATAGCTTGTTGTTAATAAAGTCTATTTATGATTCACACACTTGCTTCATTTCTTTTTTTTAATAAAGTCTTGGTGGAAACTTTTAGAAATGGCTTAAGCCTTTGCATGCTTGTGGGATGGGTAAGGATAGCTTTGGGATGGGTTAGGATACCTGTGGAATGGATAATAGCTGTGGGATGGGTTAGGATAGCAGTGGGATAGATAAACCTCCAGCACAAGCATAGTGGGACTGTATGGTCCACCCTCCCAGGTGCAACATCTATGGCCCTTTATTATCAATAATAATGTAATAATCATCCACACATGTCAACATAAACACAACTCTTTATTAAACGCCCTGTTCATTGTAGGCCCACCCAACATATATGGCCCAATCTCATCTGTGTGATGAGACAGGCTGAAGGAAGCACCCATTAATCATCTACCATCCTGTCTTGCCACTCCAATGCTCCAGCTGGGGAGTTGCACCAGCGTCTCAGGAGGTTGCGCTGCTTCTTCCCTTCACGTGAAGCTCTGTTGGGGCCTTGCACATCCACAATGTCTATCAGGTTTCACCCTTTCCTCCATTGCCCAGGCTCCATGTCCCCATTGCCTTGCTGATGGTCCACAAGCCTGTCCTGTAACACTGGGTAGCGGGTGCGCATGAGATTGTGCAGGATGCAGCAAGCTTCCATGATCCACCTCATGGTCTCTGGGCTATGCTGCATGGTGGTGAGAAGTACCTGGAACCTGTTGGCCAGGATGCCAAAGGCGTTCTCCACCACCCACCTTGTCCTGGACAGCCTGTAGTTGAAGATCCTCTCTTCACAGGTGAGGCATCTGGAGGTGTAGGGCTTCATGAGGTAGGTTCTGAGGGAGAAGGCGTCATCTCCCACGATGAAGTAGGGCACATCTTGCGTGTCGTTGGGCAGCGTGTCTGGATCTGGGAACCCCACAATGAGGTTGCGTTCCAGCCCCTCCTTGAGGACACTGGCGTTGTATACCTGGGCATCTGAAGATGAGCCGTTGCCTGAAGCATCGATGTACATGAACTTGTCGTCAGCATCGACCATGGCGAAGAGGATGATGCTGAAGAAGCCCTTGGAGTTGAAATAAGTGGACCCCGACTTGGCTTGAGATTTGCAGGCCACGTGCTTGCCATCTATGGCTCCAACGGTGTGGGGGAAGTTCCACTTCTGATACCACTGCTCTGCAACTTTCTTCCAGCCTTCTTCAGTGGAGGGGTAATGGAGGAGGTCCTCCTTGTATTCTTCAATGATGGCCTGCATCACTTCTCTGACCACAATGCTGATGGTGTTGTGTGGCACCCTCCAGCCGCACTGCATGCTCCTGTAGGTGGTCCCGGAGGCCAGGTGGCACAGAGTGAGTGCCACCTTGAGCCCAGGTTCCAGGCTGGGGCGGAAGCTGGTGCTCTGCTTGGTCAACCTGGGTGTCAGGCGCTGCACAACTTCATCAAACATGGCTAGAGGCATCCTCATGAAGTTCTGGAACACCCGAGTGTCTTCACTCCTGAGCTCCACCATCAGCTTGTTGTACAGTCCGTCCTCTGCTCTTCTAGCAAACCATCTTCGGACCCAGACTCTTTATGGCTGCCGCTTTTTCTTCTCGCAGTAGAGTTCACAGAGCCTGCAGATGGCTTCGCACTGTTGCAGAACGATGGTGGCTGCCGAAAGGACTTTGTTGCAATCCACGGTGGACATGACTGGATGCTGTGGAAGAGGAAAAGTCAGATGAAGGCTGCAGAGGTCTGCACCGCTGGGCTGCTGTTCTGAAAGTGAGATGCAGATGAGTTGCTCTCCCTTTTTATAGGAAATATAGGTTTTCCACTAGGCATCCTCTAGGCATGCTCTAGGCATCCTCTAGGCATCCTCTAGACATCCTTAATATCCGAGATAGGTCCCCTCTGCGAACGTTTTTTCCGTTTTAAATGCTTTGTTTCCGTGCTGCATCTATTCTGCATCCGTTCTGCATCCGTTCCGCTTCCTCCCTGCGTCTGAGCGGATGCGAGTTGCGCAGATGCGTAGCGGATGCCTAGCAGATGTAGCGGATGTGTAACGGATGCAGAATGGATGCGTAGCAGATACAGAACGGACGCATTGGATACATTTTCCGCGCAAAAGTTTTGGGCAGCCCAAAACTTTCTGAGCGGATGAAACGTCAATAGACGGATGCTGGACGGATAGAGAGGAAGCAAAACGGAGGCAGTGAGTACATCGCGTTTTCCAATGGATGACAAGCTTTTTTGTCCGTTTTACAGCCTCTTTACATCCATTGGTTCAGTGTGACATGGGCTTTAGATACAGAAACTGCAACAGGTTAATATAAATGTCTTTTATTAATAATATTTCAGGGGTTGCCACACAGTAGAGGTGGTTGAGCTCTTCTCCAAAGTCCCTGAGGGCAGGTTTAAAAGTTAACAGGCAGAAGAGTCTGATCTAATGAAAAGAAGGAGTGACATGATAGCAGCGTTCTAATATCTAAGGGGATGCCACAGAGAAGATGGGGTCAACCTATTCTCTAGAGCAGCTGAAGACAGGACAAGAAGCAATGGGTGGAATCAAGGAGAAAACCAATCTAGAACTAAGGAGAAATTTTTCAACAATGAGAGAAATTAATCCATGCAATGTTGAACTCCAGAAGTTGTGGATACTCCATCACTGGAAGATTTTAAGAAGAGACTGAACAGCCACTTGTTTGGAAAGGTATAGGGTCTCCTGCTTGAGCAGGGGGTTAGGCTAGAAGACCTCCAAGATCCCCTTCAGCTCTATTATTATGCATATTACATCATGAAACATACTCCTCTCATGCCACTTTAAAGGAAGATAATGTTCCCATTTATATAATCCAGATTCTTGAACATTGTCTTCCTCTCCATTCCTGAGGCCCACTGGGACAGAGGATGAGAATGAATAGAGCCACGGTAGTGTATGGTAGCCATGGTAGGTTAGAATGCAGTACTGCAGGCTACCTCTGTTGACTGAAGTTTGACAGTTCGAATCTGATCTGCTCTAGGTTGACTCAGCCTTCCATTCTTCCAAGGTCAGTAAAATGAGGACCCAGATTGTTGGAGGCAAGAGGCTGACTCTGTAAACCACTTAGAGAGTGCCATAAAGCACTGTGAAGTGGTATAAAGTCTAAGTGCTATTGCTATTGCTATTTATTTGTGATATCCAAACATGGATGGTGTGTCTAATGGAGCAGTGCAATGATTCACAAGGGTTATTTCTGATTGAATGGCATCCAATTGGTGAAGATTTCAGTAGAAAAATACCTGTTCATCAGTCCCATTCCCATCCCTGAAAAATCCCCTGAAATCATCATTGTGCATGGTGCATAAAGGTCCATTTTTCTTGGAAGGCAGTCCTGTTTTGTCACCGTCTGTGAGAACACACCACACCACTGTCTAAAAGTGTCCATCGATTACATAGCTGTCTATGTATTTTTCTTTAGCAACATTAAAAAATTCAGCATAATTCATCCTTTCTATACAGGGAGGAGCTTTGCTTCTGGTTAGTGATACATTAAACAGAGCTGTAAGGTGAGGCATTTTATCATGAAGAAATCATTCAATCATATCATTTGCATCCAGATTCCCAAAATCAAAACATATTTAATGCGTTTATCACAAAATGCTCGTTATAATTATCAAAATACTTGTTACAAATATCAGGAGCTTTGTGTATCTCTCTGTCACTCTGCAATTACATTTAAAAATAATAATAATAATTAAGCCTTAATTGTTTATTTACATGATTTTAGCTTTGCAAAATCATTCCCCTGCTTGCTTTCTGAGATTCATCTCTTTCTCTACACTTGCAATTAACAATTTTGGATCTATTTCTTTACTTATTTTTTTATTCTCTATTCTTACAGCGCATCATCCTTTTACAGCATGAATTTCCATTCCTTTTTATAATTTATTTACAATGGAAAAGGTACCCACAGAACACTCACATGCCAGTTGCCCTGCCTTCTCTGAATTTTATAGGAGAATTCATACTGCATCTTTCTGATAGGAGATTTCTGTAAATGCAGCCTGTCATTGCAAGATGGAAAACCTTTAGCCTAGAGGGAATGTTCCTTGCTACAGTAAACTTGTGGAAATAGTCATTGTCAGCTTTGGGCTGGTCCTTCAGCAGAAAAAAAAATTGTTTTGGAAATCAGGACACAGGCCGTCAGGGTTCCAATTAATAGATCCATAGCAAGAAAAATTCCAAGGCATGCTTTTCACCCAGGCTTTATCCAAGGAGTCTGGAAATCTCTGCCATGCATACTTCTTTTAATTTTACTGAGAGAATAAAAAGGAAGAAAGAAAGAAGGAATTCTTTATTAGCCAAGTGCGATTAGACACACAGGAATTTGTCTTGGTGCAGGTGCTCTCAGTGTACATAAAAAGAAAAGATCCATCCCCTGCACCATCAGTCCATCACATCGCCCAACCAAATTTTCATCCCAACTGGAGACATTCCTCCAGTCACTCCCCTCTAGGTGCAGGGCATGATGTCCTTGACTCTCTGAGAAAGAATGTTTTAGTATCTAATCTTCTACCCCATTATGAAATCCCCCCTCCCAGATTCCCAGGCACTGAATGTGGCAGTCTTCCAAGTAAAAAAATGGCTTCTAAGGCTGACAGAAGATATTCTTGCATTGGTGAGCTAATTAAGACATATACCATAATAAAGAAACCGTCATCTATATCTGATCTATGAATGGTATTAAATCTCAAATAAATAGCAATCACTTCATAGTGCTTTACTGCTCTCTAAGCAGTTTACAGAGTCAGCCTATTGCCCCCAACAATCTGGGTCCTTATTTTATTAACTTCAGAAGGATGGAAAGCTGAGTCAACCTTAAGCCGGTCAGGAATGAACTCTGGCTGTGGTCAGAGTTTGCCTGCAATGCTGCATTCTAGCCACTGCTCAGCCCTGCAGGTCTTCAGAAATGTTCTTTCAGGAAGCTATTTAATGCACCGTGAGAATTTTGATGGAGGCAGTTAATCTAGAATTACCTTCCACAGTAGGTGCCCTCATATAGTATGTGGACTTCGACTCCCAGAATTCTCAGCTTTGGCCATACTAGGACTTGAAGTTCACACTTCTGCAACTTGCAGGCATAGAAGCTTGCATAGAACAGATTTCTCGTCTTCTGAATATTTAACACATGGAATTTAAGGTTATTCCAATATTTTAAAACTTACTCTTTTCAGTCAGTAAGATCATTCATAACACAGCACTGATTATTTTCATTTTGATGCTTCAGAATAAAGATGCGGTGGCCCTTTTGACTTGATGGACACATTTATATTCCTGCCTTCTAATGTCTAAACACATTTATAAGGTTCTTAATAGAGTTATACAGTCATCCGATTAGCATGGCTGTTTGGATAGTAATACGGTCCTCCTCCAAGCTTCAGTTGCTATAAGTATTTGAAACTTAAATGCACAGATGAAAAAAAATTTGTCTCAATTTTATACTTCTGCAAAAATGGTAATTTTATACTTAAAATGTACAAGATGGATGTTCAGAAATATGCACTGATAGCTTAAATTATATTTGGTCATAATTTATGTAGTACAGTCCCAAAGAGATGCAAAATAGAGAGAAGGGTAATTTATCGGCTGGAATCAGAGATAGCTTTGCTAAAACTTCCATTTATTCAATCCCCCATAGTTTTAACCAGCTTCTGTCCTCAGGGCTGATTTTGTTTTAAGTTTTCTGTAGTGCCATTTGATCACATATTGTAGCTTATAATTTGCAAATATGTTTCACAAAATTATGAACACACCTAGAAAACATTTCATTTTTGAAAATGCAGCATATTTGGCGCAATCTACAAATGGTATTAACGTAAAGCATCTATCTGTTATATATGTACACATGGTAATCCCTGCAAATATAAATCTATCTACTCTGAGTAAAGAGGCTATAAGAGCAGAGTTAAAACATTTTAAAGGTGCAATCATTTTCTTTGCGTAATAGTCAACAAAATTGTCAACTGTGTTTATCTTAGGAATCATTTACCTTTTAGACAAAAATAAAGAGTCATCTCCAGATTGGTACATTCTGATCAAAGAGAACCTGTCTTGCACTCCTCATATGTAGGACTATTTCTGTTCAGAAACATTTCTGTGCAGAAGATTAGAAAATCTTACACACTTCCTTGTAGAAAATCACATCAAAAACACCCACATTAATAACAAAACAAATTTTATACCTTTAATGCTGCAACCATCTCACTTTGGGTTCAGTTGTCCTCAATGCAAACACAGCTAGAATGAGTCAGGACTTCACATAGGAGCTAAAAAACACACAACTGCTGGTGCTAATTGCCTATTTAACTTGTTAAATAAGCCATGTTTATTCTACTTTTTTTTGTTGGAGAGGCACACCTTTCAAATACACTATCAAGATTCAGGGTAAAATTCACCAGTAGAAGTCCAGAAATCATATTTTCAAGATGGAAAGGCTTATTTCACAGATTTCTTAAGGGAGAGTCATCATTTGATTTATCAAGAGATATAAGCAGTAAAAGTAAATTTTATGTTGCAGCATGCAAAACTGAGGATACGGATTTTTTAAAAGCACATTATGCATTACCACAGGTAACATTTTACCTACTATGGGACAGAGATAGGTCACTCATGGCACCTCAACTGTTGCTGAAAGACAGCTCCCAATAATCCCCCAAAATAATATTGTGAGTTATCATCCATCACTTCCCAGAAACCTTCAAGGTTTCATGGAGACCTGTGGATGGGTATACTCATCATGTCATGCCAATGCATAGTTTGGTTTTAGCTTGCTCTGTTATGTGAATCAAGTTGTTGCATTTTGTAAACTATGGCTAAGTCTAATATATGTCCCCATAAAGTTTCAGTTTAGTCCAAGGGTCCTCAAACTTGGCAGCTTTAAGACTTGTGGACTTCAATTCCCAGAATTCCTCCTCCAGTCATGTTAGCTCAGGAATTCTGGGAGTTGAGGTTCACAAGTCTTAAACTTGCCAAGTTTGAAGGCCCTTAGCTTAGTCTGTAAATCAGCAAATCAGTTTAGTGTGAAGCTTAGTAATTGCAATCACTGAATTACTCAGGAGAAATGAAATGGCAGGAATCAAATGACTGATTTGGATGTGTAAAAACTCTGGACTAGGTGAGAATCAGGCCTCTTGAGCCAATGTGCATGATGACATGGATATGAAGTCTAAATGTACACATTCTCATTTCTTCTCTTGATCAGTTATCTCTTTTATAGCTTGTCTCTTTCACACAACAGAAGCATCCTCCATTCTGTTACTATTTCATAATCCCCTCAAACAGAGGTGGTATTCAGCAGGTTCTGACCAATTCTAGAGAACCAGTAGCAGAAATTTTGAGCAGTTCAGAAAACCAGCAAATCCCACCTCTGACAGGAGATTTTACAGTATCCTTCCCCTGCCACGCCCATCAAGCCACGCCCACAGAAGAGGTAGTAAAAAAAATTGAATCCCACCACTGCCCCAAAACCTAACAGGGTGCAAAACTGCTGAAGGGAGAAAAACACATAGACGTAAAGAAACAGTGCTCTCCTCAAACCAAGCGGCTTTGAACTGCTGCTGTCTGCATCTCTGCAGAGAGGACTCCAGCTAGAAATGTTGCTTGCCTGCAGCCAAATTAGTGCCTTTGAGAATTACCCTGCATTTTTTCCCTACCGCTTTTCAATGTCTCAAAAGAGAATTTATTTTCTTTCTTTTTTTCACAAAGCCTGAGCTCCATACATTTAAGTTACGTTATAAGGTGGCCAGAGGATATGGATCCATGCCGTGTCCTTCTCTGCAGAATTATCTCTCTCGGCTTTTCATGCTTCCATTAGATTATCTCTTCAAAAGAGTTCAGAAGGGACCCTTCCCTAGCTAATTTTTCAGCCTAAGAAGTATATTTTAACAGAAGGGACCTTGTAAGGTCATCTAGTCCAAACCCTACCATTTCTGACAGATGGCAATCCAGTCTCTTCTTGAAAGCTTTAAAGTGATGAAGCTCCCACAACTTCTGAAGGCATTTATTTGTTTGTTAATTTTTTTGCCACCTATCATGCCATAGGATTACTCTGGGCAGCTTACAATAATAAAAAGGAAGAAAAATGAAAGGTGTGTTAACCGGACAGAGGTAAAATAATAGAATAAAATAAACAAAGTCAAAGGAAAGTATAGACAGCCATGGAGCCTATACAAGGTGCAGAAGGAAAGAAAAATTACCCTAACCGCAATCCATTTTCAACAAATGAAAATTTCCCTTTAAAACAATTAAGGGAAATTTTCAAAAAAAAATTGTAAAGCACCTTGAAAAGACATGCTGTTAACAATTTTTTTTCAGGGGAAGAAAACTGTTGAGAAACTGCCAAATCCATTTGATGCAGAAGAGCAGCACAGTATCCAGCTGAGAATTGGTCCTGCAACAATGCAAAAAGGGTTTTCAGAAATGAAGCTCCTTCTGGATGTCTGGAGATGAAATAGCATCCTAGATGCCATACTTCAGATAAGAAGAGTTTCAGATGAAGCCTCATATAGTTTGCTGATATTAAAAGATCTCATGGCTTTTAGAAGCTGAGTGTTGGTATTAATCATTCCCTTTAACACACTGTCAGGATTTTCTCATTTCTATCCCCGCCCCACCTCTTAACTCAATACTATCTTGCCCAGTATGAATCATCTTTGTTCAAACAAACATTGCAATGAAGTCCAATCTATTCTAACTTGAGGGTTCCAGGATGAAGGATATCTGGTTAGGAAAGGGTCAAATAAAACCATACCAGTATGAAGAATACACAGTCCCTTGAAGTTGCCACTGCTACCATTCAAAGGTTAAGCTAAAATGCTCTTTCCTTCACACAGAACTACAATGTGTTTCAAAGTAGTTGGTACTCAACTGCTTTCAAACTCATCAAACTTGATATTCAATGCATTTTGACATGAAAATTTTGGTACTCTGTTTGGTACTCAACACACAAGCTAAAACTTGTTGGTGTTGGCTTCCTGGTGACTCACTACATTACTCCATATGGGAAAAAAATATTTGATGAGTACTGAGGTACCACAGTATTAAGATATTAGCTCTAGGTATTGTTTAGCTACAGGTTTAGAAAGAAAAGTGTATGTGTTGGCCATCTGGATTTATGCTTTAAGACCCTTTCAGGGCTGATAGATTAGAAAAGTAGAGGAGACGTTTATGAATATTTTCAGAGATCTATTGCCAGAAAAATGTATGATTTTAAGAGTTTCTCTTAACTCTTGGACTTCCTTGGCTTCCCACATTGCAGTTAAATCCAAGAGGAGGACACCAGGATGAATTTTCATATCCCAGATTTTTCTCATGGATCAGCAAAGGAAATTTTAGCACCATGGAAAAGAATAGCAGAAAAGATCTATAGCTATAGCAATGGGGACTACTTTCAGCAGTAGCATAGGCTCAGAACCCCAAATGGTATCTTGAAGGAGGCTTTTCAGAAGAGGCTGGACAGTTGCTTTTCTAGAATGGCATAAGGGCTCCTGCTTGGGCATGGGGTTGACTAGAAGACCTCCGAGGTCCTTTCCAACTCTGTTATTCTGTTATTCTGCTTTTTTAGAAGAAGAACTATCTGAGAAAATGCAAAGCAGGTTGCATAAGTTCACACAACAGTCTTTTCAAGCCCTAAAGAGATATTGAGCCAACATCCCACAATCATCATTGTAAGGTTTAGGTTTTCTGTACATAGCCTACAAAAACATGGCATTTGGGATTTTTTTATTTGTTTCATGGTTCATTTTGCTTTTATGCTTTTAAGTTAACTGTTGATTCCTGGGTATTATCTGGCCCTGCTTTTTTCTTTGGTGAATTTTTGGAAGTGGTTTGCCATTGCCTGCTTCCTAGGACTGAGAGAGAATGACTGGCCCAAGATCATCCTTTTGGCTTTATGTTTAAGATAGAACTAGCATTCACAGTATTCCAGTTTTTACCCTAATGCCTTAACCAAATTGGCCTTGGCCCTTCTTGTTGCTACCTTAGAAAAGAAGGCAGCACCTATAGGCCTATGTTCCCTCATATGCCTTGATTGTACATGAAAAGTATGAATGGATCTCAAAAGAGCTTCAAAAACATTGGTTTGCACTTAGGAAAAAAAGGAATTTAGCATACATGCATCTTTGCGAGTGTGGAGAGACAGAGAGATCCAAACAAACCCATTCCTTGCACAATTGCCCCTTCGTCTCTGTGTTGTTGTTTTCCCATGGGATAAATGAGAAAGACCGGTTGGAAAGAGCAGCATCACCAGGAAAATTGGAATATAGTAGACTCTTTGTTTGTGTGATGATTTTATTCAGTTGAAAACCATTTACGTTTTCATTGTTTCAGCAAGCAATTAAATTAGTATGCACACTGGTTCAGGAAATGCATGAATTATAAAATGGGCAACTTGATTTAAATCAATGATTTAAATCGGTGTGTTTCCCTTCCCCCTTGGTGATTAAGTCAACTTGATTTAGATCAATCCATTCTGCATCTCATACACAGTATTGGTTGCCTGGCGAACGCCATACCCCATATATTCAAATGAATCCAACAGAAGCTATGTATTCTAAACAGAGTAACAATGAGTAACAGTAATGCACTATGCTACCAATGTTCTGTGAGAAGAGTTTCCCTTCAAGATGCTTTAATGATCAAGTTATCATATGCAGATAGAGTACTTTCTTTTTTTAAAAAAAGGATATCCCTATCTCTGTCACCACAGAAAGTGTTTGTGTTCTTTGAGATCTTACTAGATGGAATTTCTGTGGCTTCTAATTGGATTAAATAATAAGGTGCTGCTACAATTTTATCACTTGAGAGTCTTCCCTTACATGGGTTAAATTTTGTAATGTTCCTGTAGGTTTTGCCATAAGTAGAAAACTGAATTTCTGAGGATGAAATTATATGCAGAAGATACTTCCTAATTAATTGATTTTATGAATGTCTGTTGCGGCCTATTCATTTGTCTTTCTTCTCCATATGGCAGTGGGAGTGGAAATGAATGATTTTGCCCCCACCTTCACAATGCTAGTGTTTGCCATCTTGATCAGAGCTCCTTATATGATATCTGTCCCACATATATCAAAATCTTACATTCCCAAGAGGTTTATGTGTTCTGATCCAACTGTTCAGTGTCATTTCCTTGTGTTTGGAATGGATCCTTTCTACTGCAGGATCCAGTACCTAGCCAAATGTGACTGATCCTGGCAAAGATAAGCAGTTAGACCTATTTTGTATTTGGATAGGAAAGCCACCTGGAGATTCTATCTTGTAAGATAAACTGGGAAGTTGGAAAAACACCACCAAAGAAGGTACTGTAATATAGTAGAAAAGCACTCCATTATTCCTGAAAAAAAAACAAGTTGGGTGAATCCATGTGGCCATCTAAAATCAATCTGAAATGGAGGATGATTTATCTATTACTGTCAGATGCAAGAAAATGGGAACCAGGGTTGTTCAATGAGTACAAGCCTATTCCATGCTATCTCTCATCAAGAATCTGAACTACTAACTGTTGAGGCCAATTGGCGGTAGGTAAGAGTCAACATGTCCATATCTCCAAAGACTTAAGAGACAATAGAATTCAAGGTGGGCTGGACTTATATCTCTTGTGAGCATGAAGGAACTCTAAATTGATGACATGCTTAACCCCTCCCTTGGGCTCAGCCCAGTCATCTCCTACAATTACTTTTCCTTTGAAGGTTCAAGTCAACACACACGGAGGGTCTCCCTTCATTTCACTCTCACAATGACCACTCTTATTGCTCGAACATTCAACCTAAAAATAAGGAGAAATTTTCTGACAGTGAGAACAATCAACCCACAGAACAGAAGTTGCCTTCTGAAGTTGTGGGAGCTTCATCACTGGAGGCTTTCAAGAAGAGATTGGACTGGCATTTATCAGAAATGGTGTAGAGTCTCCTACTTGGGTGGGGGATTGGACTAGATGACCTACAAGGTCCCTTCCAACTCTGTTAGTCTGTAATAAGATGCAGAAGGAATCATAAAATGGATCTATAATGGATGGAACAGAATTCAGTGAATATTAAGAATGACAAGCATGATCCCAAATACTTGACTAGGGACAAACGTTTAATCTAAGCTGAGCTAATTATTATGAATGGAGTTAGTTACTGTTGCTTTGTTGAATATGGTTTGATTAATTGGTTTCTCAGAAAAGCATAGATGCATTTAAATTACAAGCAGAATCAGAGAAATAAATACTTCATTTTGGAAGACAGCAGAACCAATCAGGGAAAATTCTTAGCATGGTTGCCCCACCTCTTCAGTGATCTAATTATATTATGTGTGAATCTTGAAAACCATCTTTTTTTGTTTTTTAAATTGCATTTGCTTGTCTTGACTGCTGCAGTATATCATTCTAATCAATAAAAATATTGATATGTCATACATTCAATATCCTTGTTTAAAAATTCTTTAACAATGGAAGACTTGATCTTAACCCTGTTATAAATAACCCTGTTCAGTTTGATGCATAGATCAGGTTCAACTCTCTCATGGATTTCATGTATGGCTATAAAAACTTATAATATATTAAGTGTATATTTATTATGAGAAACCTTACTTTTAAATAATTTTTAAAATATCCAAACACATGTTTTATTGGAATATTTTTTGAATATGTGAACTGCATAGGATGAAAACATAAAAAAATGTAAGACAGACATATATATTAGAAATATCAGGTGTGCAAATTCTGGCTTTTAGCAAAAGAAATCAACCACAAACAAAACAGGTAATGTAAATGCAGATGTGTCAAAAATGTCCTTGCAGCTTTTTAAATATTGTCTTCACTTATTCTTATATTTTTGTATTTTTCAGGTTGTTTGAAATCATCCAAATTGGTTGATAATTTCTATCAATTTTCTCTTGGTAGTTTTCTAAGCTAGCTGGACCTCCTGATCTTTTATTGGATGTATCTTTCCAATCTTTTTCTAGTTGCTCATCCTCTGATAAATCACAAGAGGAACACTTCTATACATAAAGACAATTAAAAAAATGTCACACACCTCAAAAGAATGTCAGCGAATATTTCTTCTTCTCTGTGATAGACTTTATTTTTAAATCAAATTGAATGAAAATCTATACTATGGAGGGAGGGCAGGAAATCAGGATTTTTCCCCTCAATCCATTGTGGTATTTTCAAATTTTCTAGAAATCATGAGGAAAATATCAGCATCATTTGGATAATAGGGCTCCCTGTGACCCCAGTAATTGATGCAATGACTGATGTTATATCTCTTTAAATAGTGAACCTCTAAACTTCATATTCATCCTTTGTTCTCTTTTTTTTGTAATGGTTAGATAAAAAAACAAGCTGAAATACTTCTAGCCTGCCAGGTAGCAACTTGTACCTAACCCTGTTTTTTTAATCTACTGACTACTTCAACTTCTATATGGAACAATGAGGGGGAGGAATCATGCATTAACATATGATGCTTAATGACTGATTCACACACTGAATCCAGCTGTAAAGTACTTTGCTTGGGTTTGGTCATGAACCCAGCTTAGTCCTTGTAGGACATAAGTCAAAGATTTTGGCTTAGTGTGCTGCATAAATAATGTATTCAAGAAATAATGTTTAAGTCAACCATGACTTAGCACAATCAATAAGTCCAGTCTAAGTCTGAAGAATCACACCAAGATCCTTATTTGGCATAAAAATCGCAAGGTATTTGGCAACTTGAAGATGTGTGGACTTCAATTTCCAGAATACCTCAGCCAGCCATGTTGAAGTCCACAAATCTTAAAGTTGCCAAGGTCCCTGAGGTAGACCCCAATCTACAAGGTTGTTAGGAAAACAGAAAGACATAAAGAAATGGACTACAGGAATTATGTTGTCCATAGCTGAAGCTAGACAAAAGAGTGATGCATAACAAGAATTCAAATCAAGCTTCATTAGGCTACTATTCATGTGAATGAATCAAATTATAGGCCAGGATGGAAAAAAAGCTGTTTCTCTGCACCTGGATGGATACTTGAAATACAAGGCATGTTTCATTTGGCTTTCAACAACCATGAACTGTCTTGTAACCCCAGACAAGTTGAGCATCCACACGGTCCCAAGGGGAGCAGGCAGGGATGTAGGGTTAACAACTTGGTGCTTTAAAAATTCATTGAGGTGCACATAGTATATCTGCCGGGGAAGAGGACAATCCAAGCATTGGGGTTTGGGGACAAGAAAGGGCCAAATAACACGTTACCCCCAAAGAATATTTGGCAATTAAATCAAGCACTGTCAGCAATATCTGGAAAAAGGTTTGAAACGCAGGGAGAACAACAACAACTAAAAAAACCCACCCTCTCTGCTGTCTGAAAGACAACAAGCTACTGCAACAGCAACAACAGTGAATGTTGCGATATGTGTGTGTCTTACTTCTTAACCAAGCCGCTAATCACGCAAATTATTGCGACTAATTACATCTGAAGGTCTAATTAATTCTTTCAGTACCACATCATTTAGTACACATTCACAACACAGCACCTGTTTTCAAAATCCTTGCAGTTAATTTGTTTATAAACAAACACTATTTGCATAAAATGCTCGATGATTGCTTTAACCACAACTACAATGCTCCCATTTTGTCTTGGTAGAGACAAGGTCACTGAAGGCCACCATAAATTAATTTTAAACTACACAAATTAATTTAAATCGAATGTGCGAATTTCTCATTAATAAAGAAAACATTTTTAACATGTTAATTAATATCTCTGTAACAGGCTAATTACTGTCGCGTAACAAGTGTATCCAGGAACCTATCTTAAACAATATACTTGGGGAGGAGGGGGGGGGAGGAAAAGGGGAGAAAAGGATCACAGCAAATATTATTTATACTTAGAGTTGTATCTGGAGTCTCTTTCAGGTTAATTCAAAGTAGAGAGTAACTACATTATAGAAAACACACCTTGCCAACGTTATAAACTTCCCACAATGGCCTGGAGCATTGATGAAGGGTCAGTGGCAGGAATGGACACCTTGTGGTCCTCCAGATGGAAATGAGCTTCCATCAGTTCTGATATCATATGATGGGTAGATGTGATGGAGTTGCAATCCAACCATATTTAAATTGCTGTGTGGTCACTATCATCGCTTTAGGTTCTCGGGCATTGCAGAAAATTAAAATAAATCTTTCTCTTAAAAAAAAAATTGAGAGCCGGCATGAAGCCAGCTGAAATAGAATAGAATAGAAGAGAATAGGAATAGGAATAAGATTAGAATAGAATAGAATAGAATAGAATAGAATAGAATAGAATAGAATAGAA
>BLBF01000045.1:9937375-9947653 GCA_015471245.1 Laticauda colubrina
AATAGAATAGAATAGAATAGAATAGAATAGAATAGAATAGAATAGAACAGAACAGAACAGAACAGAACAGAACAGAATACTTTATTGGCCAAGTGTGATTGGACACACAAGGAATTTGTCTTGGCATAAATACTCTCAGTATACATTCGTCAGGAGGCGTTAGGAGGAGAATGATAAGGAGTGACCCAAGATCTAGTCTACATGTGGTTCTCAACTTATAACAATAGGCAGATTCTGTATTGCTAAGCATGGCAGTTGTTAAGTGAATCATACCTACTTTTATGTGCTCTTTGGCCATGGTTGTAAGATGAATCAAGCAGTCTTTAAGTGAATCATGAACTGTGGGTTGTTAAGTGAATCTAGTTTGAGTTCCAGCAAATGGCCATGGTTTACTGATTGATATACTCCTATCCCCACCACATTTGTAAGAATAATGATGTCTCATGGGCTTGAGATATAGCTTGTAGTAGCCCCACAGTAGTTAAGAGATAATAAGTTCCACCCAAAAGCATCAGGATTCCACCATTTAATTGTCTGCAAAATAAGAGGACTAAATCAACAAGAAACTAGTTAAATATACCCTTTCCTGGTGTTATACTGGATTCCCAATCCAGATTCTAACCAACTAAATAAAGTCAATGATAAGCTAGAACTCACAGCTATGTCTACCATTTTGTCCTCTGGAGAGATTTCTCTGCTAGGCAAGATGGTGCTCTGGCCATCCTCAGAATAAATCAGAATGGTGAATCTGAGGCCCTCATTGGCCTCAAACCTCTTATTTTTAGACTCCAGATCTGGGGTTCCCCTTGGTTACCTATGTTGAAAATCAAAATATTGCCCAATTAAACATTAATGCTGCATTAAGGTTTGGATCCTTTGCAAGAATCAAAGAAACAATCCATCAGCATGATTTTCTACAACCAGATAAATTATGGGGGCATATCACAGATGCCAAGAACTCTGCCTTAGTTCACATCACACTTAATCACAAAAAAATTAATAAATGAACAAACCAAGCCCCCAATATACTTTTAACTTGGGTCTGTATACTCCAATTCCCTTCAATGCGATCTACAAAAAATGATTTTTCTTTCAAATGATTCCCTTGCACAAACCATCCTTGAAATGTATTTACAGCCTCAAACTCTATTTTTTTTTTTATTTGCAAGTGTTTTTACAAGGGATAAGCACCTGTTGTAAATTACCATCAGCTCACAAACCTCTTTATGATAGGGAGCTCAGGACTGTAAAATATATTTATATATCTTTCACTTGGTGGACTGCTTGCCCCTTTACAGACATTCTGATAAATTCACATCCTTCTATTTCTTTTGAGCTTTGTGCTGAAATACCATTTCAAAGGGGATTTTAAATATAAGGATGTACCTGTTTATTGATTAGGTATTTCTATGAATTTAGTTCGGTTTGATTTTTCAGGAAAGATCAAGTCTTTGTAGAATTAGTGATTAACCAACTTAAAAAGATAATTCCCTTTTCCAGGTCTTCTTAATCTTGGTACTATTAAGTACCAAATATTGGTACTATTAAGACAAAGGAAAATATGTACCCTATAATCAGATGCAGTTTCTAAAGTTAATGACTCTGGTTGCAATCTTACAATTTGAATGTTACTTCTGTACCAGATATAAGATTGCATCTTCCATGATTGCTGGAAGGATTAAAGAATCAGGTAGGACAGACTGAATGGTTCTTCTAACCTTCTCTTTCAAGAAAACAGAACAGCAGAATGACCAAGGATAATTTCCTTCTTCTGTTGAATGTCAGGAATGGCCTTGAGGAAATGTTCAGTTATTGTATCCATATGCTGTACCAATATACTTTGTGGGACTTTCTACAACCATTAATTTTTCCTCACTCTAATGAATAGATCCCAGCATCATGGGAAACCCAATGCTGATACAAAACTGCATAGCGAAAATAACAGACTTCAAAGAGATATTTAATTTTGCTTTAGCCTAGATAAGGAACCCACCAAAAATGTCCCATTTTTCCACCAAGCTGGTTATGGCTAGTACAGTGCAGGCTCATGCAAGGTAGTTCCAGCCAACTACAAAGCATCATGACTGCCATCCAATGGGAAGCTGTGCCATAACTTGGTAAATTTGAGTTTCTGAATTTCACCACTTCAAACCAAAGTGCCAAAACCATCATCCTCTTTTAATGATCCCATAATCCCTTGGAGAGTGGAGTCTGAGCAACTGAATGGAACCGGGTGTTTATTGGCCGGATGCCCTTCCTGTCACCAATGTGGAGTTATATTCAGCAGACATAATCTCAACATGCCCAGAGAGAGAAATATCAGCCTCTACCTAGTTCCAAACTCACAGCCTCCTGATTGTGAGGTGACTGCACCATTCAAACCAAAGTGCCAAAATGGAGGTATTCAATTCAGCCAGATGCTTTGATTGACTGGTAAGGAGCCTCTTCACCCAGACAGAGCATCCAAACTGCAGCAGATTCACCTGTGGGCAGCTCCACTTCACTACATTGGTCAAAGTAGAAACTCAGCTTGTCTATGGAGATTCTCAGTCATCCAAATCATGTTTGTCCCAAAGGTGTTTTTTCAAAAGGCAACTGGACTTTCTTTGTTTTTCTTTGAAGGGTTTCACTTCTCATCCAAGAAGCTTCTTGAGTTCTCCATCATTCAGTCAGACTGAAGAAGCTTTCTTGGATGAGAAGCGAAACGTTTTCAAGGAAAAACAAAGAAAGTCCAGTTGCTTTTTATTAAAAAAGCAACTGGATTTTCTTTGTTTTTCCTTGAAAATGTTTCGCTTCTCATTTTTAATAAAAAGCACCTTTAGGATAGCAATTCAATTAACTACGTTTTCTGACCCAGCTCAGTTGGCTATTTATGGAATGGTAGGATGAGAGTTAACCTCCACTTATTCCTAAATTTGACTCAAATTCCAAAAAGATTTCATATGAAATATGAATGAGTGTATACACTTTGCATAAAGCCAGGCTTGGTTTCCACCATTGGTTTGTGCAAAAACCACAAGAGCTGAATTCTAACATTGTGTTAAATTTAAAACTTGAAAGCCAAATTGTGGCTGGGATATGTGATCGTTACCGCTAAGTGGCTCAGTTCTTTGAGTCTGGTTGGATGGTTTTTCACTAGAGCCAGGTCATATTTACTCCACCACATTGCCAATCCCTAGAATAGAGTGTCCTTCTCCTAAGAGAAACAAAGCATGTATCTTTTTTCTTCTCTTGCAATTTGGATTGTCTCTTGCCTCCTTCCCTCCCCAAATCCCAGAGATATCTTTGAAGCTTGCAAGAGCCTTGAGGATTTGAAAGAACATAAACAAAGGAGACCTTTAATTTGGAGAGATAAGTCGCTCAAGCAGCAGTTGGAGAAAACCCAAAGCCAAGCTGAGCAAGAAACAGGAGGCCAGTTGTGTCTAACTTCAACAGAGTTCTTTGAATCATCCCCCTCACTAATACCCAAACTCTTCCAAAATATAATATAATAATATTTTTTTAAAAAAAAAACAAAACCCAATGCCCATGGTGTGTCTCCCACCTCTTTTCACCTTCTGCTGGCACCACAAACTCATGAAATGGTTCCCTTCCAATTAAGAACCTCTCACATTTTGTAAAGAAAGCCGATCACCCTGTGAAAAATTATCTTTTAAAATGGAGTTTAATTTGCATATAAGGAACAGGAGATTTATGATGAGCAACGTAGCGCAGCACTGCATCTGCCTAAGATCAGCCGTAATTTAGATGGCTTGTGACCGATCTTAAATTCTAAAGCACAGCTAAGATGAAGTGCTGTGTTGCCATGTTATTGTCAGGAGTCTAAGACTTACCAGAGATTTATTAGTAATCTTATCACAAACATGTCTCAAGTTTTTGCTTTTAATATGGGCCAAGCTCCTTTGAGGAATGTTCCCTGCCTGCAATTATATTTCTCAATGCATGCATTCTGAAGCTTAGTTGATTTCCTTCCCAAAATAAAGCGACCCATCATTGCATTACAGTAGCTCGGGTACATTTTTCCTCCGCTACTTAATAATCAATGTATTCATCATTTAAAAGGGGAAGGGGGGGATTTTATTTTTTTTTAAAGGCAGAGACCCTGAAGCAATGCTTTTTTTTTTCTTTACCATATTCTAATGACTAGCAACTTGCAAATTACATTGACCTTTCATGTAGATTCTGTAAGCACCTTGTACTAATGTGTACTGTATTTATAGTTTGCCAATACAAACTAGCCAAAGATTGGATAATTACTGTAATCTATTAGCTCGATTGCTTCACCTGCTCATTTGTAGCCTGGATAGTGCCAGGCCATTTTCAAAAGCTGCCCTTATCTTTCATCTCTGGAAGGTTTAAAAATTTAACATGTTGATTTAGTCTACATGTCCTCTTCATAAAATAGCAATAGCACTTAAACTTATATACCACTTTATAATGCTTTACAGCCCTCTCAAAGTGGTTTACAGAGTCAGTCTATTGCCCCTACAACAATCTGGGTCCTCCTTTTAGGATGGAAGGCTGAGTCAACTCAGAAGGATGGAAGGCTGAGTCAACCTTGAGCCTGGTGAGATTTGAACTGCTAAATTGCAGGCAGCTTGCAGTCAGTAGAAGTAGCCTGTAGTACTGCACTCTAACCACTGCGCCACCACGGCTCAAAATGCACTAAGTGTGTAAGTAACACGCATATATGATGTTTCTGATCATAATTTTAGTTTCATAACAACCAGAAAGAAAAACAAAGCACCCCGCATAAACTTTAGGGTGAAAAAGACTCAGTACAGATAGTCCTTTACTTACAACAGTTCATTTAGTGAATGTTCAAAGTTACAACAGCACTGAAAAAGTGACTTATGGCCATTGTTCACACTTACAACCGTTGCAGCATCTCTATGGCCATGTGATCAAAATTCAAATGCTCAGCAAGTGACTCATATTTATGACATTCACAATCCTGTGAATGTCTTTTGCAACCTTCTGACCAGCAAAGCCAGTGGGGAAGCCTTAACAACCGTGTGATTAACTTAGCAATTGCAGTGATTCCCTTATCAACGGTGACAAGAAAGGTCGTAAAATGGGGCAAAACTCACTTAACAAATGTCTCACTTAGCAACAGAAACATTGGGCCCAATTGTGGTCGTAAACCAAGAACTACCTCTACAAACCCAACTTTCATCTGGTTTTGTCGATCATTAAAGAGCATTCCTTAACTTCTGATTCCTGAAACAAGACATATTTTTTCAAGAAAGAAAACAAATTCAGAAAGAGAAGTTGGTGCCAAAAGTAATTTGGGGAGGGGGGGGGGCAGAAAAAAATGTTTTGGACAAGCAATGCTGTTGTGACTACAGATAGGTAAGAGATATAACACGCTGGGAGAATTAGCTTAGATCTTGCTTCTGTTCCTCTCCATTGACAATCTATTTCAAAGACAGTTATGGATAGATAACACTGCAGACACTGGTAATTAAAACAACACTAATTTTGTCTCAGTGGCTGTGCTTTGTTGTTTGAAATCATCTATCACAAGCCTTCATGCTTCATACAATGAGGAGACATTTGTCTAATCTCATTTTGCTTGGTCAACACTTTTACTAATATCCCGGCATACCTGAATGCTATTGTACCTTCTTCTTTTTTTTTTTTTTTTTCTGTTAAGGGAAAGAAAAAAATGATATCTGGCATATACTCCCAAATAAACACACCATAGCATCTGCAAGGGATTACGTTGTAAAGCACACACTGTTCTCCTTTTGTTTCAGATCATTTTTATGGAGATAAAAACAGATCATGTGCATTCATAGAGCGGAGCAAATACCTCCAGTACACTCCTTTTCCTTGGAGAAGAAGGAAAAAAACACACACAGCCTCTCACCAAAATGGTTAATGCATACATCTAAAATAAGGATATGGTGCTTAAATTCTGGGGAATGGGTGTGTAATTTTATATGCATTACTAAAATTGTTTGAGAAACACTAAAAGTTTGCTCCAAAATATAATTTGATGCCATTATACACCCTGCCATTACATATCAAGACCTGTGCCAAATGAAATTTTTCTATCTATGCTATTAATTTTCAAGGGAAAAATGTACATTTTAATAGAAAAGCAGCAGTAGCTGAACAGTTATTGACAACATTAAATTTAAGGAGAGGAATTTTTTTAAAAAATGAAAAAGCTACAAGGAGCCCTTGCAGAAATATGATCTGAAATGTCACAGGCGAAGCTCGTGATCAAAAATCAAAAGTTGAAGGAGACTGAAATTTCCAATTTCAATCTTTATTTTCACAAATAAAATAAAGGAACAGGACATGGAGAAACCTATTTCAACCTGGGCAAGGAAATGAGACATCAGTATAACATTCTGGGAGAGCTGAAGAAGCTTCCTGGATGAGAAGAGAAATGTCTTCAAAGAAAAACCAGAAAGTCCAGTTGTCTCTTGAAAAAACCTCTTTGGGACAACCATGGCGTGGAGGACTGAAAGTCTCTCTGTAGACATTTGGGAGGAACAAGACAAAACAATAATACAGTGCAGGAAGTCCTTGACTTACGACCACAATGGATCCCAACATTTCTGTTGCTAAGCGAGACAGTTGCTAAATAAGTTTTGCCCCATTTTATGACCTTTCTTGCCATTGTTGTTAATTGAATCACTGCAGATGTTCAGTTTGGAACAGGGTTATTAAGAAAACCCTTGCTTGTCAGAAGTTCACCCTAGGACACTGCAATCATCATAAATATGAGTCAGTTGCCAACGTCTGAATCTGATGACATGCCTGTAGAGATGCAATGGTTGATTGAAAACAGATCACAAGTCACTTTTCGAACAGTCACTAAGTGAACCATTGTTAAGTCGAGGATACCTGTAGTGCATTCTTAACGAGTTGGGTCACCATTGATCTTTCTTTATGAAAGAGCAATCTCATTCTGCCCCTAAGGTAGGGCTGGCTGCATCCCAGAACGATGCACACAATTGTATCAGAGTAGTAGTGGGATCCTACCTTAGTCACTACCATTTTGATGGGCGATCGTGTACACGCACACCCACCTAAAACACACACACCTAACAAGCCAATCACCTGAGAGGATGAAGAAACTAAAAGCTAGGAGTGACCCTCACACACACACACACACACACACACACACACACATACACACATGCACTTTTCAGTCTTTTATCCTCTCAGCTAATTGCCAGAGGAATTTTTTTCCTCCTCTCAGCTGATTGGAGGCTTTTTTTAAACCACCATTTCAGCTGAACCGGGAGTGATTTTTACTACTGGTTTGCCTGAACCGGGATGAACTGGTAGCATGCTCACCTACAAGTGAGGTACTAATACCATTCTACAAAGCCTTAGTAAGATCACACCAAGAGTACTGCATCCAGTTTTGGTTGCCACACTATAAAAAAGATTGTTGAGACTCTAGAAAAAGTGCAGAGAAGAGCAAGCAGGATGATTGACTGGAGTCTAAAACATATGAAGAATGGTTGCAAGAACTGGGCTTGACTAGTCTAGTGAAGAGAAGGACCAGGGTAGACATGATAGCAGCCTTCTAATATTTGAGGGGCTGCCACAAAGAGGAGGGGGGGGGTTCAAGCTATTTTCTGAAGCCCTGTAGGTCAGACAAGGAATAATGGATGGAAACTGAACAAGGAGAGATTCAATCTGGAAATAAGGAGAAACTTTCTGACAGTGAGAACAATCAACCAATGGAACAGAAGTTGCCCTCGGAAGTTGTGGGAGCTTCATCACTTGAGACTTTCAAGAAAAGATTGGACTCCAATCTGTCAGAAATGGTGTAGGGTCTCCCACTTGAGCAGGGGGTTGGACTAGATGATCTACAAGATCCCTTCCAACTCTGATTATCTGTTATCTGTTAAATGAGACACATACCCACCACTGCATCAGAGGTCTGCCAAACTGTTAGCACATTTGCAAAATTGAAAAATAATTGCTGGAGAATGGCTGGCTTGGTGTTTAAAATAGCTCACCACAAATTACCAGGTTGTAGCCACTGCTGCCCCCTCTTCACACTCCTACTTAGGTTTCTTGGGGCTCACCTAAGACCCTGAGGCATTCCTAGAAATAAAGAGGAGGTAGAAAGTTGGCACTTTTGTTGTGCTGCGCGCCACGTTTTCATGCTTCTTCAAGACAGCTTGAAAATGGTTTAAAAGTCAAGGGGCGGCCGAGGGCACTACCTTGGGGACCTCCCACATGATGGCATGAGTGAGATGTTGTCATGTGGATAAAATTAGGCCAAGTTGCAAGCACAAAACACAAAACAGGCTGTGCACTCTCTTACAGCATTGAGCACCTAGACGCTGCAATATGCAGAAGGGAAATAAATGTTTATAGAAATAATTGACTTGCATCCATTCCTCACCTCCATCCGCTTTAATGAACCGAAGTCTGGTTTTGGTTAATAAAAGTTGGTAAGTGGCCTGGATTGGAACCACCAGGGACATTTCATTCTTCCCCAACCTTGCTGTTTTCCCTGATCTAAATCTTCCTTCCCCTTCATTGATCTCTAATCTCTGTTAAAGAATGGGGTGAAAATAGTTTCTGCCATAGCACAGAACAGAATGACAGAGAAACAAAAGGTTAAGTCATGGTTTTTTTGTGTAATTTTAAAAATTTTGTTTAAAGTTCATACAATTCCTCTTCCATTTAACAGTGTGACCTCTGGATACAAATATCTTGGGCAATAACAGTTAAAATTGACATCCATGTTCATTACTTTGGTATTAATTCCCTAGTCTTATCTAGTTTAATATTTAATACTAATAAGGATCATGTGATATGAAACTGAATAAATAAAATGAATAGATCTAACATAACTATGGTCATGTTTGTGTTGAGATGTGAAACCTGGAACCATATTGCTTGCTAAATGAGAATTTTTTATTAAAAAAAAACAAAAAACAAAATTGAGGAGGAAATTGAATAATGTAATTATTTGGTATGTTTAACTGATATGGTGGTTGGCATTAAGAGAGAGTATTGAAATGTTGACAATAAGCAATGAAAGATTATGATTTAATATGAATATATATATTAAGAGATATGATTGGTATTATTAATTTTGCCTATACTAAAATGTATGATATATTGATGACATGCTGTTAATGTATTGTTGTATATGTGTAGATTGAAATAAAAAACTTGATTTAAAAATTATCTATTATTAATATACATAATATTTCTATTACTATAGCACTCCTCTTCTTAACATATTTAATTCTATAAACCTATTTTCTATCTTTCCTTAATCTATTAGCTATTTCTAGATTTCATATTTTTTCTCTAGCCATCGATAAAATAGTTCCCATATCTTGTAATATTCAGTTTGTTCCTTCTCATTAATTGCAAGTGTTAATCTATTCATTTCTGCACTTTCTAATATTTTTCTGATCACATTTTCATCAGTAGGAATCTCTTCGCTTCTCCAATTTTGAGCAAATACAATTCTAGCTGCAGTTAATACATGAATAATCAAATATACTTTCTCTTTACTGTATGTTTCAGGTTAAGTCTTATGTGCATGTAGTCCTCCACTTACAGCAGTTCACTTAACGTCTGTTCAAAGTTACAACGGCACTGAAAAAAGTGACTTATGATCATTTTTTCACACTTACGACCATTGCAGCCGCCACATGGTCACGTGATTTACATTCGGATGCTTGACAACTGGTTCCTATTTATGATGGAGTCCCAAGGTCACATGATTCTCCTTTTGAGACCTTCTGACAAGCAAAATCAATGGGGAATCCAGATTCACTCAAGAACCCTATCAACTGCAGTGATTCACTTAACAACAGTGGCAAGAAAGATCATAAAATGGGGTAAAATACACTTCACAACTGACTTGCTGAGCAACAGAAATTTGGGACTCAATTGTGCCTATATCACCTTGTTTTAATGTTATAATATTGCTTTACCCGATTGAAAGCTCCCCAGAGTCAAATGCCTGCAAGATGGATGACATATAAAGTTAATAAATAAATGAAATCTCAGAGGCTCAGCCACCTAAAACATTGCCCACCTCTTGTTTTATAAACAAGTTTCAGAATCAGCTGAGATAAAACTGGGTAGGCCATGGTGATAGAAACAGACTGAAATAGGCTTTGGATCTACTCTCTCTAAATAGGACTCCAACGTGTGGGTTTATATATTATTATTGTTATTGGAATGCCCTACAACATGATATAGAATAGAATAGAATAGAATAGAATAGAATAGAATAGAATAGAATAGAATAGAATAGAATAGAATAGAATA
>BLBF01000045.1:9958200-9968679 GCA_015471245.1 Laticauda colubrina
AGGAAGGAAGGAAGGAAGGAAGGAAGGAAGGAAGGAAGGAAGGAAGGAAGGAAGGAAGGAAGGAAATGTCAGAGCTCTTTTTTTTTCTGATTCTTTCCCAAGTTGGGAATTCAATAAAAAACAACGGAAGATCAGCCTCCAGAGTCTGACAGCAGTGAGGTAGAGGAACAAGGGGACCCTGTTCCTAGTGCGCACTTGCACAGAGCTGCCAGAAGGCAAGAACAGTTAAGACAAAAGTGGCGACTTGGGAGTAAGGCTTGGAGGTGATTGGCCCCTCCCATAAGAAATAAAGGGAGCAAAGAGACAGGAACCTTTGCAGGAAGCAACTTTGTTTGTTCTTTTCGGATTAAACCTTGAAGCTATGTGTGGACTTTGTACTCCGTTTGCCTTTTTACAGTTCATTTGGCCCTCTAATTGTTGGCAGCAATTCAAAGGAGATAAAGGTGGGTGCTTATCTCGAGAGACTGTTTGGGACTCATAAGGGGCTGGGAATGAACATAATTCCCAGCCGTTGAAATAAAAAGAGAGTTGTTGGACTAAGTGTATGCTTAATTATGGTCTCAGGAAGCCTTGGTCAGAACACTATCATCCTAAGGAAGGACAGAAATCCATATTCCAGATATTTATACAAGGCTTGGATAGACACAATCCAGACACTTCGCATTGCCTGCCAATTACATCAGCCAATTCTCAAGTGTGAAGAAAGTACAGCAAGTCAATAGACTTGAGCCACGGAGGCCCTGACATTACGCAGAAATTAGCCACATACTTTGAGGCCATCGGTAACAGTCCAAGTTACCCTTTAATTTCCTTTTTCCCATTTCTGATGAACTAGAATCTCTTCATTTGTTTCAGTCGCAGGCGTGCCAGCAAGAACATTTTTCACCCTATAGCTCTGCAAGTTCACTCCAAAATTACTGATAGAAAAACAACAGACTGATCTACAACAGTGAATAAACAGGGGGACAGGAAAGAGCTGTTCACAGTTTAATTGGATCAATTAATGTCTAGGAGAGGAAACAGGGAAATATCTGGACAATGCTGCTTTGGGGTATGAGAGCCTTGGCAGCTGAACAATTCCGAACATATTTCAAATGTCTGTGTGCTTCTCACCCTGCACCCTGCAGAAGCTACAATTTTTCTTCCTTAATAACTGCAGCATATACTGTAGTTACAGAATCCTTTTGAAAGCAAAATCTTTTGCCACCTTGATGACTGAATAAAAAGACCAGAGAAAGACTTTTTGGAGACAAGATTACCTATCTTAATTTGCCATAATGCAGTTTGATCGGGTTTGGCTTCACGTGCTATGTGAACCAGCCACTGTGGTTTGCAAACCATGATTTATAGTTTAGCAGAATACATGAATCCATCAAGTGCAGTTTAGTCTATAACCACCATTAAACCAAGATTTAGTAGAAAAAGAAAAGGGAAAAAAAATGCCTCGTGGATGCCTTTCTCAGTTCTCTTTTTTCTCGTCCTTTGATATCTTCCTCACCAAGCTACAATGCCAGTGGTGGTATTCTACTGGTTTGGCCTGGTTTTACCAAGCCAGTAGCACTGATGAGCAGCGGAGACCGAACCAGGAATGCCTCTGCAGTTGCTCAAAGTGCACGTTTCGTGTGCATGTGCATGCAAAGTGCGCCCACCAAGCCACGCCCACCGAACCAGTGGTAACAATTTTTGAATCTCACCACTGCTACAGTACCAACTATTACAAAATGTAAACACTTGTAATTCAAATATTATGGAATACTGCTACGATGCAAGTATTTTCTGCATGTTTTATTTTCAGCAATTGGCTTTTGTGAGAAAGTAATTGCTTTCTTCTTTTCTTTTTAAGAATAGTATTTCAGTGTAGTTGTCAAGCATGTGGGATTATGCACATTACATATTTCACAACTGAGACCAGCTTGTTGGAATCGGTTGTTAAGAGAAGCAGTTGCTAAGTGAAACTGTGACTCTGCTTACAAATCTTACTTTGTCTTCGCTTTGCAGACATTCAAAGGTCATAAATACAAGGATCGGTCATAAAATGACTTTTTCATCACTACTGTAATTGCAAACCATCACTAAGTGAGGCATTGATAAATATGCATATCTTTATTTATTTATTTAGGATAGGAATATAGCCACCCAGCTCAGTCACAGTGACTCCAGGTGGTTGTTTGATTACCATTAGTTGATTAACATGAGGGTCTAATTCACACTACAAACAAGATCATGGCTGGACAATGCATAGCTAGAAAATACTGGATCCATATCCATAGAATATTACCATATTCTAACATGTTATGTCAATATGGCCATTATTATCAGGGCAAGATGGGGCCAATATTATCTAGAATACTTTCCCCAAAATTAACCCCCCTGTATGATATTAAAGGACCCCAACACACTGATAGATGAGCTGCTTTCATATCTTTTATTTGTGGATCCCAACATGAAATGCCTTCTTCCTTAAAAGCCGTATGCAAAAGCTAGCTTTTAGCCTCATATTTGCATAATAACTGGTCAGAAAGGATTAAAAACAGCTCATTAATATGTCAAGAGGTGTTAATTTGAACCCTGCCCATAAGCTATTGTAAATTTCATTTAGCAAATGTGAAAATGTAATGCAGTGCAAATTAGGGGGGATTAAACCATTAAAAAAAAAAGTTTAAGGGAAAATAACCGGAAAGGATGTTTTCCCCCTCCCCTATCTTTGATTAACTAATAAATTCCAGAACATGCCTTGAATCTCAAGACTGAGAAGAAAACATAAAAGAAATTGCATATGCTAGATTTCAGAAAAGTGACAAAAGCATGTAATGCAGATTTTAGTCTTAAGGTCGTGGGCTGTTTCCTATTGACAAGCCTGGGAGTATTAAAACAAGTTAATGTTGTTGTGCAATACTCACACCTAAGTGATAAAAATCCACATACATACTTTGCCAAAAACATTGATTGCAGCTGCCTGGACATTTTTCCATCACATCTTGATCTTTTAAACATTTTAATGTTCTCCAAAAATACCGACTTACTAGGGATAGATAGGATCCACCCCATAACCCATCCCCAATCTGCTTTCTTTGGATACACTGTGGATTTTATCCAAAAAGAACTGTACAAAAGCTCTATCTGCCAGAGCATGGGGAATTAGATCATTAATAGGTTAAAGGCAAAACCATGCATCAGCATAACATTAAGAGCTAACTGATTTCCAAACCTAAGCCACTTACTGCCAAGCATTTGCAAATCATGTCAAGATCTGTGTCACTGCGAGAGATGGCAGCATGGGGTGGGAAGGGGAGAAGGCATTCTCTATTTTTTATTATGAATGTACCTTATTACAAGTGTTCTAGTTCAGGCAATTTTAAAAAATTATTTGCTTAATTAGGACACACAACTTTCTATAGACACTAATTTGATGTTTTTAGACACAGAGAATCTTTCCATCAAATCACAGAACTATCAAACAATGGGATCAGAAGGGACAATTTAGGACACCCAGAAACTATCTATCCTTAGCCTAAAAGCACTTAGGGATTATCCCCTAAAAGCACTTCAAGATTATCCCCTCTCTATGTCACGGGTTCCTCAATTGTAGGGGATGTCCAACCTTGGCTACTTTAAGACCTATGGACTTCAACTCCCAGAATTCCCCATCCAGCCATGCTATCTGAGGAATTCTGGTATTTGAAGTCCATAGGTCTTAAAATTGCCAAGGTTGGACACCACTGCTCTATTGAGATGCTCTTAATGCTAGGAAATTGGTCTTAACATTTCTCCCAAGTCTGTCTTCCTTTCCCTTCTCATAGTTTGCAGCCTGATTAGGAATGATTAGAAACCAAGCATGGTCTCCCTCTGTATGTCACTTCTTCAAGAACCATCATATTTTCCCCAAGACTAAATGCATTAAATGTACAGTTCTTGTAATAGCTACATTCCATAATTCCTTTTTAAAAATGCATATAGAATACAGTACAGCACCTCAATACATTCCAACACGTCAAATGGAGCTAATTTGAATGTCTGTGTTATCCTCCATCTTAAAATTGGCTTGGTATACACTTCATGGGCAGCCACAGCTTGCTCAATCATAGCTTAATGAATAAGTCACAGCAGATAGAATTATCCAACACACAAAATTTCAGACAAGATTTTGTATTATAGCTAAGTATAATGTTTAAACTCATGAATAGACAAATTAAGACCTTGTTTGTTTAATCATAGGTTACTGGTTGAAAGACAGTGGCTGGGAGATTCACACAATATTCTGAGATGATGAAGGTTCTCAGTCATTCAGGTAAAGTTTTCCGCAAATTGAGTCATGGCAATTATAACTCTTTTCTTCTTGTTTCGGAATGATTCACTACTATCCAAGTAGCTTCTGCAGTCTGAGCAAGTAGGTTAAAGGGACATATATGGGGTCTCCCTAACCAATTTGCTCAAACTAAAGAAGCTACTTGGGTAGCAGTGAAATATTTTGTACCAGTAAGAAAAGAAGTCCAGTTGGCATGATTCAACTTCCAGACAATATTCCAAGTTGAAACTGAAGCAAGCCACATTCTACTTTAGCACTGCCTATAATTTAATGCAGGTCCCACCTTTTGTACTTTTGTACAAAATTTGTACATTTTGTACACTTTCCACACCCTATCCCCAATCTTCCTTCCTCCTCCTGTTTTGATTTGCATTTGTATTTATTTTACGTATATCCCACCTTTATTACTTTGACAAATAACTCAAGCTGGCAAACATACTTTCCTCTTCCTATTTTTTCTATAATAACAACCCTGTAAATTCAACTGGCAGAGAAAGAATCCAAAAATGTGCCTAGTTTATTGGGAATCGGCCTTCACCCTAATATGAAACTAGAGCCTGATTTGTGTTAAACACAAGGCTCTTCACTTAACACAGCACCCTTTTAATTTGTTCTTCTAACGTTGATTCATTTAAGGGCAAGGACTGGGTCCAAATTCTGTATGGACTTGTATTCTCAGCTTCCTGAATATTTCATCAGGAGCAAAAGAACTTTCTCTTTTTTCCCCTAGCAACTCCCATCTCCTCCTTTCTGCATTTTCCATTTTATAGTTGCTCACTTGACAACTTGTCATGAGACCATCACTGCCACGTATGGCTGTCCTTGAAACCTGACCTCTGTAGCTCGTTGGGCCCAGTGGTCATGCTGTCCTTGTCTCACTTCAACCATTTTTGACAGGAGACATGCTGATTTTAACAGCCAGCCCTGGCACTTGGGACACCCTGGGATTACACAGGTAAACCAAAGTATTTCCATGTTGTCTTCTAGCCAACAACAAAAGGATGGGGAAGGAAAACATGACATCTAACATTGCAGGACTTACATTTGCATATTCAGGAGATTCCATCCTGCTTTTACAAAAACAGAGAGAGTCACATTTGAATCCACTTAGTACCACTGATGCTACCATATATTTTATTTGCAAAAGAGAAAGGGGAGGGAATTGCTTTGCATGAAAAAGAATTTCAGTAATGGAAAGTTTGCAAAACTGGGAGAGAAGAATACTGAGCAATCATTTTTAAGTTAATGGCTAAAACATAGACATGTCTGGATTAAACTTTGTTTGATGCGTCAGTCGATGTTTGGGTTTTTTTTTTTTTTAAAAATCCAGATTCCCTAATTAAAAGGGCAATTCTTCCTTTCAATATTGCAAGATATCCCCAAATGAAAGAGGAGGTAGTTTAATTTGTGCTCAAAGGAAACGTTTCTCCTTAAAATTATGTGTTTTACTCAATGTGTTTGTAAGAAAAAAATATAAATCTCTCTCTTCAATAGACTTGGCATACCTAGTTCCCTCAATCACTCATCTTATGGTTTAGCCATCCTGTGTAACCATCAAAAATAATCTAACTAACCACTGGTAATAGCAAATTATCATTGTAGCTATTAGAGGTAATGAAAGTTCAGCCTGGAAGTATTAGGTTGAAAAAGGTTATAATTACAGAGAAAAGTTGAAAAATGTTTGGAAACATAATTTTTGCAGACAATTCAAGTTTCACATACCATTGTTGCAAACTGCATATAGCTTTACTCTTGACAAGCATTCCAATATTAGATAATGCAGAAATAATGTTCAGTCAACTCTACCAGTTGTTGGGTACGCTGAATATTTTTTAAAGATTTAGAACTGATGCTAATAAAGAAATTAAACTACAGCCTTAGAAGCTTTTATCCAGTATCTTGTTCAGTTATTTTGTGATCCTTCCATTTTGTTCCAGTGGACCACTTTTAGTTCAGCACAAGATGGCTTATCTTTTGGATAATTTTTTAACACCAAAAATGTTACCCTGCATTGCCCTCCTTAGACATCCTTCTCCTTGCTTGCCATTCAAGGATATCATAATTATGAGATTTAACTCCACACAATACCATCACCTTTTAAATTGATTTATAAGAGATTGGGATGGCCCTGATGGTTACAGTCATTAAGAAACAGACCCAAAGGAAGGAAATGGATGCTGAAGCAACTAAACAATCCTAGATACAATTGGACCCAAATATTTTCAGCAGAAGATATGGTCATAAGAGGAGGCTGTTAAACTCTTTGTTTTTAAACTCTTTTATCACTAGTTCATTCCATTTTATTTGATTGCTTTCTTCCATGAAATCAAATTTTTTTACTGCTTTTCAATAAAAACAAACTTACAAGATGTAAATAAAAATAGGAAAGATAAATTAGAAGGGAATAAAATACTTTGTATGTTTAAAAGAAACTAGATGATAATAAACTTCTGAAGTAACATTAAAGTAAATGTCTAGGGAGATTCTCAATTATCCATGTCATGGTTATCCCAAAGATGCTTTTTTCAAGAGGCAAACGAACTTTCTGGTTTTTCTTTGAAGATGTTTCACTTCTCATCTAAAAAACTTCTTCAGCTCTGAAGCTTCTGCTTCTGCTTCTTCAACTGAAGAAGCTTCTTGGATGAGAAGAGAAACAAACATCTTCAAGGCAAAACAAAGAAATATCTTCAAAGAAAAACCAAAAAGTCCAGTTGCCTCTTGAAAAAAAAAAAAAATTTGGGATAACGTTAAAGTAAAAGACCTCCATTTAAGGATGGTATCATCTATCCAAAATATGTTTGGCTGGCAAGGGGATAGAAGATATAGCAGAAACCTTACAACACTGATAAATCACGCACCACCAATTTTTGAAAGGTGTTGCATTGATTTTTTTTTTTCCAAGCCATGCCAGGGCATTGGTCTTCCTCAAACAATTGCATTCAATGAGAGGACCTCATTCCTTGTTGTTAAATAAGCGAGGCCATTTGTGTGCCCACTCGTGCTTCATTTTCAGTTCAAAAAAATTAAAACAAGATGCCTTTGTTTTTACTGGAGCATGAGTAGAGAACATGAATAAGACCCAATCTGATTTCTGCAGTTAGGGGCCTGCAGCACACAATCTACCTAACTGATTATAAATGCAAGTGTTTGCATGGATGTGTTTATTTCTATCATTTCGCAACCGCAACAGCAGCCAATGCATATATTTGCAGAGAAAGGCTTCTGCCTCTTCCATTTTATGCTGTTCATTAAGTAAGAATACTTCGCTCTGGAGATTTATCACATTAATTAGCTCTGAAATTACTCATAGCAATTAAGTATATTGTTCTTAAACTCTTTGGAGATTATTGAAATACTTTTGTTGCTTCAGCGGGGAAGCATAAATAATAGGAGCAAAATGTTGCTTTCCAAATGAACCCCACTATCTTCCTTGCCTTGAAATCTTACGATCTCACTTCCACTAGGGATTAAAAACAAACTTAATCCATCGGGGCTTTTTTTAAATAAGTATATGAATTTGGGATTTGCTAAATACAGGTAGTCCTCAACTTTACAACGGTCCATTTACTGACCGCTCAAAGTTACAACGGCACTGAAAATTGGGACTTATGACCATTTTTTCACAGTTACAACTTTTGTAGAATCCCCATGGTAATCACCTGATCAAAATTCAGATGCTTGGAAAACTGGTTCATTCTTATGACCATTGCAGTGTCCCCTTTTGCAACCGTCTGATGAGCAAAGCCAGATTCATTTAACAGCTGGGTTCCTAACTTATCAGCTGCAGCAATGCATTTAACCACCATGGCAAGAAAAGTCATAAAGCAAAGCAAAACTCACCCAGCAAATGTCTCACTTAACAACAGAAAATTTGGGGCTCAATGGTCATCGTAAGTCGAGAACTATCTATATATAGGAGCACCCCCAAAATACCTCTGCAGTTTGAGAGTCATATATTCAAAATTTGGGGATAAGGCTTGGCTGCTCAGAAAATCCACACAGAGTTGCATTTTCCTACGGGGGAAGAAAATGGCTCGCAGGAAGAAGGCAGGCGAGATAAAATGTGTACAAAAAGGCCATCATTAGGAGAAATGCATGGAACAATACACATGAATGAGCCTGCAGATCTTTTCCTGCCAATCTTGAGAACAGTGGTTGCATATGAAAAATCCCCCGCAAGCAACCACCAATATACAGGTAGTCCTCAACTTACAACCGTAATTGAGCTCAGAAAATTTCTGTTTGCTATGTGAAACAATTATTGGGTGAGTTTTTCCCCATTTCATGACATCTCTTGGGAGAGAAGAACAAAAAAAAAAGATTAATAGGGGGACTGGAGGTTGATACCTATAAAGAATAAAGAATGGTTGTTGGAACTGAGTAAGTCTAGTTTGATTAAAAGAAGGACTGGGGGTGACATGATAGCAGTGCTCCAATATTTGTGGGGCTGCCCCAAAGAAGAGGGAGTCAAGCTATTCTCCAAAGCACCTGAAGGCATGATAAGAAGAAACAGGTGGAAACTAATCAAGGAAAGAAGCAACTTAGAATTAAGAAAAAATTTCCTGATAGTGAGAACAATTAACCAGTGGAACAACTTTCCTCCAGAAGTTGTGGATGCTCCAGAAGTTGTAAACTGGAAGTTTTCAAGAAGGGATTGGATAACCATTTGTCTGAAATCGTGTAGTTTCTTGCCTAAGCAGAGGGTTGGACTAGAAGACCTCCAAGGTCCCTTCCAGGAACTACCTGTATTTGTTCTCCCAGACACTCTGCTTTTTTCATTTTGCATGCTACATTTGATGATGATCTAAAACAAGCTACCCCTCAATCGGAAGAGAGATTATTCCATAACCATTCCTTTGGCACATTTACAAAGTCCTTCCTCCTTTTACAGGTCCAGAAGAAAAAGACCCCTGTTATTTTCAGATCTCCAGCCATCAAGTCTACCAAATGTTCCAACAACAGGTAAGAAACTTGTAAGTCACAATGGATGCGTTCACACAATGGGCAAAGCCAAAAAGTAAACCAGCAGAATATGATCATCGAATTCACGTACCATCAGGGTAGTGGTGCACTTTAAAAAAAAATACTATCGGTTCTGTGGACGTGGCTTGGTGGGTGTGGCAGGGGAAGGATCCTGCAAAATCCCCATTCCCCCCCACCCCACTAACCTGCTTTCCAGCTCCGTTCTCCTTTGCAGGGCAACCAAGGGAGACCCAGCCAATCAGCTGGGACTCGGGAGGCGGAGAAGAGATGGGGGCAGGGCCAGTCAGAGGTGGGATTGGCCAGTTCTCCGAACTACTCCAAATTTCTGTTACTGGTTCTCCAGAAACTGGTCAGAATCTGCTGAATACCACCTCTGCCTCGGGGTTGTTTTTCTGCATTAGCCCACAAAATTTGTAAATTTCAAGTTAAGCAGAGGTGAGTGAATTCATCACCTTGGTTATTTGATGGGCTTTGCACAGGCCAGCTGATCGTCTGGACAGTGGGGAAAGCAGGCAGGGCCGCCACTGTTTCAAGGGCCACAAATCAGACTTTATTCCTGGCCCTTGGACACCTGGCCTTGGGGACACCGGTTGCTCACCCCACACTCCATGGAACTATTTATAAAGCGGCTCCAGGGGAAGCTTTCTGACACTGCAGTCTGTTCTTCCCAAGAGACCCCTTGCCATCTCAATTCATGTCATCTCGTGCCAGGCAAAGAGGTTGCTGTCATCCCCTTCTTTGGTTTTTAAATCCTTTCCATGGCTTTTATCCTGCTCGGTATCGGGTTCTATTTCTGCTTTTATAATTTGCAGGTTTACCTCTCTCTTTTTTTTTGTCCCCCTTTACCTCAACGGTTACTGTCTGGCTTTTTATCTTCCATTGTAATGTTAGCCTTCTGTAAACCGGTAATAAGGGACTTATCTAATGCCCTTGAAAAACACAAATGCGGAACGATTTAGACCATTTGGATTTGGATAAAAACTTTCCTACCAAGTGCAAGAATAAAGGACAAGAGAGAGTTTTTGAAAAGAGGGAAGGGAGGGAGGGAAGAAGGAAGGAAGGAACGTAAAGAGGGAGGGAAAGTGGGAGGGAGGGAGGGAGGGAGGGAGGGAGGGAGGGAGGGAGGGAGGAAGGAAGGAAGGAAGGAAGGAAGGAAGGAAGGAAGGAAGGAAGGAAGGAAGGAAGGAAGG
>BLBF01000045.1:9968689-9981608 GCA_015471245.1 Laticauda colubrina
AGGAAGGAAGGAAGGAAGGAAGGAAGGAAGGAAGGAAGGAAGGAAGGGCTTCAAATTTGAGAGCCAAATCTTTGTTGTTGTTGCTGCCACTGCTGTTCTTTTATGGATTAGACGAAGTCAGATGCGTGGCTTGAATTTCTCAAGCTTGATATCCCATTGGGCTGGTGCGTCTTGTCCCTTTTTGTCGGCCTGTCTTGTCACACAATGTAATGTGGCATTTCAGTGTAACAGGCTGAGACACGTCATGCCAATGACATGTCAGGCTAGTGAATTTCAAAAAGACACAGTTCAATGAAAAACATGGGCTTCTAACTGCCCTGTAGGTTTCAAAACCTTGGGAAAACAAACAAGCAAACATGCACATGCACAAATACACACAAACAATATACGCACATGCCACATATTACAGGCTTTTGGGAGGGATTGCCATCAGATATTAGCTTTTTGTTCTGTTGTTTTAGCAGCACGGACCAGGAAACTATGGACAGACCTATCCAGCTGTGCTCACTTGTGTTTCTGGAAAGTTTGATTCTAATTATCATCCAAAGAGTCATGAATCTTCATTTTTAAATATTCTGAACCAATTGTTTCCATACATTTAGGGCATTTTCTCAATGGGACAAGAGAAATGAAATAAATAATCTCTTCTTTGTATTTTAAAAGGCTGAGTTGAAAAATACGCTTGCTCTGAATAGTTTTATACCCATTTACTCCCTTTTTTATGATATTGTAATTCCTTAATTCAGGATAGAGTAAGGGCGCTGGATGGAGCTGAGCATTTATTGACTGCATCCCTTCCTGACCGCCTATGTGGAGTTCATAGCAGATTTTGTTTTCTTTGAGCTCTAAGAAAGAAACATCTGTCTCTACCTGGGATTGAACTTTCAACCTTTCAAGTGGCAGGGAAGCATCTTCACCACTAGACCACCATGCCACTCATTGTATACCTGTTTCTCTGCTGAAATTCTTACAGTATAGTGGCTGTCTAGGTGTTTTTCCAGAAGTATCCAGGCACCAACAGGAATACAGGGGTACAACTCCTGCCCCCATATGAACCCAAGTAATTGTTTAAAGCATTTTCAGAGATGCTGCTGTGGATGTGCCCACTTTCAAGCTGGCCTTGCTGGAAGGAGCCTCCCATAAGCATGTGGCTCCTAGCAATGGAGCGTAATGCAGCTGCTGTGCTAAAAATGTTTGTACCCTGCCAGAGTCAAATGGCAGAGCCACAGATCTAGCTGAGCATGTTCCCCCCATCCAATAGCTGCCTTGCAACATTTGGAGAAAAGTGAAATCCTTTAAAAGTTGGGATCTGTTGTTAAATCAGAGAACTCTGGATTGGAATACTTCAGATCAAAATGTATACGTCTCCTTCTGAAAAGAAGGTGAGTGAGCAAGTGAAGGGGATGTCATCCATGTTTGCATAGACTTGTGGAGTTTTTACCTCTTCCAGTCACAAAAAATAAAGCATAATTTTTGCCCTCTAAAACATGGGACATTCCTCAAGCTTAGATACAGACTTACAAAGCAAACTAACATTGCAGCATCCCACCTATATGAACCGGTTCCTTAATTTCACAGTTTAAAAAATACTCCAAGTTGACCTCACTTGAATTCCTATATTTTAGCCATTTTGATGTCATGGTTCAGTCATTGTTCATTAACTACAGGGCTTTCAAATGAAGAGCTGAGACCCAAAGAAAAATTCTTAATGATGACAAGTGATGTAATTTAGTTTTATTCCCGTCTTACGCTGGTGCCCGCTAGCGCCTCTGTAGTTAAGGGTCTGTCAATGGTTCCATTATAAAACATCCCTCTGTTTGCAAGGGGGCTTATATTTCAAACTGATTCACTCTGGGCTTTAAAACTGCCACAGCAATCTAAGCCCTGGAGGTTGTTTTTATATACAAATTGGAAAGGGTTCTAGGTTAATCGCCTAAATTGGAAGCATAAAAATCTAAATAGAGAGTGTCTTTCTCTCCTGCCCCTTTTTATTGTTGAAATATTGACCCATGTGGCATCATTCAAAAAAATCTGGCCTGATGAGGCATAGAGAAGCAACATTTTGCTGTTAAAACAAAAAATTATACATAGTTGGTGCATGAACTTTGGTCGTTCACAGAAAGTTCAGGTTGCCACCACCGTCCACTGCCTGTTTTTCTTGCACTCTTGGGGCAATGAAATGGGCAGGGAGGAAGTTTTGTCAAATGTAACTCAGGGACTGGCAGCATTTTCTTAAAACTTAGGCAAACTTTTGGTTAACATTGCTGTGGCCACTTGCGAACAAAATCTGTCCATTCATCTCTCTGGATGGAAATCTATTCGGGCCTCTCTATTTAGAACTGGATATTACCCTATTGTTCTTTTTGTGTTAATACTTATAAAGGATGTTCTCCAAAATTCCTGAAAATACTTTGGACAGCCAAGAAAAGATGAGAAAGGATCATTGAATGGTTCAACCCAGAGCTCTTGTTCAAGCCACAAATGGCTGGCTTCAAATCATCCTACTTTGAATACTTTATGCTTTCTGAAGAAGATTCTGATGTTGGGAAGGTGGAAGGAAAGAGATAGAAGGATAGAAGGAAAGAGGAAGAAGTGGGAGAGGGAAAGGGAGAGGAAGAAGAAGAACAGGAGGAGGAGGAGGAGGAGGAGGAGGAGGAGGAGGAGGAGGAGAAGAAGAAGAAGAAGAAGAAGAAGAAGAAGAAGAAGAAGAAGAAGAAGAAGAAGAAGAAGAAGAAGAAGAAGAAGAAGAAGAAGAAGAAGACGACTAACAGCAACAATGAGGATTCAGCTCCCAGAATTCCCCAGCTAACATGTCTTAAAGTCACCAAGATTGAGAAACACCACTATGGTAGTATATATAATTGTATATTAATCTGAGAAGTAGGACAAAAGAGAAATCACGTCCAGATTGCTGCAAGAAAACTTGGATCTCAGAGTCTCAAATCAAACAGGCACTAATTATATAATAGCAGTTTTAGGTATGGGATGATTGCTAAAAGCACAATAGTCCATGTTTTGCATGTGTTTCCAGAGCCTAACATTTCTTACTACACCAGTAGGGTAAGCAGATGTACCCCTCAATACTTTATCCAATTTATGTATACTGGATAACAATCATGCAAAAGATAGCTAGTTCAGATATGAAAAATAGGCATAGGGAACATTTCAGAAGGGACTCTACTTAGTTTGGGGGAAAGTTAAAAGTAAAGAAATGTCTATGGAGATTCTCAGCCACCCAGGTCATGGTTATCCCAAAGGTGCTTGTTTTCAAAGGGCAACTGGGCTTTCTTTGTTTTTGCCTGAAGACATTTTGCTTCTCACCTAAGAAGCTTCTTAAGTTCTCCACCATTCAGTCTTGGATCAGAATTGAAACATCTTCAAGCAAAAACAAAGAAAGTCTTGTTACCTTTTGAAAAAGCACCTTCGGGATAAAAGTAAAGGAGGGAAGAATGCTTTTTAGACTTGCTAGACTCTCTTAAGGAAGATTCTTCTGCAAAGCAATAATTGCCAAAGAGGCAGAGTTCTGAGTAGTACTTTTATCCATTTGCAAAGCTCGCTTCCTGTCCCCACCCCATCTAGCATCTCTCATTCATTCAAAGTCCCAAAATACACAACTGCTTGCTCCTTGTCTTTCTCTCCAGCCTTCCCCCCACCCCTTAAAAATGACAGAGTTATCAATGGTTGGATTGTCAAGTGACATAATTTTCCTCCCCACCCTGCCACCTCCCAGATGCCCACACTTCCAGTGACACGTTCCAAAAGGCACCCGAAGCCATTCAAAATGCTGTTCTTGGATTCATTTATTTTTTTAGAGCTGAATGTATAAATGAAAGTGAAGTTTCCCAAATTAAAACCGATGAAGATCATCTGCGGCATTGTCACCTCGCTATTTCGCTTATGCCTGGCTGTGGGACTGATGACAGCTACAGATGCCGATAGTTTTTTGACCTACTCCAGAAATCTGGCACTCTGGAAAAAAGAAACATTAAAAAAAAAAAAAGAAAGAAAGGCGGAGGGGATAGAACACCATAAAAAAAAAGTAAACTCTGTCGAGAAAGAAAGAAAGAGGGAGTAGCTGACAGCTCAAACCAAAGAGGAAAATTAGAAAAAAAAGCTAGTTCTTTTCCACCATATGGACTCAGAGCATCTCAGGACAGCTGGAAAAAAGCATCACGTTTCCCTTTTGCATGTCCAAGATTGTGAGGCTCCTTTAATATGGCTATCAATAATGCTAAATGATTAACACCAAAGATTTATGTTAATTTCATTATAAGCTGCATTTGTCGTCTTGTGTTGAATTAAGACTGTCAAACCATCCTTCTTTTTGCCTGGTGAGGGACTTTTAAAATGCAAGCCTAACACATAACATCTGATCATTAATATGTTAATAATGTCCCTGTTTTCATAGATATACCAGAGACACAAGGAAGATGGGGAGGAGGAGAAAGATCTGTCTGAAGAAAGGGGACTTACATGGCGGGGGGGGGGGGCAGAATTCCTGGGGCGACAGCTTTTGATGAATAGAAACGAACATCTTTTGGAATAGTTTATTCTGGGAAGGCTATTTGCCAAATGTCAGTGTTCTGCTGGCAGCCGGAACTGAGACACATCCACATAGCTACTCTTGGAAAAGGTTAGCCACACATTGTGTGAACGCCAACAAATTCATGGTTGCAGGAGCTTGTTGAATACCCTAAAGCCAAGTCCTGGGACTATAATCACCTCTGCATTATATGCAACAGATGCCAAAGTATCCGTTTTGGAAAGTCAATTTTAAAAAATGTCCGAGAATATAAGCAAACAGCATAAGCAAGGATTGTCTCCTAATTTAAAACACAGAAAAGCATAGAGGTAGGTATTTATCTCCTGCTATTCAAAAATATGGCTGGATATTACCTGAGTTGTGTAAATCTGATTCCAAGGTGGAGGCCGAGCAGCTGACAGGGAGTGGGAGTGTGGCTCTGTTGGCTGTGGAAGAAATTGGGGAAGGGCACAATCTGGCTGGGCAGAAAAGGGGAGAGGTAAAGTAAGGCAGAGGGTGTTCAGAGGAAGAACCAGGCCCATCCCCTCTTCATCCTAGGGCATGCAGGGAGGAACAGAGAAGGGAGCAACATGAGTTGCATGGCTTATGGGGGAGGAAAGGGCCCTGATTCCCTTCATTAGCTGCAGCTGGGAACACAGTGTTTAAAAAGGGAGTTTGTGCACAGCAACTTGTTGGAAGCAAATCGTGAGTTATCTTTTATTGTCAAGGCTTATCTGGGTTCCTGGCGTCTTCCCAACTGTGTGTTTTATTGGCCTTTGAAGTCTGCAATTCCTTATCCTGCCTTGTCCAGTTAATTGCTGCAGTGTGGTTTCTGTGGATTTTTATTTACAGTTTATATGTACTTTGTTTTTGGACTGAATTTCTTCCACTTAAAGACTGTTCTTGGGAGAGTATTTTCTCCAGCCGAAGATAACTGGACATTGGGGACAAAGTTGGAGGTATTAAAGGGACTTTTCTTACTTGTGTGACTGTGTTGCCTTTTTGCCATGCTCTGGTCATCACAGTAAGTTTGGATGCTGAGTTGAAAAAGATGACAACCCATCACTTATGTATCCTCCATGTCATCGTAATATATAATTATTATTCCATCACCTTTGCTGCTTAGGCTTCTACCAAAAATGACCCATCAGTGATGTTGCTACCTGCTCTGGTCTGATCTGGTCTTAAGGAATTCTGATGAGAATTCCTTAAGTTTGACAATCTCTGTCTCCTTCCTCATTTTTTACAGGCCTTGCCTTTCAGTCTGAAATCAACTGGTATATGGTAAGCCACACCCAGAGGTGTTTTGATACTCAAGATCTGGGGTCTCCAAACTTGGCAAGACTTGTTCACTTCAAACTCCTATCTCAGCATGGCTGGCTGAGGAATTCCAGAAGTTGAAGTCTACCTAACCATAATCAATTTACAGGACTCCACAAATTTGGGCTTAAATTTTAGCTTTACCTCCCTGTCTCTTAATTCCATCCTCATTATTCTTACAAATTTTTCAAAATCAGTTGTGTGAGAACACTGATAAACTGTTTTTATGTCACATCCTTTATGTTTTTACTTTATGCTGGCTGTAAAAAAGGTAAATATATTATATTCTAACATGCTGCACTGTATAGTATCACATTGTGATTTTAAATTAATCCTAGCCGGACCAAGACAAATGAGTTTAGATGTATCCTGGTAGTTCCTGTCCATCTATTGATTTTTGTCCAGCAAATTCCTTTTCCTTAATTTGTCATCTTTCTAACTTCAGATTCTGAATGAAATTAAGACAGATTCTTTTTTCAGTTTCATTCAGTGATGATCTTCAAACAAACTTCAATCCCTGAAGGAGGCTAAAAGTCTACCTGTTTTACTATTGTGATTCTATGCCTGTTACATGGAAAATTTCACATTCCTTTACCTACAGTAACATTAGAAGGCAATTAAGAACAGAGAGAAAAAATGAATACTTGTGAGTAATCATTTTAATTGCATTGAATGAATTTAATTTAATTCTACTTAATTTAAATTAAGTAAAATTTCATTTTGCTCTGATACCAGCCATTTCTTTTTTGGGAAATAAATTTAGGCATGAATATGGCTTTCACCCTGGAAAAAAAGTTACAAAAAATACAACTTCTGTTTCTATTTTTGGTTCATTGCAAATTTTCCAAAGATTTTATCATAACTGTTCTGTTGAGTTTCTGAATAGCCTGCAATTTCTCAAGAACAAAATTGTGTGAGAATTTTGTACTTCTTTACATGTGTAATTGTTCTGGAAATAGAGACAAGGGGGGTCTGGAGCATGCAAGATGGGAACCAAAGACCTAAGAACAGGCTGACCTGTTAGAAAAAATACAGAACCAAGGGGTAATCAATTGTTAAGGTAAGGTCCAAAGAAAGAGACATAAACATGGAGTCTGACAGATCGGCAGATAAAACAGATGGCAATATAGAGGGCTGGATGGACAGAGAGACAAAAGACATATATGACATAAATCTTACAGTGTGCAATAACTGGTTTTCTGTGTTATTAACCATTTTCTAGCATCTGCAATAAAAACTAACTTATCAGAGCCGTGTCCTTGAATCTCCAGCTGCAAGCTTTCCAGTTTCACATATTGATCAGAGAAAACCCTGACAGAATGTTTGCACTCAACTTTCCCTGAATACTTTTTGGGGAATTGTCTTTTTCTATTCCAGGAAGTGAGGTGCAAAACATCATAGCCACAACCGATTCAAAGGACAATTGTATACCAATTTGCTGTTGACTGAGAATTAGTCAGGTTGCCAAAAAAAATGCAGACCGAAAAGGATTTGCCCTGAAGGAAAGATGAAGAAGAAAAGACTAAGTTATCATAATGGATGTTTGAACAAATCAGTTTAACCAAACAAATTTTAAAACAAATTAAATTAAAACAAATTTTAATCACCTCCACTATAGTCAACTCAATCTCTAGCTAAGCAAGGATCACAAACTTTGTGAACAAAAAATTGAGTTACAAAAGAAAATACTGTAGCTTGCTTAAAATGCTTATATTATCCTAGATTCTTAATTAGTCCTTATCAGGCACATTATTATGACATAATGCTCTTATTTATTTATTTCCTGAATAATATTAAAATCCATAGCCACTATAGGATTAGAAAATTAGAAAGCATTATGTTCGACTTCTAAAACGTAAAATTGTACATATATGTTAAAAAATAATCCCAAACAAGTTTTCATCTCCTTAAATATTAGCAATTCACTTCTTGGTTACTCTCTTGCAATCATCCAGATTTTTGTAGCTCATATACAGTACCCTTAACAGACTTGCAATCAATCAAGAATCTGCCTTGGATTTGGTTTTGGCTATACACACAGAGACATTCTATATTTATGTATAATACATTTTACTTAAACTATCTTTGATGTACTATTAAGTTGCAATATGCTAACTAGTAGAGCAGCATTTCAAATTTAGTTCTAAAAAGCTGCCTTGAAGTGCACTAGAACAGAGAAATTGTCCACAACTCATTAAAGCAATTTTTTTAGTAAAAGCAATATTTTTCTAGTATCAAGCAACTGTCATCTGAAGCTGGGAAAAATGCAAATGGTTAAAGGATCTGCAGACCAGTGCTAGGTTTCTACATTTTCCAAAGCACTTTTATGGAATCAAATTTGAAGTTTCAAATAATCCCGGGAAGCAAAATAGAATAGAATAGAATAGAATAGAATAGAATAGAATAGAATAGAATAGAATAGAATAGAATAGAATTCTCTATTGTCCAAGTTTGGACACACAAGGAATTTATCTTGCTGCAAATGCTCTCAGTGACCATAAAAGAAAAGATACATTCATCTAGAGTCAAGAATCATAAGGTACAGCACTTAATAATAGTCATAGGGTGATAACATAGTGATAAGCAAAGGCAACATGGTTCCCAGTAAAATCCAAGAACATGTGTGTTATAATAGAAAATGGCAAAACAGGTGCATATTTTAATGCACATTTAAGGGTAAGTACATATCCGTACAAGAGTTTTTGACACTCATTAGGTTTTCCTTTCTCCATTGTAGATTCCTTGGCATCCCCGGTTGCAATTAAACTGATGGAAAAACTCAGAGAGAGACTCACGCATGTGGCTGATTCAGCTTAGATAACAGGTGCAGCCAAGGAGGCTGGACAATGAGGGATAAAGAGAAATGAGTAAAAGAAAAACAGCAAAATTGTCAGTCACAAAGAATCAGGACTATACTTTAACTTGCAATTTAGAAGTTTTATTCCTTAAGCCTATTTGCAAGAATCTAGACAACTAAAGTTTAGCAGTAAACTGGCACCAGATCAGTGTCAATGGAATCCAAGAAGGGTTGGGGTTGGACTGCTTGTGGGAACATAACAGCTCTGGGCTGATGACTTATTTAACTCCGCTCTCGGTTCTGCCTGCTCTCATCGTACAAAAACTGAACTAAATCAGCAACATCCTCTGCCATTTCTATATACAGACGTACATATTCTCACTCTCACACACAAATGCATCCTCACAAATACTGTACACATTTCCATTCTAACCTGCAATTTCCTTACACTGGTCATTTTAAGCCAGGAAAACTGCATAAAACATCAGTTACAGTAATGACGTGATTTGGGAATGAATCAAGTTTTTATTGTAGTACAGCTAATAATGTTGCTGGAACAGCCATATAAGCTTTTTTTTCCTTCCAGTTTAATAAACTTTGCTAATTGAAAGAAACCGATTAAAATCAGTTCTAAGCAGTACAAGATAGAGCCTGATACTCTATATTTCTGTTTCTCCTCATACAACTGGAAGACTAAAAATGAGTCCTAAACAAGGGAGCACCCAGCTTCCTCCCGTATGTATTCTGCCGCCTCCAAACCTGGGGCTTTTACCTTAAAATGAATTAAGGGGAAACTGACAGGCCACAAAGAGGAGAAAATGCTTCCCATATTCCCTACACCTCCCAGAAAGGCTCTGGGCTATACATTAGCCCTAAAGGCATTTTCCGCAAATAAAAATGATGCATAGCCATTTCTCATCACCCTTTGTTTAGGAAGGTATCCACATGCTATGGGAAGGGACAAAAAGGTATGAATGAAAAGAAACATGCTAGTGGCAAGGGCCCAATCAATTGGCCTTCTGGTACAAAGGTTTTCTGTCTCACCCTGCCCACAATGGCAGTCCTTTTATAAATTCATCAGTACCCTTTAACGTAGCAGCTTTTGGACTACAAATGATACTGTAGACCAGTGATTCTCAACCTTGTCAACTTTAAGATGTATTGACTTCAACTCCCAGTATTCTTCAACCAGCAGGAGTGGAAGTCCAAACATCTCAAGGTTCAACAGCATCTGCAAAAAGCTGGCAAATACCTTGTATAGAGGGCAAGATTTCTGCAGCACCATGGAGAGCTCCTGATGGATGCTCTCTAAACCAGATTGACTCCATCTTCTTTTTCTGATATTATCTAAACACCCTGTCACACTGCCCAACGGATGCCAAACGGACACAACGCATGAGCAAAATGTTCCATCCGTTGTTATCCGCTCTCAAAAGGGGCAAAAATTTGCATAACCGGAGCGGATAACACGGACGGGGGGAGGACGCAGGGCGGATGGAAAGCGGATGAGGAATGGAAGCCTAGCAGATGTAAGCGGATGGAAGCAGATGGCACATCCGCAGGGCTTCCGGGGGGCCTCAGCAAAGCGGACGCGGAACGGATGAAGCGGATGCAGAGCGGATGCACAGCGGATGAAGCGGATGCAGAGCAGAAGCCTAGCGGATGCACAGCATTAATTGTGCATGCGGGGGGGATGCATTGCGCAAGCCCCCCGGATATAAAGGGAAGCAGCTCGCAGGTGGCCAGCACTCGGAGGAAAGACCTGCTGCCGGATACATCGAGTCCTTGCCTGCCCTGCCTGCATGCCTGCCTGCAAGCCTTGCTGCCAGCCTTCCTGCCAGCCTTGCTCTCTGCCTGCCTGCCAGCCTTGCTGCCAGCCTGCCTTCCAGCCTCCCTGCCAGTCAGTCTGCCTGCCAGCCTTGGTGCATTCCTGCCTGCCAGCCTTCCTGCCAGCCTTCCTGCCAGCCTTCCTGCCAGGCTTGGTGCCAGCCTTCCTGCCAGGCTTCCTGCCAGCCTTGGTGCCTGCCAGCCTCCCTGCCAGCCAGCAACCCCACAACCATGGGGAAGAAGCGAAAGTCTCAGCAACTTGCCACCATCCCTGGCAAGAGGGACAGGGCCACCCTCCCGCCCCCTGTCCCTGTCCCTGACTCTGCTTCTGCTGGGGCTTCTGCTGCTCGGGCTCACTCTTCTGGTGCTGGAGCTTCTGCTGAAGCTGCTCCTGGCAGTGGTGCTTCTGCTGCTGCGTACTCTGCTGAAGCTGCTCCTGGCGGTGGTGCTTCTGCTGCTGCGTACTCTGCTGAAGCTATTCCTGCTCCTGCTGGTCCTGCTGGTCCTGCTGGTCCTGCTGGTCCTGCTGGTCCTGCTGGTCCTGCTCGTGCTCCTGGACTTGCTCGTCCTGCTCGTCCTGCTCATGCTCCTGGTCTTGCTCATCCTGCTCGTCCTGCTCGTCCTGCTCATGCTGCTGGTCCTGCTCGTGCTCCTGGTGCTGCTGGTGCTGCCCGAATTGGGTGATGCTTTGCAGGCCACGTGCTTGCCATCTATGGCTCCAACGGTGTGTGGGAAGTTCCACCTCTGATACCACTGCTCTGCAACTTTCTTCCATCCTTCATCAGTGGAGGGGCACTGGAGGAGCTCTTGCAGGGATTCTTCGATGATGGCCTGCACCACTTCTCTGACCACAATGCTGATGGTGTTGTGTGGCACCCTCCAGCCGTACTGCATGCTCCTGTAGGTGGTCCCTGAGGCCAGGTGGTGCAGAGTGAGTGCCACCTTGAGCCCAGGTTCCAGGCTGGGCCGGAAGTTGGTGTTTGCCTTGGTCAACCTGGGTGTCAGGCGCTGCACAACTTCATGGCTGGAGGCATCCTCATGAAGTTCTGGAATGCACGAGTGTCTTCGTTCCTGAGCTCCACCATCAGCTTGTTGTACAGTCCGTACTCTGCTCTTCTCCCGATCCATCTTCGGACCCAGATGCTTCTTGGCCGCCTCCTTTTCTTCCCGTAGTAGAGTTCACAGAGCCTGTAGATGGCTTCACACTGTTGCAGAAGGAGGGTGGCTGCCAAAAGGACTGTGTTACGATCCACGGTGGACATGACTGGATGCTGTGGAAGAGCAAGAGTCAGAGGAAGGCTGCAGAGGTCTGCACAGCTAGGCTGCTGGTCTGAAAGTGAGATGCAGGTGAGTTGCTCCCCCTTTTTATAGGCGGTATAGGTGTCCCTTTGCATCCTCTGGGCATCCTCTAGGCATTCTCTAGGCATCCTCTAGACATCCTTAATATCCGAGATAGGTCCCCTCTGCAAACGTTTTTTCCATTTTAAACGCTTTGTTTCCGCTAGGCATCCGTTCTGCATCCGTTCTGCGTCCATTCCGCTTCCCTGCATCTGAGCGGATGCGAGTTGTGTGGATGCGGAACAGATGCCTAGCGGATATAGCGGATGCGTAACAGATGCAGAATGGATGCCTAGCGGATGCAGAACAGATGAATTGGATACATTTTCCGTGCAAAAGTTTTGAGCAGCTCAAAACTTTCTGAGCGGATGAAACATCAATAAACGGATGCTGGACGGATAGAGAGGAAGCAAAACGGAGGCAATGAGTACATCACGTTAACCAACGGATGGCAAGCTTTTTTGTCCATTTTACATCCTCTTTGCATCCGTTGGTGCAGTGTGACAGGGGCTTAAATAGCTGCATTCACTCCATCTTTGGGCAGTGAATATGATAAATGAATTAAGCAATGTGGAAATTCTCCATTTAATAGTCTTTGTTTATCCCATTTTCCAAAGTGTCCCTATTGAAACAAAATAAACAAATTAAATTTGTTTAATTTGGCATTTAAACTAAACTAAAATTATTATCTTAAACAACACTAATCTAGGGAGGTATATAGATAGATAGATAGATAGATAGATAGATAGATAGATAGATAGATAGATAGATAGATAGATAGAGGTGGATCTTTGGTTATTCAGGTTTTCTCCCGCGTAAAATTGGAAGTATCTAGGCAACGTTTCGATTCATCATCTTCAGTCTTGTTTCTTCGGCTCTGTGCTTCTCAGAGTAAGAGTTACTTACTTCTCAGAGTTACTCTGAGAAGCACAGAGCCGAAGAAACAAGCCTGAAGATGATGAATGAGACTTCATCAAAACATTGCCTAGATACTTCCAATTTTACGCGGGGAAAAACCCGAATAACGAAAGATCCACATACAAATACCTACAAAAAACCTCAGAAAACATATAGATATAGATATAGATATAGATATAGATATAGATATAGATATA
>BLBF01000045.1:9981618-9995876 GCA_015471245.1 Laticauda colubrina
ATATAGATATAGATATAGATATAGATATAGATATAGATATAGATATACACGAATTCAATACAGAAGCCTGATGATGGCAGATGAGATTCTGCCAAAATGTTGCTACAACTTTAAAAGCACTACAATGACGTGGGATAATACCCAAAGGAAGCTGAACAGCACACATGTAAGTACCCGCGAAAGCCTAAAAAAACAAATATCTGACCTCTATGGGGAGGAAATAAACAGCCAGATCAAAAGCTATGAGAAGCTGGAAGTTAAAAGAGCAGGAATACTATGTGACCTAAAATTCCTATGCAGCTGCAGAGACAACAATGTAACACCAACCTGCTTCAAATTAACATTTCATAAGAACACAGCAGCTACCAAACGTATCCTGAAAAGGACAGAGATATCTCTACTCAGAAATGAAGTTCACAGTAAAAGATTCCAATTAGATCAGTTAAACAAAGATTTGCTAGCACTACACCTGGAATTGAGTAGCAAAATCCACCCTCTACTTTGGGATAAGATCAAACAACTTACAACTTGGAGAGCTGAAACTGAAAGCTCTTATAAAAATGATAAACTCTCAAGAAAACTAAAAAAATTAGAAAATGACAAGAAAATTCCCAATAACCCACCACAACACCTGAAACAACTAGTATACAACGTTTCCAACAGAGAACTCAACAAAACAGAAACAGATGTCCTATCCAAAGGATTCAATTATGCCATAGCACCCAAAAAAATCCCAACAGAATCCATCATATGTGCAGTAGAATCCAGCCTAACCAAATTAAATACAGATGAAGCTGACAGAATAAGACACCAGGTTACTCACATCTTATGCACAACGAAACCACCAAAAATAATTTGCAAAAAGATGAATTCAGAGCGTTACAAACCCTGAAAAATGATAACAGCATAATAATACTCCCAGCAGACAAAGGAAATGCCACAGTAGTAATGGACAGAAAAGACTATGAAACAAAATTGACAGACCTACTCCAAGACTCCACATACAAACCTATAAACACAGACCCAACCACATATCTAGAAAAATCAACCAAGAAGAAAATTATAACCAGCCACATAAGCAAAGAAATCCAACAGACGATCATCCCAAGAGAAAAATCTAGATGCCCCAAATTATACGGCCTCCCAAAAATACACAAAGAAGGCATACCTCTCAAACCCATAGTCAGCTCCATAGGAGCACCATTACAAAACCTAGCTAAATACTTAGCAAAACAACTACAGCCCCATGCTGAAACCGCAGCTTCATATGTACAAAACTCATACCACTTCTTAGAAATGATCAAAGATCTACATGTAGAACAAGAAGATCTGCTTGTAAGTTTCGACGTGGTTTCACTATTCACTCAAGTCCCAATAAAAGAAACTCTTGAAATCATCAAAAATAAATACCAACCAGCTCAAGACCTCATGGAATTAACAGAACACTGCCTAACCAACAAATATTTCATGTACAAAGGACAAAGATACAAGCAAATTGAAGGAGCCCCTATGGGATCACCACTGTCACCCGTCATTGCAAACCTGTTCATGGAAGAATTCGAATCCAGAGCCCTGGCTAAGCCCCCACCTAAGCAGAACACACACCCAGCCAATCAGAACACAGCCAATCCCCCTACCAATCAGAACACAGCCAAACCCCCACCCAATCAAGTCACACCCCCACTAGCAGTTAAAAGGAAGAAGCAGCTGCAAGCTCACATTACTCTGAGAAGCACAGAGCTGAAGAAACAAGCCTGAAGATGATGAATGAGACTTCATCGAAACGTTGCCTAGATACTTCCAATTCTACGCGGGAGAAAACCCGAATAACCAAAGATCCACATACAAATACCTGCGAAAACCTCAGAAAACATATATATATATATATATATATATTCTATATTGTTGCTTCTTTGTTGTTGTTGTTGTTTTCCTTTATCATCATTGCTTGAAAGGCAAGCTGTCTCTAAAATTACTCCCGATGGCTCTATTTAATCGCCAAGTTTTCTGACATTCTGGGAGAAAAAATTGCTTGTGTTAATCTACCTTGTTAAAGTTGGAGTCTGCTCCAGACATAAGCTTTAACCTTTGAACATTACCCCTTCACTACCTACATCTATGAATTTCTACCCTTATTTAGAAACAGAAAGATTGGTATTTTAATCAAATTTGACAATTCCAACCTATACTTTCAGCTTCTTCCCATAATAATGCTAAGTTGGGTACATAGCAATATGTTTCCTAGATTTTGGATTCAGCTTCTCCTTTGCTCACAGGGAATTCCCTATTTCCCAGCAGAAATTTGTTTTCTATATTTGACAAGAACACTGAGGACAATCCCAAATGTCTTGAACAGATGTAAAACCAGTTTAGGATCACAAAAATTAGCTGAAGTGACCTTAATATTTTTGTGTGTCCCACTTTTTTTTTTTTCAAAAATAGTTTCAAGAAAATGGAAAGCAGAAACAGAGGTTTCCCTATTATTTGAAAAAAGGTCACACCTGATTCTAAATTACGATAACACCTTGCTGTGGTTAATGAAAATGAACCAGCTTCATATATAATAATTTGCAATAAGGTTGAATCCACAAACCATTGCTGAGATTCTTCAATTGAATTCAAAGAATCAGAATTCTCTGCATTTGCAAACCTTTGCTTGGGGAGTTAAGGGGAGGGAACTCCTGACACCTAGCTGCTTGGGGAATTCTGGGAGTTGAAGTCCACACATCTTAAAGTTGCTAAGATGGAGAAACACTGGTTTAAGTGATGGAATTGGTCAATAGGAACCTGAAAATATAAAACCATCTTAAAAATACACTTTTTCAAGTAGTTCACAAGAAAAAAAATTTTAAGTATTAAACATGAAAGATCTTCACTCCACCTTATCAGTAAGAACTTTTTTTCATTTAGAATATTAGCAAAGAGTGCACTACCATTTCTGATAATCTTCTCATCACTCCTTATCACCCATCCCCTCCCACCTGTGATTGGAGGACTGTAACTTTGTCGCTTGTATCCTTACAATTTATATTGACTGTTTCCTGGTATGATTTGATTGTTGATTGTATCCTATGACTATCGTTAAGTGTTGTACATTATGATTCTTGATTCTAACTAATGTATCTTTTCTTTATGTATACTGAGAGTATTTACACCAAGACAAATTCCTTGTGTGTCCAATCACACTTGGCCAATAAACTATTCTATTCTATTCTCGCCAGAAATCTTAATAGTGAATTCAATATCCTATTCATTTGTTCTGGTCCATGTTAATTATGGTGGCATGACTTGATCAACACTAATGAAATGTTTGACACCAGATTTCAGAAATCATACATTAATTTGTGGCATTGATATATATGAGCTAGATCATTACTTAAATCCTTAAAGTTCACCTGACATCATGTTATGATAAAACATTTTGTTCTGAAGATAAGATAAAAAAAAACCCTACAAGGTGTAATTCCAAGAAGCCATAACTCAGAAGCTACTGGTCCCTTTATGGGTGAAATCTGGGGAAAAGATGATGCTGTCAGCAAAAGTATAGAAATGAGACAAAGTCTAGCAAGGAAGAAAAGATTTAAGGAGAGCTGAGCCAAAATTTATCAGATCACATTTTCTTGTGGGGGAAAATAATAATAATTCTGAGACTTTTCATCTTCTAAAACCCATCTTCAAGATGGCTACATGGCAGAACTTTCTTCAAATGCCGTCCATCATTTTTCCCCGCTCTTCCTCTGAATTGGCAATTGTGTCTTGTCTTTGTCCTGCCTCATTTAGAATAATGTTTTTGATGCATGGATCTGCTATCTCAGCCAAAATGAATGGACAACTTAGCAAGAGTTATGCATGGCTATCTGTGCCGAGTCCATTAGCTTCCATGTATTCTTTAGTACAACATTCAGACACAATTCATTTTCTCCACTTTCTACACAAAGACCAGTAAATGACATTTGATCAGGGGATACCAGTTTCTTTCCACAATGCCACCCAGATTACTTGCAGTTTTGAGGAATTGTGGAGGATACCAAATTTTGGCCAGGATATCAGTGATGCTTTTAATGGAAAAACAACACAAACCTCCTGCCAAATTAAAAAGATAAACATTTCCCCCCCAAAAAAACCCACCTCTGTCGGTAAAAAAATACTTCCTGGTTGAAAAAACAGGTTTCTTTTGCCAAAAGACTGAATTGGAAGTCAAGGAATTTGAAAAGTAGGACATGGGCAGAAGTAAAATTAAGATTCCCATCTCAAATGGTTAAACTAAGTTTGGGCAGAATTTAGGGCGAGTCCTCTTTCATTTGGGATTTCAGTAACTGAAACCTTTTCTTGAATAACTCTCCTAGCCTGAGTGAAATCAAAAGAATATAAAGAGTCAAGGAGAGGCTACATAATAAGAAGCTACTAGGACTGAAGCTCAGGTATGATGACAAATGGAAAACTGAACAGGATCTGGTGGGAGAAAAAATGGTAATGTTTACTGCATGTCTACAAATGATTTATTCAAAGTAAGATGATGATTGTTGCCTGCTATTAAGAAATCCTACAACTGCAGAAGCTCTGGGATTGAAAATCAGCCCCTCTGCTTCTCAGAAATGCAGTGTTACTATGCCACCAAGCTTCCTCTTTTGTTTCCAACAATAAAAATTATATCTCGTAACTAATATCACTCTTATCTCACAGAGAGATACCAATTATTTTGCAAAGCAAACATTCCACAGGACAATCTTCATAAAGCTCCAATGTTCATGTTGCAATTAAAACTTTGCATTATTGATGAAACACGCACACAGGCGGCATCTCTGCCAGTGATTCATTAAATCCCATTTGGCCAGCCCTTTCATAGGGTTGCCATTCTGTCTGTGGGGCACATATGGAAAGAAAAAAAAAAAAAAAAAGGAGGAAAGCTTAAAGATACAGGAATGACTATCCTGGCTTTTCAGGCAGATCTGCCATTTTCTTTGCCAAACTAAAAAAAAAACAAAAGGAAAGTAGAAAAGTCTTCTCTGGGAAGCAATGTTTCTTGATCTTATAATTAAAAATAAATTAAGGAAAGTGAAGTATTCAAATAGGTTTGCAGCACAAAGAAGAGGTTTCAGCCATTTCTAAGTCTTTCATTAGTTAGATTGACTGGATTTATTTCCTATCTTTTTCCTAGATACTCAGGATATTATAAACAGCATTCCCTCCCTTTATTTTTTTTCTCATAACATTAACCCTGTGAGGTGGGTTAGATGAAAAAAAATAGGAGAATTCCCTGTGAATTTTCTTCTCCTAGACATTAAAAGCTACAGGGGCAAAACTCATCTCCATTTCAAGACCACTGAGCCTGTCGTTCTGATACATAAATATTTCTGCAGTCATGTGGCCTGCATGAATCACAGGGTAGTGTTACCTTCCAACCAAAGTGGTACCTATTTATCTACTTGCATTGCCATGCTCTAAGAAGTTGGCAGTGGGGTGAAGCTCACTACATCACATGGTGCTCAGCAGTGGTGGGATTCAAACATATTTACTACCGTTCTGTGGGTGTGGCTTGATGGACATGGCTTTGTGGGTGTGGCAGGGGAAGGATACCCTAAAATCTCCATTTCCTCCCCACCCCACTAACCTGATTTCCAGCTGTTTCCCTGTGTAGGGAAACCAAAGAAGACCCAGCCAATCTGCTGAGACTCAGGAGGCGGAGAATAGATGGGGGTGGGGCCAGTCAGAGGTGGGATTTGCCGATTCTCTGAACTACTCAAAATTTCCACTACTGGTTCTCCAGAACTGCTCAGAACCTGCTGAATACCACCTCTGGAACTTGGATCTCTAACCTGGGCTGTCAGCTTTCCAGTAAACAAGTCCAGTGTCTTAAGTGTTCTCGATGCTAAGTCATCGAGCCTGGGCCAAAATCACCAGTGTGCTCCATGATTATAGAATTAAAATGATGACCCAATGAGGCACAGGTTGTCTAGTGGGTTGTCTAGAAAGCCTCAGTGGTGCAGTGGTTAGAATGCAGTACTGCAAGCTACTCCCCTGCAATTTGACAGTTCAATTCCCACCAGTTGACTCAGCCTTCCATCCTTCAAGGTGGGTAAAATGAGGACTGAAATTGTTGGGGGCAGGTAAACTGCTTTGAGAGGGCTGGAAAGCACTATAAAGCTGTATATAAGTCTAAGTGCTATTGCTGTTGCTAGTTTCTGTAAAGATAGGATGGAATGTTCACTCTAATAAATGCAGTAGGGGAAAACATCTTCTGAATACTTTGTTTTTACTTGATATATACCATACCATCACTAAAGGAGAAATAGGACTTTGGGTTGTTGTTTACATGAGTAGTAAGGGAAAGGTCAAAAACTGCATTAAAAAGAAATGAGGGTTAACACACAGCAGGCATAGCATTTCGGTGCATGCATTAATTAAAGCAAATAGAGGTAAGGAGGACCTAGCTTTGCCCAGGAGGACTAAAAACAGATGAAAGGAAACGCAGCTTCTAAAATGCTCCCAGAATTTTACTCTGCCGTACGCCATGACTTTGTTCTAAGACAAATAGCTAACTAATCCATAATCCTGCCTGAATATCAGGCCAATGTTGGGTGAGAGTATAAAAGAAAGACATTTTAAGGAAAAGAGCTGGTAAAAATCCATTAAGGTGGACTTTGTCACAGAGCAGATAGTTGCAATCAATGTATTTTGCTATCACCAACTTATTGTCCACTCCAAATCATAGAGAGGAAGAAATGTCTGTTTGCCCATGAAAATACATATTTGGAGGGCTGTATTGAAACCCGGATATTAGGATCGCTAGTGCTTTATTAAGACTTAGCTTTATTTACTTTTTAAGCAACATAAGTGTACATCAGGGAAGCTTGTATCAGAAAGCCCACAATAAGATATTTGTGTTTAAAAAGTGTGTTGGGAGAAAGTCATTAAATGCATTTTGAGGAAGGCTTTATTAGAAAGCATTGAGTATCAGGGAAAATTGCTGATGACAAATGGATGCAGATATTTCAGCAGATTTTAAAAATAGCAGAGATAAAGAGCTGAAGGCTGTGACGCCACCATCATCACCACAGTCTGGATTTCTACTGATTCACACATTCCTAATATTTGGAGGTAAAGCAGGAAATGGGCTGCAGCATCTAATTTAATGCTTTGCCAACATCTGCATGATAATTTCTCAGAAGTTTTCTTGCCCTGTGGAAGCAAAGATTGTTTGTTATGTTTTTTAATGTTAGATATTTTTCCATCACTCCAAAACCTCCTGCTTGCTCACACCTACCCAGTTGAAAAGACCCTATGAAAGAACTTCCCTTTGATGTCTCCCCTTGGGATTCAACACAGCAGAAGACTTTCAGAAACAGTGCTAATGATCAGATGACTGCAAGGAATATAAATCCTTCCACTCAGTGAGAGGTGGAGAAGCTTCTTGGATGAGAAGTGAAACATCTTCAATGAAAAACAAAGAAAGTCCAGGTGCCTGTTGAAAAAGCATCTTTGGGACCTGGGTGACTGAGAATCTCCATAGACAACACGGGGAGACGGTCGGATCCTTAAGGCCCAGTCCCACTGGCTGATGGACGCAAAACGTATGCATAAAGGACACAGCGGATGAGCAAAATTTTGGGGGTGGTTCCATCTGTTGTCATCTGCTCCAAAAAGTGGAGAAAATTTGCATAAACAGAACGGAAAAGAACGGACGTGGGTAGTATGTAGCAGGGATGTTAAACGGATGTTCATAGGAAGCCTAGAGGATGAAAGCAGATGGAAGCGGATGACAATTCCAAAGGGGTTCCGGGGGAGAATTGCGAAGCGGACGCATAGCGGATGAAGCGGATGCATCACATACGCCTAAAGGAAAGAAAGGGGATGCTGCGCGGATGTATATCAGATGCAAACCGTTCACTGTGCATCCTTTCTATTTCCGTGCTATTAACGCTGTGTAGACGTTCCATGTACCTTTTGTTTCCTCCCTCTTTCCGTTTTCAGCTGCAGTGGATGTGAGTTGCGAGGATGCCCAGAGGATGCAGAGAGGATACAGCGGACGTTTAACAGCGGACGTTTAACGGATGATAAACAAACATTGAACGTTTGTTGCTCATATGTCGCGGATTTACATCATACACGGCGGAAAGTTCATCCATTCACAAAGTTTTGTGCAGCTCAAAACTTCTTGCGCGGATGAAATCACAGTGGACGGATGCTCGATAGATAGAGAGTATGAAACACGTATGCAATGAGTACACAACGGATGCATCGCGTTTTCCAATGGATGGCAAGCTTTTTTTAACGTTTTACATCCTCTTTGCATCTGTAAGTGCAGTGGGACAGGGCCTTTAGTAAGAGTGGAAGAGAGAAGAAGTAACCTGGGATGCTAAGGATCATTCTTGGATTTGCATTCTTGGAAGATGCAAATACATGGCCTAAATACAGTAGTTTGCCTTTTGATAATTGGGTGTTTTGTAATTGGCAGACCATGTGGCTGACTAATTGGCTTCTTTTTGCTGGTGAGTGGATTTCACTCTCTCTTCTCCCTGTAACATTTTGGGGACAACTTCAGAATGACCTGGAAGCTTGCACATTCTAAATCAGGCCAACCTTGCCAACTTTAAGATATCTGAATTTTAACTTCCTCAGTTGAAGATATGTGGAAGACAAGACTAGGGAGTTTTGGGATGGGTCATTGGTGCTCTCTGAGTTCAGTTGTTCTTTTGCAGACATTCATTACTAAACTTGAGTAACATCATCAGTGCTACAGGGGAGTAAGGGTTGCCCTCTTTTGTATACTAGTATCAGAAGTGAAAGACCACGTCTACCTCTGAAGTCCAATTAAACTAATTTATTGATAAAAAGACCATGCACACTAATGAGGGAGAATATTTGTAGCTCAGGGTTGACATGAGAGGTCCTTAGCGCTCTCTGAGCTTGCTTGTTTTCTTGTAAATGCTTTCTTATCCAAACTAGGAAACATTATTGGTGCTAGTCATGACTAGACTGTGTACAGGAATCTTCTCAACCAATTGTTAGGACCTGCTTAGTTAAAAGAGGTCTATAGAATAGAAGGGGGCTTGGAATTAGTCAGTTTGTGGCTACAAAGAGATTCAAGGCTGATCCCTCCTTCAACTCTGCCCCAAAGTTCTGCCATCCTTCTCCTACAGCTAATGGCTTGCACAGTCAATGCTGCTCAGAGTGTTAGTGGTCGTTCATTGATTAGATGGTGGTGTACTGTTAGCCAGTTTGTCTGAGTTAGGAATTCTTTGACTGGGTATTGTTTAATCCTTGATTGTTGGTGGGAATGAACTGGGAGAAGCTACATAATTTGGATCCCAAGGAAGAAGGAAAGGAAGAAGATATTTGTGTCATTCAACTGTATCATTCCAGCAAAGTGCAATTATGAAAATACTTCATTCTATGAAGGTCAATGAAATTCCCTTTTATTTTTGAAAGCAGATTCTCTTTTACCAGATTAAATGAAAACTGATAGGAAAATAGTTCGGATTTTTTTTTTTTCCTCCCTTGCCATGGGCCCATATTGCTGTAGGAGATGTACCTTTCCTTATGATAGATGGCTGGGAATGTGACCAAATGGATAACATATTATCAAATAGACAACACATTTCTGTTAAGGAACGTGAGGGGAGGTCTTCTTCTCACCATCATCACCCCAGAAAAAGAAAGGCATTTTGCAATTTTTCCTCAAATATTCACCTGGGGATCAGGATTTTCCACTACCCACGTCCTAGAGCAACTGTCACACCTAAATTCCTACTTATAAGGGAAAATAATATGGTGTCGATGTGTTTCCATGATGGTGAACTAGCTAAAACTTTAAAAGTTTTTCTAAAGATTGGAATAAAACTTTATAGCTGTATACCCTTCAGATAATATGAGGCTTTATTTGAAAAAATAAAGACGGTTTTAGGAATTGGAATCTCACCAAAGAAGGAAAGCCAATTATTACTGCTATGAAAGGCATCTTTTAGAACATTTCAACTAGCTCTTTATTTTACAATGCAGTATTACTTATGAACATGCAAAAGAAGATCCCATCCTTAAACAAAAAGAGTTTATTCTCCTTCAGTTCTATTTCCATTTACCAGTGATGGGCAGCAAAAACAAAGCAAGAAACCATTTCAACAAAATGGGTAACAAAGGAGAAATGGAAACATTATGTTCCTTTTTCTTTTAAATGCTACCCTTTCACTATGGCAAAAAGGAGTTTTAAAATTCTGACAATCTCATCCAAGATATTCAACTCTGTGAAAACAAAGAGCCTATGCATAATCGGTCTATTTATACTGCGTAATTTGTAGCCCTAAAATACATTTATCTATCAAAGCCAGATAATGATACACAAATTGTCTGAAAGGAGCTGAAAATTAAAAGGTTAGACCAAATTTTATAGGATAACTTCAAGAGCAAACACACTTTTTTTTTTAACTTCCAAGAATTGCTTTTCTTCAAAGATAATTTGTTTAGGGTACCATGTCAAGTGGTAAAGCTAGGCGGATGGCCCATCCCTGGGCTGAAAGGAGATGAAACAGCAGCTCTGCTGAAACTAAACAAGGTTTATTTGAGTCAACTGAATGGACCATTGCTTGAGAAAACTGTGCAGTTTGAAAGAGCAGCCTTGAAAGAAAAAAGTGGGGATTTTTCAAGATTTAGCTAGAGCTTCCTGTTTGTTGGCATGAGGAATGGTGTCTATGGAGGGGAGGTAATGTGATGGACTGCAGTGAAGCAACAATTTCCCAGGAAGGAGGGAGAACATTCCAGAATGGGGACAAGAGGTATCCCAGTCCAGAGCTGGATAAGAGACAGAGGAAGATACAGATACAGATTAACAGAGTTGGAAGGAGCCTTGTAGGTCATCTAGTCCAACATCCCCTCGCCCAAGCAGACCCAAGAGGGTTAGGGTTATATCCAGTAAGATGAGAGTAGTAAGGGTTTAGTCTGGCAAGATTATGTCTATTGGATGTGAACAGATAAAGAATTGATCTTTATCTGGATTGTTCTATGTCGTTCTTGGACTGGGGTTGACTGTTCCTCCTCTATCTTGGAACTTCACAAGTCAAGACCGCAGAGTCTAGATAGGTTAACATCCTATTAGCTTGGATTAATTACTGTCAAATGTTTTAAGTGTAATAAAGATTCAGTCCTCTCCTCCAGCAGAAATTGTTGAAGAAAAAAAAAACATTTCTCCAACAATCTTCTCCAAGTTGAGTGCCTTCCAGATTCACCTCCCAGATTCACCTCCCAGAATTCCTAGTCAGCGTTATTGTTGATTTAAGGGAAAAGTCCAGAGTTTTGAGAACCTCCACACAAGGAAAGCTGGCTTTGTTCTTCCAATCCCTTCATGCCTTCTGCAGTTCTCTTGCTTATAAATGAAGCTGAAGAAACCAATTTCAAGATGATATTGTAACTCATTGTCTAAGGATTGAACATTTCATAAAATCCTGAAGCTTCCTGCTTACCCTTTTCTACTTAGTGGTAATAAACTCAGTGATTGATAAAAGTCAAATAAAATAAATGGTCATGGCAGGATATCGCTATATGTCTGGCAAGGGACCATAGGACCCAAATTGACACCCTGGTATCACTAATTCAAACTGCAGATTAATCACTGCAATTAAGTGCAAAATAATTGTAAAAAAAAAACTATCTGAGACTCCAAGAAGTGGCAATTGGAAGACAATTTTGACCTGGATGAACTAAATGCCACAGTGTAAGGTTGAAGTCTTTTTCCTGTTTGTATCCTGTTCACCATTTTTACCTTGCTGTAACTTTGTTTATTCCAGAAAAAAAAATTAGCATACATTTCTCCCAATACATACAGCCTATTGTAAATTTACTTTTTCTTGTATACCCTTCGATGTTTGGTGGAATTGCACCCATCTCCAACATTTTGGAAAATAGATACTCTCCAACCAGAGGTGTTATTCCGCAGGTTCTGACCAGTTCTGGAGAACTGGTAGCAGAAATTGGCAAATACCACCTCCGACCGGCCCTGCCTCATCTATTCTCTGCCTCCCATTGAGCCCCAGCTGATCTGCTGGGTCTTCTTTGGTTGCCCTGCACAGGAGAACGGAACTGGAAAGAGGTTAGTGGGGTGGGGAAGGATTGGAGATTTTGCAGTATCCTTCCCCTGCCATGCCCACCAAGACATGCCACACCCACAGAACTGGTAGCAAAAAAATTTGAATCCCACCACTGTCTCCAACAGATTTTTTTTCTCAATTACTTCTAGCATAATAATTTGGACAAAAGAAATTGCTTCTGCAACACCTACAGACAACCAAGAGATGCCAAGAGATAGTGTTACAGCAGGAAGTTAAATAAGCTTTTTTGTCTATAACCAGCTCAGATAACAAGGGCCAAATTAGGCATAAAGCAATGAAGTGGTACCATCTACACACAATCTCCGTGGCTTTGCATGCTGTTTGCTTGAAAAATCAGGTCCCAGCATCACTTCTCAGGCTTCCAAAGAATGTACTGTCTTCAAAACAACTTGTCATCCTACAGTAAGTAACAGCCAAGCTGGCTCCGATGATCTTCGCAGTTCTTCAACTACCATGACAAATGCTCCAGAAGTGGTAACTCTCTCCCCCATGTTTGCTTCCAATGCCACAGTAAGCTCTTGGGATTTGGGGCAAGGGGCATGCTTTGAATCTTCACATGCCAAGATAAGGGTGGGGAAAATCAATTCTAATGCCCAGAGGAAGAAATTACTGTTAGAAAAGGTCACTAAGCCTGCTCTATTATCATGTCACTTTGGAAAGAATCCTACAAAAATTAGACAAAATCTGGAATATAAACTGGAAAGCTAAAAATAACCTAGGCTAAGACAAAAGGTACCAAATGGGCTAAAATCTTCAAGAATAAATGATAAATGCCTGATTTTTGGAAAGTGATGTACACATATACAAGAAGCCTGTGTGTTCAATTTATGTGCTCAATAACTGTTGCACACAACTATTGGTAACAGGCTTTGTTTTTTCCCCCAAATGCTCTTCACTTTTTCTCTGTATTGCTTTCCAGACCACAACAGCATCCCTTCCCCATCCAGTAACAAATCCCTAAAACAACACCAACAACAAAATTAAGATACACCTCCCCCCTTCCAAAAATTGTGCAGAAAATTATAATCTCTGTCTAGCAGATAAAGCATTTATTCACAACATAAAGAGGTTTCTTCCCCATCGAATTCCAGACTCTTAAATCAGCGCTCATTTTCTGATATTTATACCCCATGTTCTGGGCTGCCAGATTAGACTTGACCATGAATCCCCCAGGATGAATGAGAGTGGATAGAAGCTGAGTTAAATCACACCTGCCCATTTGTCCATTTAGTTCAATTTTTGTCTACTTAGTTGGTAATGGCTCTCTGAGAAGGGTCTGCTACCTAATCCTTTGCAAGGGAGATGTCAGAGATTACTCATAGGGCTGATGTACAAGCCAGATATTCCAGGGCTCTGCTTCAGTCTCTCCTGATATACGAGTCCCAACCTAATTAAAGTATAACAGCTTTCCCAAACTGGCATCCTTCACAGGTCTTTGCTTGTTTGTTTGTATCATTTATAGGTGGCCTCCATCTGGTACTTAGAAGCCAAAAGGTATCAGATTGTACCAAATTGAATTATTATTATTATTGTTATTGTTGTTGTTGTTGTTAGTAGTCGTCGTAGTAGACACAAAAATGACAGTGTACATAGCAAATGAGATAACTATGCTGGGTTTCATATCACAGATCATGTTGTGGTTAGCCATGAGGTGTGGATGGTGGAGGAAAGCAATGACTCGGATGAGGGGGCGGGACCATCAGTGAGTGGATTGCTGCCTTCAGGGATTGTGGGGGCTGGCAGCAGTGATGAGGAGGTTCCCGAGGAGCCTATGCCAAGTGTGCATGAATGTAGAATGATTTGTAGAAGAGAACAGCCGGAGCAGCACAGGCGACTCGGGAATAAGAATGCAACATAATGGCCCCTCCCTCCAGGAATATAAGCCTGGTTTCAAAGGGTTTTTGCTCTGTAGAAGGCAAAAACTTTCAAAGGACTCAGCGTTGTGTGTAGAGACTCCGGCTTATCTGCAGAATTCTGTCAAGGTTTTTCTGGTTGGACTAATTGGCTGCAAGCCATCTTTTATCTACAAAGAAGTTTATTTGTAGATTAAAGCTGTGAAGATTTGAGTTGCTGCGTTTGTTTGAGATTTTCTTGCTGGTAACAGGTTGGGTCAGAACAGATCAGTAGTTGAACACTTTCCAAGTGTTTAGGAATTATTAT
>BLBF01000045.1:9995886-10032241 GCA_015471245.1 Laticauda colubrina
ATTATTATTATTATTATTATTATTATTATTATTATTATTATTATTATTAAATATTTAGTGAGATTCACAGCCTTTGGGGTTGGTTGGTAGCTCAACAGCTCAAGTCCTAACCAAGGACCTAGGAACTCAGGAATTCAGGATTTCCAAATAGTGAGGTAGCCCTTTAGGTATTGCTCCAAGGGCTCCAATTACAATTGGGATTACACACAATTTCTTTTTCCAAAGTTGCTTAACTTCAATTTGTAAGTTCTGATACTTTGTGATTTTTTTTTTGCTGCCTGTCTACAATTCGTGCATCACCAGGTATTGTAACGTTGTTGTTATTATTTGCAAAATCAGCCAGATGTTCAGATTGGGTTTGGACCTGGGATAGGCAGGTCTGATGTTTGATAGTGTACAGAAATCGCCACGGGATGGAAGCTGTTCCAAGTAAAGCCGTTTTCTGCAATTGACTGATAGTGAATGTGTCAATGCCACTGATGGTGTTCAAATGATGCTCCAGTTGTTTTGGGATTGAACCCAAGGTGCCTATTGCTATTGGTGCTACCCTTGCTTGCCTTTGCCACAGTCGTTCTATTTCTATTTGTTAAGTCTTTGTATTTTGTTATCTTCTCCAGTTCTTTCTCTTCTGCTTTCTCCAGGCACTGCCACATCCACTATCCAGACTTTTTTGTCTTTCTTATCAACAATTGTTGTTGATGTTGTTGTTATTGCTGCTGTTGTTGTTATCACTATTATGATGAGTGTATGGCATTGATACACTAGCCAGGAGACCACAATGCCATCGATTGGCCAAGATACCAGCCCTATTGAAGGACACACCTGCATGCTTCCCAAGATGCTCCATGCTGGCTTCACACCAGAGACAAAAAAAGTGGCTTTTCCTGCAGCATCATTCAAGGTCTCCTTCTCTTGCAAACAGGCACCAAAACCAGGAAAGTTCAGAGCCATCGGGAACCTGACTGCCTGCCTGGGGCACCAACCAAAGTGAGGCCTATTTATCTAAATAGAAAATGCTTTCAAACTCCCCTAGAGATGAAAATATAATTAGAAAAATATTAGACTGTGCAGAGATGGATAGATTGACATTGAAAATAAAAAACAAGGAAGACACAGAAGATTTTACATTGAAAATAAAAAACAAGGAAGACACAGAAGATTTTACAACATGGGACTCATTTTATCAGTAGTTAGATAAAAGAGGTAGAAATTAGAAGATAAAAGATTATTGTTATGTAAAAGTAAATGCTAAAAGATTATTATTACATGTAAACAAGAATTAGTATTATCACTGTTATTATGATTATTACTATTACTACTGGCACGATTATTATTATTTTATCAAAGTAAATGGACTTAGACAATACACTGGTGACTAAGCACTTTTGTATATTAAAGGAAAAAAACGTATAAATTTAAAAATTAAAAGATAAAAGAAAATTCTTTCAAACTGTTAGGAGGACAAAAGCTGAGGCGGGTGATGGGAACTCATCCTGACATGCAGTGCCAAAGCTCGAACCGCCAGAACTAAGACCATCTCTGGCTTCCATAAACCATTGAGCCACTGAGCCTCTTACCAAATTGAAGAAGGTGGTAGTAGAATTGAAAGGGCAGCAGCTAAAATCTTCTAAACTAATTCCAATGTGCTGAAAGTTAGCTACCAAATTTTCCAGGCTGTGGTACCCACTCCCACACACTGATAACTCTGCTTAGTGAAAGTCTAATCTCAGCTCAAATCTTTCCATTTGAGAATTATAATTTGAATTCTTTATTGTCATTGTAAATATATATACACAGTATACCCAAACAACGAAATTCACATAAAACCCAGAGACCAGGCCCAAGACACACTCACACATGGCCCAATCCCCAAACTCACCCCCACCTGCCAAATTCCCCACCCTTTAAAAACACACAAGCATCCACATGACAGACCAAGTAATTCTGTCCAACAGCTCACTGATGGTGGTCCTTAAGTTCATTGTTAAGTGTAATTATAGCTCTGAAATAAAAACTGTTCAGAAAACGTGTGGTCTGAGTTTTAATTGTTCTGTATCTTCTGCCAGAAAGCAACAGTTCACGAAGATTGTAAGCAGGATGGGAAGAATCTCTGAGAATTGTGCAACTTCCTCAAACAGCAAGAGCTGGAGCCTGATGATATCCTGGGCAGTTTTAATGATTCTCTGTAGAGCTTTATAATGTCTTTAGCCTGGGTATATATGCATTTCCAAAGAACAATGGGAATGGTGGGAGGGCTATAATATCCAGGCTGCTTTCTTTGTTTGAATTTAAAAAAAAAAACTCTTTCCTTATAGATCCCCTTCTGTTAAGAAAATGCTTATTTTTTTACTTTGACTTCAAAGCTGCCAATAGCAAGTTGAGAGTATACAAGATGCATTACGACAGAATCCATATTCTTTAATGCCAGTGGCTGTCTCGAACTCTGTACATTTGTTTCATAAATCACCCTAAATCAGTGTCCCTTCCTGTGCCCTGTAGTCCAGCAAGTGTCACAACCTGGTGGAAAACATACTGTTTGACACTAATAGAAGGTTTTGCCAGTGGCTGCTAATGCTGAGATTATGACTTTCTGTGTATTTCCATTTCAAACATGGCTTGTAAAAGGGGTGGAAGAAAGGCAGCAGGTTCGCCTTTCCTTAGCAAAGTCTCCTAGCAGGTGCAGAAATGAACATAAAACAAACGGGAGACCCACTGCGAATGGACCTTTGGAAAAAAAAAGAGAGGTAATTATTCAACACCCCCCTATGCACATTTTCAGTGTAAAACAGACACCCACCCTTTCTATTTAAAATTAGTTTTATTTTAAAACACCATAAATTAGTTCCTAGGATTGCTCTTGAGGAGCCTGCAAAAGTCTGCTTTCCATTAAAAGGGCAGAAGTAGCAGGCATTTGGTTCCTTAGGAAAACCAATTCTGTAATAGCAAGAAGGAAAAAAATAAGCTCAGGAATGCATCCATGTGGGGTCTTTGGGGTTCTCAGAACTTGGCTGTTTTCTTGCAGATGTTTCATTACCCATAGAGTAGGCTATGGGGGAAAAAAACCATGAATTTTGGTGCTCAATCCACTGGATTGGAGTGATCTATCATTATCCATTAAAGTATACATGTATATGCATTGAGGCATAAGAGATATGTGCAAAAAACAACATATGGGGTGGATTTTATAAAATGGATTTAATTGAAATAAACTGTCTGAGCTTAATATAATAAAAATGTGTGACTAGCCAATCAAGTATGATCTAAACATATTTTCTACTATGTGTTTGGAATACACATATGTAGGACTCTTCCTTTTGAGCAAGCATTTGCTGCATAGTAGACCTTAACAGACTGAATATCTGAGCAGCTACAAGGACTATCTCAATGCCTCTTCTTCACTGAATATTTTAAAATGACAGCTCTACCTCCCCAAAGGGTTATTGGTGGACTCAAGTCACTGCCTGTAGAGTACTCCTATATATTACTTCCAATAGACAACAAAATACAGCATCTCCCATCAGCTCCACTTGTTTGCAAGACATAATTTCCTAAAGTATTTAATCATTCATCTGGCTTGATTTCAATTAAAGTCAATGAAAGGAACCAGTTACACACTTAAAATTGCTATTTTGGAATTTAAGAACATGAATTATTTGGCAATGAGCAAATTTCTTCCAGTTTTAGTATGTTATATAAAATTGAAACCTATACTCAGCTTTTACTTAGTATAAAACACTAAAATCAGACCCATAGCATCTGTAAAGAGCACAGGGAGTTTTAAAATACACACTCAATCACACGTACTCAACTCTAGTTTAAAAAAAGATGAAGGTTTAAAGAAGTTTTCTCTCCTCAAAAACACAATCAGATACATTAAAGAAGCAAAAAGAAAATTATGAGGAGTCACAATATAATCTCAGAAGGTTTTGCTGTGCCTATAACATGACCAGCACATTGAAACTCAAAAAAAAAATCTTATGATCATAAGCAAGGTGTAGGTCTACAATTGTACAAAGATCTATCCATAATTATGCAATTTTTCCCACCAAACCTCCTCCAATATAATTCTCTAACTAATCCTATGCTTATTTTGATATGTCTCAAGAGAAAACACATCACTGGCATGGCATAACCTATGGTCTTTCAGAATGCGCTGTAAAGAATAGCCAGATGATGGTATAACTCTGCTGAGTAGACAAAGCCAATCAGACTTTGCTGCAATAGTAACTCTGAAGATAATAGTAAACAGAATGTATGTGGCTTTTGGATGTCTATAGGAGACTTTGTGAAAGTATGTTGACATGCAGAAAAAGGGAAGGATCTTTAAGATGTAACAGCAGAAATGTCTTCTTTCTCCTTCTCCATCAGGCAGAACCCTTGAGAAGAGCCACAGTTCAAACTGGCGTCATCTTGAAGATACAACAAAGAGGTACCCAAGTTTCTAAATGCATAGAGGGAGAATCTGATATTCAATCCAACACTGTAAATATCCCTCAAGTTCACATGAGCAAAGCAGAAAAACTCTACATTGTTATATCATCCTCATTATCATCATCCATTATTATTGCTTTGGAAACTTCAACATACATTGAATAGAAACATACACCAATTTGTAAATGCTAATTTAAGTGGTGTTGGCTCATGGAAGTCAATGATGATCTTTTATCCTGCAATTAACTGTCAAAAGTAGCCACTTATCTCTACCTTAAAACTGGGAACCAGATCAAGCAAAAATTACAAAGATGAAAAGGGGAGATGAAAGTTCTTAGCTGTTGCATTCATTTTCTAGAACAAACTGAAGCTTCCAGAATGTTCTTGATTAAAAGGTGCTGGTTTAGTCTTGTTCTCGATGTAATGATAAGGCATATGATTATTCAACTGCACATTGTCCTCCCTACAAATGAGAAATGGATGCTTTCTTGAAAGGAACTCCAACGCTGTTTATCTGTCACAACAAGCCATAGAGTGACCATGTTTTACAAACAGTAATTGAGTTCATATAGCAAACTAATCTCAAACCAAGGAAATCAGATTATGCTTAGTGGGAAGCCCGAATCTTGTCTGTATTTATTGCTAGCTTCTCTAAGTAGTTTATTGAAGGGAGAAATATAAATCTCCAAATATAATAAGTAAAATTTTTAAAATGCCAGTATCCTACTTCTAAAGTTTGATTGTGATTTGGATGGATTTTATGTCTATAATAAAAAGTAGACTTGAGGAGACATTGAATAGAGGTATCACCAAGCTTCAGGTGATAGAAGGAAGCAATTTAGTTCTTCATGCACCAGGGCTATGATCATAAATTCATGCCAATTAAGATTTTAGATCATAGATTTTAAGGCAATTGCTTTAAATTTCATGACTATGTTCATATAAAGAAGGTAGAGGGTACCAGGCATGTTTTATTTGCCTTCCCTGGTGCTGTGAAAAGGAGAGCAATTACAGGAACACCCAGCCTTGTCATTCATTTCCTGCTTCTCTCATTTGGAGATTTAAGGAAATATTTATCGAACTACTTTCTCCAATCACAATGAAATAATGCCCACTGCTGAGTTTCCTCCAAGAAATGTTGATGTGGCTGAAAACACTGCATCAAGTGTCATCCTTAAGGACCGCACTAGTCAAAAAAAATAAAATAAATCTAAGCCGTTTGCTTATGTCCCTTAGTGGCATCCTCTGATTGAAACATCCTTCCCCATGCAGCTATGCTGTGAAGTGCGTACAATTGATCATCAAGATAGTGAGTAGAGACCAGTCAAGCTTTCTTAGCTCAACATCTCTTCGTTTCCAAGTCACATCAGATGCAGCTTTCTCCAATGAGAAAGTAAATGCACTGACAGCAAAACAAACAAACAAGATCCTAAAATTATCATCAATTATATCTCCTGGTTTCTAGCCTGTGCCTTAACTACTAGATCAAATTGGCTCTGATGGATATACAAAGCAATCCCTAAATACACTTCATCTGGTCCCTGGGTTAGTGTCTATTTCCCATGTAGTACATATTTCCAATTCAATCTGTTCCTTACGCCCCAACCCCAAAGCCAGTATTACTGCTCCCTGCCAGCAGATTTCCTTTCTCCCAAGATCCCATGTATGTACAGTAGGACTACTAGATTCTGGAACAGCATTGTTCCTTATGCCACCTGTCTTGTCAACATGCAGAGTTTTTTTTTTCCGCCATGTATATGTATACATTCGAACTAGACTATGATGTTTCTCTGCATCATATATGTGTGCGTATGTGGATATATGCATAATGTTATCTTTTGAGAGCTGAATGCAACAAAATTTCATTTTAATGTATAATGTACATTAAAGTGATAATACAGTTTTTATTTTATTCTACTCTACTCCACTCTATTCTATTCTATTCAGATTGGATTCAGGGAGTTACAAGAAAAGTCAAGATAATGACCACAACCATGATCTTGAAATTATCCCTTTATTGATGCAATCAACAATTTTTTTTCACAATGCAGCTGATTGCTGGCTCACCCTTGAGTGGCAGTCCACTAGGATACCTAGATCTCTCTCAGTTAATATTGTTGAGCAAGGTACCATCTATTCTGTGGTATGATCCCATACTTACCATGATAGGAGATCAAAGTTAAATAGTTATAATTGGTGATGCTCTAGAAACAAAGACTAGAAAAAGCGAAATTAATCTAAATCCTGGTAAATTAACAATAGGCAGGATGATTTCCCTGTGGCCAAAACCAAAAACTCCCTTGGGTTATTCTGTTGACACAATTACTGATTTGTGCCTTAACACTAATGTAGATACATGTCCATGAATCTCTCTTGCATTTGTAAAATCGGTGAGCTCTCCCTACTGGAGAGGCTATTCAATAATAATTATAGCTGCAGAAGCTGAAGAAGTTGATAGTCAATGCTATTTAGATAACTGTTCGGTGCATAAATTTGGAGTGAGAAAAAAAATGAGCACTTGGAGACTGGAGACCTAAATATTAGCTTGAGAAAAAGCTACATATTTACCTTCTGAATAATTAACTTAGCATTGAAAGGGAAATGACACTTCTGATACTATTCCATCTCTGTAACATTGCTCTGTTCAAGCAAAAACACAATGGCAACATTTAGTTCAACATTTATCACATCATTACTTTCAGAGTTTAAGTAAGATGGGCTAACATCTTCCCTGGGAGATGACAAGTTGCATTAATTGTTTCTAATAATAATAATTAACATTTCAAGCAACATGCTAGAAGAACTCTGCTGCTTCTGCCATTTCGTTATACATGGAACTTGAAGGATTTCACTTCCAGTACACCTGAAGGGTGCAAGGATGGGAAATTGACCTTAACGATTATGGAACCACTCTCTTTGCAATAGGCAGCCTGGCTATAAAATGGTGCTTGTAAATAGCATAGGAGTAGCATTTAGACTTACATACCATCCCATAGCACTTTACAGCACTCACTGGATGGTTTACAATGTAGAAATATTACTTGGATATTGCCCCCAACAATCTGGGTCCTCATTTTACAAACCTTGGAAGGGTCCTGAGTCTTGTTAGGATCTAGCTCCAGGCTGTGGGCAGAGTTTGTCTGCAATATTGCACTGCATCAACAGAGCTAATATATTTTCCAAACATAGTTTTGGAAATCTTAACCTTTATGTAAAATAAGCCAATATTATTCTAATATATGAGCAGTGGGGAAGTTCTGATCCACAAGACTGTTGTGGTCTGCCGGCAGCCTGTGGAGATGGCAGCAGAGTCGGGCAGTGGGGAGGAAAATGGGCCAGTCTGGGAGTCTGGGAGGGACTCGGACGTTGGTCCTGTGTTCGATACAGAGATGGGGCCAGGGCCATCTGGGAGTTATGTGCTGACTCCAGAGCCTCCAGAATCTGGCAGCAGCAAGGCAGAGGAACAAGGGGAGCCTGTTCCCTGTGCACATGTGCACAGAGCTGCCAGAAGGCAAGAGCAGTTAAGACAAAAGAGGTGACTCGGGAGTAAGGCTTGGAGGCGATTGCCCCTCCCATAAGATATAAAGGAAGTGCAAAGGGCCAGGAACCTTTGCAGGAAGCAAAGTTGTTTGCTCTGGTCAGTTTGGAATCTGAAAGCTCCATGGTGAATTTGTGCTCTGTTTGGATTTGAAAGACTAATTGGTATTTTAGTCATTGGCAGCACTTCAAGAAAGATAAAGGTGTGTTCTTATCAGACTTCTCCTGAAAAACTTTGGCAGCCTTCCATGGGACTATTTATAACTGGCTGAGACTCCTTACAGGCTGTGAATGATGATAATTCACAGCTGTTGAACTAAAATAAAAGGGTTTTGGATTTAACATGTGTCTTTGGAAGCCTTGGTCAGAACAAAGACCTCTAGATCTGACTTATGGACAATGAGGTCAATCCACAAACTCCGCTCGTTTCATTTTCTACTCTTTCTTCATGGAGAAAAGATGGGATAAGTATCATGGGATAAGTGTTCATGGGATAAGTATCCCTTTGTGTGAAGGAAGGGCTTGAAATGGGGTTCTCCTGACCCCAAGCCATTCTTGTAACTCATCTTGGCCAACCTGAGTAGGTAACCTGACTTTCGGAGTGAATTGTTATCCTGTACAAACAGCAAATTCATTCTCCTCTAAATATCCTTACAGCACCATTCTGGGTAAGGGGAGAAATATCTCTAGACGTAGAGGGCGAAGAACTGAGGCATAACAATTCTAGGGTATTTACAAATAAGCCTAGAACTTAAAGAATGTGATTAATCTCTTCAGAATCTTTCCAAAGAAAAAGCCAAGTTAACTTCTAAAAGCATAAAGAGAGTGTTCCACCAAATAATCCCCTGGTTTTTAATCCAGCAAAGTTTCAATTCTTTATAATACTGTATAAAATGAGATCTTAAAATTCATCATGTGGAACTAACCTCCAGTAAAATTAAAGAATTATTTTGAATTATCTGCTGACCTTTTTTTACTTTGGTGGGGGAAAATGTTTTTGAATTTCTATTAACATTTACGGTATTCTGAATAAAACTGGCACAGGGTTATTCAATTAAAGTCAAAATTTAATTTTTAAGTTTATACACATTACCCCCAAGTAAACCTGCCTAAATTTGGTGAGATTTCTAAGAAAGGCACACATAGCCTTGGACTCTGTGAAATAGTCAGAATTTTTATTTAATTTTTTTTTACCTGACATGTATAATTCCATATTAATCAGGGATAAATAGATCAATTGTGAGTTCTTGACTACAATAAGAGCTTGAACCTTTTTTTTTTTTAAGGAAAAAAATAAATAACACTATTGCTTCTTTAAATAGTCACCAAAGTTGCCCCAAAGAGATTGAGTACTGCAGGATGCATCTGTAACAATAACACATAAGGCACATTGAGGCAATATTTCCATTATGGCTGTATTGGCGGGGTGTGGGGGAGAGAATATGATTGTCACATAAAGGATTCATGTGAGTGATGCAAACAGAATTATCCTGAGAAGGATAACACCCATTTCAGCAGAGGGAGTAAGAAGACTGAGTAAATTTTAAAAGCAGGGCTTCAGCCCAGCATGTCACAGAAATTAAATTGTCTTTGTTTATTGTGAGATAATGAATTTGAGAGGACAAGAAAGAATGGGGTTGGGTTTTATTTAATGCACATGTTAAGATGGATACATGTAGAGCTGGCGGATATAACACTGAATTATGTCCTGTCAAGTGCACATGATTCATTCAGCACTACAAATATTGATTTGACAGGTCACCTTCCCTGCACATACCTACACATCCTTTTCTGAATATGATGAACTCCATAATATTCCTTTGTTTAAGCCTTCCAACTTGAAAGTACCAAGTTACCCCTGGTTGTCACACAGTTGTAATTAGTGCACGGTGATTCGGAATTTCAATTTCAAGGCCACATTATATTTCTAAATTTCTTCCGCCTCCTCTTGCACCAATTAGTGTCAATCGGGTACACTAAAACACACCATCCTGACAGGCAAACTTTGACATAACGCTTGCCTGCCTCTTCCAGACCAAGATATAATGTCCCACTATTTATTTTTTGATAAATGGCTGCATTTAATAATGTTTGTTTGCATATTTGTTCATCATGCTAATGAGCATAATTACTTTTATTCACGTGGCAGCGCTACTATTACAGCTGATCTATGAGCACGTTGCTTAAATAAGTATCATTAGTATTTTCCATGCACTGGTCAAGTTGAAGTGGGAAGCATTAGTAGATCAGCAGTTAAGCTTCCCACCTCTGCTTAATCACACTTGTTTCCTTTGGATAAAAGAATGGATTTCCATTAGCAACAGACCAGATCCCCTTAGCCTTCTCTGATGGATATTTTTATTGAGCAATCCAAACTAATTCTGAAATTTAACTAGTTCTAACCCATTTTACCTTTCTTTCTACTCCTCCTGACATCTTCCCTACCCTTTTTCTCCACACCCAAATGGATTGTGTGCAATTCTGCTAGGCAATGTGTATAATTCCTGGCATATTGCATTCCACTCCTGTGCACTGGTTACCAGTATTTAGCAATATCATACCACCCCACATTACAAGACAACAAGCTCTCCTTAGGGTGAAGGATGCTGAACCACAAGGCAAGACAATGTGCAGTCCATTACAAGACTGAAATCTCAAAGGCCAGCATGGAAAACAGCTATTCACTGAACATCTGTCCAGTTTCACTCTGAGTATGACCAGAGACAAGAATGGTCCAACCAATCACCTGGTTTTGATCTGCATCACTTTGCCTGGTCAAAATTGAACAGAATTAGATGTGCCACTGATGTGCCCTAACCCTAACCCTAACCCCTTGTTGCAATTGTGATGGTGATGTGCAAACTATTAAACATATTGTTCAAGATTGCCCACACTGTATGTTCCCTGGTTCTGCATGAAGCAAAGCCAGAGGCAATTGCCTGGATAGCTGAATTGGACATCCAGTTATGAGGCCACTGCCACACCCCCATAGAAGTATTGCTTATAATTACATGGACTGTGTATATGTGTTTACTTGTCTTCTGTCATGTTCTCATAATACGCTAAATGTAAATACCTTTTCCTGCCAACCCATCCCCTAGCATGTTGCTACACAGTCTAACAAAGGCAACTAGCTCTAGGAAATGCTCCACCTTCAATTTTAAAATATTCTAATTTAAAAATAGCAATTTGTAACATTGGGCTCCAGCACCTTCTTTATTTATCAGAATGTCTCATGAAATGTAGAAAATAAAGATTACTTTGACAGAGATAAGTCAGATCCACTGCCAAAATGACAAGGAGAAAAACATAGTTAAAAACAAGCAGAAAGTATGCATAAATGGCTGAGATAGACACCTCTCCAATTCACATGGGTATAAGGAGGGGAGGAAGCATAGCACGATCAGATTAGCAAGATTCTGTTGTTTTGCCTATAAAGGCAGTCTTAACCTTCTTGTGGAGTTGAATCCAGCTGGTAGAGTTAACATGGACCTTCTTAGAAGGCAGACATTATAGACAGTTGCAATAGACCAACCAGTTAGTGGTGGGATTCAAATTTTTTTTTTTACTGTCGGTTCTATGGGCCTGGCTTGGTGGGCATGGCAGGGGAAGGATACTGTAAAATCTCCAGTCAGAGGTAGGATTTGCCAATTTTCCGAACTACTCAAAATCTCCACTACCGGTTCTCCAGAACTGGTGAGAACCTGCTGAATACCGCCTCTGCAGCCAGTTAAGAAAGGGTTAACTAGAATGGGAGAAACTATCATGATGAACAAAGGTGAGTTATGGAAAGGAAGCTCATAATTTATCTTCTAAACATTATGTCAAGTGCAAAACCTGGATTTCTGTTTGATGTTCATGAATCCTTTTGAATCAAGCACAATATAACTTTGTCTGGACATATTTTTATTTACTTAGTTACAGAATTACAGAAATAGAACCATTAAAATAAATAAAATAAACACTAAGAATCAACAACAACCAATGGATTTGAAAGCCTGAATGAAGAAATGCTCCGATGATAAAAACTGAGCTGCTACACCATGAAATATGCCCTATTCCATAATTGTAAAGTGATCTTGTTCATGATCAATCAATTTTCCAAAAACTTGGTGAGCTGGGACTACAAATTCTAGAATTCCCAGACAACATCAGCATTCAGGAAAGCATCAAATGCTGCCAAACCTATAAGTTATTATATATATACCATACGTTAGTACAATGTTTTCCCATATCCATCCCAGCCTCAAACACTGTTGATATAGATTTAGGGAATGTTGGGAGAAAATACGCATTTTTAAAATAATCTTTATATCTTAAAATTATTATTTCAAACTCCAGAAAGATAGAGTTAAAGTGATGGAAAAGCAACCACAGACACAGCAGAATCCAGAGCTGTGCAAAGACAGTTCACTCTCTTATTAAAATGGTGATGGTTCACATAGAGACTCAACCAGGTCACATATTAATAATTATCAGTGACAATCTTGAACATCAGATGAGGCCCACTAGTGAAACAATATTACATCTCTCTCTCTCATTTATCTTTACTGCTTATGGCCCCTCTGTGGTCAACATACTGTGAGCACCATGGACATTTAATTATGAACACATCATAAATGTGGCTGACAAGGCAGAAGCTGGGGCCAGATGCTTGAGGGAGGAAGTACTGATGAAACCTCTTATACCTGCAATACTCTTGCTCTCACAAGCCACATTCCAAGCTACACCACAAGATTCTGGGTACCCAATTCTTTTCCTCTTCTTGCTTCAAGTTGTTTTCTTTAATGCTTCCTTAGAAATAAAATGTGCTGCTCCCCACGATGTTCTTTTTGGGATGATGTATATTTGATGCATGATCTACTTGGCTTTACATGGAAGTTTTGGAGGTCTTGATTTGAGGGTTTTCAATTTCTCCTCTGCTCAGATTTGGGGAAGGTGAGGTTGGTGACTAGTTAAGGGGTAGTTAAGAACCCTCTAGTTTGCTCAGGGATGTAATTCATAAGCTACAAAAGGAAAACAGCAATGTTTCATGATGACTTGGTTCTATTACTGCAAACCCAATCAACTATGCATGAAGAAGAAAGGGGGGAGGAGGAGGAGGAGGAGGAGGAGGAGGAGGAGGAGGAGGAGGAGGAGGAGGAGGAGGAGGAGGAGGAGGAGGAGGAGGAGGAGGAGAAGGAGGAGGATGATTTTGGCCCCTATGTCCTAATAGCCACCACATTGTTCTTCTGCAATGCTATGAGTATTATATCACCATAAAGCACCTTTTTATCTAACTCCGCTAGATTTTATGTACATCTCTTTTCCTCCAGAATGACATAAACAGGAAAAATAAAGTAGCAGAAGCAATGACTAAAATCATTCATTACAACAAGAGAAAGGAAAAATGCACCCTAAGTGACAAAGGGGTTAAAAAAATGAGATCATACCAATGAACTAATGAGTTATTTCCAAAAATTTCATAGCAAACACTAGTTGAACTTTGTGATCTCTAATCAGTTTTTTATTTAATTATTATTATGAAATGACTTACACATCTTTTTTCTTCTGATAGCAGATAGATTTATGAACATTTTCTCCAAAGCCAGAACTGTACCTAACAGTGATAAGGCTATACAGTAATCTCTGGGCTGTGAATCCAGTAGAGGGTAGCTAAAAAACAAAACAAAAAAAAGATTATCACTTGTTGGTCAACAGGAGTTTTGCAGTCCAATTTTGCCTGCCATGAACTTTTGCCATCAGGAGAAATGGTTTCATCTTGTTCCCCAAAATGGCTTCTAAATATATTTCCTTGCATGGGCAACTCTCAACTACAAATCCCAGAATTCCTAGACATCATAGAAGTTGTCAACCTATTGCAATGACACCAATTGGAGAGTCTGAGAGAAAACAAGGTTCAACCACATTTGGGAGTTACGGACATTGTGTATATTTGAAATGAAATTATGGAAGGAAATGTCTCCTTTAAAAAAAGGTTCCCAAAGCGTTTTAAAAATTAAAACCAAAAAATCTGGGCAGGCTGCTAAATACCTGCAGTTGTTCTTTTTTTGTATATATATATCCATTTTTCTGTCCTCACACCTTAAGCCTAATTTTAACAACCTCCCACAAACCAAGACCTTCAGGCTACAAATAGCCTGCCCTAAAGCCTTATTTGGTCCTGCGCAATTTTGAATAATCAGTTGCCTCAGCTGTGCCGTTCTGTTAACCAGGATTATAACTTCACATATTATGTATTCATAGATAACATGACCCGAAGCATAAAAGACAAATAACAAGCTAGTTCACAGAACTCTTTCCTCAGAGCCAGCCAACCTTAACCCTGGTTCATCTGAAGACTTTTCATACCATACTGCAGAATAGGAGAAAATTAACATGGTGCCTGAATAGAATCAATCAGCAGAGTCTTGAGTGAAGCCACAGAAACCAACAATACCAAGAGAGTCAGGAAAACTCATCAACAAGGAGCTCGACCAAACACACGTAATGGGCCTCCATTTTGTTTTCAGGAAGCACCATTCTGCCAGCCAATCTCAGTTGTGGGCATTTGTGGCCTGAATTCTTAGAATATTTGCCCCATTAGCCCCATTAGCTGTGGTTAATTAAAGCAGCCTTCTATAACAGCTGTGGTCAGAATGCAGTATTGCAGGCTAATTCTGCTGTCTGCCAGCAGTTCGATCTTTTTGTCCTCTCCCACTTATCTTTCACATGGAAGCTAAGATTCTTTCTTAAGACGGGGTTGCCCAACCTTGGCAATGTTAACATGTGTGGATGCCCAGAATCCCCAAGAGTTGAATCCCATGTGTCTTAAAGTTGCCAAGGTTTGGAAAGCCTGGCCTAAGGTGCAGAGAGGTGGTTTTTCAAGTTAAAATTTGTGGACTTCAACTCCCACAATTCCCCAGCCAGTCATGGGAATTCTGGACTTTGAAGTCGGCACATCTTAAAATTACCAAGCATGAAAAACACTGGTATAGAAACTTGTTATCTGCCACCAAATAGATTCACATGCAGTACCACGTTTTGATCTGTAAGAATTTCATATATTCAAACCTATTCAAAACCCACCTCATTTTACAGCCTCTTTGTCTCAGAATATCTATTTTGTTTGGACAAACCAGTTAAGGCTATAAATCCCCCTCACATCTCATCCAAAGACACACACACACACACACACAAATACACAGACAAAGATTGATGGGAGCATCGAGCACTCCCATGCATGGAATTCACAAATATTCACATGGTGCAAAACTAATTAATTTATTTATCACGGCAACTAAACTGTGTTCATGCCTGTCCATTACAACACGCCCCCCTCTAAAAAAAAACCCATAAGTGTATAGAGGCCAGGGTGGCTGCCATGCTTCAGCCCATCTCCTTCCTGCTGCTGAGATACATATTTCTGTAGCTCTCTAACAGAGGAGCAGGAGGAGAGAGAAAGAGAGAATAAAGCATATAATAAAGGCCAGCACAATAAAAGAACTCTGGAGAAAGACCTGAAAAGTAGCTATCATGTTGGCAGATAAATTCTAACACACAATTATTCATTCCTAGCCTCTTGACATGTAGATTAATGAGTTTGATAACCCAGGATTCTAAGAAGTAGATTCAACACTGTTTCAACAGCTTCCTTTCTCTCTCTCTTTCTCTTTCTCTTTCTCTCTCTCTCTCCCCCCTACCCTTGTAACTACAAACGCTTCAGTCTGTTGGAGGTGGGTAGGAGAGACACAGGGAAAAAAGGAAAATCAATACATTTGTGCAAGTCATGAACATTTCTGTCATCCAAAATGCAATCTCAAACATATGTCAAGGCAAGGACCCTTGGCAGAGTCCAGTATGAATCCATTGGGACCATGTGATTGCTGGAGGGAGAGAAATTTGGGTTTCCGAATCTATTTCTAAGCAGAAAAGAAATTCATTGCACATTCCCACTTGCTATAAGGCCTTGCTGTGGGTTATATATCTGTGAAATTTTCCATTTCTGTCCTGAAGGCAAGTGTTTTGTTTTCTGCTCATCCCTATGGTTCAATCCTCTGTGATCAAAAGTATGTTTGAAAGGTACATGTTCCGTCAGATGCCAGCAAGGACATTTTAGAAGAATTCAGGATGGTCTCCATTCAGCAATTATCATTTAGGTTGATAAACAGATTGTTTTAAACTGAGCTTTGCAAAGTTGGTTGGGGAAGTATATCTCTTTTATTTCTCTTATAATCAGCATTGGTCTTGTTCCACATAAATGTGTCTATTCAAAGCTCTGAAAATCAATTAAGTGAAGGCTATTTTCAGATTGGCTGACAACTTCTAGGAGTTGAAGTCTTAAAGACACCAAGGTTGAACATCCCTGATTTAGGCATATGTAATTCTCCCCATCATGTAAAAATTCCTCAAAGTTACGTTTGATTATATTATTGAAGTGTTTTTTAAAACACAGTTGTTTGGTTATTTTCTAATATGGATCCCTCCATCACAACTGATTTTGTTGCAAGTTAAGAGACTTTTATGACAGCACTTGTCTCAGTGAGTCCATCAATATCATAAGTCAGAGGTGGTATTCAGCAGGGTCTGGCCAGTTCTAGAGAACCAGTAGCAGAAATTTTGAGTAATTCGGAGAACCGGCAAATCCCACCTCTGACTGGAGATTTTACAGTATCCTTCCCTTGCCACGCCCACCAAGCCATGCCCACAGAACCGGTAGTAAAAAAAATTGAATCGCACCACTGTCATAAGTGACTTATATGCAAAAGAAGACAATTTTGGGAATCTAGGTGCATTTAGGATTAATGAAATGGCACTTAAAATGCAGAGGACAAAACCAAGATTACAGTCCTGTTCCTTCTCCTCTCAGGAAAACTGGTGTGTATTCAACAGTATCTTTTCAGGGATTTAGTGAAAATAGTGAATCAACATAGCACCATGCTCAGGGCATCTCTCTCTCCCTCTCTCCCTCCCTCCCTCTCTTTCTCTTTCTCTCTTTAATGTAATAACAAGTGACATGATTAGCTAAATGACTAAGATAAGTTGCTTGCATAGAGGGAATTTATAGCAACTCAAAGAAATGGGCTATTTTTATCATCATCAACAACAACAACAATATGCTCTTAATATAGTTGTTGATTTCTTCTAATCATTAGAATGTTGGCTATAGAACTTGGATTTCTGGGAACTGCAGGCCAAAATGGAAAACTCAAGGTTGAGGAAGACAGAATAACAGTCCCTGTTTTAGTTACCCCTTATTTTTCTATTATTTCTCATACAATAACATCATCCATGGCACATTATACGACAACAAGCTTTCCAATTGCTCAAAAGTGTACAGAACAACACAAAGGTGGGCCTTCTTCCTTCCTCTCAGCTTTTGAGATCTAAACTATCCTCTTTCTTGCATCTTCTGAGGCACTGATTTGAAGGTAGATACTCCAACAGTGCCTCCATACCAATTTCCTCCCACTATGTCTTCTTAAGACGACATTTTCCCCAAAAATGTTCCTGAAAAGGAAGTGGTCTGTCAGATACACAGGTTGCCACTGCCTCAGACATAACAGAGTAGTTGCCTCGAGAAATTAGTTAGAGCCTTGGATCCAATTGCATAAAAATGCAAATGGAAGGCAAGCAATTAAAAATAGGTAGAGATGACTAGACTTGGTTTCCCTTCCGGTGCTAAGCATTCTCCAGACCCAGCCTGCCTCTCTCTCTTTCTCTCTCTGCCATTAATCTGGCTTCTGCCAGTGATAATCAAGCTAGATTTTGATAAAGAACTGCAAATCTGTCTTCCCTGCAATGTTGTTGACTTGCTGCAAATTTCATTCAAGCTGAAGCATCTGTACAATCCCTTGAATGATTTGGAGTTAATAATTTGTATTTCACAGCCTCTGTTAGGCTTTAGACATCAGGGGTGGGAACAGGTTTGGCTTTTTAATCGCCTTGTATATTGTGCTGCTGGGAGATAAACGACACCCACTGTCTCAAATCTACATTCTTGCTTCTGATGCAAAACTGTAATTAATTTTGTGCAGTGTTTCAGAATTGATTGTGGTCACTTGAATTCCTAATTTTTCATCCACTTCAAAGATCTTTCTTGCTCTCACCCCTTCGTTAAAGGATGAGCTTTCAAGTAGACAAATACTTAGCTATGCACGTATTGTAAATGGGCACCTTCTTTTTCGGTAAGGTGAATCAGAGGTCAAGACATAAGTTTATTGTTTTGGTCTATTTGGGTACAATCTCTTCTTCCTCAGCAGGAAATATACCATCCAAACTTATCACATTTATGTTTGAAAATTTCACTTCTCAAACCTTTCCTTCCAAGTCTCATACAAACCCAGAAGATTTCATTCATGGCATTTCTATTCAGCATAAAACAATTAGGCACAATTTAGACAATAATTACCCTAATTAACTACACTCTAGTGTTTGTATTCAAGATTATAGAAACATTGTGTAAGTCTCCTATTTAAACAAGGTCCCTCTCATTTCTGTTCCTTGATAGTTGTGGCATGTGGTTCTTTTTGGCTGCTGTATTTCACTGCTTTAAAAAAAATGTCAGTGAAAGATTTAACATTATGAATGAATTTGATTACGCCATTGTCAAAAAAAGCCCCATGTATCACAATTTCTTGTTTTTAATCACTACTGTAAACCTCGCAGCCTGGGGGCATAGTTTTAATTTGGGTGCCTTACTAATGAAAAGAAAAAAAAATAATTGTTTTGCCAGGATTTAATAATAAGCAATAAAATCAGCCAACCAGATTTTACCTCTGCATTCAATCTCTTTTTTATTATAAAACATTTTTGTCCTCTTTTTTTTCCCTTAGATTACTGGCGTAGATACGGAACATTTTACTAATAAATATTTCAGTTTGCTTATGAAGGCTAATGCTGTCATCTGAATATGGAATTATATTTCTTTCATGCTTCATTATCATTTCATGGCAGTAATGACAGTGAGGCGATGGAATATTTACCGGCTTTTCAGAAGACATTTATCCAATACATTTCCCTGAAGGGCACCTAGGCTTAAAGATACATTATCTTTTTATAAAACACTGCCCAGAATCCCAATCTGGACATCATCCAATCAGTATTTTGGGGGGAGAATCGGCTACTGATACTTTCCCTCCTCTGTCTATCACTCAAACACCATCAAAGTGCTATCATATCAATTCTGCAATACTATGGTCTGGCCAAGCACCATTCATTCTTTCCAATGGATCGACAGTGGTGCTTTTATTAACAATGCAAATATGAATTGCAAGCCAATTTTGTGAGCTCCATTGGATGCAAAGAACATGGAACAAGTGTTCCCAGTCTGTAACCAACAAGTAGGAGACATATATTTGCATGCATGTTTTTGTCAATGCAGAGTAATTTCCAATTGGTTGGTTGATTATGTGCAGGATAACTCTGCTCACTGCCAGCAGTTTGATCCTGACCGGCTTAAGGTTGACTCAGCCTTTCATCCTTCCAAGGTCACTAAAATGAGGATCCAGATTGTTGGGGACAATATGCTAAGTAAACCACTTAGAGAGGGCTGTTAAGCAGTATCGAGCAGCATATAAGTCTAAGTACTATTGCTATTATTGTCAGTTTTTAGCAACCAAATAGATGGGTTTTCTTCATGATGATCTACTCCTAACCTTTGTTCTTTCAGGTCTTTCTTCCATTCTTGCCACTGTAGTTGATTCGATCCACCTTGATGCTGATCATCCTCTCCTTCTCTTTCTTTCTACCATTCTGAGCAATGGATCCTTCTCCATAGAGGGAAAATTAATTCGTTTTCAGAAGTTGAAAAACACAGCATCTTTTTTGGCTCTTTGCATCACACCAAATCCTGGACCTCAGACAAAAAAAAAAATCATGGAAGATTTGTGGCCTACAAATTCTTTCAAGGATACGTGTGAAGGCAACTCTTCTCAACCTAGCCCTTTCTTGACATGATGGGACCACGGTTTCCAGAATTTGTAGCAATTCAGAATTTGGGAAAGTTGTGCTCTCAAAATATCTGAATGGGGTCAAGATGAAGTGGAAGCTGATTGGGGGCAAAATCCTCTGGAGAAGAATTTGGAAATTGATTGTTTTCTTAATCTACAATGACATAATGTGTCCCTCACTGGGGAAGATTCATAGTTTTTAATCTTACTGCGAACTTACCTTTGTTCTTTGCTTCAGAATCTCTGAAAGCCTCAAGGGTTCAATGGCTTTTCTCTTTGGACCTCGTATTGCTAAAACCTTTGATTCACCATCTTGTTTTGCATGACCCATCAAGCTAAAATGTGCTTGACAAGATTTTTGGAGGAACAATTTGACTTCTGAAATTGTAGGTGCTTCATCACTGGAGGTTTTTAAGACAAGACTGGACAGCCACCTGTCTGAAATGCTACAAGGTCTCCTGCTAGAGCAAGAGGTTGGACTAGATGACCTCCAAGATCCCTTCCAGTTCTATTCTGATTGATTGAGTGAGTGAACTTAGGGAATTAGGCTAATTCACTAAGCACACAACAGCCATTCCCAGGTCAAGATTTCACATGGCTAACTGGACAGAATTATCCAGATTTAAGAAGTGTAGTAGGGGAAAACATTGACAGTGGCATCTGATGCAGCCCAGCCACATAAAAATCTTAGCCTCCATGTAGGAATATTTCAGATGTACAGACAGAATCTTTTGCTGGCAATGTTTGCCACAGGGATTAACCTCCCAAAATAGCAGAGAAAATATAAGAAGTGCCAAAACAAAATCTTCCGTTCAATGTTAAGTAGTCAAAAAGCAGTCGCTTCCCTTCACACCTGTGACTGTTCCACCTGTTAAAAATAATAATATTAAGACAATGAAATGATTTTTCAAAGAACTGAAAGGTTCTTCTGAAAGGTTTTCAAAGACCTGGAAAAAGGAAGTGTATTCAAAACTACCTTACAGTATAAGGCATTAACACTTCAGCACACTTTTCTCCTGAAGCCAGATTTTTACTATTTATAAACACAAACTTAATGTCAAGATATGGCAAGATTTCCAAGTGTACCTATTACATTTTTTACTCCTGTTTCCAAAGTCAAGTTTATTTGACATCTGAAACTCAGATGTCAACAAATGTGCAAGCCCTCTGAAAAAAAACTCGTTGATCAGAACCCTTTCCTTTCAGTTGTTTCAGAACTGCAGCTCTCAGACAAAATGACACAGAATACTATAACATTTGAAACATTAGAGGAGATCTTTTAAAAATGTGGCCAGAAATCAGTAGTCACAATATTAGGAACAATGACTGCTTCTACGGATAGACTATGTCTCAAGCAGGGGTCCCATGGACCAGTCTTGATTGTTGGGAACCTGTTCATGGAAGTGTCAGACAAACACACACTTCATTTGCTGCCACCATTCACCGCTGCCACTGCCAGAAAGATTAGCAACCACTGGTCTAAAGGATGCTAATGAAGGAATAACAGATCAGAACAAATGTTTTTAAGCTTATTACATATTTTTTAAAAGTAAATTTCTTTCTAATACAATGAACGGTTGCAGGAACTGGGCTAGTCTAGGGAAGAGAAGGACCAGGGGAGACATGATATCAGTCTTCCAATATTTGAGGGGCTGCCACAGAGAGGACAGGGTCAAGCTATTTCCCAAAGCACCTGAAGGCCAGACAAGGAATAATAGATGGAAACTGAACAAGGAGAGATTCAACCTGGAAATAAGGAGAAATTTTCTGACAGTGAGAACAATCAACCCATGGAACAAAGGTTGCCTTCAGAAGTTGTGGGAGTTTCATCACTGGAGGCTTTCAAGAAAAGATTGGACTGCCTTCTGTCAAAATTGGTGAAGGGTCTCCTGCTTGGGTGGGGGGGTTGGACTAGATGACCTATAAGGTCCCTTCCAACTCTGTTAATCTGTTAAATATTTCTTACCTATGAATTGCAAGCCGTCCCCAATCAGAAATTCAGAAAATCTTTCATTACTCCATTTGACTTGTCTTTCTATCTAAATGAAGATCAGATCATACCTAATGATATTTCAGGCAACAGCGAAATTAATTAAATAAAAATATTTAGGACAGGTGCCAAATGCTTGGCTGTTTGGGGGAAGCCACCAAAATTAATACCATGATTTCCCTTCTATATCCCAGAACACCCCACATCAGGAAGGAAACAGAAGCTGAATGATTACCCCAAAGTGTGTTAGATGAACTGGAAAAAGTCTATTCAAACAAAGCTCATTAGTTTTGATACCTCCAGGGCTATGACAAATTAAGCGGTGGGTGAATATGCTTGCAGACAAAAGGAAGATGCAAAAGAAAAAGAAATAAAGAAGAAAAACCTAGCTCCCTTGCTCAGCATTGTGTAAGTAAATTTACTAGGGAAACAAATGTTAAAAAAATACCCTGGGAGCTAAAATGACATCCATTTAAAAAGCAGATCTACAGTGGATTGTTTGTTTTATTTTGATACTTGTGTGAGGTTGCATGGCAGGATGGTTAGACACCTGTATAACCTCAAAAGCAATATTAAACAGGGCAAACTTGCAAACTGTATGTATGTTGCATGTTCTTTTCTTTCTGATTTTGGGATCATCTTTCCCTCTACATTTTTAGATGTGTGAAGACAATTCTTAAGCCATACACTATGATTTGTACATTTCTTACCTCTAAATGTCAGTAAAAAGGGCAGTCACAGGAAAATCTAGGGGCCACAGGTGAGTTTTCTTAGAGATCCCTTGAAGACTCAGAACAAAAGAATGGCCATCTCGGCTTAGGCCAAAGAACAGCATTGACTTAAGTTCTCCATCAAGAAAAAGTAAAATGAGTTCAAAACACATTCAACTTATCATTATCTTAACTGAATGGGAAAATCCTAAAAACCCGTTGTGTAGATTTGATGCAAGCTATTGATTTGAGTACGCTTTACCTTGTACCTATCTCTTCCATCTTATGGCTATATCCATGTTGCTTGTATCTTCTCAACTTACATTGTTTTTATTGTTTCCTAGTATGATTTGATTGCTTATTAGTATCCTATGACTGTCAATAAGTGTTGTATCTTATGATTCTTGATGAATATATTTTATTTTTTCTCTATGTACACTGCGAACATATGCACCAAAGTCAAATTCCTTGTGAGTCCAGTCACACTTGCCCAATAAAGAATTCTATTCTATTCTATTCTATTCAAAAACATATTTGCATACTAAGTCTGTGTAGCATTTTTCAGCTTGGTGGTCAGTTGGTCACTCAATTGGCCATTGTCTTCTAGTGACTCTAGTAACATAAGAAGTGTGAGATAAATTATAGCAGGACCGAAGCACAGCTTTTAATCTCCTTATCACCATCTGTACCTGGTGCTGCCCTGCCTTATACTGCAGGTGTGCATAACAACAAATTTTGAGTGTGTCACTCTCACTACTGCCGAAGCCCTTAGAACAATAAAATCTGTGTGAATTTTCCCCAGACCCTCACAAACTGATAAACTAATGCTGTGAGGGAAATAAATAACAGAAATTCGTATTCATGTTGGTTATTATTCCTCTTTGCAAACAATTCAAGACAAGGGATGAATAGACTAAAGAAAATGGACAGGACCTCTTTATCATAGATGATAAAACCTACGTAGTTTGAAGTGGGATTTTACAAGCTTTTTAAACAATACTCCAAGGCTGCTTAGGGGAATTTCCCCAACATTTATACTTTAAAACTAATGTAGTTATTGTTTCATACTTTTTCTCTAAATTAAAGTTCATCTCTACATAAATAAAACTGTAGTCTTTAAGGGACCACAAGCTCTTTCTTAAAGAAATGTTTGGTCAAATATCTTTGTTTAAAAGAAACAACTTTATTTAAAATCAGAAAACAGATAGAACTTACTCAATTGGCAGTTAGTAATTCTCATGACTCAAGACCGTGGATTGGTGCAATTTCTCTATAAATGTGATTTCTTTTTCAAATCTTATCTACCTATCGCTGTGGGGGGAAATGGGATGCAATTATTCGACCTAAATAAATAAAGTGGAACCATTGTATGGACAGAATGTTTTCTTGGCAACCATATTGAAATAATAACTTATTTCTCTTGGTAGCTAAGCAGTTATTATTAGCCTCTGTGGGTATGACAGAAAGCTATAATCTACAAATATAGAAAAACAAATTGTATGACCTCTTGGTTTTCCAAGAAGGTCTTCAAATGCCACACAATGCAGAGGGAAAGAAACGGCATAGTCCAAGTTACCCAGAGAAAGAAGAGATTCAATAGCAATTGGAATTGTAGTACAATTGTAGAATTGTAGTGCAATTTCAACTGCTGTACTGGAAATAATAATGTGTTAATTGCATGACTGTAATCTTGTTGCTTGTATTCTAATCCTAATGATGTTAATTGTAAGACTGTAACCGTGTTGCTTGCATCCTGGTGATGCAGCCATGGTCTGGTTTCTGGATGGTGGTTGTCTTTCGTCTGTGAGATGGGTTTGGGTTTGGGTTTGGGTTTGGTGAGGGAGAATGGTGGTCACGTCAAGTGTTGTTTTGGGTCCAGTGTTGATTTTCATGGCTGAGACTCGTTTGCTGATTAGGGCCTGTTTCCAGATGTCTGGAAGGTGGGAGGCATTGTCCTGTTTATTCATGTTTTGGGGGTGTTTCTCTATTTCAATGGCTTCCCTGATTATTCTCTTGCTGAAGTGTTCAGTGTTGGAGATTAATTTGGTTCCGTCAAAATTAATTTCATGTCCTGTGGCTTTAAGGTGCTGGAAAAGGGAGGAAGTATTTTCTTCTCTTCTTCTTTGCCAAACCTGACACACAAGATTAAAAAGAACCCAATACACGATATATATAATATATAATTATATTATATATAATATATATATAATACATAAAGTTATAAACATAATAAAAAATTAAAATAAAATGATAAAGTAAAATAAAATCATTGTTACAGACTAATCCAGCATTGGCACATCTGCGCCAAAGCTGGCAGCCATTCATCTTTTCTTTTATGTATCTTTTCTTTTATATATACTGAGAGCATTTGCACCAAATTCCTTGTGTGTCCAATCACACCTGGCCAATAAAAGAACTCTAATTCTAGTTGCAAGAGTGTCAAAAAAAATCCTATTCAAAACCATGGACAGTTCCATAAAGGCAAGTGCCAGGTGTTGATTTCTAACCCATTTGTGTAGTGGTGTGACTTTTCACAAGATAAAATATCCTTAATGAATAGGCAGTCAGCCTTGCAGAATTTAAACAACTGTTCAAAATATAAACAGCTTCCAAAATCAAGCAAGAATAGAAATATGAAGAGAATATGAAACAGCTGTGTGACTTGTCTATTTATGCCAACTTCTCTATTGAACTCACTAGACCTTGGACAAGTTGTTGCATGATCTAAACTGGCTTAACCAAGATAAGATGGCATAAATATAGTTAGACAAATGTAACTAAAGCTCACCTTCAAACTGATACAACATTTCTCTCCTTTTTCATCTTTGTTAAACATAGAAAGATAATGCCACTGCTTCTGATACTGCCAAACCAGCAAACATTGGGGAAATCACAAAGGAGAGATCTGCCAGATGGAAACTGGGTTTCTAAGTGTGATGCCCTGGAAAAAAAAATATTATCTTGAATAAAGTTTGCCAAGAAAATGAGAGACTCGTGCTTAACTTGCTAAAAAAGAGAAGGAATTACTTTATAAAATTACTGCTTTGGAAAAAGTACAATGCCCTTAAGCATAAGGGGCAATGTCTTAGGGCTATAGATTTAATTGTACTTCACAATGCACTAACTTAATCTTTAAAAAGGGAAGTTATATGAATCCAGCTGTGCAACCATGTTATCCAGTTGCATAAACTAATAATCCCAAGTGTTTGGAAACATTTTTGCTTGTAAATTCCTCAAGTACATGCTGCTGGAAGAGAGTATGATCCAATTATAGTAAATATTCTTCACATGTAAACATTCAACCCTGGATCTCCAGTTAGGATTAAAAAAAACATGCTAACAGAAAACTCAAGAAATCCATTATAATTTACTAGATATGGAGAACTTGTGGACCTTCAGATGTGAGGAGGACACACATCACCAAGTAAAAAGACATGGTTGCCACTTCATCTTAAGTTAACAAAGGATCTCTAAGACATTATTATTGTACCCCTTGGAGTAAAGTTGTCTTTCAGGAGTTTGTAAACTATGAGTAGATTGAATTCTGCTTTCAGCATCTCTTTGCCTCCAGGAAGCCTCTTCATTTTATCTGACTCAGGTCTATATTTTTCAGACATTATGTAGTGAATAACCATATCCAGGTCCTGATTTATAAGAATCATAGAAAGAAAGAACAAATAATTATATGTCAGTATATCCTATTTCTCCAGATTATTCCCATTTGGATATTAAGCAGCATAATGGCCAAGGAGTCAAAATCTGGAACATCTCCATACATAATAGAGAATTAAGGAAGCACAGGGAACACCATAAATGGTACCTCCCACATTCATTGAGGGCACTGATACCAGAAAGTTGATATGAAGGTTGATATTAGCTAATTTGTGGATTTCTTCCAACTGGTCTGTTGTTCTTGCTTTTTCCTTTCTTTTTATTTCTTTTAATTTATTTTGATTGTTGCCACTGCCTAGAGTCACTGAAAATCAGGGGGCATACAAGTTTAAACATACACACAGACACACATACACACACACACAAATACAGAGACATATATGTCCCATTTGAAATCCAAGCCTGATGTATTTTTCTCCTATAAAACCAAATCAAAGATTTCTTTTTTAAAAAGTGTTTTTTTCCTATAAGCACACAGCTGGAAAAGAACCTGGTTTATCTCATCTCATTAATGTGTATTAAACCTGAAGTCATTTTGTGTGCAAATATTGTAGAAACTGGAATTTTTTGGTTCACTGGCTTTGACATTTGAGTCTATTGGTTAAACACTCACATTTAAAATTATATATGTCCTTTCTTCATTTTTTTCCTTGTGCACAATGTTTAAAAACACAAAAGAAAATTTGCTTTTAAAACGCCATGCTCTATATAAGTTACCTAAGTCGCTAAATTTGTCCTATTATATTTTTTTTAAATTAAGGTTACAAGGAGGAGGAAAAAAAATGTAAGAAATACAGTCAGCCAAAGATACATGCCGTTCAGTTCAGTGAGGTCATTGAACTTCTGCAGCTCTGCCATCACACCAAGAGATGTAGGCAAAGGTTGGGACCACAATCCATGCAATGAGCAGGACATCTCCAAAACACTTACAGGAATGGCAGAAAAAATGAAAATAGCATCTAGAATGGGTGATCAGATATTGTCATGCCCTTGTTGGAGTCTGATTCTGAGGGGGAGATTGGGCAGCTGACAGGGAGTGTGGCTCCGGTGGCTGTGGAGGAAACAGGAGAAGGGCACAGTTCGGCTAGGCATTCAGAGGAAAACCCAGGGCCATCCTCTCTTCATCCTAGGACACGCAGGGAGGAACAGAGAAGGGGGCAATGTGGCTCATGAGAGAGAAAAAGGCCCTGATCCCTTTCATTAGTTGCAGCTAGGACAACAGGATATAAGTGGGGTGTTTGCACACGGCTCCTTGCTGGAAGCAAAGTGTACATTATCTTGGTTGAGGCTTATCTGGGTTCTGGCATCCTCCCAACTGTGGATGCTGCATTATCCTTTGAAAGTCTGCAATTTATCATCCTGGCCTGCCGTGTTAATTACTTCAGTGTGGTTTGTGTTGGTTTTTTTAATTTCTAATTATCTTTACTTTGGGTTTGGACTGCATTTCTGTTTTTTGAAAACTTTGATATCCAGCTGAGGATAATTGGACATTGGGGCCAAGTTGGAGGCATTAAAGGGAATTTATTCTACTTTTGTGACTTTGTTATTTTTGTGTCATGCCCCTGGTCATCACAGGTATATAGAATAGCTTCAAAGAACCATCACAATAATGTCCAGTCTCATCCAATACAGGTAGTCCTCGACCTATAACCATTTATTTAGAGACTGTTCAAAGTTACAGCAGCACTGAAAAAAACATGATTTATGACCATCGTTCACACTTAGGACCGTTGCAAATTTCACATGAGCACATGATCAAAATTCTGTATCTAGAACAATCATAGTATCACGGACTCACATGATCCCCTTTTGCAACCTTCTGACATGCAAAGTCAATGGGGGGGGGGGAGCCAGATCCACTTAACATCCATATTACTAACTTGAATGACTGCAATGATTCACTGAAAGAACTGTGGCAGGAAAGGTCATAAAATGGGGCAAAATTCACAACTGCCTCCCTTAGCAATGAAAATGTTGAGGACCACCTGCACAATGTTTACAAGGGGGCGAGCATGTCTGGTATACATGAAATTGGTTTTTTATCAAGTTGGCTTATCTAACTCAGTTTTGAGTGCAACTTAACATGGTGCTGGTCTGCATTAGAGGCCACCACGTTGGATAAAGCCAAAGAACAATGCGGTTTTTCTGCATCTTTGTCTACATTTTTCGTGGCCCTTCTGTTATCTCTGGGGAAAGACTTAGCAAACAAGCTGAAGTAGCAACTACATCCACATAATAATTTTAAAAAAGACTCAGTTTAGAATTGTTTCTGTAGCTAGAAAGAAACAGATTGCAGTTGGGGAAGGACACCTCCAGAATCCAAATAATCCGAGAATCCAAGCATTTGAAATTCAGGATGTGTGAATAGATAAATAGAACAGCCCTGAAATCAGCTTTTTCTGGAGTCTTTTTACATTATTGAGGATAGAATTTCCCAGCTACCATGGCTGGATCTGCAGAAGGAAGGCATCAGGTTGAAAGAAACTTGTAAGATTTATCTGGAAGTTGCATCATGGCAACTGGAATTCTTTTCTTTTTTGGTCTGAAACGTTTCGCTGCTTAGCTGAGTGGCTTCTTCAGTCAGAAGTAGTTCTTCAGATTTAATTCCCAAATTGCTGGAGATCCAGAGAAACCATTCATCTCTGCATAAACAACCAGCTGCAAAATTCCCAGATATCCATGAAGGGAATTCACCTCTTCAGCAGTTTGTTGAAAAGCTATTAGAAAGAGATCCAGAATGCATCTACTCTAATGTAGATGAGGATGTGTTTGTTCTACATAGAAAATTGTTCACTTGCCAGAATTCTAATAATTCCATCCCATTCATTTCGATAAATATTGAAAACTGTGAGAATCAGAAAAGGATCCCTTTTGGTTTAGACAACTGCCGCAAAGCTTAGCTTTATTTATTTATCTCCTTTTTTTCTTTCCTTGCTTCCTTTCTTCTTTCCTTTCTTTCTTTCTTTTTTGTTTCTTTCTTTCCTTGCTTCCTTTCTTCTTTCCTTTCTTTCTTTCTTTCCTTGCTTCCTTTCTTTTCTTTCTTTCTTTCTTTCTTCCTTTCTCCTTAAAATCATCAATGCATCATTGTCCAGTATTTTTGCTTACAGTGAATGAAATCCTTAAGAGGCTGACTTCATAAAAATCCTTTTTTAGACCTTTGATGTAAAGATTAAAAGCTTTCCCCTCTTTGTTCAATGATTGAACATTTGTGACTTGTAAAGCCAAGATCTTTATTTAAGGTCTGATTCTATTAAAATCAGCAGTAGAAATGCCTAAATTAATTTAATCTCTCACAGAAAACTGGGCGATTAAACACTGGGGCTAATTCCCCTTTTCTAAAATTGATTTCTTCAGCTCAGGTTCTTGCAAAAAGCTCAGCCTGCAGGCTCATGCCCAGCCATAATATCCTTTGTGTAGACCTCAGAGACCACCCCCTGAAAACAGGAGCTCTAAAATATAGGTCCTTTCTTAAGCATGTTTAGAGGCTCAAGGGACGTTAAGAGAGAAAATGGATGCCTTAAGCTATCAGTTGCTTAAATAACCCATTTTGCCCCTTTAAATTCCTGGCCTTATGTGCCATTGATTTCAATGACTAAGTGGAGGCAAGTCATATTTTTTTCCAGGATCTGAAGAGTTGATAAGATCCACTGAGTTTAGTGCATAAAAACCAGACTCTTGTTTAAAATATCAATAGTCATTTAGCTGCAACTCTCAGTTTGCAAAAAGTATACACAATAAAATCCAAGCAACAAACTGAACCTACACAAATCAACATTCTGCTTGTGCTGAAGATAAAATAATAAAAATGAAGCCCAGAAAAAAAAAAGATATTTTTGGGAAAGCAAATTTTGGTCCATTTTTAGTTTCTACCTCTAAAGGATGTAATACAAAACATACCAAGGACTGATTCAAACACTGAAATGTAATTCTGCTTATACTGTACATTTGAGTGACAGATTCATCCACATCAAATCACAGCAACTGACTTTCAAAATGCTCCTCTATTTGAAAAGTGGTTTTCCCACAACTCTAGAAACAGAAGTGTTTTAGTTCAATCCATCCCATCTTCATGTGCAGAGGAATTTACAGTAACAATCCTACTTCTGATGATTGTAAGTTTTAGAAATAGCCACCTCTCCATTTGAATGTAGACTTACCAAACTGAAGGATTAAAACAATCTTTCCCTTAGTAGAAAGACTACCTTACCCATTTTTTTTAATAAACAGGGGTCATATAATTAGAGGAATTTTGTGGCTGGCTTCCAGCATGCTTTTTTATGAAATGACACCCAATATAATTAGCTGTGCGACACTGATTTTGCATATTGAAAAATGTTAGAAAACATCTTCGCCCGCTAAAAGGACATTATATACTTGTAAGAATTAGCCTCTCATAATTCCATTTTGTTTCTTCTTCTTTTTATTTCTTTTCTTTTTGTCATTTGCTTGCAAAGATCTTCTCATCCTGCCATGAGAAGGAATTGTGTAACTGTTCATTGTGTGCTGTTTAGGTACCTTGAAAAGCAAGAAAGCTGTAATGAAGGAAAAATCACTATACTTTGCAACAGTTGTGGCATAAAAGGGACACAGTTTTAAGTTCTTGCAATTCTGGAGTGGATCACTTTAAAATAGATTTACTGCAGAAAACAGTGAGATCATTGGATCTCAGTTATAATTTTCCATTTTATAATTTTATACTACTTTAGTTTATATTTGCACATTAAAATATAACACTTAAAAGTCTATCATTAAATACTTTTAATAAGTGCCATAAATAAGTTTTACAGTGCATATAAATCTAAGGCAAAATGTAGCACAAATTGTTTATCTTACACTTTTTCTCATTAATTGCAATACATAAACATATGTTTTGTACAAAGATATTTATGGCAAAATAAGTATAATAAATACAACTTACTGCCTGTATTAATCTTAATAGTTACAAGCTGTTAATCTTATATATTAGGTAATAATTTCCAATAAATAATTGTTTATTATCTTGATATTTGCTTGTCTTGAGTTTTAGCAATATGCAATAAAGAAATGCAATTTTGAATAATTTGATTGTGAGACTGCTGGGAAAATACTGTAAGTTATAATTAGCCGAGGGAAGGTTTTGCTCAGTACATGAACTATAGAGATACAATTCAATAACAAAAACATGCATTATTGCAACCATAAATTATTTAAAAAGTTAACTTTTGATTTCAGGCAAAAAAGGGGGGGCTTTGAATTTTAAATGCAAAATTAGCAAAATATTTCCTATTCTTCTGGGCCTTTTTATTACTATAGAGTCCCTGTATATTCAAAACAAAAAATGTTTCATTCATATTTGTTTGCATAAGACTATATATATAAAGAGAGAGATTGCAAATTTTATTTACAGCTTTTACCATCAGAGAGATAGAGGATAGATATGGCCAGTAGTTAGGTAGGTAGATAAATAGACAGACAGACAGACAGACAGACAGACAGACAGACAGACAGACAGACAGACAGACAGACAGACAGACAGATAGATAGATAGATAGATAGATAGATAGAATGAATCTTGTTACATCTGCTAACGTATTAATTCATTGCTTTCCTTTAGCACAATTTTTTTTAAAAAATCAAAGTGACCATGTGCTACTTTAGGGGGAATTTCATCCTCTGTAACTAAGAAGTTAGGATGGTGCTTCATAATACTGAGCAAGGTTTAAAGACAATTGAAACATAGGTGTGACTCAAAAATAACTGACTAGGTGATTTAAGTGCTTAAGCATCTAATAAACTATTAATGTATCTATAGCTAGAATATTTTTCAAGAGTTGACGCTATTACAGGTTTTTCATTAACCCGCCAGGAATGAGTTCACTGCTAACCTCAGTCAAGGGAAAATAAGTTAGTCATAATCATCTCTAAACGGAATCATTTCTATAGGTACTGTAATGTCTTTTTTTCCTCTTTACTATTTAACTGCTGACAAAATTACATGGATATACTTTTTTTTAATGGATGCTGTTTTAGAATATTCCACCCCCTCCCATGTATTTCAAGAAACTGCAATAATGCAAAGGTTTAATGGATGAGCTTGTATTCAAAAAATGGATAATATGTGGGATAGAAAACTCTGAAGAATTATCCAAGAGCTGAAAGGGCCATTACGTTAGGGATTCAAAGGCAAAATGTCAGTGTTTTGCTTTTCATGTATGAAAACAGGCAAGTGTGCTGCAAATCTAGGTCTATCGTGTGTAGATGGGAGCTGGAGAAAAGAAAATACATCCGTTTTAAAGCCTCTTGCCAAGGACTGAAACATCCTGACACGGATTCCTTTTTAGACTTGTTCTTTTTTCAAGACAGAACATTTTTTGGCCATCTTTGGATCTCCTTCTATGTCTGCTTTTTCCAGAGTGTGACTATCAGGCTTGCAACTAAGTTTTGAAGGAACCACGATCACTCGAGGTTTTTCCAGCCATCGTCTCAAAGGTTACCGAATAAATAGAGAAAAGAGCTAAATGAAGTGTTCCTCCATAATCTGCAAAAATTATGGGGCAGTGGACAGGGAGAACAAATCGTGGTTTTGTTGTCTTCCGATTCGACAACTGTAAAGGACAAACATGTACTGTGAACAGCTATAGTGTGTGCCATGAGTAGGAACACAGGAACTATTTGAACACAGTTGTGCAGATTTCACTATCAATTAGACAGACGTGCCATTTTCAAAAAGAGATGAGAATTACTTAACAATCTCTCCTGTTTTGAACAGTCATATTGTTGTTCACATATAAACGATCTTGCTCTCCCTTTGAAATGTTCTTTTTTGGGGGAAATAGACATTTTTATAATAATCTTAAACTAAGACTCAGTCGTAAATGTTCTCTACATCCTTGGAAAGAAGAAATCAGAAGTCATTTTTTTGGATATGTATTTGTGGATTGTCCCCCGTTTTCTTTATACTTTTCCACACTTTTATCCCTATTCTCTTTTTACTCTTTATCGTTTCTTTCGATTGTTGGCTTATGGATTTTTGTTTTTTTACCTGCATGCTTTATAAAATGTAATTAAATATTATCCAAAATTGATGGAATGGTGCTTTTTCCCCCACTGCCTTCAAAATTTCTCCAAATTTAGGAAAGCTAAATTTGGTTGAGATTATCTTCAGAATTTAATGAACAGTTAGATAGAAGATTTCTACTTCTTTATCCAGAGGTGATCCTTGCGATGTCATTGATTTAATGTGCTCCCTCTTATTTTCAGAGCCCTACAGTCATTAACAAAAACATTAATTGTTGGCTATGTGCATTCTTGGAGGTGCTTTTATCTTTAAATTGCACTGTGTTGTTGATAATGTTTCCACTCTGAAAATATCCTCATGCCTTTCCAAATACAGTGTATTTCCTATACAAATGTTTCTCTCCACCCAGCCACTCCTCCCCCCAAAAATCACATTCATGTTCCAATGTTTGTTTCTTTGTGGCATTTGCTCAGATGCTGTAATGGAGAAGACGCTATTTGTGCAAATGTTGATTGCTAATAACAAGAGAAGTTAATCTTTTTCTTTTCTATTTCTCTTTTTATTTCTTGTTCTTTTTTTCACTCTGAGTTCTAATGTTTGCATTCTGACGTACCCTAGCAACAAATGAGCATTCTTTTTGCTTTGGAGCAAGACCCACAGAAGGGTGATGGAAATAGTATAGCCAGATAAAGCCCAGAAGTTTCCCCTATGAACAATTGTTTTCATTTTTCTCCCGTGCCACTGGATATTATAAGTGGAAAGTAAAACACGAGTAAATATGTTCATTCCACTCTTTGTGATCAGTGATAAATGAAAGGTTATGTTATGGCAAAGGTCATGCTCGGCCCCCTGTATGTTGGGAGGACAATTCAGCTCCATGAGGCTCTACTCCCACCAACAGGCCAATATTAGTATTGCACCCAGGCTGATTTTTGTTCTCCCATCCTTTTATTCCGAACTAATAATATATCTGATGAGAAGCATGCAAAATGCCTTTTAAGCTATGGCTACATGCTTAGCAGCTGCCACCTAAATTCAGCAGCTCCAAAAAGTGGTTTTCTTTTCTTTTTCTTATTTTATTTCAAGCCACAGACCTAACTGTACATCTTAGGAAAGTTGACTCTGTTACAGTCTTAAAATACTCCCGAAAGGCATCTTGCCAGATCATACAATTGCAGAGCCAGAAGGCTAAAGAGAAACCCTGCTAGATTCTTGCATTTAAAATAGTATTTCCTCACTCAGTCGAATTAGGGCAACCATCTGGCAGTCACTAGCCAACCTTGATGGCCTCAAATGCCATCTAAATACAAACAGTTCTAATTCTAATTGCTGTTTGGAGAGAACGTCTCAAAATTTCTAAATTTAGACTAGGAATTTTTTTCAAGTACTTCTATACTATTGCAAAGAAAACCCCGATATAGTTGTATACCTGAATTCACCAGGAATCACACTGTTCAAGAAACAGGAAGTTTTGAAGGAGGACTCCTCCTAGAAGGGTTGACTCAGAGATTATCTGATGGTGTCTTCAAGATAGAATATAAATAAGTCTTTGCCAATATGATGCAACTTGTTTGCCTCCTGCATTGTTTTTGGGTACCATATTTACTAAGCAGGCTTTTCCAATCAAACACAGTCTTGTGATACAGGTAATTCTCAATTTACAACTACATTTGGGACCAGTTGCTAAGCAAGATGGTTCTTAAGCAAGCCGCACCCTTTTTTATGATCTTTTTTGCCATGGTTTTTAAGCAAATCGCTGCCATTGTTAAATGGTTCTAAGGGTCATTAAGCAAATCCAGCTTCCCTCCATTGACTTTGCTTGTTGGAAGCTGGACAGGAAGGTCACAAATGGTGACCAGATGAGATTTTGCAAACCATTCTAAAAATGCGCTTCTTGCTAAGCATCTGAATTTCTACCATGCGAGTGTGAGAATAACACAATGGTCGTAAGTGCAAGGACCAGTTGTAAATTGCTTTTTTCAGCACTGGGGTAACCTTGAATTGTTGATTATGAAGATTAAGATTCTTGTGTTGAAAAGGCTGAATTGAAGAGAATAAATGAATCGTAATAATTTGTTGTTGTTGTTAGTTGTGAAGTCGTGTCTGACCCATCGCGACAACATTCCTCCAGGCCTTCCTGTCCTCTACCATCTTCTGGAGTCCATTTAAGCTCACACCGACTGCTTCAGTGACTCTGTCCAGCCACCTGATTCTCTGTCATCCCCTTCTTCTATTGCCTCAGTCTTTCCCAGCTCTTCTCCAGTGAGTCCTTCCTTCTCATTAGGTAGCCAAAGTATTTGTCAATATTTCAGGAGAAGCATGATAGGAAGGGTCCATGACAATTCACTGTGTCCAACTTGTCATGGCCAACTCGTCACAGGTCCAGAGTTACATGAATATCAAAGAAATGGTGGAATAGAATCATTAAAGAAAGGATGCAAAAGGAGGGGCAAAACGAAATGTGAATTACAAAAGTTAATCTTTTATTTACTTGAAATAATTAAATGGAATTGTTAAATTGTCCCACAGTAAGTTGGCTGAAGCAAGTTATCCCATTCCCTGACAGGAATCAGGCATGATGGGATTGCTAAGTATGCTTCTTTCTAAACATGCTTCTAAAAGTCAAACACTAGCATTGTGGCAACTTATGCTTTTATCTACTTTTATCTACTTTCATGCAAATGGCTGTTTTCCTGCTTCTGTAACCAAATACAGCACGAAGGCATGTTGAATAAATCAATAGGGGATGTGGGTTCTTTCAGCTTTATGGGAGATCTCACCTTTATCCAGATCTGAATAAACATGTGACTCGGAGAGAATTGAACTCTTCCTCTTTGTTCCCGCTCTTTGTCAGATTCCCTGCTTGATAGGATGGTCGATAAACGAATGAGGGTATGTCAGCGATTACCTTTAGGTAAGAAATTTAGAGTGAGCAATAAGGAACGTGAAAGAGTAATCTCACAGAATTGCAATCAGAATAGAAAAACACTGGGAGGAAGCTATGACTTTTCCATGGCTTTATAATCATAATAGAGTAGAATATAGAATAGAATAGAATAGAATAGAATAGAATAGAATAGAATAGAAT
>BLBF01000045.1:10038530-10088370 GCA_015471245.1 Laticauda colubrina
TATGTATGATTCTCCGGCTTTGTCTGATCAGTGTAATTTAATGTCTTGCTCATAATACTGCATCTTAAGGAAAAAATACGCACTGTCTTAAGTAGTTATTTATTGTGGAATGCTAAGTCTATGCAAATCTATTTCTTCGAGATTAGTGGGATATAACAAAGGTCAACAATGCTTGAAATATTTGGAATTATATTCCCCACACACCTTGTCTATAGTACTAATGTCCAATATGCACATAGATCTTAATAGAATTAATATATTTCCAGTGTAGGGTTTCGCCCCTATTGTTTTACAGTAGCTTTTCATGGATTGTTGATTCAGGAGCAGCTGGGGCCGACATAAACCTGCCCATCAACACCAGGCTAAATGATGTCGTTTTAAGGGAAGGTTGTAATCTGGCAAGCTTCAGTATTTTTCATGGCAGAAAATAGTGCCCTCCCAATCATACCGTCAGAGACAAAACTCCAAAAACTCCAAACTTCTTCCTTCAGTGGTGTGTGTATGGGACAGTATCTTCTCTATCAATGTTTCTTTAGCTTTGAAGTCTACTTTACGAAGGGGACCACTGAGGGAATTCTGGGAGTTGAAATCCACACCTCATAAAGTGGACTTTAAAGGTTGAGAAACACTATTCTACATAATTTTGCAACCACAGCTTACCTTTGGAGGTGAAAGGGAGATGGAAGTCTGATGAAAAATAGTTGTAAATTTTAACGACTGTTCAATTTGGAATAGTTCATTCACATATGCAAGACATTGTAGAAGCCAAATGTATGTATGTGTGATTTACCCTAAAAAGGGCTAAATATAGTTTATTTTGTTTTATTTCTTTATTTGTATGGCCACCCATTTTAAACAACTCTGGGTGGATCATGATACATTCCTAAAGAGAAGGATGGGCTTTAGTGTGCATATTCAGGGTGTTTTAAAAGCTGTTCTCTAAACTTCAGCCTGATAATGAAATTAGTGGAAGACAAAAGATCTAAAATTGAACTGACTGAAGAAGAGCTATTTTGATTAGAGCCTCCTTTCTTTAAAGAAAATAACCTGCTCAGTTCCTCATGTCCTTTCATGAACCCAATCATACAATTAAAAGCAAACATATTTTGACGGGATTGTGGCAACCAAATTCACATGAAAAACCCCTAACCTTTCCTGTATTTTTTTCTACTTTTACAGTGAGAACACGGTGTTCAAATATTGTTTAATTAACAAAGTGTCATTAGAGCCAGCGCACTTCCATGCTCCCGTTGTAATGGTTAAACATAACAAAGACTGTACAATTCAGCAGTTATTGCATTCTCCCCAAAAGTGCTTAAATAATAGCCTAAAATCTGAAGAATTACTTTAATACTTCAATAAAAATAACCCAATTCAAAACATTTTCGTGGAAACACAGCTCCTTGCTCTAGGCTAGCAAATAATGGCTGAAAGGAAGTATATAGCTTGTCACTTCTGATTAGAGAACTGTGCCTCTGTGCTTTGAATGAGAGGCATGGTTGGTAATAGGAAGTGCAGATATTAAAGTTAATAAAATAATGTGGAATACGATATATATGAAACTTGACCAAGTATAGCCCAGAACAGGACATACATTATGCTGCTCAGTCAGTTCCTGTGTTCGGGCATCTAATGACCGACTTAATTTCTATTTTCTAAGGAGAGCATTACAAAAATAAAAATCATAAAAGAAAACCCCTTACTCTTTGGAGATTACCCAAATATTTTATTGTGCTATATCGCAGATGCCAACCAAAACGGCCTGACATAATGATACACACGGCAATGGGGCCAGAATTTTAAATTGCTTAGAGATATAGGACCTATTTCAAAGCTAGAAGCCTGGTGGTTATTAGAAATAATTAGCCACAAAACTGCTGATGCCAAACTATCACATTGTCCTATTATCTCCAGCATCTTCTCTTCTGGGTTGCCAATGCTTTATATAGTTTTTGTCAAGCAGATAAATGGACTTATAGACAGAGTATCCAATCACGGATTATTGATTAATCTAATATTCTAAACAAGTTATCGGATTTTCTTTTTCTCAATACCCAACTTTCTTATTTAAGCATTTTCTTATTTAAGGGCAGGCTATATTTGCACCAGATCTTTTCATATACACCTACCCTCAAACCAATAATGAAACTATCCCCACATTGTGACACTCTTAAGGGATTTTTTAAAAAAAATAACAACAACAATAATAATAATTCCACAAGCTAATCCTAGTAAACCCAGAATTAAAGTTTATGCTTCCATATTTCACTCTCAAAAATATTTAGAACTTTGACACATATGACATTATGTTTTCATTAAAACAGCTGATTTCAAAATGCTGCACTGTGCAAAAACACTATAAACAGTTTATGATGAACTGCCAGACTCTTAATTAAAACAATAAATCCAGACTGCAATATTTGTGCACGCTCTGGTTTGACCTTTGCCTCTTGCTATCCACTTCCAAAGCCACTGCCTTGTTCCCTTTGCCAGTGGTGGATGGTTTTAAAACATGATCTGAAAGGCACTAAAAGATAAAATAAGAGAAAATGCACCATTACTCTTTTGCGGTAATGATTAATTCAGTTCATATTTTACAATCTGGTTATGAAGTTAAAGCCCTCAGACTTTACATCAAGTCTCTCCCATCTGTGTACCTCCTAGAGGGGGTACAAAGTGCCCAGCAGTTTACAAGATGGACATAAAGGTGTAATTCACAACCAACGTACATGGAAAGAAGGGGGGGAAGAGAGGCGATGTAGACATAATGAGTAAAAGATGATGAAATTCTCAGTGCATAGGATTCGATTTGTTCCTTAGCAGAGCCGATTCAAGGGTTAAGTGTGACTCGATTCTACGTGCGACTCTATTGTTAGTGGCTCTATTGATAGATTCTATAAGTGAGCAGATAATGGGGTCCACAGGAAAGATTTTTGTAGGTCCACCACCTCATTTTGGAAAAACAGAGTTACATTATCATTATTTTCTGATCCATACACATTTATTTTTTACTTGTCTTGACTTTACAGATAGTCCTCGACTTACAACAGTTCATTTAGTGACCGCCACAGAGCTGGAAGTGGAGTTACAGGATGATAGGCCAAGAGGGGAGTGGCTCATGCAACTCCGGAAAGCCCATCGGTCCAGCAATAACCCCAGAGCACAACTAACCCTGATGGCAACAACCGAGAAGGCCTCAACTGCCCCGCCACTGATAATATGCTTTTGATGTGCAAAGCTGGGCCACTGGACGGTCAATTGCCCCGAGGTTAGAAATTACAATGGCACTGAAAAAGTGACTTACGACTATTTTTTCACCCTTACAACCCTTGGAGTCACATGATCAAAATTCAGCTGCTTGGCAACTAAGTACTTCTTTATGATGGTTGCAGTGTCTTGGTGAACACGGGAATAGCTTTTGCAACCTTCTGAAAAGCAAAGTCAGTGGGGAGCCAGATTCCCTGAACAAGCCAATCACTAACTGAATGACTGCAATGATTGACTGTGGAAAGAAAGGTTGTAAAACTCATTTAACAAATGTTTCACTTAGCAACACCCATTTTGGGCTCAATCGTGGTAGTAAGTCGAGGATTCCCTGTGTAACATGGAATATCAACCAACTCCTTTCATTTGCTCTGCTTGTGTTTTGGTTCCTGGGCTTTTCTGCTCTGTCAAGACTCAGATAAACACATTACAGATTAGCCCATATAATCTATAAAATGAAAAAAGGAATCTCGCAGTTTGGTCTGAATTAATAGATGTGCTGGATCCTAGATTTCTGATTTTAAGATCCAATGGCAATCTCAAAAGCATTATACACACACGTGCACATATGCATACATGCACGCTTTTCCAATAGCGTAGTACTGTGGGTTTCCTTGCTTCTTTGCCCAGCCAGGTTGCTTAACAACTTCCAAGAAAACCAACTTTGCTTCATGTCTTCCCATCACTGATTCACACCATCAAGGGGATAAAGTGCAAAAACACTACAAAAAATAAATTGATGAAGGCGCTGACATTTCCAAATGTCTACATTCCTAGAATTTAAGTCGTGCAAATCAGAAGACCATGGAAACAGATCCAGTTGCTGCAACATTTTCCTCTGTATAAGAGCGAGTCCAAAGTCTGTGCTTTTTTGTGTCCTTAAGAAACAGTCTCTCTCTCTCTCTCTCTCTCTTCTCTCTTTCTCTCTCCCTCTCCGCCCCTCCTCTGTGGATGCATGTGTCTGTGTGAAGACTGAACTTCCAAACATCTGAACAAACATCCATAGTCAGCATAAAAGTGTCTTGAAGATCCATACACAGCTGACAGACCATCTGTCTCTCCATTCTTGCTCTGTATCTACCGATTAAAAAATGAAGCTAAGCAAAAGGAAAAGGTTTTGTTCAGATTATACACCAGGCTCCAATCAAAATGCATGCTGCTAACTTGATTTTGCCCAAGGTGTCCATTTAGCATTACTATTACATTTTTACGACTTTGCACAAAAGTTATTAACTTCTGTTCTCAGGTTTGGATAACCATAAATAACTCAGTTTAATGTTGCCAAATGCACCAAATCATGCCTTCCCATTGGTCATGATGGATGGGAATTATGGGACACCAAGTCCAGCACTTCTGAGGGGTACCATGTTGGGAAAGACTGCATCAAATATTCTTCTTTACTACGATCCAACTCTAACTTTGCAGAGTACTGATGACTCCTTTTGCCCTGAAATCTCCACCCTGTGGCCATATCACACAAAAGGAAATACAATCGCTTTCCAGACTAATTACTTATTATTTTGCAGTCTTAAGCTGAACAGCAAGGAGTCTTCTCTGTCTAAACCAGGGGTGTCCAACTTCGACTTTACGACTTGTGGGCTTCAGCTCCCAGAATTCCCAAGCATGGGTGGCTGGGGAATCTGAGGACTTGAAGTCCACAAGTCTTAAAGTTGCCAAGGTTGGACACCCTGATCAAATTTAAGTTGTTACTTAATCACTTTTGTTGTTTCCAAATATGAGGCAGAAAATCTGATTTATCAGCTAGGTCAATGAAGTCCATTTTGGAGCATGCATGATATGCTTGCGTCTGCTGACCCAGTTTAGTATGATATACATTTCGAAGATCATTAAAGGTTGTGGTGCATCAGATCACAAAGTACACTCCCCATCAAGATGTCACTCCTCAGATGCTCCCCTTCACCCTAAAGACTGGCAACATATAGTAAAAGGTAGGTAGAGGAACCCTAGCCAGAGTACAATCGGTTGTGCTCCAATAATTTCTCTTTACAGTATCTTGGCTATTCTCCATGGTGCTGAAACATTTATATAGGTCTGTAGTTTCTATCTAAATCCTGAACCAGGTGTCCCAGTCTTGTTTCCATCAACTGACCCCTGTTGGCTCTTCTGGTTTGAACAACTATAGATTTAGATGATGGAAGTCATCATGGAGTAGAAAGCTGTATTGTAACCCTTCCAGCCCCTTACATCTTTCTCCTGCTGTGGATTTAGTAACGGTGGCCTCAGTTTAATGGTGAGTGACAGAACAGTCAAGTAGTTCTTTTATCCCAGGCTGAATGTGCATATTTTATTCTGATAATAAATTAATTTTATTGATAATTAATGATAATTCTCCATCTAGAAACTGGCTGTTTGATCTAAAATCTTACACCCAGCCCTTGAGTAAAGCATATTGAAGCTAATGGGACACCTTTTTGAATAAATGCACATAAGACTGTACTTGTGATTATGACTGCCTCCAAATCTGATGGTCTTCTGAATTTGATTATTCTGAATTTGATCCAGTCTGATATTTGATGGCCTGGATCAATGCTAATTCAGTTGAAGATTTAATGAGGCCTTAGAATGCCAGATCTTTCTAGCCATTTGGTGTCTATGGCCATGCTGGTATTCACACATCCCATGATGCTATAGAGAAAGAAAAAAAGATCTGAAATAAATAAAGGGTGGATAGCATATTGACTCCATTTATATCCCTGCAGGTTTCTTTCTGTTTCTTTTTTTTTGTTGTTATATTTTATTACCTCTGAAAGGGAGAAATGTTAAAGAGGCAGGAACCTGAAATGGAAGCAAAATTCTTCTATCTCCTCTTTTGTGGTGAGTAGAAATGCTGAGAACTTGGCCCTTCGTCAACCCAACCAGATATCCTTTATTATGCACTGCTGGCATTCGAAATGAAATGACTTGCCTAGAAAAGATAATCAGATCGGTCATCTTAAACACAGGGCCAAAATAGGTCTTCAAGTAGAAGTAAGACCTCCAGCAACAGTTTCTGGGAAGAAAGAAGAATGGTTATTATTTATCCTGACCCATATTTCAAAATAAATTTAGGCAACAGAAAGAACAGCCAATAAATCTTATCATTTACAACCTCATACCCTCATTAGCAGGACCAGTGCCAAGGATCAGAGGGCTTATACTTCAAAATATCTGGAGATCATCCTGTTGCTTATGTTCAGTCAAAGAGATGAGACCCCAACTGGATGGGTTGAGATTTCCTTCTGAGTATCAGAGGTAAGATTGTGCTGCTTCAGCACCAATTTGGTCCATGTCTGGTCAGAAATATCTCCTGCCAATTTTAATGAGACTCATTTTAGCATGAGCTGTACAGCGGGGTAGCCCTCCAGACATTAATGAACCACAACTCCCATCATCTCTGGTGCTGACTAGACTTATCCAACCCTTCCAGGAGCTGTATTTCAGCCCTGTTCATGAGCCACGATTCCTCTAAAGGATGGGAGGCTGAGATTCTTATTTGTCCTTCCTTAGGGGGCAGAAAACACTGTGGGATTAAAGTACTTAGGTAGATAGATGTCTGGATGAGCCACTTTGGTGGAAGTCGGTGGGGAGAAGGGAGGTGGTGGGGCTGCGGTGGGAGCATACAGGTTGATCACAGTCTTCTCAAGGACTGCTTTGAATTCCCTGATCTTGTTATGATTTTTTTTCCCTCTCTCTCTCTCTCCCCCTCGCTTCCATCTTTCCCTCCCCCTCCCCACAAATGCCCTGAGTGCCTGGCTTACAAAATGCATGAAAAGTAATTTAATTAAGTATCTATTCTGAGCTGAAAATGACCATTTTGTTCGAACCAGCCGAGCACTAGTTTAACCGGGGTGTTCACAACTCCCAAGCAAATCAGCACATTATAAAGGCAGCTCTTCAACTTAAGAACAATTACTGTCATTTATCAGCCTGGATAGCAATAGTGCCTGCATCGACAGCATTCAAGAGGTAAAAGAGCAAGGTAGGTGTAATGATATGCAAAGCCACCACTTTCCCACATTCTGAACTGTCTCTTTCCCATCAATACATCTTCTGATCCCTACAATTTATCAATACAAGTGGAGGGGGACCCATTGAAGGCAGGTGGGGGAAGGGGGGAGCAAGAAGATAAATATGAATGGGGCATAATAAAAAGGTTCAGGAATGTTTGAGTTTCAAAATGATGAAAGGCGCACGACATTTTCGCGGTGTTTCCTGTATGATGACCTGATCGCATCAAGTTTTATTCAGCACAAAAAAAGAAGAAGAAGCCAGGATAAAAGATCATCTTTCTTCCAGATGGCTGTAGCAGCTACTTCTCCCACCATGCCTTCCTTCACTCTGTCATTTCCACCACCTTGGCTACCATTTCTATTTCAATCATTTGGAATAGTAGCCGCATCGAGGTTGTTGCTGATTCCCAACCAGCATGATTATATCCATGCTGTTACAGCTTGAGGATTTGCAACGGAGAGAAAGCCACAATTGTCACATGAATCTGGGTGACTTAAATGACTGCAGCACCTGATTTCAAGACCAAAAGCCAAGCAATAGATGGGGGAGGAAGGAAGAGGAAGAATTATAGCTGTCACACGACGGGAAACTGCTTCCCATCTTTCATTTCTGCATTCAGTTTCCCATTCCTTATCTTACAGATCTTCCAGGTGGAAGATAAACCATGCTCTTCCAAGTCAGACCACTGGTTCATCTTGGCCAAGGATCAAGAGCTCATTGCCCTCCAGAAGTTTTGCATTTCAACCCATTGTCTGCTGCACCCACCATGGAAAATGAAAGTAGATTATAGGAGATAAATGGCAAAGCATCTTGGGGTGCCAGGTTTTCATCCCTTTATCCATGCTGATAAAGTCTCATGGCCCAGATAACCACTTTCCAAAGTCTCTTGCAGATGCCATCTCCAGATCTATGGAATTTTTCAGCATTGAGATGGAAAGATCAAACAGTAGGAAGATGCCACTAAAACAACCACTCATGGAGACCTTGAGATTATCAGGAGCCAGATAACCCCTGTTGCCTCTTCTGAGCTGATAGTTCTCTCTTATATAGAGGTCGGCTTAATTCCACATACAGGGTGTCAACACAAAGACTTTTAGCCACTGACCCACTGAATGGCTCATGATGCCTACCCCCACTCCATCCTCTGTCCCAGAGCCAGTCCCACCCTTTACTCTTAAAATGAGTGGCAAAGAAAATGCCAGAGTGAAGAGAATGCCCTCTGCATGAGGGCAGATTTGGTGTACTTGGACTGGTGGCACTACCATGGCATTCTTCAATATGAGTCTCCGCAGGAAATGTTGATATATTCAAAATATGCTCTGAGCCAGAGGGTACGTCTTCCTCACTGTCATCTTATTACACCATGCAGGTGGAAAACGGACAGTTCAATCACAAAATCATAATGCTTAAGGCAGCATGAAATCATAAAGCTAGCAACAAAACAGGTGAAGCATGCTGGACTTATGATTCATGGGCTCCTTTATACCCTGGCATGTCAGTGATTCAGTGATAGCCTTGAATGGTTAGTCTCTGGCAGGATTCTCTCCTGCCTCTCTACCTTGCCCCCCAGCCCACCAAGCACAGGAGGAATAAGATACATTATCCATTTGGGTGCACTTACGTTTCGTTTTCTATTCCATAAAAATACTCATGAATAGTTAAACTGTTTATCCAACTGTACACACTGGTTACAAAGTATAAAAATGGACGTAGGAGGAAAAACTCATGTACCAGGAATACAGTTCCACATCTCACTCCCAAAATGCAACTGCTGGATGGACATCATATGCTATTCTCAAGGGGAGCTAGGGAGATGAGTCAAGCAACATGCTGAACCACAAATTACCTAACCTTGATGTGAGCGTGACTTGGGTTTTTGTTAGTCCCTAAAAAGCAAGGACCACATTCCTTAGTTTCTATCATGTTCTCTATTTCAGATGTCAGGTGCCAATCGTCCAAAAGCCTAGGCCTTTGACAAGAGTGATGGAGGTCTTTTTTATGGGGTTATGGATTCCTTTTATTCATTCCCATCCAGTTTTTATCATATTTTTTTTCTTGTTGTTATAGTGTTCTTTTACAAAAACACTGGAATGACGTGACATAACATGACATGAGTCATTGGCACTCTGGGCACTAAATAAATGTAATAATAAATATACACATAGAACTACCAGTTTCTCTCTATATACACACGCACACACACAAAATAGAATACGTCAATCTAGAAAGAGGTGAAAAATATTTGTTGACGCTATAATATGCTAAGATGTTGAGTCTGTCGGTCAGAAAGGTTGGCAGTTCAGTGGTTCGAATCCCTAGCACCACGTAATGGAGTGAGCTCCTGTTCCTTGTCCCAGCTTCTGCCAGCCAAGCAGTTTGAAAACATGTAAAAATGCAAGAAGAACTTTGGTGGGAAGGTAACAGCATTCTGTGCGCCTTCAGCATTTAGTCCTGACCACGGAGACGTCTTCGGACAGCACTGGCTCTTCGGCTTTGTAACAGAGATGAGCACTGCCCCCAAGAACCAGAAATGGCTAGCACGTATGTGCGAGGAGACCCTTTACCTTAATGAAGGTAGGTTGTCCTCTATAGAGAAGAGATAAAGACCAGGTTTTGCAGTGTGGAGTAAGCCACAAAGCCTGAATTCACACTTACAGCTGAGCCATAAACCATAGTTTCTACACTGCAATGATGGGGTTCACACAACATGTCAACCCCAAAGCAAATTAGCCACACCCTACCATAGACATCAGCTATAGAGTCCAAAAGTGATTTTATTTTCATATCCACATACATGCTTTCATTTCTCCTCATAACAATGGCGTATTTTGCTATTTACAAAGCTGAAATCTGTTCTTATTGTTGGCAGAACAAAACACTTGGCTAATGTCTTTTGCATTATGGCACAATGATTATTTATCTGACTCTCTGAAATATTCCCCGGGTTTTGCTGAACTTGCTCCTTTGGTATACCATGCTTGCCTTTTCTTCTCTCTACACAATCCAGGCAATTAACCAGATGACATTTCAAACGATTCTAATGCCATCATTCTATCATTTCTGCTCCATAATATGTGATGTGATCATGCCTTATTAAGGAATGTGCAATGCAATGAGAGTAGGCGATAAATTCTAACTGGATAGAGGTGTAAATTGAAAGGAGGGGATTCATTCAAATAAAACTGTAGTTACAGAATTATGGGACAATTTCAAGGAAGTAGCTGCAAAATCTTCTTTCAGACCACTGGGAAGTTTAAACAGAGCAACATGCTAGCTGGTTCCATACTTGCTGACTAACAAAAATCAGGAACAGACTGATGACCACCTGACCTCAAATGTTTAATTTGCAACTGGTAGCCAGCAGAACTCTGGGAATTGGTCCACACAGCTCAAACACTGTACTAGATGGCAGCTAAACTAGCCTTCCTTTCAGACATAGTAGTCTTTGTTCCCAGAAAGACCTGCAGAGGCTCAAAACAATTTGGGATTATGACATATTAACAGATTTTCAGACTCTTCCAACAGGTTACTATTTAGCTAAAAAAGATACCAAGCTTAAGGTTATGGTTCCTGGATGCTCCTTTATTATCTAAGTACAGACTGAATCTGATTTCTCTGAGCTAAGGAAACCTTATCTGAATTCTGCCTACTTCATGTCTCTACAAATAAAGGTTTTTTTGCAAAAGTTCAGTGAAACAGCTTCTCCAAAACTTTTTCCCTTTGATTATGCTGGACTCCATCTCCAATCATCCTTGGTCTGTCTGACCATCATCAGTGAATGAGAGTCATCGTCCAATAGATCTCGAGGCTACCAGATAAGGAAAGGAATGTTTTGAGAAAGAAAAGTAGGCTAAAATAGTAGCTAGCATTTTTGATATTACTTTTGCTTTTGAAACAAACTTATACTCTATTCCTCACTGCCATACAGCAGTAGGGGTAGGTGGATGGGGATGGGGGTGTATAGATATGAGGGGGGGAGGGAGGGAGGAGAAAGAAAGAAAGAAAGAAAGAAAGAAGAAAGAAAGAAAGAAAGAAAGAAAGAAAGAAAGAGGGAGGAAGGAAGGAGAAAAAAGAAAGGAAGGAAGGAAGGAAGGAAGGAAGGAAGGAAGGAAGGAAGGAAGAATTTTTGATATTACTTTTGCTTTTGAAACAAACTTATAAATACTCTATTCCTCACTGCCATATAGCAGTAGAGGTGGGTGGGTGGGGATGGGGGCCTATAGATATGAGGGGGGAGGGGAGGAGGAGAAAGAAAGAAAGAAAGAAAGAAAGAAAGAAAGAAAGAAAGAAAGAACAGCTCAGCATTTTGGTGGTTGCATTTTTGAAGCCCACACATGCTGTGCATAAGGAGAAGAATGCATTATTACATGACATTCCTAATTGTACCTCTCTCGGTTGGAGTCCATCAGAAGCTCTGCATGTTGTGCCTTTATATGAAATACCGTCTCCAGAGAACATAAGAAAGCGCATGGTAAGCTGGGAAATAAATCGCCACCGTACAGATGCTATCTGTTATGTTTCCCATAATCTGAAGCTTTGCGAAGACAGTGCAGGTAGTTGGCGTTTCTTCTCCCAGCTCACACATGGCGTAAGACAACATGGCAGCAAGAATGGCTTATCATCTAAACCCTGTAAGTTAGTTTCAAGTCTCATATCATATTAGGTATAAAATCTTGTAACAGTAGAAGCCTCACCTTTCTCTATACGCACTTCAACTATTTCTTTTTCGCCCCTTCTTCTCTCAAGTTTTTTTTCCCCACATGGGCCAATCACATCCTCAAAGTACACAGGTAGAAAAGGGCTTTCCAGTGAGACAATGGGGAGAGGTCAACATCCTGTGGTCTTGGCTAGTAAAAATACACACCCAAACACATACCCAATATTGAAAGAAGAAGAAAAAACAACGTTCTGGTTATGGAAATCCAACCCACCATGTAGTCTGACTCTAAGACTCAAGGTTGGCTTCCACAAGCAAGCACACAGATCATCTTGTCACTTCCTGGTACCATTCAGAAGCATCTGTAGCTGCTAGGACATCCCTTTTACCAAATATTAGGAATATTTGTTCTGGGAGTGTCTGGAGGATACAAGAAATGTTTTTTTTTTTTAATCAATGGAAGGTAAGTTTAAAAAAACAAGTAAAAACTAAACTCAAGGTAAAATAAGTCCACCTATTTTAAAGGCCAGATTCAAGGGTAGCATGCCATAGGTTTTAGGTTGGAATGGGACAACTCACCTTGGCCAACTTGCTGTGGCCAATTCTCTACCATGATCAACTCACCATGGCCAACTCGCCATGGGACAATTTAACAATTCAATTGAACTATTTTAAATAAGTTTAAAAAATTTTTTCAATGTTTGTCATTCACATTTCATTATGTCCCTCCTTTTGCATTCTTTCTTTCATGATTCTGTGCCATGATTTCTTTAATATTAGTTGGCTGTGGCAAGTTGGCCAAGGTGAGTTGGCCGTGGCAAGTTGTCATAGACCTGTTTTAAGTTATGGGATGCATAGGTACACCAACCTGCATTCATTTATTCTCTTTCTCTCCTCCCCCTTCCCATCATTCTCTGCCCCCAGGACTTCTCTACAGAGGATATGATTGAGCCACGGTGGCGCAGGGGTTAGAGTGCAGTGCTGCAGGCTGCTTTGGCTGACTGCAATTTGGCAGATCAAATCCCACCAGGCTCAAGGTTGACTCAGCCTTCCATCCTTCCAAGGTGGGTAAAATGAGGAGCCAGATTGTTGGGGGCAAGAGGCTGACTCTATAAAACTGCTTAGAGAGGGATGGAAAGCACTGTGAAGTGGTATATAAGTCTAAGGGCTATTGCTATCACTATACTAAACATATATATGGGGCATGCAGCCGATTAGTGACTCTGTGCAATGGAAATGAAATTGATGTTGATACTCTCCATACTTTTATCTCATCAATATTAAATGTACATCTGTATGAAGAATGGAAAGGACTACCACCATCTTGTATACGTAACCTGGAAAAATATATCCTGGGATTTTTTTTTTTCCCCTGCATCCTTCCCTTTTTTTCTACCACCACCATGAAACTGATCAAAAACTGGCACATCACACCCACAAAAACGGAGCCTGAACACAAGACTAAAAACCAGCACAGATCAACCACAAACCCTTCCCCCTATTCACACACTGTGCACCAATGGATAATACTTTTCCCAACACAGGTATCCTGCAGCCCCATAACAATTTTCTTATCAGGAAGACTGAATCCCCTTCCTTTTCCCTCTCCTCATTTCCAGCACTTTGCTAATGCCATTTCCGATTGGCTATTGAGCGACACTGGTCTAACTTTCGTATCTTGCATTTGTTCAGCAACAGTGATATTGATCCAGAGACGCACACAAACTCTGCTCTTTTTTTCTTTTCTTTCTTTCTTTCTTTCTTTTTTTTTTTTTTTGGTATATAGATAGAGAGATAGATATGGATAATTCAGCAGAATGGGTCTCTTCTGAAATTACTCCGGCTATCGAGGGGAGATTAATTCCTGCTTTTTCTCCTTTCAGCAACTCTTTCCTGATTCATGGATATCAGAGGATAATTTAGTGCTGTACATAACCAAACAATATGATCTTACTTGGCGCTGGACTTGGCGCTGCCTCTGTTATCTGAAAACAAAGCAGCAGAGGGCGTCTATTTCTCCCTCGCCTGGATTTCTTTTTCCATGAAAAGCCTCCAAAGCTAAGACAGAACCAGGATGCTTCATTGCTCTACTGGTGCAGTTGGTATTTAGGAGAAAACGGAACCCAAAAACACAAAATGTGGCATAATCCTTCAAGGAGTTTGATTGGGAAGGGGGTTTTCTAGTCTTGCTTATCAGAATTTGAGACAACTTGGAGTTTGGGACAGTGGCATGACATCCTTTCCCCGGCATCGGGTGTGCTCCTATTCGATCGCTTTGTGAAGAAACGCATAACTATTTACGGAGCTCTAGATCAGAACAGTATGCATTTCTTTTGCATGAATTCATGACCAGGTAAAGGTTAAGTCTCCCTCGATTGTGAGCTGCACCGGTTGTCGGTTTGCTTCCATGTGCAATTCAAGGTACTGGTTGCTAACACTATATGCCTACACGCTATAGGGACTGGTTACTTGAGGCAGCCTTCTGACTCTTGTGAAGATTATGCACAATTACAGGATTGGTGTGCTACAAATTCCTTTGATTAAACCTCATTTCTCACGACTGCAGAAGGGCACCTCCTCTGCATCAGCCCCTTTGGTTGCTCCTCAAAATCCAGATTCCCCCTCCACTGTTGTTTAGAAGAGCTGTGAACTCCTGGCTGCCCACCCAGACCTTTCGCAAGGGTAAGTGAGACCCTTCACCTCATTCCAATTGTCATCTTTTCTCTTTTTTGAACTTTTGTTTATCTTCTCCCTTTTTTTTAAGAGCCGTGGTGGGGCATTGGTTGCAGGCTAACTCTGCCCACTGCCAGGAGTTTGATTCTGAGCAGCTCAAGGTTGACTCAGCCTTCCATCCTTCCAAGGTTGGTAAAATGAGGACCCAGATTGTTGGGGGCAATAGGCTGACTCTGTAAACTGCTTAAAAGGGGCTGTAAAGCACTGTGAAGCGGTATATAAGTCTGAGTGCTAGTGCTATTATGGTTTATTGATTTAAAGTAATATTTTGTATGAATGGTGTGAGATGCCAGGAGTCATTGAGAGTCAGGTGACATAAAAGTTATTACCACTTATTATTATTATTATTATTATTATTATTATTATTATTATTATTTCATGGATATATATATACAACAACACTAACTATGCTATTATTACCACCTTTCAGGTTGCTATTCTATTTCTCCATCAAAGCCAACAACCCGGGTTTCTTATCAACTCTAAGTAAAGAGATCCTATTTGGACTTATTTTATTTTATTGAATGCAAATGTTAAAATCAGTTAGAAGCCCTCACCTAATTTGGCATCTGTTAGTTAGACACCATCTAATATAGCTAACTGAATGGCTAAATGATTGTCATTTTGACCTCCACCTCCCCTCCTGATGATCATCCATGGGTCTCCCAAATACATCCCTCTAGGGATCTATTTGATCTTGTATATCCACTTTATCTGCTGGTTTCCCCTTCTTCTCTGACGAGGTACTATTCTCTTTATACTGCTAAAGGATGCCTTGGAACACAATGGCAGACACTGAAAAAAATGGAGACAACACACAGGACATCCCGATGAATTCACTGAACGCACATTCACAAATTAATTCTCGTACACAATGAAACTATCCATCAAAATCAACACTGCCTTCTGGATAGGGAACTTTTGTGCCAAGAATATTTCCACCAAGAACAAAAAGCTGTCCTGCCATCTTATTTTTAACCAAGAAAATTACATATTTCCAAAAGTATCTGAAGAATTAATTATCCCGATACAAATACCTTCAACGCTACAGGGAGAGAGCCTGTAACAGAGTTCTCTCGGGAGAATAACCAGACAATAGGCGAAAGAAAACTGCTCCATAATGTTCCTGTTCAAGTAGCCGTGTTAATCTGATGCAAGAAAAACAAGAGACTGGCGTCACCTTAAAACAGGGCTTCTCAACCTTGGCAACTTTAAGACAGGTAAGACCTGCTGCAAGATAATTTGATGCCAGAGATGAAAAAAAAAAGTTATTTCTCCATTCCATATAAAGGTAAAAAGTTTTCCCCTGTCTACTCATGTCTGACTCTAGGAGGCAATGCTCACCTCCATTTTAGACGAGAGAGCCAGCCTTGTCCAAGAACATTTCCATGATCATGTGGCCGGCATAACTACCCACTAAGGTACACGGAACTCTGTCTACCTTTCCACCAGTGGTGATATTCAAAAAATTTTACTATCAATTCTGTGGGTATGGCTTGGTGGGTGTGGTGTGGCTTGATGGGCGTGGCTTGGTGGGCGTGGGAGGGGAAGGATACTATAAAATCCCCATTTCCACCCCACTCCAGGGGAAGGATATACTGTAAAATCCCCACCCCACTAACCTGCTTTCCAGCTCCGTTCTCCTATGCAACAAAAGAAGACCCAGCCAATCAGCTCGGATTCTGATCAGCTGGACTCAGGAGGCAGCAAATAGATGGGGGCAGGGCCAACCAGTGGTGGTATTTACTGGTTCTCCAAACTACTCAAAATTTCCACTACTGGAATACCACCTCTGCTCTCCACCACACTAGTACCTATTTATCTACTCACATTTGCATGCTTTCAAACTGCTAGGGGTCAGGAGTGAGGCAAGTAACAGGAGCTTGCCCCATCACATAGTGCTGGGTCTCAAACCTGGACTGTCAGCTTTCCAGCCAAGAAGCTCAGCATCTTTAACTGCTGAGCCATTACATTTGCAAAGTCCAATTCACCAGGAGTTGAATTTTTGTTCAGAACTGAAGTACTATAGAGATAATATCCCTACTATTCCTAAGCATTTTGTCTAAGGGTAGAACCAGAATCAAATATGTAATATGGATTTGGTACCAAATGAGCATGGAACTAACTAAAGATACCTACTAAGATGGTCTTAACAGATGAACCATTTTAAGGGGGATTTTCTTGCTTTAGTCTTTTTGGCACACAAGAACACTTAGCATGTCTACTCCCCTTTTTTGTATATGTTATATGGTATCACACATTTCTTTAATCATTGATAAGTGCAATGATTATATTCTGAGAAGTATGTGACTTAGCAGGGTCTAGCAAAAATACAACCCTATGCGTGTTTCGACATCATAAGCAAACCTGAGCTCAAATATATGAATTTATAGAATACCCTTGCTGTGCAAGATTGAATAAGCACGTTGTCACAATGTGCTCATTCTCCACATATTAGCATCCCAAGCAAGATCTTTAACCATTGTAGTTATTGGCTTTCTGTCCTATTGGCGAAACAAACAAATGAACATCGTTCTGATGGAACAGTGCACGCACTTCCAACACGTTGCCGATGAAAATTTCCTGTTGGAAAGTGTGGCACTATGGAGGGGTGGCTACTTGAGGACACCAAAGGCCTCAGGTGTCATGAAAGGAGAAAAAATTGAGCAAGGTCCACGTGACATACTGAACCAAAAATTAACTAAACACATTTTAGCAAAATAGTCTAGAAAAATCCAGACCAGAGGATTCATTTGTGTTGTATTGTGTTAATATGGCAAAGAGAAGGATTAGGGATGACATGATAGCTGCAGGGGTGGGATTCTACCGGTTCGGACCAATTCTATAGAACCGGCTAGGATTCTGTACAGTTCGGAGAACTGGCAAATCTTGCCCCTGGCAAGCCCCTTACCTCCCCACCCAGTCAGCATCGTGCACGTGCCCAACATTGTTGACTGGGTCCTTCCCTGCCCAGTCACTCCATGAAGCATTTCTTTTGTTTTCCCCTTCCGGCCGTCAGCTGTTCCTACGATCAGCTGTGCCGGGATTCCCCTCCTGTTGTACTGCTTCACCCAGGAGGCTTCTGAGGCTCAGGAAGTCAAAACATGGAGATGGGCGCATCACACACCCCATGCGCTCCATTTTTTGCCTTCCTGGGCCCCAAGGAAAAATGCCCGCCCCCCACCCCCAGGAGGCAAAAACACCCCTCCAGGAGGCTTTCCTGAGGCCCAGAAGGCTCAAAAATCTGGGAGGAGGGTTTGCTGCCAAATAAAAAGGCCACACCCACCCAGTGACATAGTCACACCCACCTAGCCACGCCCACACAACCGGCTGTTGAAAAAATTGAATCCCACCCCTGGATAGCTGTCTTCCAGTACTTGAGGGGCAGTCACAGAGATGTGGGGGTTGAGCAGGACAAGCACCTGAAGGCAGGACAAGAAGCAACAGGTGGAAGATCATTAAAGAGAGTTCCAACCTATAACTAAGGAAAAATTTCCGGATGGTGAACAATTATTCAGTGGAACTCGCTGAGTGTCTTCAAGGAAAGATTAAGCATAGCTGGTCAATTGATGTGCTATCAAATCCTTTGGAAAGTTTCTTTTCGAACTATGCTTTCCCAAAAGGTGTTTTTCATTTTACTCTCACATTTGACATGTTGCCAGCTTTTACAAGCTTACACCTACATTTAGCCCACTTCGACATGCTTTTAAAACATATCTGATGAACTCGTAAACATTACATATAATGCAAATGACATTCGAGACAAGCTTTTACTGACTTAAAGAGCAAGCTGTAAAATGATAACAAATAGGGTTGTTTTGATTTAGTGCTTTTTAAACACACAACACAACCTCTCACTCCAAATGTATGACAGAAGTTAAACGTAGTGTTGCTGCCACCTCAAGGTCTCAGAAGAAAAGTGTCACGCTTTATTTTCACTCGCTCCGATCCAGCTCATTTTAGTGACACCGATTGAGTGTGTACATGGAGAGGCCTTGTGAAAATATGTCACCTTATAAAATCTCAAAGTGATTCAGTGTGCCTGCTCAAAAAGACGGGCTTCTTTTATACAGAGCACAGTCCTTACTACTGGAGGAGCAATGGATTCTAGCAGTTAAGACAGCAAGAGGAAAGTATATCTAAATTAACCCAAAAAATTAGATAAGTTTTTTTTTTTAATCACTTGGAGACATGTAGCGAATTGCAGTGAACTCTAGGACATTAAACCTGGACTGTTGGTAAAGTCCAGGAAGGTTTCTTTTCTCAGAGGCTGCTAATAAGTCACAAACAGCTAATGAAAGCAATTAGGGATAAATAAAGAAGAGATTTTTGCACTTATTTGCAAAACTATTTTATTGCAGGAGCATTGTGCCAATAGTGTACAATGGATACTACTTGGCTCAGGTGTTAGGAAATGTTTTTTCTTCAATAAAATGCTTGAAACAAAAATACAAATCTTCCATTGTACATACACACATGCACCTACAATTTTTTAAATAGCATTTCCGAGTTGCTTTTAAAATGGTTCAAATTGCTGTTCTTAATTTTATTTTTCTAGTATGCATCTCTCCATCACTCACCTCCCAACCAGCTGCTCAGGACTCCTGCTCTGAAAAAAACCCATCCAACTAGTTACAAGGTCTTCAAGAATTTCCTTCTGAAAGAAAAGTGAGATTCCACTAAGGTAACAGAACGTCAAAGAGATTATTGTATAATTAAAAGGCAAATTAAAAGGCGGGGAAATTTGGGCTACTTTGTAACTCAGTTTGTGCAAAACCTGCTCGATTCATGAGGATCTTGATAATTTATGTTCTTTGCTAAAGGGTCATTTCTGTTCAATTGAAAAGAGAAGAAAAGAAGAAGGAGAAGGAGGAGGAGAAGGAGAAGGAGAAGGAAAAGGAGAAGGAGAAGGAGAGGAAGAGGAAGGAGGAAGAGAGAAGAGGAAGAAGAGGAGGAGGAGGAAGAGACAAGAGGAAGAAGAGGAGGAACCTTTTGCAGAGCAGTGCTAATGAACCTCAGAAATCCCAAAATTAAAGTTGAGTTACCCTCAAACCTCACTCACTCTTGAGTCCAATCAGTGCAAGGAAAAAAGGAACAGGTAATCCTCAACTTACACCCTTTCATTTAGTGACTGTTCAAAATTACCACGGCACTGAAACAAAGTGACTTATAACTAACCATTTTTCAAACTTAAAATTGTTTTGGCATCCCTGTGGTCACGTGATCAAAATTCAGATGCTGGGCAACTGGCATGTATTTATGACGGTTGCAGTTTCCTGGTGTCATGTGAACTTCTAACAAGCAAAGTCAGTGGGGAAGCCAGATTCACTTAACAATCGTGTTCAACTTAACAGCTGCTATGGCAAGAAAGTTTGTAAAATGGGGCAAAATTCAATAAGTGTCTTGATTAGCCATGGAAATTTGGGGTTCAGTTATGGTGATAAGTCAAGGACCAGTTCTGTGGTATGCATGGCATTCGGCCTTTATCTGATGGGCCTGATCCTCAAAATACCTGGTAAGCCATGGTTTTGGAAGTGTTTCAAACATCCTAATACCAAGAACTCAGTTATGGCCACTGCATTGCAGCATGCCATGTAATATGCCACGAAACATTTATGATTGTTGAGATGCCAATTAGATGTTCAATTTAAAATGAAGAGCCTGTGATTAAAAGGCTGAGGAAGTTCCAATACACTCACATTCCCCACTACAGAAAATATGTAGGCAGGCACTGGGGGAAATTTACAACCCAAATGTTACATAAAATATACTACCTCCTTTTGTGCTTCTTGAGGAATTCTCCATGACTGATCTCATTAATAACACCAAGACACCCCCATTCTTTTTAATCACTGAAAAATATTTTGAACCCAAGCTACAAAAATAAGTAGAAGACTCGACCACCGTGAGGTCAACAATTCCGGAGGACTTTTAATGCATTTGAGAGCTCACAGATTTACATGCCCATTCTTTAAGAAAAAAATTAAAACATAAGTAACAGCATTTTTAAAAATAATTACATCATCTACTCTTTTCTAATGCCTTCAAAGTATGCTTTGCAAGCAGTTAGATTGATGTTGTTTATGAACAACACTGATGTTGTTTAAGGTTATTGCTGTTACATAAATGAACTTATAGCTCAGAATTTTCCATCAGCAATGGTAGCTCTGTATAAAAAGTGAAAACTGTAGCCATGTTGATTATGAGGCAGAGGGGGGAATCTAAAAGACTTTCTCTTTGGTAGCTAAATTGAAGAGTTTGTAGAATAATTACAAGCTAAGAAATCTTTATCCCACAAGATGAAGGAGAAAAGGCAAGAGTGGTGTGGCTGGTCTGGAAGTGGAATTCTCACCTCACAAATCAGGAGGCTGCGAGTTCGATCCTAGGTAGAGACAGATATTTCTTTCTCTGGGCATGCTGAAAAAAAACTCCACCTTGGTGACAGGAAGGGCATCTGGCCATTAAAACACTTTGCTAGCTCCACTCAGTTGCCCAGACTCCACCTTGCAAGGAATTACGGGTCCCATAAAGTTAAATGAAGATGATGATGAAAGGAAAAAGACATGCATACAGGTGTTACATTTTCTTCCTTTGCGCTGGTTGGATGCAGAGTGAAGTTTGACAATAAACTGGGAGACTGTGAATTCTAGGCCTGCCTTAGGCATGAAGGTCACCTCAGCCAGTCCCTCCCCTCTCAACCCAGCTGTGATTGTAGGAATCACAGGAGGTAGGAGTATTCAGTGTTTCCAAGAGAAGAAAGAAGAGTATCCATTGGAGCGTTTTAAAGCAGGCCCGTCTCCGACTTTGGCTATTGGCCTCAGATATTTTATTACCCAGTTAGGTAACGTCATCAGCGCACTGCTTTCTTGTGAAAGCAGGACCACACTAGTTGCACTGATGATGTTACCAAGGTGGGTAATGAAACATCTGCAAGCCAGCAACCAAAATCAAGAGAACCCCAAGAAATTCTACAATATGAGATGCATTTGCTACCTTGAATTTCATATACAGATGTAGAACATAAGAATAATAGGATAAGGAGGGGCCTTGGAGATCTAGTAGTCCAATCCCCTGCTCAAACATGTGCGCAATGTGTTTATGTACACATACACATACACACGTGTCTGTGTTTACACTCACATACATTCCACACATCTGTGTATGCACACATAAACATATTGAACTATTCTATACACACACAGGGAGAGAGGCAAAGTAAAAACTCTTAGCAGCAGTAATAACAGCAGCCCCACGTCTGCCAGGGCGATAAACTGAGGATCACCTCCCCAGGGACAGGAAATGGTAGCTTAAGAGGGATGCATTTATTTATTTTATGTATTGATTTATTCAACCTCCCATCTCAACAAGTGACTCTTGTTGCGGTGAAGAGAATTAAAATGAAATGAAAACAAGTTACAAGAATCACAATGCAAACCAAGCAGCCTGGTGATCAAACCCAAATCCAGTAGTACAGTACAAACAAAAAGCGGTTGCTCCCACACTTTGAGGTGTAGAAATGGACGTTTACACGACCCAAATGACCTGGCTCCCCAATATGCCGCCCCCACGCCAGGCTCGAAAAGCTTTTAAAGCGGGCCCGTCTTATAGCTCTGGTTACCGCACGGCTTACGGTACCAGAGAAGCGGTTCCGCTCGCCCCTCCCCCAACGAAGCGGGTCAAGAGCGTCGTGCGAACGCGAGGAGAGGGAGAGAGGGAGGGGGAAGGGAGGGGGGGGAGAGACAGAGCGCGCACGCGCGCTTCCCGCTCGGCCGGCCTCGCGCGCCTTCCGGTCTCTATGGTAACAGGTGGGCGGGGAGGGGAGGAGGAGGATGAGAAGGAAGAAGAGAAAGTCAGAGACGGAACTTTCACTCCCCGGCCACCTGACCTGGCCCCGCGGGGTCACGTGACCGCCTTTCCATCGTCGCCATTTTGAAGTGGAGTGGTTCCCGCAGAGAAGAAGGAGAGTGAGAGAGCCGGGGTAAGGAAGGGAAGGGACGGGAAAGGGAGCCGTCCTCGGGGAAGCGGGCGGCGGGGACGGGGACGGGAGGCCGGCGAGCCATCGGATAAGGGGGCAGCCGGGACCGGGGAGACAGCGAGGGAGCGGAGGGGTCTCGAAAAGGGCTCTTCCCCTCCTGCGGCTCAGCCGGAGGGACCCCTCGGACGAAAGGGATGCCGTTTTACGGGGGAGACCGGCGATTTGGGGGTCTCCCCAGAGCCGTTTCGCCCGGCAGGAGGTGATTCTCTCCCCCCCCCCCCCCCCCCCCCAAAAAAAAAAAAAAATCCGCCTGCTTTCGGTTCACACGAGGGCGCTTGGCCAGGCTGGCTCCTTTCACGCCATAAACCGAGCGTGGCGTGTTTCCCTGCCGAGGTTGGCCTCGGAACCCAGACAAGGGGTAGATTCACTCCCCTGCGGGTAAGGGCGTCGGGAGAACAGACGGATGGCGTGGGTGGGCTCTGAGTGGGCCCGACCCTGACGTTCGTTTTTTGTTCCCTTCGTTCTCCACCCGCAATAAGTGGGTGTGGAGAATAATACAACCTTCTCCGTCCGGATTTGAACCAAGCGACCGACCTCTTCACTCAATCGGACCCTGCCTCCAGATGCCTGAGATTCACCGTTCTTCGAATTCCCAGCCAATAGAAGCGCTTGGCTGAGGATGTTTGGATTTGTAGTCCCAAACCCCTCTGGAGGTGTCAGGGCGCTGGGGGAAGAGACTGGTCGAGCCTGTCAAACTCCTCCTTTCATGGTCAATTGTGAAGATTCTGTTAGGCGGGTTTTTAAACCCCCTCCCCCAAATTCCTTTTCTTGCGATGACAGGTAAATGCACCTGTCCTTCAAGATTTTTCCTGGTTTTATAGTGTGTTTTTTTTTCCCCTACAAAAGTCCTCCCAATTGGCTAGGTGTGTGAGCCGACAATATTGCAATGCTAATAGGTCTTGAAATAAATTGGTGCCCCATATTAAAAACAAAATTAAAGGCTACAGCTTTAAAGTCTGTGTTTGAACCTTCCCCTAGAGCCAGTTTTTGTAGTTTCATAAAAGGATTTTAGTTGGCTTCAGTTCTCATACAGTTTGCATACATCCTCTAACTTGTCCTTCCCTGTCCTCTTCTGCCTTGAAAACAAAGCACTAATTTTAAAATCCTATGTCAAATTATTTCCTGATTGAAATTATCCCACAGTTTAGCTTCAATTGAATTGTCATATATAAAAGGCTAGTTTGAATGTAGCTACCGGTAGTTAGATTTAGGTATCTCAGGCTGTAAAATGCCAATGAAGGAATTGGAAACCTGGGATTCTCCATTGTGCTGTCCAAATTTTTATTTTATTTTATAATTTTCTGATATAGGAAGTCATCACAGCCAAATTCCAATCCACCTAAACTGTTTGAGTGCAGTATTATTAGAACCTCTCACTAGATTAATCAAAATGTTATTTCTTTTGTGTGGCACATTTAGTAACTTAAGGCAATAGACACAGGATTCCCTCTACCTGTTTTCCTGTGAGGTAGATTGGGCTGAGAAAAAGTGACTTCCCCAAGTTCTCTAGTGACTATTTGAAAGTGAACTCAAATCTAGAGTTCCCTGCTCCTGGTCCAATATATCAACCATGCTGCCTCTCTAAGCTGAAGACAATCTACAAATTGCAGCTAGCCAAGAATGATGGCATGGATAATGATATTGTTAGAATTTAAACAGTTTGTTGCTTACTGATTGCTTTCCAAGCTTATTCCAGATGCTTGGTTTTGGTGTGGTTGAAGGCCGTGTGGGTAATTTGCCCTAAATTTATTAAAGTCTTTGTGAACCAGTTTGGTGTGTGATTAGGCTCAAAGCCAGCTGGATGACCATGAGCCAGTCACTCTCAGCCATTGGAAGAAGAGACTGGCTGTCAAAGCCATCTCTGAAAATGTTGCCAGCAAAAAGGCAGGGTCTCATCCAGACTGTTGCCAAGAATCAACTAATTTGAAAAGTAGGCTTTATATACTCCTGGATCTTTAATAGATTACATTTTTATTTCTAAAGTAAAATAATGTTGCATGGTGCTGTAGAAAAGATGGTTTCTTTCTTCTACTCTAAAAAGATACTTAATCAACTCTATTTTTGTCCCAGATTACTGCTATGAATGTTTTCAGTTAGCAAGAGGAGAGCATTCACAAGGAAGATGCAAGTACTCAACTGACAGTTGTTCCGATGAATGATGCTGTGCACTGGCACATGGGAACATTGGCAATAATCACCTGTAATAATAGAGCAGGAGAGCAGCTAACAGGAGTGCTGGAGTCGGCAAAACGAAAAATTGTCTCTGAACCCTTTCCCTTTAAAACCATCTGTTACACTGGCAAGAACTTGGTAAGTCCATCATGTGAAAGATGATGATGATGTCCATTCAGCCATATCCAACTCTTGATTATTCTTTTGCACATCTTTGGATCTTGCACTACTACTTTGAGTTTTTCTGTTTTCTGGTTGGTGTCAGCTTTATTATTGTCCAACCACCATGTTCTCTGGTGGCCTAATTTCCTTTTACTGCTAACTCTTTTAAACACAAATGCTTTCTCCAGTGAATTCCCCCACATGACATGGTCAGAGTAAGCAATATGCAGCTTTGTGATTTTACCTGCTAGTGATAATGTCTGGGGTTATGTGCTCTGGTACTTGCTTGTTAGTCCTCTCTGCTGTCCAGAGAATACACAGCAGCCTTCTACAGAATCACATGCAAAAGATCATTTCTTAATTAAAGAAGCATCCTGTTCTTGTAGTTAATTGCACATACTTCAAATTACTGATGATGAAACAGATCATGTCATATACCAGTGGCCCTCAGGCACCAGGGACCAGTTCCATGGAGAGAGGTTTTTCCACAGACTGGAGATGGCATGGTTTCAAATGCTGCCTTGTAGCCCATAGATGGGCCTTCGCTTGTTTGTGTGGTCTGGTTTCTGGCATGCCATTAAATGCCGATGCTGATCCATGGACTGGGGGTTAGAGATCCCTATCATACACTATCATAGCCAGTAAAATGAAAAAGACATATTTATAGCCCAAAAATATACATCTTTTTCTTATCTGTACTTTACAAGCTGGAGGTTTCCGTCTGTAGCCCAAGCATCAATTTATTGTTTGTTTTTTTATTGCCATTTTAGGTATTATGGAAGAAGGCAGTAACATCATTGCCCTAATCTCAAATCTGAGGGAGCAGGAAGCCGTCCTGATTTCTGAAGCCATCGTAAGCTCATCCACAGAGAACACCGATGACCCACTAAAGGGAAAACCCGATCCCCTCATCCAGGTCATTCAAAAGCTCAGCAAAATTGTCGATAGTGAAAAGTCACAGAAATGCGTTTTGATCGGGGGGAAACGCTTGTACCCCGACACCCCCAGCCTTCCAGAGGCCCCACCCAAAGCCCTGGAATTGCCTGCTCTGGGCACCATCAACATAGAAGACTATTACACGATGGACGACCCTCCACAGAGCAAGCGGAAGGTTCTTTGCTACGAGTGCAGCCTCTGCAAGTCGGTATCGCCCACTCTTCCCCTCTTACAGGAGCACATCAAGCAACACGGTCAGCAGAACGAAGTCATGCTCATGTGCTCGGTCTGCAGTTTCACCACCCGGCGTGTAGAAGATTTTGAAAGTCACATTCGAAGTCACCCAGAGAATAGCAGCAAAATCCACGCCCTGTTGAAGGAAGAGCATTGCATCAGCCCTTCAGGCACCGCTTTGCCTGGGCCAGTAGAAAAAGTCATCATCGGCAGCGATCATGAGATGCCACATCCCCAAGAGCCTGAGAAAGGGAGGCGGAAATGGTACACTTATGAGCAATACGGCATGTACCGATGCTTGATTTGCAGCTACACGTGTGGACAGCAACGAATGTTGAAAACGCACGCTTGGAAGCACGCGGGCGAGGTGAATTGCTCCTATCCCATATTCGAGGAAGAAAAAGAGCAGGCCACCTTGCCGGATTCTGCCATGTTGGATACCGTTGTCTTGTCCCTAGACAATAACGAGCCAGGGCTCTGCAATAACCAGCCCGTACAACTTCGCATTTGCAGCCCCGAGCCGATAGCTTTCAAAACTGAATCGCCCATCAAAGAAGAACCATCCCTCGGTCAGCCAGCTGCGCTTTCCCCTGCAGACCAATTATCAGAGGAAAAGGCGTCGCATGAAGATCTTGAGGCAGAACACTTGGGGGCTGACAGCTTGCTTTCTTCAGCCCAGAAAATCGTCCACTGCAGCCCAAACAAAAAGGGCCATGTTAACGTCATTGTGGAACGCCTGCCCAGTGCTGAAGAGCCTGTCTTGCAGAATGGCATCATGGATAACGTCTTGCATTACTCTGTGGGCACTGCCCCCGAACACCCGCCGGCTGGACGGGATGTGTCAGATGACGTTTATCACATGGATAAGAATTCGATTGAAATCGAAGAAGTTATCATTGGGTGGAGCAGCACGGAAAAGGCCGAAGATAACACGAATCCCAGCCGGGCTAAAACGGCTGACGAAAATGCTCCACCTGCCCGGAGGAGAACCAATTCAGAGTCTTTGAGGCTGCATTCGCTCGCCGCCGAAGCCCTGGTTACGATGCCAATCCGAGCCGCGGAGCTTGCTCGATCCAGCTTCCGGGCTTTCACCGATGTAAACCCTTTAAGCTCGGAGGCTGGGCAGAGGCCTCCTGACGGTGGCTATTTAGGCCATTCTAAACGGATCGCCTCCTTGAAGACGGAGGAACTGAGTAGCCTGAACCAAGAGGAAAGGGCTTTTGTGGAACTGCAGAAGGATAAACCGGAGCTCCCCGAAGGCCCTATTAAAATGGGCATCAGCATGTCGCTGCTGACCGTGATTGAGAAGTTGAAAGAGAGGACGGACCAGAATGCCTCCGATGACGACATTTTGAAGGAGCTGCAGGATAACGTTCAGTGCCAGCCCTCGGGGGATGCCAGCGTGTTGGGAAGCAGTCTGGTGGAATACATCCCTGATGCAGAACGGCCCTTCCGATGTCGCCTGTGCCACTACAGCAGCGGTAACAAAGGGTACATCAAGCAGCATTTGCGGGTACATCGGCAGAGGCAGCCTTACCAGTGCCCAATTTGTGAGCATGTGGCCGACCACAGCAAGGATTTAGAAAGTCACATGATCAACCACTGCAAAACCCGAATGTACCAGTGTAAGCAGTGTGAGGAATCCTTTCATTACAAGGTGAGCAGCTGCGTTTTGCGTTCATCAAATGCTCAGCCCTTGGGGGGCTTAGAATTCAAGTGAATTGGTGGGGTGGCAAGTTGTTGTCCTCTGCTCGTTTAATACAATCCACCGCTGTGGTTTCTAATTGTGGTCCCGCTTGTGGGGACCTCTGGGACTTGTGCAAAACATAGAACATAGAATAACAGGGTTAGAAGGAACCTTGGAGGTCCTCTAGTCCAATCCACTGTTCCTCAGTTGACCCTATAATCTTTCCAGACAAATAGTTGTCCACTCTCTTCTTGAAAACCTCCCGTGATGGAGCAGCCACAGCTCTGGGAGGCAAGATATTCCCATTCACTTGATGTTAGTAGAATGTCATTGTTTTCACTGTCAGGAAATTTCTCCTTAGTTCCAAGTTGCATCTCCCTCTGATGAGCTTCCATCCATTGCTTCTTGTCCTGCCTTCAGGTGCTTTGGAGAACGGGTTGACCGCTTCTTCTCTTGGAAACCCCTCAAGTATTAGAAGACTGCTATCATACCATACCCTAGTTCTTCTCTTTATTAGACTAGACATACCTGAACCCTGCAACTATTCATCATGGTATGTTTCTTTCTAGTGTAGCTTGGCAAAGCAATGGAGTGGTGGCAAGCAGTATTGCAAACAAAACTTTTTTCAGGTTGTCAGAAATGATTAATCCTTTAGAATTAATCATCTTTATTAGATTTCTATATGGCTGCAATCATTGGTGCATAATTGTTAATGAACACACATCAAGCAAATATAGTTTGTTTAGATTAGCATTTTCCAAATTTAGAAATTTTTAAAAATGTATGGACTTCAACTCCCAGAATTCTGAACTTGTGAACTCAACATGCCAGGCTAAAATCTGGCAAGTTGGTTGGGGAATTCTGGGATCTGAAGTTCGCATACCTTAAAAGTTGCCAGGTTTGAAAAACACTGTTTTAGATGGAAAATTATCTCCAGTTATCTCGTAGGATTTCCTATAACCCATCTTATTGTATTCAGTAACTTCCCCCACATTCTCTTCACCAGGATTAGGTATTGATCAAGTGTACACATTGGCACCTCATGCTGTGTGAACTAAGCTGTTTCGACTTTTAAACTATGACCGACAACCTAGCAAGATGGAAACATCCAACCCATGTGGGTTCAGTTATCAAACTGCTGTTAAAAGTGTGGCTTTGAGTCATGCGCGGACATTGTTAGTTCATCCATTGTCATTAATGCTTATGGCATAAAAGAATGCCCAACTGAGTTTGGAGTTAGGGATTAACAACATCGTTTTACCATTTATGCGACTATTTTGTGTTCCAGAGTCAGCTGCGCAGTCACGAAAGAGAACAGCATTGTCTCCCAGATACATATGCAACCCCAACGTTTGACGGCTTAATGGCTTGCAGTGAAGAAGATGAAAGAGTTGGTACTGTCTGTCTCATTGGCCAGTTTTGTGGGTTGGATTGGGTTCCCTTTGTACACCATGGCCTGGGTGCTTGTGAAAATGGCCAGCATGCTCCTTCTCTCTCTCTCTTGGTACCTTCCAAAATGCTGCACTACTCATCTCTTTGGCTCTTCTGACTGACAGTTTCAGGAAGATCTAGAGCAGTGTTTCTTCATCTCAGAGACTTTAAGAGCCGTGGACTTCAACTCCCAGAATTCCACAAGTCTTAAAGTTTGCTGAGTTTGAGAATCATTGGTCTAAACCTCAGGGATCTCCAAACTGGGCCACTTTAAGACTGGTGGACTTCAACTCCCAGCATGAACTCCCACTCAACTCCCAAGGTGTTGGGGGAATTCTGGGAGTTGAAGTCCATAGTTGCCAAGTTTGGAGATGCCTGCTCTAAAGGGTGCCAGTTTGCAAGAAGGCCATTGTAAATTCATCCTTTATTTTCCCAGTTGCAAATAGAATCTGATATCGTGGGGAGAAAGATTCCTTGGAGAATTGAGAGAGGGGAATGTTTCTCAGCTACCCTTATTTAAGGCCTTTTGTCACTGAATAATGATGAATTATTTGAGGGTGGGATGTTCTTTTTCTTATTCCTTCATCTGGATGCAGAGATTAGTATTTGTCTGCATTTTTTCTTGATTGCTTATTGCTTTTTTTTTTTTTTTAAGGGAGAGTGTAGGGGGTTTTTCCTGCCTGGTTAGTATCTTAAAGTATCTTTTTATTTGAAAAGCTCATGTCAGAAGCCTGCCTTCGCTTAACACCATTTCCTTTTTAATTATATTCATTAAAAGAGAATGCTAGCTTTCCAAAGCATTTTGAAAGCCCTTTGCAGTCAAATTAAGATACAATTGCAGGAAGGAAACCCTCTTGTCAAACAGATGTCACCTCTATAAAACCCCCAAAGTTTATGGCACAGCAGCTGCTTGCACGTCAATCCCTTGAGCAGGAACATGCCTTCCCTGCTTAGAAAATCATGGTGGCTGCACTTATAAACATTAAAGGGATCCCCAGCGTCCAGGATTGAAGGGGGAAATATGGCATCACTATAGAAAGAGACCCTCAGCTAAACCGGGATTGTCCTTATCTTCTACCTCTTCCAAAACATGTATGCATTATTAAGCAGGTCCCAAACCTGCCAGCTCAACTAAATCGTTTAGTAAAAAGGAATGGGAGTGTAGTGCTCTGTCAAATTAACAAATTTAATCTGAGAGTTTTATAGTTTACAATATTGGTTGTAGTGACTACAGGCATGAGTAAGAGTTAAGGTCAAAGCACTTTATTACATCATACCTATATGCAAGAAACTGATCTACTAACAGTCCTGGCAAATTGGCACTAGGTAGGAGTCAACGGAATTCAATGGGGGGGCTAGACTTAGGTCTATTATGGGAGCACAGTGATTCCAAACTGATAACATGCTTGATCCCATCCTCTGGTTCAGCGTGGTCATCTCCTACCTCCAGTCAATGATACATCATTTGCCAGGGCTTAAGACTTTCTTCCAAAAGTGCTTTTTCAAAAGGCAACTGGACTTTGTTCTTCCTTGAAGATGTTTCGCTTCACATCCATGAAGTTTCTTCCATTCCGACTGACTGGTGGAGGAAGGAAGTATCGATATTCCTTGTAGTCCTCTAGTCGTTAGCACTTTCTCTGAGAATCACTGAGGCCAATTTGGAGGTTGATTCTGCACCCTCAGGGTCACCTGAATAGTGCAGATGGGTGTGTGTATATTTTATTGATACATCCTGCCCTCCGATTACACAGGGTGACCATTATGCAAATGGCAGAGGAAAATATGTCCAGTTTTGATCATGACAATACAGAAATGATATTGGAATCTAGAAACATCAAAGGAAAGGACTTTGAATCACTGGAGAATGAATAGCAGGTGATTCAAGGCAGCAGCGACAGCAGCACTTAGACTTATATACCACTTTACAGTGCTTTTACAGCCCTCTCTAAGCAGTTTACCAGAGTCATCTTCTTGCCCCCAACAATCTGGGTCCTCATTTTACCCACCTCAGAAGGACGGAAGGCTGAGTCAACCTTGAGCTGGTCAGAATTGAACTGCTGGTAGTGGGCAGAATTAGCCTGCAACATGCATTCTAACCACTGTGCCACAACAGGCAGCCAGACAGACAGCTAAGACAGACAGACAGCAATAGCAATAGTACTTGGACTTATATACTGCTTAACAGCCCTCTCTAAGCAGGTTACAGAGTCAGCCTCTTGCCCTCAACAATCTGGGTCCTCACCTCAGAAGGATGGAAGGCTGAGTCAACCTTAATCATGGTTAGATTCAATCTGCTAAATTGTAGGCAGCCAGCAGGCAGCAGAAGTAGCCTGCAGGACTGCACTCTAACCACTGTGCCACCGCAGCTCATTGAAAGACCATTGAAAGGCAGCATCCCTTAAAAATTGTGGTAATGAAAGCTGCCAATCTACATGGTTGGAAAGGGTGAAGAGGATAAGTTCATCAAGGCCACCCAGAGTTTATCTTGATAGCAAGATAGACAGCATATAAATTTAATAAATAAATAAGTAGCTGGTCAACAGCATTGCTCAATTTACCTTTCACTGTCAGTGGGCTAGGCTGCATGGTGTCCTTCACTGTATTTTATTTGCAGCTTAGAGGGTTCTCACAGTCATCAATTTAGGCCTGGAAACCAGTGTTGAAGGAGAACCAATGTCTTCTGATGTTCTTGTTACAGGGGACAAGATTTCAGTCCAGAAACTTTACCGTTGCGACATTTGCAATTACACAAGCACAACGTATGTTGGAGTGAGGAATCACAGACGGATTCACAACTCAGATAAGCCATACAGGTGAAGATATCTGTATTTTAAGCAGATTTTGTTTTGTTTGTTTCTTAATCCAGCAACCAGCAGGTAATTTGAACTATTCTGATTTTGAAGAAGGGCATAAATAAACGATCAGAGATTTGTTCTTGAAATAGAGTTCTCCATCCCTCTGCGCACTGTTTCCTATGCATCTGCTTGCCATAGGTATCGTCTGTTTTCATTGGCAGAATTCAAACCTAAATTTTACCCACTAAATTATTAAATCAAGTGGGTTAAGCCTGGCTTTTTAAAGAGTCCATTTGCAAAAGACACATGAACACTTAGAATATTCCATTTAAAACTTTTCAGAGAGAGCTTGAAAGCAGTCAACTGAGGTTTGTCAAGCCAAAGTCACCTCTGAGGAACATTTCAGAGATTGCATTCTAAAGTAATGCAAGGCTTGAGATAAATCTGAATCTGCTTTTTAATCTAATTGTTAAATTCAGTTACAGGGCTATGGTCCATATATTTCCCCATCCTGTCATAGTGAAGAATTAATTTAGCAGCCATTTTTGCAAAGGTTGTGGGGTTTTCAGGCTTTGGCAGATAGCTGTCTCTTTACTTCCTTGCTTAAATAGGTTGCCAACATCTGGAATGGTCTCTTGACTCGTGATTTTGCAATCTTAATGGCAGCTGTCCAATAGTGAGATTCAAATTTTTTTGCTACTTGCCATGCCCAGTGGTAGGTGTGGCAGGGGAAGGTTACTGTAAAATCTCCAGTCAGAGGTGGGATTTTCCAGTTCTCCAAACTACTCAAAATATTCACTACTGGTTCCCCAGAACTGGTCAAAACCTACTGAATCCCACCTCTGCAACCATCTCTTAATAAACTTGACCAGCCTTTTGCCGATGGTTGCTTCCAGAATCCCCCAACCAGAATTTTCTTTCTATCACATCAGAAAATTAGTTGGGAAGTAAAGGAAGGCCACGTTTGACTTTTGGGTTGCAAGTGATCAAACCTGGAAGCGTTGCTAATTTTCCAAAACATTTTTTTAAAAATATTTAACGCTGGGGCGTTATTTAAAATTTATTATTTAGTATTATTTAAAATGCCAAGGGGGCGCAAGTCTGTTAGAGTCAACCCTTTCTTTGCTTTTCTTCAGATGCCGCGTCTGTGACTTCGCCACCACAAGTATGAATAGCTTGAAGTGTCACATGAGGCGCCACCCACAGGAGCATCAGGCAGTGCAGTTAATGGAGCAGTTCAAGTAGGTAACAAACAGCTCACCGAGACAGCAGCACCAGCAGCAATCTTGTTCTGTGGCTAAATAACAGGGACACAACTCTCCAGGTTTCTTTGTCTCTGTTCTTAGTGCTTGGTCTGTCTCCCTTTTTAATCATTGTGTTGCCATCAGCAACCCAAACATTAAGAAAGCTTCAGGCTGTGGATAAGCTCTAATAAGAAGGATTCTTCAGCTGAACACGACTCTCAGATTTATTGGAAGAGACCTGTAGCCACTGACTGATGAAGAAAATGCACTGTGCATTATCTGTTGAGCTCCAGAATGCATTCTGAAGATTGTTCAGCTCCATCTAGAGCAGGGGTATCAAACTCGATTTCATTGAGGGTCGCATCAGGGTTGTGTTTGGCCTCGGGGCCAGGTGTGCATGGCCAGCTCAACATCACTTGTGTTAGGGGCCCTCCTGAGCTCTGTTTTTGCTGGCAGAGGCACAGCAGGCCAGTCCGTTGTTTCCAGGGTGACCCCTTGGGCCAGATCTAAATGCAGGCCTTGAGTTTGACCACCCCTGATCTAGATCAACCAGGCCTTAGAGATGAGAAGTTGACTAGTATTGCATTTGGATGCCTTGAGTGGAGTTGCTAAGATTGTAGTGTTCCATCTGGAAAAGCACTTTCATCCTTTAGGAGCTGCGGTGGCGCAGTGGTTAGAATGCAGTACTACAGGCTGCTTCTGCTGACTGCCAGCTGCCTGCGATGTGGCAGTTCGAATCTCACCAAGCTCCAGGTTGACTCAGTCTTCTGTCCTTTTGAAGTGGGTAAAATGAGGACCCAGATTGTTGGGGGCAATATGCTGGCTCTGTAAACTGCTTAGAGAGGGCTGTAAAGTGGTATATAAGTCTAAATGCTAATGCTATTGCTGTCCTTCTTTCAACCATCACATTCCAAAGTCTCTGCTAGAAAGAATGTCCCAGCCCCTTTTAACTGGAGCTCCATGTAACATTCTGTTACTGAGCTTATTGATTTGTTTCACTGAGTAATCTTTTGAAAGATTAGGTATCCGGTCGTCCCCCCAATTTATCAATTATTTGGTAGTACAGGTAGCCGTCCACTTACAGCCATTTCTTTCGTAACCCTTCAAAGTTACAACAGCACTGAAAAAGTGACTTATGACCATTTTTCACATGACTATTGTAGCATCCCCATGGTCATATGATCAAAATTCACATGTTTAGCAACTGACTCAAGTCAGCTGCCGTGTCCTGGGGTAACGTGATCCAGTTTCGCAACCTTCGGAGAAGCAAATGCAACAGGAAAGCCAGATTCAATTAACAACTGTGGCAAGAAAGGTCGTAAAACAGAGCAAAACTCACTTAGCACCTGTCTTGTTTAGCAGTGGAAAATTTGGGTTGAATTGTGGCCGAACATCGAGGGATACCTGCTTTAGGCCAGTCTGGTGTAGCCTTAACAACAACAGTCTGCAAAGTGAGAGTTTTAGTCTGCCTTAGTTAGCTGGGTGATTTTTAGGCCCGTCCCTCTCTCAAAACCCTAGGAAGGAGGAGGTAAGGACAAACCACTCCTGTGAATGGCCAGGGATAAATCTAATTTGAAGCACAAAAAGAAAAAAAGAATCTTAGAGCAATAGACATCTTCTCCAGTTTAACCAGATTCAACCTTTGATCTTCTGAAAATTCATATTCTCAGTTCCTGAGAATATGGGATGTCCCCTACAATTTCTGCATCCTGAAAAGCCCATTTTATTACCATGTTTCCCAGAAATTACAACCCACCCTGAAAATAAATCCGAGCTTGATTTTTTTACATATGCGCCCTACCCCCAAAATAAGCCCTAATTAAGACCCCCACCCACTCCAGGGTTCACAGGTAAAAATTAAGCTAGAGTGGGTATGGAGGGGGGCCTTCCCTTCTACTTACGTTTGGACAGTTGCAGCCAGGCCTCGCATACCCCGACACCTGCCTTGCCAGCCCATTTCTTCTGCAGCCAGCAAGGCTTTCCTGAAGGTCTCTGTAGTGGATAACAAAGCTCCAAATCGGCTTTGCTGTCTGCAGAAGAAATTCCTGAAGGCCTATGACAGCGAAAAGGAGGCTGGGGGTGACGCACAAGTGAGGTGTGAGTCAGTGGACAACATTCCCTTCCAAAAAATAAGACCTAGTGCCTTTTTTTGATGGCAAATTTTTTTTTGACAGGGTCTTATTTTCGGGGAAACACAGTTAGCTAATCTGTAATCTTATAGGTAGGACTATATATTTGCCCTGAGACAGAATTAAAGTTGGGGAGGAGCCTTAGCAGAGGTTCTTTAAAATGATACTTAAACCGCAATTCCAGATAAGCCAGGCTTCAATGAAAAATAGAGTATTGGTCTGAAAATAATGCTTTGCTGTAGTATCTGTTTACACTTGTAATAACTTTTGCATCCCTTTCAGATGTTCTCTCTGTGGATATGTATGCAGCCACCCTCCTTCCCTGAAGTCTCATATGTGGAAACATGCAAGTGATGAAAATTATAATTACGAGCAAGTGAATAAAGCTATTAATGATGCAATATCACAAAGCGGCAGGTGTGTGCGATCGGCAGTTCCCGTTTAGGTTTGTGACACCAGATTCAATCCAAAATCACGATGAAAAGATAACCCTTTTAATCCCCTGGTTTGAGAGAAGAAATGTAATCAAAAATGAGGGAGGGAGGGAGAGATGATGAAAATGGATGTTTCTGCTAGCTGACCTCTTGTTTTTTACTTTATTTATTTATGAATTTTATTTGCCGCCCACCTGGCTGTCCAGAACAACTCTCTTTATGCCAAACTTCTAAGCCTCTCTTTAAAAAAAACCAAGAGGCTATTTAATAACAGTTTGAAGATACCATTGCAGCACTTTTGAGGAAATGCAGAATATAACAGGTCATTTTTCAGTATTGAACAATTCAGTATTGAACAATCCTCCCATCTCTTGAATGTTCGTGAATGAAAAATAAGCAACTTTTCCCTTTGTCTTGCAGGCTACTGGGTCAGCTTACTGGGAAGAAAGTAACCAAAACTTTGGAAGGCGATGCCATTCCTTTCACCAGTAGCTCTGAAGGTTTGTCTTTTTCAAACTCTCCTAAGCCAACGATAAACAAAATAATGATTTCTGACCACCATCAGGATCAACCTTCTACAACCAATACCTCAAGCAATTCAGAGAAGGCTGCAGGCCTGTCCTATCTGGGCTCAGAATACTGTGTTCTGCTCTTCTGCTGTTGTATCTGTGGATTTGAGTCCACCAGCAAAGAGAATTTGTTGGACCACATGAAAGAACACGAGGGGGAAATCATCAACATCATTCTGAACAAGGACCATGCAGCAACTCCAAGTATAAACTAAATCATTGTTTCTCCACCTTGGCAGCTTGGAAGATGTGTGGACTTTCAACTCCTAAAATTCCCCAATCAGCCATGCTGGCTGGGGATTTCTGGGCAACTCCCAGAAATCCCCAGCCACGCGTCTTCAAATTGCCTAAGTGGAAATACATCGAACTAGACAAAGTTCCCTTCGCTCTGGATCTCCAACTTTGCCTGCAAGACTTGCTAAATCAAAGAACTTAGGAATAAGCATGTATGTATATGTACATATTTATTTGCTCAAAGTGCTTTTCTTCAGCAAGTCTTTGTTCCTGCCTCCATCCGAAGCCTGTGTTATCTGCAAAAGAGCAGATTATTTTACAAGCTTTTGAAGAAACCCTGACATGATAATGCTGCGTTTACAGTGAAAAAATAATAATAACCCAGAAGTTACCTTCTACCCACAGAACTATTTTTAATGCCTATTATTAACCCAAATGATAGTGGTGTAGAGAATTCACCGTGAGGAATTAACAAAAAAAGGATTTAACCTTTCTACCTAGAAATGCATCCAGAGGGCATAAAATCTGCTTCAGGTAAGTGTTAAAAGAAAACCGTCTTGAAACGACCGTAAAGCAACCATTTCTGAGGACAGAAGCCTTTATTAGTTCTTAGGCTTCTGATCACAACCAATGGTTTTCCAGGCAAAAACTCTCTTTTGCTGCGTCAAGCGACATAAAATAAGTTCTGCCTCCTGGTACAATATTTGGCCGCTTAATTCTTTTCTTTGATGTGATAGAAAAGCAAGTATGTCATTGGACCCCCTTTAAGCAAATTTTTCTGTACTACCTGTACATAGGTTAAGCAGGTATTTATTAGTATTTCAGTGTGCTTAAGCATGCATAATTTTAGAAGGGCCACAAGATACAAGATAAAAGGTTAATCCAACTCTGAAGCAGTGCAGTGAAAGAGATCTGTCTATTTCTCCCTCCATTCCTCTTTCTCCCTCCCTCCCTCTCTCTCATCAAATAACATTGCAAAATCTCTATACAAAAGTCCATTGCAACTCCAAGAGAAAAAAAAACCCTGCTGGATTTAGCACCTGAAAACAAACAGGTCCTTTCCAGTCTCAGGCAGCTTTTAATCTGACGGAGGGATTGTTCCATCAAAATGGGACGGAATGTTAATTTCACTCCTTGCTGCTCCTTTCTCATCTCTCTCAAAAACCCAACATCCCAGGAAGGTTAAAGGCATCACAGAGCTCAGCTAAGAACACACAATTTTGTGCTCTTTTGTCCCTTAGGCCAGAGTCCCTTAGGCCATTCTTGCCAACTTTAAGACTTATGGACTACAACTTCCAGAGTTCCTCAGCCAGCTATGCTGGCCTGGGAATTCTGGGAGTTGAAATCCACAAGTTTTGAAAATGGCCAAATTTGAAGATCCCTGTCTTACGCCATGGATTTCTTCCTCCATCAGTGATTTCTATGCCAATGACAGAATCTTTTCTCATTACTACAAAATCAATGTTATTTTTTGTATGAAACATAGTTGGGTGCTTCCTTTTAACAGTTCTCTCTCAGCTCATGTCACGCCTGTACTGCATTTCCTTTCACTCAAGTCGCTGATTGCTTACAGTGCAGTTGATATGCAGTTTTGAATTATTTTGCAAGACTTGTGGGATATATTCCTTCTCTATTTATTTATCTATTTATATTTGTATTTTAGCAAAGTTAAAACCTCACAGTTTTTACGGTGCTACTTGAGTTGGGTGTCTTTTTTCCCTGCCCTCGCCCCAAATGTTTCTGAAGTGTGAAGTTAGGCAAATGGAAAACTTGGTGTAAATAATTTTCAAGCTTTAAATGCTGAATGGGGAATAGTTCTTGAAAGCATTTCATATTACCCAATCTAGGATTTCTCCTTTTTGCATTCTTTAATACTGTATATTGTTTCTTTCTGAACTATATGCAGCAGTACCTTAAAAAGAAAGCATTGTAGTAGTCTGGGGGTCCCCAGATTTGGTGACTTTTAAGACTTGTGGACTTCCAACTCCCAGAATTCCCCAACCACCATGGCTGGCTGAGGAATTCTGGGAGTTGAAGTGCACAAGTCTTAAAAGTTGACAAGTTTGGAGGTCCCTGCATAGTCCAAATTTGAGAAGAACCTACTACCCATCATTATCTGGCACCCACTCTTGCCAAAAGAAAAAGAAAAATCAGAAAAAAATTCTGATCTTTCCCTTGCTGGACCTTTTACTTTTAAATGAGATACAATCTACCACCAAACAAGTTACCCATTTTTGATTTACAGTAATACGTCAGGTTAGGATTACAGTTAGATAGGATGTAGAATGTGGCTGTTTCCAAGTTTATCCTTCAAGGCAGCTTTTCTCAGTCACAATCACTTTAAGCTGCATGGATTTGAGTTTCCAGAATTTGCGGAATTCTGGGAGTTGAAGCCCATGCAAAGTAGCTGAGGTGGAGAAACTTTTTTTTGAGGAACAGAAGGGGTGTCCAACCTTGGCAACTAAGACTTATGGACTTCAAGTCTTAAAATTGTTAAGGTTAGACATTCCTCATTGAATTAAAATTTTAAAAAAATCATTTTTAATTTCCCTTTTCAAGCCATGGTAGCTGTCCTTTGTTTATTTTCATTCTTCACAATAGATCATGCCTCTTTAGTACACTACAATAAAATTGTGAAAGTATAATCTTACAGTATATAACAGCAGTGAAGTTCCTACTGAAATTAGCTATTAATTTTTAGGCATGTATTTTTTTTTAAAAATTAACAAGGAATAAAGAAGTGCATTTTCTGTGTGTAATCTTTAACTCGCACTGTTAAATAACTCAGATATTATTATTATTTTTAAAAAAGAGAAATTAAGTGACTAGTCAGTACTAAGAGTGACATTACCTTTATTTGCACAAGAAGCCAACCAATTTTAAACTGACATTCTTCAGTCTCAAGCCTGGAAGGAGTTTATTGATCATGTTACTTGCCTTGGGGGGGAGGGATGTTGAGATGTACCTTATTTGGATATATTGAATTTCCTTTTTATCAAAAAGCACTTTTCGGATATATAGCATGTCTTCTTTTCAGTTTTTATATATTGGTAAGATGATGCTTTAGACTCCCTAATTATACTGTTTGCTTTAATTTATGTAGGAGCGCGACTCAGTGCTCTGAATTAAAAAGTCGGCTTTAGTTTCTAGTTCTTACAGATAAACTTCCCATTTATACTTCAAGCTGCAGGTATTTATATACTCTTGTTAGGGAAAAGAATTTATGGAGAAGAGTTAAGAGAGCCACCTTATTCTGTAATAGCCTCCAGTTGTATCCAAGGAATTGTACTGAATACATGCTATGCTAAAAAAAAATCCAGCATGTTTTCTTATTTGAGCTAATCAACTGAATCACCCAGTTGTGAAACTCTGCCAAGAACAGAGTAGAAAAATATTAGAAGTGGTTGAAATCACATTTGCACTCACTGGATATTTGTGCACGACAAATAGTATGTAGAGTAAGGCGCATATAAACCCCTCAGAAAGCAAGCCTGGATTTGCATTTTTTTCCCCCTAGGAAATGCTAGCCTGTAGATGGTTTGGTCTTTATATATATGCAGATGTTATGCAAACATGGCTTGAATCTTAATAAACCAGACATCTAGGATACAGGAAGCACCAGTGCCTCTTAGCTCTCCTGTCTGAGTAGACTAAAACCTTCAGTCTGAGCTCATTCCATACAATTGCATTAAATAGCTTCCCTGGAAAACAGAATATTATACTAAACAGGGCCCTGCTTCCACAATTAAGTATGGCATTAGCAGCTTGGCCGAGAGAGATTATTTTACAGCTTCACACGGCGCCTTTCCCTTGAGAGACAAGTGAAGTAACTGCCAGTTTCTGAATTTTAAAGCTCTTATTTAATCACTAAATAAATGAATAAAATGTACAGTTGGTGCTCAAAGTAATGTTAAAAATATATTTAATAGACTTTTGCAGTTGATATTCATGAGCATGGATACATTTATATTTTTGTAAGAAAAAGAATTGTAATACGATGGCACTGCTTTTTATAGCCAAAGTATAAAACATATAGAAAACTGACACGTAGAAGACCACAGACCTTGTTGTTGTTCTTTTTTTCTCCCCCCCGCCCCCCTCTCTCCCTCTTATTGTTTCTTACTGATAGGATGGCTTATTTTGTAAGATCCGCACATTAAACTGCATGCCTTAAGCTCTCTTTAGAATTGTCTTGTTTAGAAACAACGGATGCAGGCTTTGTTTAGAGCTACTTTTGACTACCTTACAAGATACTGAACAACAGTTAGAATAATTTATTTTACTTTTACAGAAGTTTTGTCATGTATTGACTAATTGTATTTTGGTAATAAACTCCTTTGTTGATTACATTGGTAGCAGGCTCTTGATTTACTGTGAGATGAACCACTGGAAAAGCAAAGAAAGCAAATTGGTGAAACTCCCATTTTTATGTTGTGTTGTTTTTTGTTTTTTTTAATTCATAGCCGGCAATCTCTTAAGAGCAAAAGTAGGTGATGATTTTGTTTTGTTTTACACGGAAACCTTCCCCAGCTCTTGCAACCTGAAAGGCATGCCACAAAGAAAAGTGAATTGGTCACAGAAGATTAACAGTACAAAGGAAACCGGATCTACCATGTGTCAGTTCTACATCAGGAGCCAAGTTGCACAAGGAAACCTTACAACAGTTCTACTTACTTTGAGAAATTATGAACTCTAGCAATTTAACTCAACATGGGAAGACCATGCCAACCCATGGCTGAATCACACTTTGTTCCACAAACCCACAGTTACATGGGTTCATCTAATGTGACACTCTAACCCTAAAGTGAACCACGTTTAATACTGGTTAATAACAGTTTGAGGGGAACTGGGTTCACAGATCAGGCTTAATCCAGACTAGGATGTTTGTCTGAGGTGGGCCTTTGGACAGCTGCCAAAAGAAAGAGCTTGCCTAGAAGTTTTGAATATGGCTCTGGGTTCTTGTTGGCATGCCCAGCTAAGAGGTAGTCCCAAAGGACCTTTTTTCCAAGAGGCAACTGGACTTTCTTGTTTTTCTTTGAAGACATTTCGCTACTCATCCAAGAAGCTTCTTCAGCTCCGATGATGGGGAATGGGAGGATTTTGACCACGCAGTCAGAGTGGAAGAAGCTTCTTGAATGAGAAGCGAAATGTCTTCAAAGTAAATCCAGAAAGTCCAGTTGCCTCTTGAAAAAGCACCTACCTTTGGGACAACCATGAACTGGATGACTGAGAATCTCCAGACATTCAGCTAAGAGCCAGTTTGATGCAATGGTGAAGGTATCAGGCTAAAAACCGGGAGGTTTGTGAGTTCTAGACCTGCTTTAGGCACAAAGACAGTTGAGTGACCATGGGCCAGTCACTTTCTCTCAGCCCTGGGAAGGAGGCAATGGCCAACCGCTTCTGAAAGCCTCGCCAAAAGATCAAACTCCAAAAACTGGACACGGTTAAAGGAAGGTAGCATCTAAATAATCTCGAGAGCGCAAATGCAAAAAAAACCATGAGTTGAATTTGCTTAACATCTGGATGGGAGACCACCACGAATCTGCTGCACCAGGTAATCCTCAGGACTTAACCACCGTTCATTTAGTGGCCTGTTCCAAGTTACAAACAGCACCGGGGGGGGGGGGGGAAGTGTCTTAGGTCCGTTTTTCACACTTGCAACCATCGCAGCATCCCCAATGGTCGCGAGCTCCGAATTCAGACGCTTGGCAACCGACTCACATTTATGACGGGTTGCAGTGTCCCCGGGGTCACGGGTTCCCCTTTTGGCAAGCAAAGTCAATGGGGAAGCCCGACTCCCTTTTCACAACCGCGGCCAGGAAGGTGGCGAAACTCAACGGTGTCACTTCACAACTGTCTCATTTAACAACCGTCTCGCTTGAACAACGGGAATCTGGGCCCGCAGTGGCGGAGGGCAAGAAAAGCAGCGAGGATGCGCGCAAGCCGTGGCTCGCCTCGGGGAGGGTCTCGTTCCTGCGCGGGTGCGCGGCTTGCGGACCCCTTAAGGGCCCGCCTGTTGCCCCGGCCCCTGCTTTGCGTCCCCTCCCGTCCGTGCCGAGCCCAGCCCGGCTGGCTCCTCCTTTCGCCCCGGCTGCGCTCCCGCCCGACCGCCTCCCTTCCTCCGGCGCCCAACCAGCCGAGGCCGCCTTTCCCGGAACGCCGCCAGCCTTGCGCCGCCGCCGCCGCCGCCGGCAGGTAGGTGGATCCCGCCGCTCCCAGGCTTCCCGGGCGGGCAAGGCGGCGGGGCCGGGGTAGGCCGGCGGCGGGAGGGGCCCGAGAAGCGGCTGGGCCGGGCCCTGGTTCGCGGATGCTGCCCCGCCGCCCTCGCAGCTGTGCGTGGGAAACACACGGGTCGGGATGTTCTTGGGGATCGGAGCCTTCGGGGGTCTCCTGGGGCTCCCCTCCCCCAAGAACGACCGCAATGGGTCCGCGTAGATCCGGATCAGCCCCTTTGCGCTGACCCAGCCTCATGCACGCAGGCACTGCGCTCACACACACACACACACACACACTCGGTCTGTGTTTGCATTCACACGTGCACACACCCACCCACACCCACACCCGCCTCTTTCATGGGCGTCGCTCCAGGGCCATCTTCCAGATGGATTGGCACGAATTGGGCTGCAAGAAAGAAGAAGGGTCTTTCTTGGCTTGGGAGCTCAGTAGGTCGTGGGGGCAGTTTAGGGGGTTCAGGCAGACCTGGGCAGACCTGAACCCCTCAGCCATTAACCCTGGCTTCATTTAGCCATGATGCCCTTTTTATGCCAACCAAGTTCGTAACACAACCGGGGGATTCTTCTCTATAAACTTCGAACCCTGCCACCTTTACCTTTAGTTCCCCTCTTCTTTCCTTTTATTTATTTTGTAAATATAGCCCTTCATTTTCAAAGAAAATTTTGTCTAGAATTTTAATTTTTATTTTATCAAGAAATATGTGTATATCAAATATAGGCCTTCTTAGAAAAAAATAGCAGGATAAAGAAATCTGACCATAAAAGCAATCCGTATGGTCTAATATTGATAAGCACCGGTTGTTATATTATGTGCAATATGTATATATCCGCAGAAGACCGACCTACGTAAAAATAGAATATAAAGTGGATCGTTTCTAGATCTTTTTCTCCCCTTCCTTCCCACCTTTTCTTTAAAAAAAAACATAACTATACTTTTTAAATGTACACATGGCATTAAATTCCCTTTCTTTTGCCTTTTGCATTTCCATCATTTTTTAAAAAAAGAAACTTTCCCAGTCGCGGCTTAAACCCATCTAAGAATTTTAAAGATACAGTCTGTTTTCCTATCTGGGATTTTCCCATTGGACCAGCAACATTTCTGCCATTATGGTCTCTCTGCCAATTGGATGATGGGAAATGTGGTCCAGCATCTCTGGAAGATGCACCTGGATTGCAGAGATTTATTCTAAATTACCCAGCTGCAATCAGGTGCCCTCACTTCTGGATGACAGACAACCCCATCTTCCTCAGCTTGGCTGGAGAAAACTAGAATAGCCCCGAAAATTGCTTTTTTTTTTTTACTCTAAATCTCCTGAAATCATTTTGGAACAAGCTGGTATGAAATAATATTTAATTAAAAATCAATACAGGTGAATACTTTCTCTCCTTTCCTTCCTTCCTTCCTTCCTTCCTTCCTTCCTTCCTTCCTTCCTTCCTTCCTTCTCCAATTTATATTGTTATATAGTCTCAGAATAGACAGTCAGCTCCTCCCTTTCCCTTTTCCTGCCAAATGTCATATCCTTGGAAAACACCCAGATAGGCTGAACTCGCATGAAATATTTAACCACAAAGAAATCCAGCACATTTTAGTTGTGTACAGATCCAGCCCCCCCCCCCCCCCCCCGATTATTTTCAGAACCTGTGTTAAAAGCCTCAGAGATTAGGCTAAAATTGTGCCCTTAGTTTAATTGTGGACTGAGAGGTTGTCTAAATGTAGCTATTGCTTTAAGATTGATTATGATTGAATTGTCATGATGCGTATGTATTTTACTAACTCGTCGGTTTCCTTACCAGTTCCATCGATAGGTAAGTTAAAGGCTGAAAAATCCAACTGTTGATTCAAAAGTTGGTTCCAGCTTGCTTTTGCCTTACATAGCAATAATCTCTGCCCTCTTGAGCTGGATTCAATTTTGTGAAATTGGCAACGTTTACTTCTAAGTAAATATGCATAGCTTGAACTGATTTGGTGTCATCCCAGATGTGTCTGTTCAGAAGTAATTCAGTTGGGTTTAATCCTAACTTAATCAAACAAGACAGGCAATTTTGTACTGATAGTGCATTATCGTAACAGAGTTTCTGGGAGAATCTGTTCCGGTGGGAAAGACTTTGAATTAGGAGAAGCCATGATAGGATGCTCATTCCTTCCCTTATCCCCCTTCTTTTCCCCTTCCTGGCACCTCCTTTCTGAATAAGCAACAAGGAAGACACCACAATTATTTCTTTTGCAAAGTGATTGCAGTGTTTTTCAACCTGGACAACTTTTAAAATGTGTGGACTTCAAGTCTCAGAGTTCCCCAGCTAGCATAAAGTCCACACATCTTAAAGTTGTCCGGGTTAAAAAAACACTGATCTAAGGGTTCCATGACATCAGTAGCATTATGTAGCAGTTTCAGGAATTAAAATCCCTCTTCTGCCTGGTAAAATGCACATTAATCTTGTGCTCTGAATGCTGCTTTGACAGAGGAAGCCCAGAACAGAAATTTCTTTCCATCAACCAATAATAGATAAAACAGCACTTCCTTCTTCCTTTCCATTGCACGCTGCTTGTTTAAACATTGAGTTGAACTTAGAACCTTGGCACTCGATGGTCACGTCCTGTGGATTGTCTGGAAAAAAGTGCAGCAGCTGTTTGTCACTGCTTTCGCCTTTGATGGTTTTTAAAACTTCCCAATTTGGACCACGGATCAATCAGCTCTGATCAGATTTTTATAAGCCAGCCAAGCTGCTACCTGCAGTGCTGAAGCATATTCTGCTCTTCAAAGCAACTCTTCTCTCATAGACTGAGCAGAGAGAGAGAGAGCGTGACTAACCTAAAGTAAGTTTTCTCCATTTTGGGGTCCTGCCAGGAGAACAGAATACTGTACTTTTGGCAGTATTTTTGGAAGGTTGGTTTTACCCCAATGGGATTTGCCCATGTATTTTTCCAGGAAACCTAGATAAGGGAGGCTCAAAAAGCATGCACACTCCTAACCATACCCATGGGCTCTGAATCCATTGGTGATGTCCATTTTGCTCTCCAAATTCATGGAGACTTAATCCTAAGCGATTTTACCCCAGTAGGATTTTCCCATGTGCTGTCAGAATTTCAGCAAGTTACCCTCCAATTAAATCATGAGTCTCAAGCCAAACTTCCAAAACTCAAAAAACGGATTTATTGGGAGTTAACATGCTGGCACTGCCTGGGTGTAGCCGACTCTGAGACAAATAAATTCATTGTCACCCTTGACCCTGGTTTTCTCTCCACCCCCTGGGTGTATCGTAATTCATATTCTCCAATGGGACACATCCATAGCCAAGAGTCATCAATCATGCTCTCCAGTTAGAATTTTTCCTGGCAAAAACTTTGGTCACCTAGCTACTATCTTTGAAAACGTTTATGGAATGCAGTTTCAGTTTTGCAAGCTGCTGCACTGCTCCCCCCACGCTTTCTGTTGGCAACTCTAAAAAGACCATAGAAATATTTTATGAGTTGACATGTATTTTGCCAGGAACATAGTTTTGGTTGTTAATCATTGCAGTCATAAGCTCAGGCACTCACATGACTGGAACCAATTTTTCTACCATTTTTATGGCGGTTGTTACGAGAATTATGTGATTGTAGATCCCAACACTTATCATTAAGTGAATCATGCAGTCGTTAAACTAATCAATTTTCCCAAATGGTTTTTTTTTTAATTGAAAACATGCTGAAAATGTAGCAAAAATGCTGGGAACTAACCAAAACAGCACAAACCATAGTCACGTGGTTATAAAACTTTAGACTGTCATTATCTCTCCTTTTAAAATAACGTCACACAGGAAATAATTATTTTATTTCCATACTTGACTTCTCACTGCCTTCTGGTAATCTGGTATTGAAAAGTCTTCATAGAAATGAAGATCCCATTTGGAAGTTTATCTTGATATATTTAGCCTTTTTCTGCTAAAAAAACATTTAGTTACTACAAAACTAAAATATTCTTTTAACAGAAAAGGGCTTGTATATCAAGATAAAATTCCAAATAGTAGGAATTTACACATTTTTATAGTTATGGATCCCACTACTGGTAGTCCTCCACTTACACCCACATTTGATCCCAAATTTCTGTTTTGAAGTGGGACATTGAGTGAATTTTGCCCCATTTTACTTTTCTTTCCTCAGTTGTTAAGTGAATCACTGCAGCTGATGAGTTAGTAACCCGGTTGTTAAGTGAATCTGGTTTTTCCATTAACTTTGTTTGTCAAAAGGTTGCAAAAGGTGATTGATCACATGACCTTGGGACACAGCAACAGTCGTAAGTATGAATTACGGTAGTTGCCAAGCATCTGAATTTTGTTCATATGATCCTGGGGATGCTGCAAAGGTTGTAACTTTGAGAAATGGTCATAAATCACATTTTTTCAGTGCTGTTGTAACTTTGCACCAACTTTGTAACTGTATTGTACCAAGCCGAAAGAAAAGAAAAAGGAAGGAAGGAAGGAAGGAAGGAAGGAAGGAAGGAAGGAAGGAAGGATGAATCAAGATATTTTGCTTTTATTCTATCTTCTTTGTGCCCTGGCTGACAGATCTGAAATCTCAAATGAACTAATGTGTTTGATAATCGTGTTTGTTTCTCTAATTTATTTGTGACAGGAGTTAAGCCAAGAAGATGATTAATTGCTCTGCAAGAAAAAATATGTATTTCTTCAGCGTTAATGTTCAAAGCCTGCCATTATCTGTGTAGTGTGAATCTTTACTTCCTAGTATACATTTTAAAGAGGAGGGAGGAGGAAAAGAAGGATTGATTGATTGTTAAGTGGATGTTTAATTAACACCTTTAGTACTTTGTGTTTGTAAATATGCATATAGGAACCAGATAAAGTATAATGTGTGAATGTTACTGACATCATGGCAAGTGTTAGACAGAGAAGAGGAATAAAAAGTACCAATGTTCCACAAGATTGTCTGTCACAGGAGAAAAACTGGAAACTTAACGAGAAGAGCGGAGCTGGTAAGTCACAATTATGTGAAAGAAAAATTAGAACAATTTTTTGGTCACTTTTTAACAGTTTTCCCCTTTGATCTCCTCTCCTTTTTAATTTTTGCCTTTTTTTGGTGTGTTCTTGCTTTGCATCTTGCCTTTATTTGAAACTTAGTGAAGTTGGTTTTTTTTTAAAAAATAACTTATATAAAGCATTCAGGGTGTCCCAAAAGTCTCGATGCAGTTTTAAAACTTAAAATTGTACCGAAGCTTTTGGGATACACTGTATAAACGTATTATTCTTGTTGTGCTCCTTCATTATTATTTTATTGCTCCATTATTTTATTTCTGTTCTGTTTGCACTGTTTTCCTTTCCTTTTCATTATTGTAAGCCCCACAGCGAGATAGGAAGCAAACTCCGGGCAATGGGCAGAGTCAGCCTGCGATATTGAATTCTAACGACTGTGCCACTATATGGCTCCTTATTTTTGAACAACATGAAAACAAAAAATGAATTATTCCATGCAGAAATAGCAATTAGTTATTCTTTTTTTTCAGTATTCTGTTACATTAAGCCACAATGTTTGCCAACAATAAAGTTCAGAGAGCACCAGAATTACCACTTAAATGAAGATCACTTTGGTCTGGTTTTGCAAAGAACATCTCTGATTTCAGTTGGCATCTTTTATGCAGTAAAAGTGATCCTTGACTTATGACCAATCGCTTACTGGCTATTCGAAGTTATGATGGACCACTGCAAAACAGTGCATAAAATTGTGTCGGTCCCTTGGATGACCTGCTTTATGACCACCCTGATTTAATACTATAGTGGACAGATGCCATTAGGGCAGTGATGGCAAACCTTTTTGTTGTGGTGTGCCGAAAGCGCATGCACGCCAGCACCCACAATGCAATGCACCCCGCACCCCACACATGTGCGTGCAATACCCCCTTCCTGATCCCTTACCTGCACTGCACAAGCGCATGCCTCCCAGCGGATTTTTGGCCCATTTGAGACCGTTTTCACCCTCCTGGAGGCTCGAGGGAAGCCTCTGCAGCCCTGGGAGGCCGAAAAATAGGCCTTCTGGAAATATCGGAATTACCCATTTCAGCTTCCAAAAGGCCTCTGGAGCCCAGGGGAGGCTGTTTTCACCCTCCTGGAGGCTCGAGGGAAGTCTCTGGAGCCTTGGGAGGCTGAAAACAGATTCATTTTGGCACTTCCAATATTTCCAGAAGGCCCGTTTTTCAGCCTCTCGGGGTTCCAGAGGCTTCCCTCGAGCCTCCGGGAGGGCAAAAATGGCGTCAAGTGGACCGAAAATCAGCTGGGAGGCGCATGCATGCGCAGTGCAGGTAAGGTTGACTGGGGCTCGCGTGCCCGCACAAATCGCTCTCCATGCCACCTATAGCATGCGTACCATAGGTTTGCCATCACGGGATTAGGGTGTAAGATTATGGTGTAAGTCAAGGATTTACCTATACTTCCCTGTCAGGATAAAACAACCAGTCTTTAGCTGAACTCAGTAGTTTTAGCACAGGTTTTGTTAGTGGTTTCCATTTTCTGTGCTGTGTTGCAAAGAAATAAAATGGTCTACATGTACATAATAAATCAATATTATTTGTTTATTTCTTATTTATTTTTTATGCCACCTATCTCCCCTATAAGTTGACTCCGGGCAACCTACAAGTTATAAAGTAATGTAATGATATATATATAGTAACTCTATATATATATATATATATCATTATATATATATAATGATATATATACAGTAACTCTATACAGAAGCCTGATGATGGCAGATGAGATTCTGCTGAAACGTTGCTACAACTTTAACAGAACTACAATGACGTGGGATAATACCCGAAGGAAGCTGAACAGCACACATGTAAGTACCCGCTGTTTATTTCCTCCCCGTAAGAGGTCAGATATTTGTTTTTTT